>ML661908.1:8518802-9118802 GCA_007570785.1 Antilocapra americana
AAAAAAAAAAAAAGGGGGGGGGGGGGGGGGGGGGGGGGGGGGGGGATGGGTTAAGCTTATCACCAAAATCTTTTTTGAGGAAAAGGATGGGTTTTATACAACTTATACTTTATAAGTTGTATTAACTGCTTACTGAGTGGATAATTTATCCTGCATGATCTCAATATAACACAGGCCATTTATGAAAAATCCACAGCAAACATTCATCTAAATGGGGAAAGACTGAAAACTTTTCTCTAAGGTACAAGGCAATGATGCCCACTTTCACCACTTTTATGTAACTCAGTATTTGAAATTCTAGTCAACACAATCAGCTAAGAAAAATTTTTAAAAGGCATCCAAATTGGAAAGAAAATAATAAAATCTCTACCTGCCAATGGCACGATCTTGTATTTAGAAAACACTACAAATTTCACATTGCTAGAATAAACAAGTTCATCAAACTTGCAGGATGCAAAATCAACACACAAGATCACTTGTGTTTCTACACAATCAGTTCAGTCGCTCAGTCATGTGCAACTCTTTGCGACCCCATGAATCGCAGCACACCGGGCCTCCCTGTCCATCACCAACTTCTAGAGTCTACCAAAACCCATGTCCATCGAGTCAGTGATGCCATCCAGCCATCTCATCCTCTCTCATCCCCTTCTCCTCCTGCCCTCACTCCTTCCCAGCATCAGGGTCTTTTCAAATGAATCAACTATTTGCATTAGGTGGCCAAAGTATTGAAATTTCAGCTTCAACATCAGTCCTCCCAATGAACACCCAGGACTGATCTCCTTTAGGATGGGCTGGTTGGATCTTCTTGCAGTCCAAGAGACTCTCAAGAGTCTTCTCCAACACCACAGTTCAAAGGCATCAATTCTTCGGCGCTCAGCCTTCTTCACCATCCAACTCTCACATCCATATATGACTACTGGAAAAACCATAGCCTTGACTAGACGGACCTCTGTTGGCAAAGTAATGTCTCTGCTTTTCAATATGCTGTCTACATTGGTCATTACTTTCATTCCAAGGAGTAAGCATCTTTTAATTTCATGGCTGCAGTCACCATCTGCAGTGATTTTGGAGCCCAAAAAGATAAAGTCAGCCACTGTTTCCCCATCTATTTCGCATGAAGTGATGGGACCAGATGCCATGATCTCTGTTTTCAGAATGTTGAGCATTAAGCCAACTTTTTCACTCTCCTCTTTCACTTTTATCAAGAGACTTTTTAGTTCCTCTTCACTTTCTGCCATAAGGGTAGTGTCGTCTGCATATCTGAGGTTACTGATATTTCTCCCGGCAATCTTGATTCCAGCTTGTGCTTCTTCCAGCCCAGCATTTCTCATGATGTACTCTGCATATAAGTTAAATAAGCAGGGTGACAATATACAGCCTTGACATACTCCTTTTCCAATCTGGAACCAGTCTGTTGTTCCATGTCCAGTTCTAACTGTTGCTTCCTGACATGCATACAGGTTTCTCAAGCAGCAGGTCAGATGGTCTGGTATTCTCATCTCTTTCAGAATTTTCCACAGTTCGTTGTGGTCCACACAGTCAAAGGCTTTGGCATAGTCACTGAAGCAGGAATAGATGTTTTTCTGGAACTCTCTTGCTTTTTCCATAATCCATCGGATGTTGGTAATTTGATCTCTGGTTCCTTCGCCTTTTCTAAAACCAGCTTGAACACCTGGAATTTCACGGTTCACGTATTGCTGAAGCCTGGCTTGGAGAATTTTTAGCATTACTTTATTAGCATGTGAGATGACTGCAACTAGTGCAGTAGTTCGATGGATTGGAATGAAAACTGACCTTTTCCAGTCCTGTGGCCACTGCTGAGTTTTCCAAATTTGCTGACATACTGAGTGCAGCACTTTCACAGAGTCATCTTTCAGGATTTGAAATAGCTCAACTGGAATTCCATCACCTCCACTAGCTTTGTTTGTAGTGATGCTTTCTAAGGCCCACTTGACTTCCCATTTCAGGATGTCTGGCTCTAGGTTAGTCATCACACCATCATGATTACCTGGGTTGTGAAGGTCTTTTCTGTACAGTTCTTCTGTGTATTCTTGCCACCTCTTCTTAATATCTTCTGCTTCTGCTAGGTCCGTACCATTTCTGTCCTTTATGGAGCCCATCTTTGTATGAAATGTTCCCTTGGTATCTCTAATTTTCTTGAAGAGATCTCTAGTCTTTCCCATTCTGTTGTTTTCCTCTATTTCTTTGCACTGATTGCTGAGGAAGGCTTTCTTATCTGTCCTTGCTAGTCTTTGGAACTCTGCACTCAGATGGGAATACCTTTCCTTTTCTCCTTTGCTTTTTGCTTCTCTTCTTTTCACAGCTATTTGTAAGGCCTCCTCAGACAGTCAATTTGCTTTTTTGCATTTCTTTTTCTACACAATAACAACAAACAATTTGAAAATGAATTTAAAAAGTAATTCCATCTACAATAGAATAAAAAAGAACAAAACATAAAAAATACTTAGGAATAAGCCTAACCAAAGAGATCAAAGACTTGTATACTGAAAACTACAAAACCAGGTAAGACACAAATAACCAGAATGACATTCCATGCTCACAGACTGGAAGATTTAATATGGTTAAGAGGTCCATACTGTCCAAAGTGATTTACAAATTCAATACATTCCCTCTCAAAATCCTAAAGGTAGTTTTTGCAGAGGATTAAAAAACCACCCCAAAATTTATATGCAATTTCAAGGGATTCCAAATAGACAAAATCATTTCAAAAATAACAAAGTCAGAGGATTCATGGTCCTGATTTCAAAATGTATTATGAGTTCAGTTCAGTCACTCAGTCTGGCTCTTTGAGACCCCATGGAATGCAGCATGTCAGGCTTCCTGTCTATCACCAACTCCCAGAGCCTACTAAAATTCTTGAGTAGGTGATGCCATCCAACCACCTCATCCTCTGTTGTCCCCTTTTCCTCCTGCCTTCAATCTTTCCCAGCATCAAGGTCTTTTCCAAAGAGTTGCTTCTTCACATTAGGTGGCCAAAGTATTGTAGTTTCAGCTTCAGCATCAGTCCTTCCAATGAACATTCAGGACTGATTTCCTTTAGGATGGACTGATTGTATCTCCCTGCTGTCCAAGGGACTTTCAAGAGTCTTGTCCAACACCACAGTTCAAAAGCATCAGCTGTTCAGTGTTCAGCTTTCTTTATAGTTCAACTCTCACATCCATACATGACTACTGGAAAAACCATAGCTTTGACTAGTCAGACCTTTGCTGGCAAAGTAATGTCTCTGCTTTTTAATATGCTGTCTAGGTTGGACATAGCTTTTCTTCCAGGGAGCAAGTGTCTTTTAATTTCATGGCTACAGTCACCATCTGCAGTGATTTTGGAGCCCCACCAAATAAAGTCTGTCACTGCTTCCATTGTTTCCCCATCTATTTGCCATGAAGTGATGGGACTGGATGCCATGATCTTAGTTTTCTGAATGTTGAGTTTTAAGCCAGCTTTTGCACTCTCCTCTTTCACTTTCATCTACAGTAATCACAGTGTGGTACTAGCATAAAGACAGACAAGCAGACCAACGGAGTAAAACAGACAGCCCAGAAATCCTTCCTTCCATATATATGGTCAAATGATCTTCAAGGGTGCCAAAAACACTCAATGGGGAAAGGAAAAGCTCCTTGAAAAAACAGTGCTGGGAAGTGTGGTTTTCTATACACAAAAAATGAAGTTAGAACCTTATCTTACACCATACACAAAAAATTAACTTAAAAGGTATTAAAGATTTAGATGTTAGGTCTAAAACTATAAAACTCCTACAAGGAAACATAGAGGAAAGTCTTCATGACACTGGAGTTGGCAGTGATTTCTTAGTTCTGATACCAAAGGCACAGGCAACAAAACCAAAATCAACAAACAGGACACATCATAGTTTAGCAACTTCTGCACATCAAAAAACACCATCAAGAGAATCAATAGGCCACCTACGAAAAGGGAGAAAATACCTGTAAACCATGTACTTGATAAGGAGTTAACATCCAGAATAATGGATTTCTATAATTCAACAAGAAGAATCAAATTAACTCAATTTAAAAATGCATAAAGGACTTTAAATAGACATCACTCCAAAGATGACATATAAGTGGCCAGAAACCAATGAAGAGATGCTCCATATCACCAATCATTAGCAAAATACAAATCAAAGTTACAGTATCATCTCACACTAGTCAGGATGACTGCTATCCAAAACACAGAAAACAAGTTTTGATGAGGATGTGGAGAAACTCAAACTCCTGAAACACTCTTAACAGGACGGTAAAGTGGTAAAGCTGGTATGGAAAACAGTATGAAAGTTTCTCCAAAAATTAAAAATGAAATAAAACTACCATATGATCTGGAATCCCATTTCTGAGTCTATGTCCAAAAGAATTGAAACAAGGGTCTTAAAGAGATGTTTACACACCCATATTCATAACAGTACTATTCACAATAGCCACGAGGCAGAAGCAGCCTATATGTTCACTAACAAATGAATGGATAAACAAATTGTGGCATACAGATAATGGAATATTATTCACCCTTAAAAAGGAAAGCGATCCTGTTATGCACATAGCATGGGTAAACCTTGAAGACCTAATGCTAAGAAAAATAAGCCAGTCACAAAGAGACAAAGTGATTCTGTTTATATGAGGTATCTAAAGGAGTCAAATTCATACAAACAGACAGAATAGTGGTTACTAGGGACTGGGGGGTGGGGGTTGTTTTAGGGGTACAGATTTACATTTGCAAAATAAAAATTTTTGGAATCTGTTTCACGACACTGTGAAAATATATATATATACACACACATATATAAGGCAGTACTGAACTACACATTTAAAAGTGGGTAAAATTAGAAATTTTATGTTTCTTATATAATAATAATTTGCTATGTTATTAATATTTATTGAAGTAGTAATACTTCAATACGGTAATTACTAGGCAGAGTTTAAAAAACACTAAAAAACCCAGTATAGTAATGCCTAAAACCTTCTGAATAATATTACAGATTTTAACAAAGTAAGATTATTAAAAATCCTACTTACCTTGGCTTGTCTCTTTTTTCTCTTTGTCTTTCAAAATCTCGTCCTCTGTCCTTTCCGTCTCTTGGTTTTTCCTCTATCCTGTCTTTAACTTTATATTTTTCTTTGTATTTTTTCCCCAGAGCAATATCTTCCTGTATAGGAGGGGGTGGGCTAGGAGTTCGAGGTCCTTTCTTCTTATTTTGGTTGCTTTTTGAATTCCTAAAGTTAACAAAAAGCTGTCAGAAGTCTAAAGACTTTTAGAAGGTGAAATAATTTTTTTTCATTTTAACAAAGCACGATTAAAGAATGGTTAGCATTCCTTTTGATAACTTGCCATTTACTACTTTATATACTAGTAATCAATATCCCCCCCAACAAAAAAGAACCCAGAGAAATGAGCAAAGATTTACTTGCTACCTATTTCATTAACAGTGCTTACTATATAATTTTAAAAGGTAGATTTCCAAGAAAAGATAGAGGTGGAATAGGAAGAGATTTAGGACAGAAAATGTCATTAAAAAAAAAAAAAAGAACTGAAAAAATGTAAGCTTATTATAAAAAAGTATATAGAAAAGTAAAAATCACCTACAATCCCATTACCCAAGGACAGCCAATAGTAACACCATGGATAAACATCCACACTTTTGTCTCTCTTCCTTTTATCCTCCCTGCTCACCCCCGTACGCACAGTCATAATGCAATGTTTTCTAAAAATTGTTTACACTAAATACAGTACTGGTATATTTCTATAACAAAAAGTAGATTCTTACAATTATTCTTATGGACTGTACAACTGTACAGAACTCCCTCAACAGATATGCTCTATAACTTCTTTAAACAATTTCACATTGATAAGGTTTTTAGGGGACTTCCATGTTTTCAGAATTATAAAGACCAATTACATCAAGTATAAATGAAACCATAAGCATTGTTAGTAAATATTTATTTAAATCTTTGTTTTATATCTTAAACATTCATTTAAACCTTTTCCAACTCTTAAGACTACAGAAATGATCCTTAAAATTTTAGAATTTTGTCCTTCATGGTTTTAATCTATCTGGAACTAAGTGCTATAACTCTGAGCCCTTACACATTACACATTGTCTGTCTTCATACCTCAACAGTGGTTTGACTGAATACTAAAGCATTTTAGAATGATATCCTTTTCCCTCAGAGCTCTATAAATACTGTTACAGTATCTTGCAGCATTTAGGGTTTTGGATGAAAAGTCCAAGGAGAATCAATTACTTTTCTTATGCAGGTTTTTCAGCTTTTCTGCTGGTATGCTTATAAAACATTATTCTTTGAAAATTAAAAATTTCATCAAGATAAATCTAGGTTTTCTTTTTAACCTTTTCCAGTACTCAAGTGTGCTGTTTCGATCTGAAACCGTGTTTTGCTCACTGTTTCTCCTATTCTTATTTCATCAATTCTCCATAGGACCTGTCTCTCTAGTTTGCTGTACTGCAGTTACTGCATATCTCCTAGGTCACGCCTCCATTATTTTTCATTATTCCCATCTCTCCTTTTGCTTCCCAATATCTTAAACGTGTTTTCAAATTCAGTAAGTTTTCTTTTAATTCTAAATTTGGAAATCTCATTATTCTGCTATTTCCAGTATAAAAATCATTTTCATTCAAAATATCCTTGTTCACAGACTGCTTTAATTTTTTCATGATCAACTGCTCTCAACACATCAATGCAATATCCTCTCAAATCATACTAAAATTTTGAATTAATTTACTGTTTCAATTCATTCCTATCTTCTGCAACATGAAATCTTCAGTCTGGTACTGAGTTTTAAAGGAGTCCTTTCTTTTCAAATATCTGGTAAGTTTTCACTAGCTACTTATTTCACTACTTATTGATACTTATAAATGATGACCTAAGCCAAAATCCTAGAACTTACTACCTGTGACCTAGAGTTCTCTAGCCCAAGATCCCTTAGCTAAATAAAAAAGTAACAGGTAGTATCTTCCCTAAAATTGCTGGTAAGACTAAAAACAGATTAAAAAAGCAACTGACTCAGAGTGGGCATTCAGAAAATTTGCCTTAGTCTTTCTTCCTACTTATTATCACAGATAGGGTAAACCATCCAGCAAGTCAGAAATTATTAAAATATGACCAAATCTGCTTTTCAACTTTGTCTTCTGCCAAGAACCATTATTAGCTACATTATCTCACTGCATATTTATGAAATGACTGAAACTTTTAATGTATTTAACAGATAAGTGATAAATGTCTTTTCCATTTAAAAGACACATTGGGGGTAGGGGAGGGAAGAGGAAGAGGGAGGGGACATATATACTTACAGCTGATTCGAGTTGTTGTATAGCAGAAACCAAAACATTGTAATTGTCTTCCAATTTAAAAAAAATGACACACTAATCATTCAATAGTTGGTATAGATAGTATCAAAATTACTAAAAAACCATTTTCAACCATTATCATTTCAAAATGATAGAGAAATTCTTGACACAAACTGTATTTTCACATTACTGCCTGTGACAGAGACTAACTAGGTATTTACTAAACTTTTGTCCTGACCATACTGTTGAACAATACTCTAGACATTTATAACGTTAGATGTGACCAAATGACCAAGTTCTGGCCAAAGGAACTTAAGAGGAAGTAATGTATACCACTTCCAGGCCTAATTAATAAAAAAGCCTCTCATACTCTAGGTAATTATAAACTATATAACTAAATAAATGTAATACTCTTTTTTTTCTTTGCATATTTCACTTTTTGGTTCTCAATAATGTAGGAAAGTGAAGCCACAGTCAAAAGGAGCTTAGTTACTCAATATCCATGTACAGGAGAGTCACCTCTTAATCAGAAACACCTATTTCTTACTTGAGTGAGAAATAAACTTCTGGTTGTGTTAAATTCACATTCTGGGAGTAAGCTATCATAACAACCAAGATTATGCCACTACACTAAAGTGCAGAATTTCTTCAAATACCTTCAAAAATATACATATGCAATAGCTGGGAAACAGCTGTGTTACAGATAGAGTTTGCAAGTTGCCTTCCAACAGAATGGGCCAAAATTGGTCTTGTGCACTCTGCAGTCAGCAAGATCTTTCAACATTGTTTTAATGTTGTCAAATGATCGTCCTTTTAGGGGCACAGGGCCCACTTCCTATTTGCGGCACAGAGTTCAATTATCTACTTCCATCACTTTTTAGAGCCTCTCTCTCTCTCTCTCTCTCCCCAAAACTTAATTCTTTTGAATAGCTTTTGACATACTTCACACACCTTTGTACAAAAAAACTGTTGATACAAAGAAAAATTTTCTTAATAAAAACTGAGAAACAACAGAGATGAACAGAAACAATAAAATATTTATTGATTCTAAGCTACTCTCACATCTTAGCACAAAGCTCAGTATCAGACTATCTCTTAGAACCAATGTCACAGAAAACTGCTAACTTTGAAGAAGAAGTGTGAGTCTTAATTTGTCTGTGATTATCTCTGCCCCTTCAATATGATAACCATGTAAAACCAAGGTGTTAGTTTACCTGATTTTCCCCTCAGTTTACTTACTGGCACTGGTTGCAATATTCCACTGAATTTTAACTGAAATTCTAATCATTACTTGTTGTTGAATGTCTTCAAACAGTTTATCGTATGATCCACAATGAAACTATAAGTTGATCATCTGACAAACGCTAGGCAATGTAAACTGCATGACTACAGAAGTGCTATATCCAATTCAGTGTTTTCCTTGTATCTTCAGTGTACTGTTTTCCAGGTCCTTAATGATGCATCTTAAACTCAGGATTGCATAATACATAAGTATAATAGTTAAATCAATATAATTATTCATGTATGCATGCTAAGTTGCTTCAGTGATGTCTGACTCTTTGCAACCCCATGGACTGCAGCCTGCTAGGCTCTTCTGTCCATGGGATTCTCTAGGCAAGAATACTGGAGTGGGTTGCCATTTTCTCCTCCAGGGATCTTCCCAACCCGGGGACTGAACCTGAATCTCTTCAGTGTCCTGCACTGGCAGGCAGGTTCTTTACCACTAATGTCACCTGGGCAGCCCCCAATAATTCATGCTCGACATTGAAAGGGTAAGTGAATTACCAATAAGACTGTCAGAGAAGACTACATGAGAAACAGGATGAAACTAACCCTTCAACTAAACAGGTATCAAAACTTTCTATGAAGAGATTAAACACTGAAGATTTCATAAATAACAAGGATAAAAAAATGAAAAGGAGTATTTCTGGGATGCTGGGTTTTAAGGGGTAATAAATGGAATTAGGGGAATTTATATAATTCGTTAGTTTAAAGGAAAAAAGGCAGGTGGGTTAAATCATATCACTCTGTAGTTCAACTTCTTTCATGTCCCTTTACTCAATTCCAGGAGCAAAGGAGAGAATTAAGCCTACTTTACAGAGTGCCTTATTATAACGCAAAGCTCTTTGAAGAGTAGGTGCTATGGAAAGACAGAATAGAGAACCATCAAGATACCAGTCTTCAGGAAGCTTAAATTTAATAGAAGTTGTAAAACATGTATGCCACAGTAAAATATAATAATGGAAATAGCAGTTAGTATTATGCAAAAGGAATAAATAAAATCTGATAGATATACAAAGGGAGCAGAAATTATGTTCAGTAAGGAGAAATGGGAAATCTTAATGGAAAGATAGAATTCGGGCTGGACATTGAAGGACTAAGGATGACAAGTGCAGGAGGAAGACTGGACAAAAATATGGACAAGACTGAGAAGATCAATATATGAATTCCCTGCTACTAAGGATGACGAGTGCAGGAGGAAGACTGGACAAAAATATGGACAAGACTGAGAAGATCAATATATGAATTCCCTGCTAAAAAATCTGAATTTCATTCAACATGGGGTCGCAAAGAGTCCATGGGGTCGCAAAGAGTCAGACATCACTGAAGCAACTTAGCATGCATACATGAATAATTATATTGATTTAACTATTATACTTATGTATTATGCAATCCTGAGTTTAAGATGCATCATTAAGGACCTGGAAAACAGTACACTGAAGATACAAAGAAAACACTGAATTGGATATAGCACTTCTGTAGTCATGCAGTTTACATGACTGAATGGAAAACTACTGAGTTTTTCAAGGGCATAATAAATTAATAGGAATTATTCTTTTAAGAGAGCTCTTACAACATTTGTAAAGTGAACAGTTATGACAGCTGAATGAATGTTTACATGTGTGAGGGAATGGACACTAGATAAAGTAAATACTGTTTGTAGGATGATATATTAATAATAAACTAGGCAAGAAGTAAATAAAGTCTAGAATAAGCCTCCAGAAACTAGAGGGAGAACAAATATAAATTTCATTATGGGGTCATACAGACATCTACCAAATATTGAGAAAAGGTTTTCAGTTTAGCCTTGTTCTTTTAATTGAAATAAAATTTAAAATTTAAACAGTACAGATGACATTATATGGAAAACTATCTCCTGCCTTATTTTCAACCCCTCAATATAATTTATTTCTATCCTTATTCTTTCAACTGGCTACTACAATAATTCTAAAAAATGTACTCATACTGCTTCATACACCAGGAGACAAGAAGAATGTTGTTCACTGTACTACTTTGTAATAACTAAAACCTGGAAATAACTTAAATGTTCAATAACAAAGAAGTAAATAAATAAATATTAATATGAAAGAACTATGGCTATATATATCAACATAGGTAAATGTAAAAAACTGCAAAAAAAAAACCTAAGTAAAACAGTAAGTTGCAGAAGAAAAGCTATATCTACATTAAGACTAAATAAATGAAAATATTACATATTGCAAGATAATACAATATGGAAGTATAAACACACATGCACAGGTATAATAAACAACAAATTCAAGAGGGAATGACAGGAAATACATTTGCTTAGTTTTTGGGGAAAAAAAGTTCTGAAGCATATACAGGTATGACACAGATCTTCGTTTCATCGTTCTCTATAATTTTCTTTTAAGTGGCAACTTTCCATACTTTTATTTTTTTAAAAGAAAAAAGCTTATATTAAATGCTCAATGTATTAAAAGTATCCTTTTGTAGTCTACAAAGTAATTCTTGTGAATATCATGTCAGAAAAAGCTGTTTGATTCTGGCACTATTTACCACCCTACTAACCTCTGCTGGTCCAGCAGTGGAGAGGACACTGCAGCTGTCTTCCTGTCTTTCTTGCTAGTTGAAGATGATGACTTAGGACTTGATTTTCTCTTTGGAGACTTGCTAGACTTTCTTAGAGAAGGTGACGGAGACAATTTCGATCTAACCACTTCTGGTGAGACCTTTCAAAAGGATTCAGTAAGTCAGAAAGTTCACCAATCACGGTCGCTACAATCAGACAACAAACTTCACATAAAACACTAAGTGCCATGACAGCCGCCGCACGTCACTATCAGCCCGGCTCCTGACCCTATACTGTTAACCAGTATGCTAGCCGTCCAACATTAATATCAAAAGTGGAAGTGGAAGTGGAGTCGCTCAGTCACGTCTGACTCTTTGTGACCCCGGGGACGGCAGCCCGCCAGGCTCCTCTGTCCACGGGGTTCTCCAGCCAAGAATCTTGGAGTGGGTTGCCATGCCCTCCTCCAGGGGATCTTCCCGACCCAGGGACGGAACCCAGGTCTCCTGCACTGCAGGTGGACTCTTTACCACCTGAGCCACCAGGGAAGTCATAGGCAGTTTGCAGGCTCTTATTTGGAGCTTATGGCTGTTAACAGAGAAGCGACAGCAGGGCTGCAGAGAGAGCTGACCAGAGCTGGCATGGCTGGGGCAGGATGTCCAAGTTAATCGCAGACAGTCTAAAACAGAACTCTGCTCAGCACCTGGGGCATCAGGTTCTCCAGCCCCTTCTATACCTGCCACAGAGCTACTAACATTAGTATCAATAAAGCAAACTAAAAGTATGAAATTTCAAAATCTCCTCAGAAAAATCACAAATTATATTCAAATATATTTTATCTCTTTCTCCTCTTTAGAAAAGAAACAAGTACTCTATAGGGGTAGCATGGGCCTAAAAATCAGCTGTATATAGATTCAACTTCCATTTCACATTAGTTGGTGACTCCAGGCAACAAAACCTCAATTTTGTTTATCTGTTTAATAATAAAAATATGCCCTATTAATCTAATAGAGTAATGTGAAGATTAATTCATTAACATGTATGAAGTATCAATATCTAATACAATTTGATTTGTAGCAAGCAGTTAATGAGTTCTCCAATCAATATCCATGTTGATGTTAATTACTAACATATTTCAATAAATAACATACCTCTTTTTTAATAATAATTTCTTCTCTTTTCTCCATGTTTTCTTGTTCCAGCTTCATTAATTCCCTCTGTATCTTTTGACGCTTCATTTCCAATGACAACTCATGAACATAATCATAATTAATATCTCCATTGTCAGAATCTTTAAAATAAAAATTCCATTACTTTTCAAAAACTATTATAGTTATCTATACCAAAAATTTTGGCAATTCTTTCAATTTTTTTTAATACAAATTAAAATGGTAGATTCTTTAATAGGAGTAACACACTTCTAAAAAATAAAGGAAATATGTACTGTTTCTACCTGGAGGAGGGCACGGCATCCCACTCCAGTATTCTTGCCAAGAGAATCCCCATGGACAGAGGAATCTGGAGGGCTACAGCTCATGGCGTCACAGAGTCAAACACGACTGAGTGACTAAGCACAGCAGCATACTGTTTCTATAAACAATCAAAATTGATATAGCTAATTTCTTTATGAAAAGCCAGTCTTAAGGTTCCTGGTTTTCTGTAAGTCATTTTGGGTTGTTTGGGGATTGGGTTTTTGGTTAGATGGAATTTTTAAAATATATAATTAAAATACTCAGCTACAAATTCTAGGTATTAAGGCTACCAAAACCTTTAATATTTCATAGTATATATGATGTGATTCATTATCTCCCTGCTTTTCTTAAAGATCCATTAAGGTTACATTAAATGTACAATACTGTTTCTGTAGTTTTGTTTTTTAATTAATATCATTAGTAAAAGTAATTTTAATACTAATGTGTACCTGAGCTCATTTCTGAATGATCTATAACATTTTCATTATAAATGGTTTGTAGCAGTTCCTTAGATTAGACCTGTCCATCTCTTCAACAGATCTGATACCATGGATCTATCTCTACTTACCCTTTCAAAGAAAAGAACATGAAGGTTAGAGAGGGGAGAACAAGGACGAGTGGTGCGAAGACCATCTCATCACTGACGCGTACAGATGCCCTCAGAGCCTACCGGCACTGCTGTCTCTCCGTCATTACTGTCAGCAAGCCTTAAGGAGGGAACCTCACCGACTGCTGTCCTAGCACCTGACCATACTGGGACTGACAGCTCACAAACTGAGGAGCCTTCTCAAGTCACACTTTTAGCACTTAAGATCATCATTTCTAAACCTGGGGTAAATAAATAAAATGAAGAACTAAAGAACAAAAAAGATAAAGGAGTCCTACTTGATTGCTTAAAGCACAAAAAAATGGACATCACTGACATTGTTTATATATAAAGAATTCCTACTAATTAAAAGGAAAAATGGTCAAAGGACATGAACAGGTAATTCATAAAAAGAAATGCAGACGATAGATAAATAAGTATTTTTCATGTATTAAAGAGCCATTTTTTACCCTTAATGGTAATATTTGGTACGGGCAAAGGTACAGATAAAAGGCATGTTCATTCTCTGGAGGTAGCAATGTAAACTAATACACCCAGCCTGGAAAATAACTTGGCAGAGATGAGTAAAAGCCTTAAGAACATTCATACCCTTTAATATGACAATTTTACTTCTAGAAATCTATTGCAACTAATAATAGATATAAAAATAAAGCTTTAAATTTAGTCTATGCTGCCCTACAGAAAGATCTCTCCATGTCATACACAAGGTCAAACAACTTCATTTTAACATCTGCAACACATTTCATGATATGAACATATCATAGTTTATTTAACCATTTTCCTTCTGACATTTAGTTTGTTTTCAATATTTTGCTGTTATAAATAAGACTTCAATGAACACTGCGGTTTACAAGTGCAAGTATTTTCTTTTCAAAACAGATTTCTCGAATTAAATTTGCTGGAGTAAGTGTAATTTTTAATTTGCCAAACCATACTTGTTTGTTTGGGAAACAATATTTTTTTTCCTGACAAACTATACTATCTCCAAGTAGTAGTATACTGCCAAATATACTCTGAATTTTATTATATTAATATTTAATATAATTTATATTGTATTTTTATAATATTGCCAAACTATACTCATAAATTTGAGGTGCTTCCCTGGTGGCTCAGACTATAAAGAATCTATCTGCAATGTGGGAGACCTCAGTTCAATTCCTGGGTCAGGAAGATCCCCTGGAGAAGGGAATGGCAACCCAATCCAGTATTCTTGCCTGGAGAATTCCATGGACAGAGGAGCCTGGCGGGCTACAGTCCATGGGGTCACAAAGAGTCGGACATGACTAAGAGACCACACTTTCATACTCAGAAACAGAGTTACCAAAGTAAACTTCCACTTGATAATATTAGTATTTTTCACTTCTTCCAGTATGATGAGCGAAAAATGTTCTCTTTATTTTCATTGGTTATTTCCCTATAGTAAAGCTGAACATTTACTGGTCATTTCTATTTCCACTATGAATTACATATCCAATTTTTTTATTTTTTGCCCATTTTTCAACTGAACTATCCTTTTATTATGTATTTGTGGAAATTCATTATATGTTTATACAGTGTTTTTACTATATGCTTACACATGACATATGACAAGTATTTTCTTTCAGTGATCTATTTTTAATAGATGACTTCTATGTTTAGTTAGGTACAAAATTTTAAATCCTTATATAATCAAATCTTTTATGGATTCTGGATTTTATGCTTCATTTTAGGAGAATGTACATACCTCCAAGATTTCCCAAATATGTTCATACATTTTCTCTTCTATTACAGTGGTGCTTTTGCTTTTTATATTACTGCATTGGTCTTTGTGGTAAACAAATATGGTAAGTTTAGAGAATCAAACAAAAAATAAAGACTTGGGGAATGGGAGCTGGAAATACATAAAACAACTGGGGATGATGAAAAGTTTTATAGGTACATAAGAATCTATACTTGATCCTGTAGGCAATGGGAAATCAGAGAATTTTAAATAGGGGAGTGAAATGAACTAATTTATTCTTTTAGAAGTTCACTCTAACTCACAGAGAGAAGATATTTATAATATGTATACTGATTAAGAGATTTCATATTCAGACTATATAGAGAATGTGCTGCGTGCTTCAGTCATGTCCAATTCTTTGAGACCCCATGGACTGTAGCCCGCCAGGCTCTTCTGTCCATGGGATTCTTCAGGCAAGAATACTGGAGTTGGTTGCCATTTCCTTCTCCAACATAAAGAATATTCAACAATCAAAAAAGCAGTAATAATAAAGAAGTAGGCAGAAGTCTATAGAGTTTACAAAACACGTGGTACAATGGCCAGTAAATGTGAGAAAATTGTCAACTTATTACTCATTTGGGAAATGTACACTAAAACCACCACAGTAAGATACAACCACCTATCTCTAGAATGATTATGACGAAAAAGGCAAAAATACCATAGAAAGGAGAACTATTTTTGACTTGACACTGTCTACTAAAGACGAACATATGCAGACTCAATGGCTCAGCAATCCTACTTCCAAATATAAACTCAAAAGAAATGAGTACACATTTATCAAAGGTATGATTAGGAGTGGCAACTTATTCAAAATAGCCCAAAACTAGAAATTAACCAAATGTCTATTGACAGAAAAATGAATAAGTTATGGTATACTCATACAATGAACTACTATATACCAATAAGAATTAATGAACTATAACTGTTCAAAAATCTCACAAACATAGTGTGTTGGCTAAGCACAGAAAGAGTACATGCTAAAGATTTCATTTATGTAGCCTTCAAAAACAGACAAAACTAACCCATGGTGGTAAAAATCAAGACAGCAGGTACCTTCAGGAGGTGGGGGTTGGGAAAGTAGTGACTGAAAAAAGGGAGTACGAAGGGGCTTTGGGGATACAAGTCATTTTCTACATACTGATGTTTGCTGCTTCCACAAGCCTGTTCTACTGGTGAAAATTCAGTAACTTGTACACATGAATCATGTACCCTTCTGAAAGTTATTATTACACTTTAATAGAAAGAAATATTTTGTGAAGATTAGTCTGGGGTTCAAGTGGAGAATGATTTAGGAGACAAGACTAACCTCAACACGTGAGGTTAGAGAATTATTTGTAAAACACACTTATAGGCAACAAATAAAAAGTATCTTAAGAACTAGAATATTAGTAGTAGAAATTTAGAAACAGGTGGTTGTGAAAGACACTCAACAGACAGAAATGTTTAGATTTATGTTAAGTGTCTGGGTTGAGCGGAAGGAGTCTCAACAATGACCTTTCGACTTTCGGGAAACCAGTAGGAAAACTGGTGCCTTTAAGACATGTAACTCAGGTAGAGATATTCAATTGGTAATGCCTCAATTAAGAGCTCTAGATATTGGAGTCATTAATATGCAGATGTTAATGATGCCCTGGGAGCATGATTTCATCTGGAGAGAAAAACTGAAAGTGAGGGGGAAAAAAAGTCTTGGGAAGTGAGAAGGGGAAACAACTAAAAGTTTTTAAAGCAGTTTCTAAAGACAAGTGGGTCTCAAAGAGCAGTATGAAGATTCGATGAGATCCCCAAGACAATTTCTGGAGTTCCAGAAGATCAAAAGTATTTCCATAATTCTACATTATTTGCCTGGTTTACTCAATCTCTAGAGTATATAGTGGCATTTTCCAGATGTCACACGATATGTGATATCATTAACAGACTGAATGCGGAAGCAGACACGAAAATCTCAGTATCTTTCATTAAGGTGGTTAAGAAGTTTACTTTAAGAAGTTAAAACGATTTGCAAAAACATTTAAAACATTGACACCTCCTCCAATTTTTATTTTTGCTTTGCAAAGCATGGCTATTTTCCATAAAACTGTATGCTAGATTCACTACTATCACTGTTTAACAAATTTAAAAATTTTCTCAGAACAACTTCTAAAATGGAAACTACTGAAGCAGATAATCCACAAAAAGAAAAGCTCCCAAAGGTCCTTAAAAAGAGTGAAAAGTGTCCTGAGACTGAAATGTTTGAGAACTACTCATACAGACCAACTACTTGAGTCTAGCTAAAACTGCTATTTAGATTGAAAATGCAGAGGGTAGGCAATTAAATGAGGTCAGCCTCACTCTCTAACTCTATGCTTCAATATTTCTTCAAACTGAAACTTTTAAACCATAGCGATTTACAATAATCAGAACCTATGAATTTAAAACTCAAGAGAAAACCTAAGAAACACCCATGTGACTATTTTCTATGTAAAAGTACTATAAAAGACATTTACTCACCTTTTAAAAGAATTTTACATATAAAAGGCTCTTGCAGTAAAAATCAGTTTAGTTTTTTTAAAAATGAGTCTAGAGCAAAGTGTTGAGAAGGAATAGGTAGCACACAAGGAGTCTCTGGAAGGCCAGAGTTTGAACAGGAAGACAGAAAACCCAACTAGTGACAGATGGATGCCAAGGGGAAAGTGTTTCAAGAAGAAAGTTTATGGGATGTATCACATCCTGAGGAAGATTACAGGAGAAAGAGACAAGTAAGTCTTCATTTATTTAGCAAAAAGGAGGCTATTGTGACCTTAAAGAGCAGTTTTAGTGAAAATGCACATCAGAAGACAATAAACATGAAGTGAAAAGGTACAATTTAGCTGTAAAGTGGGAATAAACAAGTAATGACTAAAAATAATACGGTGAAAAGAGAAAATGTGCCAAGACGGATCTTAAAGCTAAAAAAGAGAATGTAAGAAAAACGAACAAGATTGCAGAGGTGGAAAGCGATCAGGGGACTCTAACCTCATGAAGCAGGAGGGAAGCCTCTTACTAAGAACAAGAGGGAAATAAAAAAAGTTTAGTGAATAAAAACTAGTTTACAGATGTGCTGGCAGGAAGCTGAGAGAGTCTGTGGATAAAGAGTTACATCAAGTGTGTGTTATAAACAGCAAGCAGGAGAAAGGGGTTGGCAGGGTAGAGATTTAAGGAGAGAGTTTGAAAAAGCTACTATGAAAAAAAGAGCAAACTGACGTAGGCTTTTCTGAATCTTAAAATATTCAACAATTAGCATGTACTACTATAATGGAAACACAGAAGTTTCTATTTTTAAAAATAAGCATCCAATGTATTTCAGAATACATTTCAGAAAAATTTTGAGTGTTTTAAAGGTGAATCCCTTAGAATTTAGGAAAAGTTAGCCATTCAACTTTGAACAGTCAAGGTTTGGAATATTTACTGCTATTCTGTGGGAGGTATTAGTGTTACTTTTGAAATCCCAATGAATCTTCTTCCTAATAGAGAAGTTTCCTATTTGTTCTTAGAAGCAACTTTTTAACAGACAATACTGTATAAAGATGGAATGGATTTCCTTAAAAAGTACTGATGTTCAAACTGCTAGAGAGTCTCGTAAGGTACTTTTCAAGTATTAGTCTATAAGTTTTCAGGGATCCTTCTTAAATATAGCAGTAAATATTTTAGGCTTGCAGTCTCTTGGCTGTCACACATACTCAACTCATCTACCACAGCTCAAAAGCAGTCAGAGAAAATACGTAACCAACGGACATGGCTGTTCTCTAATAAAATTCTACTGCAAAAACAGGTGGCAGGCCCACAAGCTGTAATTTTCTAGCCTCTGGTCTAAGTTTTTGGCTATCTGATGAGGAAGGAAGTTACATTCTTAAAGTCTTTAGTTTTGTCATGTACAGTAGAGTAACAAAGCTGAATTACTGAAATAGTCATATAAATTATATTAAAATGCCCAGTATATCTACAGATGTGAGTTCCCTCTCTCTGTATTTGGTAGTGTGAGACTATACTGCTCAATTTTTAGATCACTGAGGTAGAGAAGACAGAACACTCATGGTATGGAAAATAAATGCTTATTTGTTAAAAGACAATGACTTAAAGGTGATTTTACTAATTTTTCATGAACAAATCCCCCACTTATCATCTGATATCACTTTCTTGAAAGATGAAATCCAAAAATTTCTTGGAAATAATCTTCCTAGGTCTTTAAGGTTTAAAAATCTCATTTTTAATATTTTATGCAAAACAATAAACGTAAATTTCGATTCTCTTAAATCTTGATACTGAGAACTTAATGATTTACAAGTGCAATAAATTCCAAAGTAGCATGATGCTGAACAGGTAAGTTCTAGAGAGTACAGCTTTCTCTGCTTTTATTCAGCTACATGCCATTTCCTGCCATATAACTCAGTAAGACATACAAGTCAATTAGATTCTGAAACAACAGGGAGATCACGGCTGGAAAGTGTTTTGAAGCCCATAGAAAACCCTATAAAGTGAACATTCAATACACTCTGACCATGTAAACAAAGATTTTTGAAACTCACCATCTCTATTAGTTTCCCATTCTACATTTTCTTCTTCACTTTCTGGAGTTCTCTCCTTAGTGATTTTTATGTCTTCCTTTTCCCTATGTCTCCCTCTTGAAGATTCTTTCTAAAAAGTACATACATACGTACATATGGGTTATTATATTTATAAAAACTATACAGAATATTTCTAACTTCATCTTTGTTTCATTAAAGAATCAGTTTTGCAAACACTCATCCACTAAGTGGAGGAAGTGACAAATTCTAGAGTATCATCACAATGAAAAGACTGTACTATTATCTATTTTACTGAACAACAGCAAATGTATGAAAGTTTTTAAAAGATACGATGAAAATTCAATACTTTAATACGCATTTGGTAGTATACTACATACTCAGTTTCTACATGAACATTACAGGGGTAAAGCTTAAAATGGATAAAATACAACTGGAGGAACTATGATTATATTTTAAAACAACTAGAAAAAGGTTACACTGTTCACAGTAGATTCTCAAAAATAACTGCTGATCCAGGACGTCTTATATATTACTAACAAACGAACATTTAAAGACACTTAAAGGTAAATCCAAGCTCATCTAATAATTTTATAAATGCCTTAAAAGAGGGGATTTTCCCTACTTTGGCGTGGTAACTAAAATATTTAGAAAAGTTATCTTTATATTGCAGCCCAAAAGCCAAAAATTTTTAACATTTTATTCCAGGTATAACAGTAGCCTATACACAAAGCAGGATAATAATAATTCAGCTTGTAAAATTTAATGAATTATCCTATTATATATGATGAAAACTCTAAACCACATTTTACTAAGTGGAAAGAAAACATAACTTGTGTCATGGAATTCTTACCTTCCCACCACAGTGTCTCACTTTTATTAACACTAAATCTTGACTACAAAAGACACTAATACACAAGGATATTAAGTGCTGAACGTTCTTTCCGGGAATTACCAGACATAAAATTCGGCTGCTTACAACACAAATTAACTTCTCTTTGTCTTCTTTTTAAAGAACTCTAGTATATAACTATAATAAATTTTACTTATTTAGGTAGGAAGTCATGTGCAAGTATTACTTGCTAAATGACATATATAGTTGCTGACACAACAAAGGCTGACAAGTATTAAAAGACTATATAACAGAACTAGACATGACAAAATGGTGAAAGATTAAAAAAAAGAAAAAATAAATACACTCCTACTTGTACATGAGACAAAAGGAGAAAAAGGAACAACATCTATTTTTACTCATAAAATATATTCTGTGGAATATCAATGAAGAATTATTCTATATGCCATGCAACTTTTGAATGTTCTGTGGATTAAACCCACATACAAATGTGTGTGTATACATATATTTATGTAAATATTTAATAACATTTACCCTACATACTGAAATTATACACTTCTTGCATTGCCTATTGTTTTCCAGTATGACTCTAATACTGTCCCCAGAGATCATATATAACTATTATTAAGTACTAGCGTAGGCTTCAATATGTGGTGGAATTTTAGTTAGGAGATATGCTTTTGCCTAAAACTTTGTCACTATCTCACCTCAAATCAAAACCCCATGGATAGAGGAGCCTGGTGGCTACAGTCCATGGGGTCACAAAGAGTTGGAAGTGACTGAGCGATTGAGCACACCTCAAACCACAACAGGGGAAACAATTCTGATAATACCTAAGGCTCAGGTCATCTTTTAAAATGTTGTATTTCCTCATTTTCTCCTCTTCAAACAACAGTGTATAACTTGTTAGGCATGTTATTCCTTATAAAATAAAATTATTTCTCTCATCTTATATTCAAATGTAAAGGGTCTGCCATTACTTGTCTCGTGCACTACAGGAGGGTCTGCTCTATCACCTTGTATTTCTTGAATAGCATGGTTTGTCATCTTACTGTTCTTAAATGCAAATATATTAATTACAAGTAAAACCATCTGATTATCATGTATTCTAAATTAATCATTCTGGAACATGTACATGTTGAAATATTTGTTAAAGAACCGCAATATTTTAGACAATATCCATGAAATGAGATATTTTATGAATTCAGAATTATTTGGATTTCAAAATTTATTAAGTAACAAGGCCAACACGGTCTGGAGCAGCAACCTGTGATCAAACATACAGTTATTTTTGCAGCAAAACATGAATTCACCAGCTGGATAAAGGCTATATAATAAGCTTATCAATTAAGATCTGGTTTTGTTGCCAAATAAGTCTTTACCTAATTAGAAAAAATGTTTCTTTTAATAAAAATATTTTACATTTCAGAAATGCAGTAAATAATTGTGAACTTTTACCTTCACTTTATTTCTACTTTATATCATTCATATTTATTTCTTAAATATTATATATGGACAGGTAATATTTATTACAAATTTTATTTCTAGCTGGTAAGGAGCCATTAACAAGATAATGATTTGAAAAGAAGGGTTGAGGCTAAAAGCACAGAAAAACAATATTACTAATAAGTGATTAGCAACCATAATAATAAAATATTAGGGGTCCTTGAAATAATATAATCCAACCTCATATCCCATGTAGGAAATTTTTTCCTAAATTTTGTGTAGTTCTACAAGTCTTCTATTAGAAAAATTTCAGGGGAAAAAAGTTACTCCTAAGGTCTCCACTGACAGTTCTCCATTGCTGCATTCTTTGCTCCCATTTTTCAACAGTTATAAACATTAGAAAATTATTTCATATACTGATCACAACTTTCTTACATTGATATCTCTCCAGAATGTCTACTGATTGGAACTACTTTTGACCTCTACAATCATGTAAAACAAATCTAGTAATTCTTCCAAACTACACTTTACTTCCTCAAAGTACTGTACAATGCAACCCTTTTGAGAGGACTCTTGAGAGTCTCTTGGACAGCAAGGAGATCAAACCAGTCAATCCTAAAGGAAATCAACCCTGAATATTCATTGAAGGACTGATGTTGAAGCTGAAGCTCCAATACTTTGGCCACCTGATGCAAACAGCTGACTCACTGGAAAGGACCCTGATGCTGGAAAAGATTGAAGGCAGGAAGAGAAGGGAATGACAGAGGATGAGATGGATGGCATCCCTGACTCAATGGACAAACTCCCAGAGATAGTGAAAAACAGGGAAGTCTGGTGTGCTGCAGAAGTTTATGGGGTTGCAAAGAGTCGGACATGACTGAGGAACTGACCAACAACACTTTTGACAACCACAGAGGCCATAAAAGTAAAAAAAAATACACTTTCCAACCTACTAAGGATTTTCTTTGCTCACCTTTACTAATGCATTTTGGACCCTCTTTCTAAGGTCATTTTCCATCTTCCTGATGTATATCCTTTTAGAAATTATGTAATTAAAGTTTCCTGGTAATCAACACCCTCAATTTTACCAAAAATTTTCTTTATTATAACCTCATTCTTGAAAAACAGTTTTTCTTGGCAAATAACTAGGGGTTCACATATTCATCTCAGCTTTGAAAATTTCATTCCACTGTATTTTGGCTTCCATTGTTGTTACTGATGTTGTCCATCATTCCTTTGTAGAAAGATCTGCCTTTTATCTCTGGGTGTTTCCAGTATTTTCTCTATGCCTCTCAGGTTCTGCAGTTATAATACTCTACTTTATGATATGTATCATGCTTTCTATATCTGCAGGCTTATGTCTCATCAATTATGGAAAATTCTCAGCCACTACGTCTTTCAACATTGCCTTTCCCATATTCTATTCCCCTCCCCCAAGGATTCCAATTAGATGTACATTAGATTTACTAAGTCTTTCACCCACAATTATGAATTTCTTAGATATTTCTTATAATCTTATCGTTATAGGCTACATTCTGGATAAACTCTTCAACACCACTTTTCAACTCACCAATTCTCTCTTTGCAAATTATGGTTCTCACCTTAAGGTTTTCAAACCTTTTCAGTTGGGACACTTTTGACAAAGTCTGAAAACGTTAATGAACAATGCTTCATTGTGGATTTTTGGCCTGAACCCGAGCCCAACCACTTAGCTCAGTATATAGCTTTTAGGATACACATAATTGACATTTCAAAATTTTAAAATGATTCACAGATGTTCAATTTTGGATTATTTCAACATTACAGAAACATGGACAGCAAAGAAATTTAGATCTACAATTAAGAAACTATATTTTATTTGTACTATACTGAAGAAAAATCCCATAACAGGGTTATCAGAGGTTTTCTTTTATGAAGAAACGGAAAACCAAGCTTGTCTCAGGATAAGCAGAGTCACAGATAAGGAAGATGACAAACTTCAAAAAACATTCAACAGATAACAAAGATCAGGTCATCTTCAAACACCACATTTTAAAAATATAAAGAGGAGAGGACAATTATTAATATCTTTGTATCTATGTACCTAATAATATTGCACTGACCAGCACAAATGATAGGAGACAGGGAGAGAACTAGACAGAAACACACTACTACTAAGATACTTTAAAAGGTATTCTCAAGGTTCCGGTTCAAGATGGCAGAGGAAAAGAATGTGTGCTTATATCCTCCTGTGAGAGGACCAAAATCACAGCAAGCTGTTGAACAACCATTGACAGGAGGACAGTGGAACCCACCAAAAAAATGATATCCCAAAGTATCTCAAGTCTAAAACAAAGAAGCAGCAATGAGATGGTAGGAGGGGCACCAACATGATAAAATAAAATCCCATACCCACCAGGTGGGCAACCCACAATCTAGAGAACAATAATACCTAAGAAATTCTCCCACTGTTGTCAAGGTTCTGAGTCCCATGTCAGGCTTCCCAGCCTGGGGATCTGGCAAAAGGACAGGGATCTCCAGGGACTCTGACTTTGAAAGCCAGTGGAATGTGCTTACAGGATTTCCACAGGACTGGGGAAAATAGAGACTCCACTCTTGGAGGGCAGCACAAACAAAATCCTGTGAAGACCCAGATGAAAGGAGCAGTGATCCCACAAGAGGCTGAACCAGATCTACCTGCTAGTCCTGGAGAGTCCCATGTGTAGGTGTGCATCAGTAGATGCTCACCATGAGGACAGGCGCACGGGCAGCAGTTCTGGAAGGGGCCCCTTTGCATAAGTCCTCTTGGATGTGGCCATCAACCCTAACATAGAGCATCTAGACCCCAGGGCTGGATCACCTCAGGCTAAACAACTAACAGGGAGGAAGCACAACCCCACCCATCAGTTCAGTTCAGTTCAGTTCAGTTCAGTGGCTCAGTCGTCCAACTCCACAACCCCATGGATGCAGAAACACCAGGCTTCCTTGTCCATCACCAACCCCCGGAGCCTACTCAAACTCATGTCCATCAAGTTGGTGATGCCATCCAACCATCTCACCCTCTGTTGTTCCTTTCTCCACCTGCCCTCAGTCTTTCCCAGCATCAGGGTCTTCTCCAATGAGCCAGTTCTTCGCATCAGGTGGCCAAAGTATTGAGTTTCAGCTTCAGCATCAGTCCTCCCAATGAATATTCAGGACTGACTTCCTTTAGGATGGACTGGTTTATCTCCTTGCAGTCCAAGGGACTCTCAAGAGTCTGCTCCAACACCACCGTTCAAAAGCATCAATTTTTCAGCACTCAGCTTTCCTTATGGTCCAACTCTCACATCCATAGGTGACTACCGGAAAAACCATAGCTTTGATTACACAGACCTTTGTTGGTAAAGTAATGTCTCTGCTTTTTAATATGCTGTCTAGGTTTGTCACAGCTTTTACTGCACATGGCCCTGCCCGTCAGAGCAAGACCCAGTTTTCCCCACCACCAGTCACTCTCATCAGGACTCTTATACAAACCTCCTAGTCTCATCCACCAAGAGGGCAGACAGAAGAAGAACCGCAATTCCAAAACTAGAACCAAAACCACATCACAGGAAGTTAACCAGGAGGAAAAAGTAGAGGGTTCTGCCCCAGAAGGAGGGACAAGATAAAATCTCAGAAAAACAACCAAATGAACCAACCTGGAAGGTGACAGGCAACCTTCCAGAAAAAGAATTCAGAATAATTACAGGGAATATGATCCAGGACCTCAATTCACTAAAAGGAATTAATAGCAGAACTGATGCAGAAGGATGGATAAGTGACCTGGAGGACAGAATGGTAGAAATCACTGCCACAGAACAGAATATAGGGGAAAAAAAAATGAAAAAAAAAAGAAAAAAGAAGAAGACAGTCTAAGAGACCTCTGGGACAATATTAAACAAATCAACATCCACATTATAGGGGTTCCAGAAGAAGAACAGTACTCTTGCCTGGAAAATCCCATGGACGGAGGAGCCTGGTAGGCTGCAGTCCATGAGGTCACGAAAAGTCAGACATGACTGAGCAACTTCACTTTCACTTTTCACTTTCGTGCACTGGAGAAGGAAATGGCAACCCACTCCCGTGTTCTTGCCTGGAGAATCCCAGGGAAGGGGGAGCCTGGTGGGCCGCCATCTATGGGGTCGCACAGAGTCAGACACAACTGAAGCGACTGAGCAGCAGAAGAAGAGAGAGAACGGACTTGAGAAAATATTTGAAGAAATAATAGCTGAAAACTTCCTTAACATGGGAAAGGAAATAGTCAATCAAGTACAGGAAAAGCAGCATCCCAGGCAGGATAAACACAAGGAGGAACATACCAAGACACATAGTAATCAAAATGATGGAAATTAAACAAAAAAATAAAACATTAAAAGCAAAGGGGGAAAATGACAACATACAAGCAAACTCCCATAAGGTTACCAGCTGATTTCTCAACAGAAATTCTACAAGTCAGAAGGGAATGGCACGGAATATATTTAAGGTGATGAAAGGGAAGAACCTACAACCAATAATACTCTACCCAGCAAGACTCTCATTCAGATTTGATGGAAAAATCAAAAGCTTTCCAGACAAGCAAAAGTTAAGCAAATTCAGCAATAATAAACCAGCTTTACAATCAATACTAAAGGAACTTCTCTGGGGAGGAAACACAAGAGAAGAAAAAGACCTATACAAAATAAACCCAAAACAATTTAAAAAATGGTAATACGATCATAAATATCAATAACTACCTGAACTATAAATGGAATAAATTCACCAACCAAAAGACAGACTGGTTGGATGGATAAGAACATGTGCACGTATACACTCCCACTTACCACATCACTCTACTTAACCCCTCAAATTGTATGTATTTGTTATATATTATTAGGTTAATCATGTTTCCATTATGGCTTGCAATTGTAATTATCTTTTATTTTTTGTCTGGCTATTGATTGTGAAAACTGATAAACATCTTTTACTATTGAAAAAAAAGACAGCCTCAAACCAAGATAGATCAAGCAAAGATATGAAAAATATAGGAGATTCAAACAACATATGTTTCAGATATACTTTAGTACTTAAAAGAAAAAAAGCATACAATATACCTTTATTTTAACAGAGGAAATTCAGAAAAATTGATCATATCTTAGGTCACAAAGTAAACCTCATCAAATCCAAAAGAAAATACAAAAAGCAATAATATAGAAGGTATTTTTAAAAAAAAAAATTAAAAGAATATACACATAAAACAAAGAGCTCTCGAATGTGGAAAGGTTTAAATATGTCATTAAGCAATTATTGGACCATAGATGAAATACAAACCTAAAGATGAGAATTCCTTAAAAATAATGACAATAAAAGCATAATACATGAGATGCATGGAATTCAGCTGAAATAGTTATCAGAAAAATGCTTACAACATTAAGTACTTGAATACACAAGTGTATACAAGTGTGTGTATATATACAGATATACGCATATATATGAAAATAAATGCTAAACCAATTCAAAAAAGAAATAAACTAAACCAAAGAAGGAACTAATAAAAGAGAAATAAATGTGTTAGAAAAGAGAAATATATAAATCCAAAAACTTACTCTGAAAATAAACCACTGACTAACCGAATGAAGAAAACAGAGAGAAAAACCACAAGTATTCAAAATCCTATGACAACATGAAAACAGTTACTAGAACAGAGAAAAAGGAAAAATGTGACTTCACACAACTCTATGCAAACTAATTTAAAAATCTATTCAAAATACACAATTTTCTAAAAAAAAATATTTGACAAAATTGACTTAAAGATCAAAAGTCTATTCATTTCCATTGGAAAAATAAATTCTTAAAAATAAAGAATTTCTTCATACAATAGTATCAGTCTCAGGTGGTTTCACATAGGAATTCTACCAAATCTTTCAAGAGTAGAAAATCACAATATCAGTTAAGATATTATAGAGAAACTAGTATGTATAAAATAGATAACTAATGAGAACCTCCTGTATAGCACAGGTAACTCTACTCAATGCTGTGGTAACCTAAACAGGATGGAAATCCAAAACAGAGGGAATATATGTACAGGCTTCCCCAGTGGCTGAGCTGGTAAAGAATCCAACTGCAGTAAAGGAGACCTGGGTTTGATCCCCGGATTGGGAAGATCCCCTGGAGAAGGGAATGAACGGCTACCCACTCCAGTATTCTCACTTGGAGAATTCCATGGACTATATAGTCCATGGGTGGGATCACAAAGAGTCGGAGGTGACTGAGCAACTTTCACTTTCATATATACAGCTAATTCACTTTGCTGTACAGCAGAAACTAAAACACTGTAAAGCAACTTAAGTAGAATACACATTCTTCTCAAGCTCACAAAGAATACTCACCAATGTGGACCATATTCTGGACCATAAAACAAACTTTTAAAAGAATAAAAATCATATAATGTCTAATCTCAAACCACAATGGAATTAAACTTGAAATCAATAACAGAAGGATGGCTGGATAATCCCAAATTATGTGGAGATTAAACAAAACTCTTCTAGTTAACACATGGGTCAAATAAGAAATCTCAAGAGAAAATTCAAATCATTTCAAACTAAATGAAAATACAATTCAATTTCTCTAAATTTGTGGAATGAAGTGAAAGCAGTGTTTAGGGAGAAATTTACAGCATTGAGTTCATATAGTAGAAATGAAGAAAGTTCTAAAATCAATAATCTAAGTTTCTACCTTAGAAAACAAAAAAAAAAGGGTACTGAAATCTAAAGTAGAAGAAAAGTAACAAGTAGAGCAAAAATCAATGAAACTGAAAACAGGAAATCAATGGGAAAAAAATCAACAAAATCAAAATCAGTTCTTTGAAAAGATCAAGTTTCTGCACAAGCTAAGAAAAAAAGAGAAAAATTACCAACATCAGAAACAAAAGAGACATCACTACAGATTCCAAGGATATTTAAAGAATAAAGCAATATTGTAAACCATGCTATGCCCACAAATTTGATAACCTAGATGAAATGGACTAATTACTTGAAAGACATAATCTGCCAAAACACACACATCAAGCATAAACAACCTGAATAGAATTATATCTATTAAAGAAACTGAGTTAATAATAAATAATCTTTCAAAACATAAAGCATCAAGCCCATATGGGTTCATGTGTGAATTCCATCAAGCATTTAAGAAAGAAATTATACAAATTCTCTACAATCTCTTCCAGAAGACAGAAGCAGAGGAATACTTTCTGAATTATTCTAAGGCCAGCATTCGTATCTAAGTATTTAATACCAAAACCAGATGAAGACATAACAACAACAATAAAAAAAACAATTATTTCTCACGGACATCAATGCAAAAACCCTAAACATATTAGCAAAATATAAGCAAATGAAATCCAACAATATATAAATATAATTATACACCAAAACCAAGTGAGACTTATACCAGATATGCAAGGGTGGTTCAAAAAAAAATGCAAATAGACCTGCCATATGACCCAGCAATCCCACTGCTGGGCATATACACCGAGGAAACCAGAACTAAAAGAGCCACGTGTACCCCAATGTTTATCGCTGCTTTGTTTACAATAGCCAGACATGGAAGCAACCTAGATGCCCATCAACTGACGAATGGATAAGAAAGCCGTGGTACATATACACAATGGAATATTACTCAGCATTAAAAAAAAAATTCATTTGAATCAGTTCTACTCAGATGGACGAAACTGGAGCCCATTATCCAGAGTGAAGTAAGCCAGAAGCAAAAACAACAGTACAGTATATTAACGCATATATATGGAATTTAGAAAGACGGTAATGAGAACCCAGCATGCGAGACAACAAAAGGAACGCAGATGTATAAAATAGACTTGTGGACTCTGTGGATGAGGGAAAGGGTGGGATGATGTGGGAGAATGGCATTGAAACATGTTAATTACCATATGTCTAATCAATCGCCAGCCCAGGATTGATGCTCGGGGCTGGTGCAACAAGATTTCCCGGGGGGAGGGAGGAGGGAGGGGGGTCCTGGAGGGGGAGCATATGTAAACCCATGGTGATAGCATGTCATTGTATGGCAAAACTAATAAAAATAAATAAATCAATCAATCAAACAAGGTAATCCATCACATTAACAGACTTAAAAAAGAAAAGATGACATGATCGTATTAATAAACAAAGGAAAAGTATTTGACAAAATACAACATTCACATTTGTGATTAAAAATTCTTAGCAAACTAAAAAGGGAACTTCTTCAACTTGATAAAGAACATCTATACAGAACTGACTGTTACCATTATATTTAATGGTTAGAAGTTTTCTTCCAGTTGGATTGCTAACAAGAGGATATTAAAGAACAAAAGGCTGTTTCTCTCACCATTCCTTTTCACCATCATAACGGAAGTCCTAGCTAATGCAATAAAAAAGTATACAGGTTGAGAAGGAAAAAAAACGTGTCTTTGTTCACAGATGACATGACTGTCTATGTAGAAAGAATCAACAAATCTGTGGGTTGCTTTGGATAGCATAGATATTTTAAGAATACTAATTCTTCTAATCCATGAGTACAGTATATCTTTCCATTTGTGTTGTCTTCATTCCTTTCATCAATGTCTTAACAGTTTTCAGTGTATAGACCTTTTACTTCCCTGGTTAAATTTATATCTATGTATTTTAATCTTTGTGATTCAGCTGTAAATAGGTTTTTAATATTTCTAACAGATCATCTCTAGTATATAGAAATGCTACAGATTTCTGTATATTCATATCCTGCAACTTTACTGAATTCATTTATTAGTTCTAACAGCTTTCTGATGGAATCTTTAGGGTTTTCTATATATACTACCATGTCACCTGCAAATAGTCCGGTATATGTGTGTGTATATTGAAGTGGCAGGATAATCCAATCATTCAGTTTTTAGGTTATCTATAGAGAAAAAAGTAGAGAGGTTCAAGAAGATAAAAGGTAGACTTTTCTGAATGTAATCCATCCTGTAGATTTAACTGTGAAAACCATGAGGTCCTCATTAGAGCAGTAGGAATCAGTCTCGTAACTTTGAAACCATGGAAACGTTCTACATATTTAACAAACAAAATTTTAAAAAACCCTAAAACTAAAATCAAAATGTAATGAATCAAGTCAACCACATCATATTTGTGGTTTAACCACAAAGACTGCTCAAGTGACTTAAAATACAACAATTTGCATTTTGCTGTACAGCAGAAACACAATGTAAATTAATAAAAACTAATTTTTAAAAAATACAATAATCTGACTATCCCTAACAAATTCCTGGGGCAGGAAGATCCCCTGGAGAAGGGATAGGCTACCCACACCAGTATTCTTGGGCTTTCCTGGTGGCTCAGATGGTAAAGAATCTGCCTGCAATGCAAAAGACCTGGGTTTGATACCTGGGTTGGGAAGATCCCCTGGAGGAGAGCATGGCAATCCACTCCAGTATTCTTGCCAGAAAATTCCTGGTGGACACAGAAGCCTTGGCAGGCTACAGTCCATGGGGTCACAAAGAGTCAGACACTACTGAGTGACTAACCACAGCACCCCTAACATCAATTTCACAGATATTTCCCTCATGGGTTATAGTCTAAGAACTACAAAGATATCTTAAACTGTTCTAAGTAATCATATTATTAGTAATACTACTGTTCATTATTCTGGAACTATTAAAAAGATAATGCAAATGAATATCAACAGGGACTAAAATTTTCAGCACAAAAGTGATACAACTATAAAATCAAAGAAGTAGGTAAAAGCTTTTCAATTCTAAATTTGAATTATTTGAATTCGTGCTTGTTTGCATGTTTTTAAAGAGCACTTTTAAAAAGTACTTGTACTTTTGTATTTCCCAGTTGAAATACAATGAAAAGTCCTATACAGTGACTAAGCTAGTGGTTTCCAAGTAGTGGACCTAAAATACCATCTCCCAATAAAAGAATGTGGACTATAGGGGAAAATGGCTAACTGAATAGAGGGTATAAAATATACAAAATGAGCTGTGAACATCTTAACAGAAACAAAGAAACTATCAAGGACTACTGAAGCTGTGTCAATATAAGGCAGGATATACTAATAATTGGACTTCATCAAAATTAAAAGATATCTTAAAAGACACAACCAAGAAAGTGAAAAAGCAAGTCACAATACTGGGAAACAGCTCCCTTGGTTGCTCAGCTGGGAAAGGACCCATCTGCTAATGCAGAAGACACAAGAGATGCAAGTTCCTTCCCTGAGTCAGGAAGATCCCCTGGAGAAAGATACAGCAACTTGCTCCAGTATTCTTGCCTGGAAAATTGCATGGACAGAGGAGGCTGGCGGTGGACTACAGTCCATAGGGTTGCAGAGTCAGACATAACTGAGTGCACACACACACACACACCAGGAAAATATATCTGCAATATACACATCTTCCATATGACTTGTGTTATTCAGAACATATAAGAACCATAAATCTGTAATAAGACAAACAGCACAACTTACAAGCAAAAGATGTAACAGACACTTCACCAAAAAAAAGGCAATAAACACATGAAAAGATGCTCAACATCATTAAACACACAAAAATGCAAATTAAAACCACAAGATACCGAGTAGAACAATGTCAAGTGTCAGCCAAAATGTAGAGCAACTGAAACTCCCATACACTGTGGGCTGAGACGTAAAATGAAATAACCATTAGGGAAAAAACTATCTGGCAGTTTCTCATAAAGCTAAGAGTACACATAACATAAAACTCAGCAATTCCACTTCTAGGTATTTACCCACAGAAAACATACATCCACACAAAGACCTGTACACAAATGTTAATAGCAGCTTTATTCATAATAGCCAAAAACTAGAAAACAACTCAAAGTATCCATCAACTGGGGAATGGATAAACAAATCCCACAAAAAAGGAATAAACTATTGACACTAACTACAACATGGCTGCATTTCAGAAGTATTACGCTAAAAGAACCAAGATACAAGAATATATAACATCTGACTCCATATAATGAGATCAGAGGTTGTCAGGAGGCCAGTTTGGGAGGAAACTTGACTCTAAAAGGACATGAAGATAGGTTCTGGAGTTGATGGAAATGCTCTGTATTTTGACTGTGGTGGTGATTATACAGGTGTGTACATTTGTCAAGGCTCAAATGGTACACTTTAAATACATTTTATTCTTCATAGATTATTCAGAGTAAACTTTTTAAGAGCTCAGGATCTAATACAAAGACCTCTCAAGCTAAAGAAGGAACATTTGAGTTAAAAAAAAGAGAAAAATTAAAAGAATAGTAGCAGTCTTAGATTAAGTTAGAGACATCAATAAGAACTCATGTTTATCTCAATACAGATAGACTGTTACTAGTAATATTTATAGATATATGGATATACACTAGTTAGTATACACACATATATTTCTTTGCTCTGTCAGCTGAGAGGGCCTAAAAGAAACATCAATCCAGCAGGAACAAGAACACCTAGCACCCAGATTTTTGCTCTCTCCTAGCCATCAGAGAAAAATCCTGTGCTACCAATACAAAGAGGCCCACATGGAAACTGAAGCCTCCAGCTGACTGCCAGCATCCACAACCAGACATGTGGGTACAAAAACTTTCAAATGATTCCCACCTCCAGGATTTAGTACTTTATTGAGGTTACAGACATAAAGGAAGAGGTAAGTCAAGCCTACTATATCCTTTCTGATTTCCTAACAGAATCCATGAACAAAACAAATGGTTATTTTACATCGGTTTGGTTTGCTAACTGGAACTTCTTTTAAAGCTATCAAAAAATGTATTTGCAGATCATGCAAGACTAAAAACATACTAATTTTTATACAAAATGAATGTTTTTATCTACACTTAAAAATCACCATAATCATTCCTGTACTATACATTATCGAAGTCTTCAGTTCAGTTGCTCAGTATTGTCCGACTCTTTGCCACTCCATGGACTGCAGCCAGGCATCTCTGTTCATCAGCAATTCCCAGAGCTCGCTCAAACTCATGTCCATTGAGTCGGTGATGCCATCCAACCATCTCATCCTGTGGTCCCCTTCTCCTCCTCCCTTCAATCTTTCCCAGCATCAGGGTCTTTTGAAATGAGTCAGTTCTTCACATCAGGTGGCCAAAGTATTGGAGTTTCAGCTTTAGCATCAGTCCTTCCAATGAATATTCAGGACTGATTTCCTTCAGGATGGATTGGTTGGATCTCCTCGTAGTCCAAGGGACTCTCAAAAGTCTTCTCCAACACCACAGTGCAAAACCATCAATTCTCCAGTGCTCAGCTTTCTTTATAGTCCAACTCTCACATCCATACATGATTACTGGAAAAACCATAGCCTCGACTAGACAGACCTTTGTTGGCAAACTAACGTCTCTGCTTTTTAATATGCTGTCTAGGTTAGTCGTAACTTTTTTTCCAAGGAGCAAGAGTCTTTTAATTTCATGGCTGCAGTCATCATCTGCAGTGATTTTGGAGCTCCCCATTGTTTCATTGTTTCATTGCTTCATTGTTTTCCCATCTATTTGCCATGAAGCTATGGGACTAGATGCCATGATCTTAAGTTTTTTGAATGTTGAGTTTTAAGCCAACTTTTTCACTCTCCTCTTTCACTTTCATCAAGAGGCTCCAGGTGGTCTATACTGTACCTCTACCCATACCCTTATCCTTCTTTTCTAAACCTTTTCCTTTGAAATAAACAATACTACTCACCCATGCTACTTAATCCTATAGATTCACTTCTCAACTTTTTAATTTGATGACTCTCTACTCTTCCTGTTTTACGTTGACTGCATTTCATTCTTTCCAAAGAATTTTCACATGTATGTAAATTCCAAAGAATTTTCACATATATGCAGTTATAGTTATGTTCTCACTATAACTTCTGACATATTAGTGCAGGTATCTTTATTTTAAAGATAAAAAGCAAGGCCAAGAGACTTACTTAAGAATAGTTATAAAGCTTTAATTACACTTTGTGACTTAAACTTCTCCACTATATGAGTCAGCTTTTTGTAACAGATCTAGTCCTATGTTCTTCCTTAGTCAGTGAAATGTCTTTCATCTAGGCAGATGTATCAAGATACAGAAAAAGAACAAGGAAACTTTTTTAGGTGATGGGGAGACAGGAATGGGGAACAGGAATGAACTATGTACAGACTATGAAGAAAAACTAACGATTATGTATATTCTGGGAGGTACAGATCCCAGAGATAGAAAACTTCATGTTAGAAATTGGTTCTCAATGCATGCCCTAATCATCAACAAATGCTCAAATATTAGGGCTTCAAAGCTATTTACCTTTGTATTCAAATTACATAAAATAACAAATCTCTGTTAGAGAAAACACAATTCAATTACAGCATTTATAAAGCTGTATAGATTGGGTGAAAGTTTCCAGCACCATAAGAATACACATATTATTTCATAAATGTTCTAAAATCACATAACAGTGTCTGTGCAAATACAGAAAACAGTGTCAAAAAATAGTTGTCCATGATGCTATGAGTAGAGTGTACAAAAGAGCCAGAAAGCAATTTTCTCTCCTTTCGATCTTGGTTAATGGCATGGAAAGCCAGTAGTCACACTTGACACCTTCCTTCCACTCATTCTTTTGGTCATCAAATCCTACCTGCTCTATTTCATATAAGCCTCTCACCATGTTAATTCAGTTCCATTATATTAAGTTTGGTTTAGATCACCCAGACCAGCCAATATGTCCAAAATACTGCCAATACAACACCCAACCAACATAAAAGTTATTAACAAGATATTTGACTTTCTTTTCATAGTAAGTCTTTGAAATTCAGTACATTTTTTATTCTTACAGCATATCTCAACTTAGACTAGCTACACTTCAAGAGAGTTCCAGAAAACATCTACTTCTCCTTTACTGACTATGCCAAAGCCTTTGACTATGTGGATCACAATAAATGGTGGAAAATTCTTAAAGAGATGGGAATAGCAGAACATCTGACCTGTCTCTTGAGAAACCTGTATGCAGGTTAGGAAGCAATAGTTAGAACTGGACATGGAACAACAGATTGGTTCCTAAGGAGTAAGTCAAGGCTATATATTGTCACCCTGCTTATTTAACTTATATGCAGAGTACATCAAGAGAAACGCTGGGCTGGAAGAAGCACAAGCTGGAATCAAGATTGCTGGGAGAAATTGACGACACCACCCTTATGGCAGAAAGTGAAGAGGAACTAAAAAGTCTCTTGATGAAAGTGAAAGAGGAGAGTGAAAAAGTTGGCTTAAAGCTCAACATTCAGAAAACTAAGATCATGGCATCTGGTCCCATCACTTACTTCATGGCAAATAGATGGGGAAACAGTGACTGACTTTATTTTTCTGGGCTCCAAAATCACTGCAGATGGTGACTGCAGCCATGAAATTAAAGGATTATTCCTTGGAAGCAAAGTTATGACCAACCTAGATAGCATATTGAAAAGCAGAGACATTACTTTGCCAACAAAGGTCCGTCTAGTCAAGGCTATGGTTTTTCCAGTGGTCATGTATGGATGTGAGAGTTGGACAGTGAAGAAAGCTGGGCACCGAAGAATTGATGTTTTTGAACTGTGGTATTGGAGAAGACTCTTGAGAGTCCCTTGGACTCCAAGGAGATCCAACCAGTCCATCCTAAAGGAGATCAGTCCTGGGTGTTCATTAGAAGGACTGATGTTGAAGCTGAAACTCCAATACTTTGGCCACCTCATGCGAAGAGTTGACTCATTGGAAAAGACTCTAAAGCTGGGAAGGACTGGGGGCAGGAGGAGAAGGGGACGACAGAGGATGAGATGGCTGGACGGCATCACTGACTCGATGGACATGGGTTTGGGTGGACTCTGGAAGTTGCTGATGGACAGGGAGGCCTGGCGTGCTGCAGTTCATGAGGTGGCAAAGAGTCGGACACAACTGAACTGAACTGACACTTCAAGTGTTCAACAACCCCACTGGACAGCACAGACCTGAGGTCATCAGGAGTTCTCAACACCGGCTACACATTAGAATCACTTTTCATTTATTCAGTAAGTGGCCTTACTAGTTCCCAGGGTATGGAGGTGAATCGGTGAACAAGACAGACCTCGTCAGCCCTCATCTCACATACACACGCCATTAATTCAGTTTCCCAGGTTCTCAAACACACCAGTCCTCTAAAACCCCATAACGTTATTGTGTTGGAGTTTTCTTCCTCTTCCTAGACTTTCACCTCTCCCCTCCATCTATTCTTCAACACCCATTGCAAATATCATTTCCCTCTGAAGTGTACTCTGCTTCCCCAGGCAGTTATTTTTTCCCCTCCATTGTGAGTTTTGCTCTTCTCTCTAACACTACCACAGTCTATAGAATTACAGTCTATGAATCTGTCTCTCCACAAAATCAGGGTGTATAAACCTCATAATTCAGACACACTGGAGTTGAGACCAGTGACAGAGAAGCAGTGGAATCACAGTTTGTGGAAAACCACACACATGCTATCTTAGTTATGCTATGTTATCTGCTATAATTGCCCCCACCTAAACTACATCTGATTTGCCCACAGAAGTTCATCATGTGAAGATCAAGAGTCGCACATGTTACAGTAGGGAATGTATCACAGAAATGATCAGCACCTGTTTTCATGTCAGATATATAACTCAATATAACTAACACCTGGCATCCTAACTTATTAACAGCTTTCTCTAAATCTGGATAGTGAATTCCCTAAAACCTGACTACTTGTGAATCTTGAGACTTTATCCCTTAGGTGTGCATGAAGCTCAGTGTCTTTGAGAGCTTTCTCATCAAGGAAAAGTGAGAATCAGGCTTTGAATTTCTTAACAAAATAGCAACTTTGCTGTCTACTAAAATGATATGAACATACAAACTTTTACAATTAACAACTACTTACATTACGATCAACAACTACTTACATTTAGGTATCTGTTAAAAACCTAAATCTGCAATGTCAATATTCATCTTCTAGTAACAGCCTCAAACTATATTAGAGAGAAAAGGCTACAGAGCTATTCTTATACAACAACATACCACTTATTAAGCTGTTGTCATAGTCATGTTACTTGATTTACATATATTTTCATCACAGTAACACAATAATATGGATATCATCTCCATTTTACAGGTAAGAAAAATGACAGTAGCATTAAATAATAATTCCTAAAGTAATGTGTTCAGAATATGAATTCTCGATGTCTGCCCTTTACATTAAGCACAATCCACCTAATGGTATGCTAGAGCTAGCTCACACTGATTCATAAGAGCCAACTGTTAAATTTTTAGGAAATGCACAAGCTATAATTAAAAATTAAATCATATAAACAAGTAATATTAAAAACAAAGGCAATAATTATTCAAAACTCACTTCCTAAATATTTTAGTATATCTTCTCTTGTAGTTTATTGTGTGTGTGTGTATTCCTATACTTTCCAACTCTGTACTCAGTGATACCATTTTAGTAGCTTGAAACTAATCATGATGGGAGTAGGTACACCAAAGAAACTGGTAAATCCTACGATTTTTTTTTTTTTCTGAGCGGTTGTTAAACATTTACCAGCAAACCACGGAGTCTACTCATTATCCTGATACATTTCATTATTCTTTATATATCTTGGATCCAAGTCCCTTACATATGTAATACACATGGTTGCTCAGCTCCTACTCAGGAATTCTGATTCAATAGATTAAGGGTAGAGTATCTGCACGTGTGTTTTGAAAAAAGACCATCTCTCCTCCAAAAGAATTTTGATATATATCACCAGCCGAGAACTACCATTTGAGATTTCTAAAAGAGCTTTACATATCACATCAGACATTAGAAAACTACATACTTAAGACTGTATTCAAGTCCCCAAAGATAAGCCTTTACAAGCTACAATATAAAATTGTGACACAGCCTTTTTTCAGGATCAAAATAGCCATAAAAAAGCTTCTATAGATCTAAAACTATCAAAGAGGTTGCTTCTTAAACAATTCAGTAACTTTCATAAAAAGGCTATATAATAAGACAACTAGATATCCATATGCAAAAGAATGAGGTTGAGCCCTTCTCTCCTCACACCATAAAAAAAAGGGTTGGCCAAAAAGTAAGCTTGTGTTTTTCTGTAACACCTCTGGAAAAACCTGAACGAACTTTTTGGTCAACCCAATAAAAATTAACTCAAAATGGATCAAAGATTTAAATGCTAGAACTAAAGCTCTAAGGTTCTTTGAAGAAAACAAGCATAAATCTTTCTGATCTTGAATCAGACCATAGTTTTTTAAATATGACACCAAAAGCAGAAGTAACAACAAAAATATAAATTGGATTTCATCAAATTAAAAACATTTGTGTTTTAAAGGACACCATCAAGACCATGAAAACACAACCCACAGAAGAATATTTTTGCAAACTGTATATATAAGGGACTTGGATCCAAAATATATATAGAATTCTTACAAATCAACAATAAAAAGATAACTCAATCTAAAAATGGACACAGGATCTGAACATTTCTCCAAAGAAGATAAACAAATGGCCAATAAGCACACAAGAAGATATTCAACGTCACTAGCTATCAGAGAAATGTAAGTCAAAACCACAATGACATTACCAATAAAACAGCTATATCAAAAAGTTAGGTAACAAATGTTGGCAAGGATGTGGAGTATTAGAAATCTCACACAGTGAAGTAAGGATTTAAAATGGTGCAGCTGCTTTGGAAAACATCCCAGCAATTCCTTGAAGGGCTAAATATAGTTACCATATGACTCAGCAATCTCACTCTCAGATAAAAACTCAAGAGAAATGAAAACACATGACCATGTAAAAACCTGTATACCAATGTCCATAACAGCATGATTCATAAGAGCCAAAATGCAGAAATAACCCAAACATTCACCAACCAATGAATAGATAGACAGAATGTGATATATCAATACAATGGAATACTGTTTGTCAAAACAAAGAATGAAATACTGCTACATCCCATAAGCTTTCATGAACCTCGAAAATACTATGCTAAGTCAAAGAAGCCAGTCACACAAAAAAACCCACATGCTGTATGACTCTATTTATATGAAATAACCAAAACAGGCAAGTCTATGTGACAGTCTAACTGAACAGTGGTTGCCTAAGGCTGGAGGTCAGTTGAGGGGCCAGGGAAACGACCACTAAAGGGTATGGGGTTTTCTTTCTGGGGTGATGAAACTGTTCTAAAACTGACTGTGGTGATGGATGTAGGACTCTTGTGAATTTATGAAAAGCCACCAAAGTGTACACTTTAAATGGGTGAACTGTATCTCTATAAATTTGTTGCAAATGCACACACAAGAGCATGATAAATTTCTTTTAAAAATATTTACTTCTGAGAAATTTCCATTCCTGACAAACATCTTATGTTTTCTTTTAATCAATAAACTACATCATAAACTGTGCTCTCTTTTCATTTCACTGGCAGGAAATTTACACTAAATTCTGTGATCATAGTGCAGGTTCTGCCACCACCATGCCTTGCCTTCACTGTTTTAATTTAAGCGTGTTCTACTGCAAGCCTTGTCAGTCTTTCTTGGAAGTAGGCCGGAATTGATGGCTGGCTAAATTCTGAAAATTTAAGAATACATTTAGATATTCATGATGTCCACCAAAGTACAGAAATCCTATGAAGTGCACCTGGTGCTCTGCCAACCAGTTCCCATCATCTTAACCAAGAACTAAAATGGTGAAATTATGAATTTTCCCAAAGGACTTTTTTCCTCTAACTACATTATCCATATAGAACACTATAATATAATATTATACACTTACCATATATTTAGCACATGAAATAATAATTAAAATAGAACATATGTAATAAATCACTACTAAAATTTAACTTTGTTTTGGGAAATTCATTCCTACCCTAACAGGTGAGGATGACTCCTCTGTATTTCGTTTCTGGGACTCAGAGTCCACTTCTTGGCGCTTGTTCTTCATTCTTTCTCTAAGATCCCCTGTAGGTCTTTCTGGTGACCTTTAAACCAAAAAACAAAAACAAAACAAAAAAACAAAACAACAAAAATCTGTATTTATATAACATTTCTTAAGAATATATTTACAGAAATAACCCTACAGAACTCTAATTTTTCTACTATCCATGACTCCTTAAGTTCAGAAAAGTAAATTTTAGCTTAAACATTAATATATAAAAAATATGAGCATCACTTACAAGTTTTCTCCCAATACCAATCAAAATGCATACATTAAAATTCCATGGGGTGGCAGGTGCTGGTGATATTAGTAAGAAACTATACATGAGCTGAGAGAAAGGAATTTGTCGTTAACAGTTTGTTTTCCTATTAATCACATAAATATACTAGCTATATTTGAAAGCAAAAAGTAGGAAGGTAAAGTTTTAAATCACAACACTGCAAAATTAACCTAGAAACAACAATATTATTTACACATGTATATGGTTGGATGCAACATAAACAACTATGAAAATATTTTATGCATCCCAAGAATCAAAGCAAATATAGGAATTTTTAATGTTATTCTTAATTGTTCTTAAATTTGAAATTATTTCAGAATAAAAAGCAGTTGAAAATTTCAAAGTAAGATTTCAATTTTATACTTTTTATATTTACACAAAGTAAGATTTTATACTTTGCTATGGACTGGTTTTAATTAGGAAAAATATACATATTTATATTCAATACTGGTAAAGCTTCACAATTTATACTAGCCATTTGATAAATGGCTGTTCAATTATTTTCATACCATCACGAAGGAGAAAAACAAAGGAGAGACAGAAAACACACTGCCTTAAAAAATGTTCCTAGAGCACCATTAAAAGAGGGCAAGAATTATTAAGAAATGTTACGGCCCTCTTTAGCCACCAAAGAATACTGTGTATAATATTTTTAAAACATATAAACAAATTACATAAATATTCACATCTATTGCAAATAACAGTTGACCAACTCCTTTATCAATCACTAATACAAATCACATGGTTAGTGAAAAAATAATCTCAGTCAATTCTTTTTAAGGGACCTTATAACATTTACATTTACATGCACATTTTATAGATCTATATAAAATGTTTTAACAGTTAAAGCTGAACTGGTAAATGGAATTTCTTATTAAGAACCAGCACTTAAATGCTTTAAATTATAATGATGATGCATGTGTCAATTTTATGTGCCCTAGTTTCCTTTATATAATAAGACAGTTTGTGATAACTTGTTTCTATCCTAAATAGTACCTAACAGAATTCTCCACATATAGTAAATGCTCAGTAACTAAAATGATTTGTGACTAAACAAGTATTTCTGAAACACAATGCTTTTCATCTTTGAATCACATTATGAACTATATTTTTCTTCCTTCCTTACAAAAAAAAGGGAAAATACACAAATACAAAGAACGTTATCAGGGGAAAAATGCACAAAATAGCAAAATTATAACAAAAATCCTTTATTCTAAATCTAGTAATGACATTACTTTTTTCCATTTCAGACAAATTTCTGTGCCCATTTTCCTTACAACCACTTGCATAAAAATTCTGAGTAAGTTGATAATAAAAGTCAAAGATGAAATAGAGCATGTATTAAAAATACAGTAATATAAGCAAGACATAAAAACTACTGAAACCATTTCCCCAGATATGTATTTACAGGTATTAAACTTATAAAACTTTCCCACATTGACAGAAAGGACAGATGACAATCTAAATACAAATAAAACAGAGTATTCAGCATCACAAGTAAACTAAAATGTACAACATTTAAGTGAACAGAAAATCAGCTCATGTTAAGGGTTTGAATTTTAAATTGTATTAAATTTCAAAATCAGTACACATACACAAAAATTCACCCAATTAAAAAACACAACTCCAAAGGTTAATGTGCAGTTTTTATACTGATGGTGAAGCCAAAGCAATCAGTACATCCAATTTTAAGACTAGGTAAATTAGTTGTTTACCAATCAAGTTTAAACTCTTTTGTGACCATCTTTATGTATGTTACATCTTTAAACATCATAACAAAATCATGAGGGAGCCGAAAGAAAAGTAAAAGATTTTTATTAGGAAGGTCTAATTTAGCCATGCCTTTATTAAAGGCAAAATGACATTTTAAATAGGTAGTACACTTATCCACATATAAATACATACTTTCATCTACCTCAGTATATTGTGGTAAGAGATTTGGCAAATGTATTTTAACCTGTGAAGCTTGCATTAGATTATTTCTTGCAATGAAGTTTTGAATTTTGAACATCTTAAAAAGCTAAAAATTATATTCTATTTTAATTTTACTATTTCAATAGTTGAAAGTAGTCTCTCCTCACTAAAAACAAATCCATGAAATTCTGCCATCTTAAACAGCATTTTAACATATATAACTGCAGAGCAGAGCATGAAAGTAAGCCATACATATACCACAAAAACAAATTTTTGAGCAAATAAATTTTAAAGCAAACATTTTTATTAATCTTGAAATTAACAACTAAAATAATCTTGTCAATCTTGATACTGATAAGACTACTACCAAAATAGAAAACCTGACCAAATATATGGCAGTATTTCAAATTTTATACTAGATAAATTACAAAAGAAAAAAAAAGTTACAACAGCCATCTTCTAATAGCATAGGAACAATTCAAAGTTCTCAATTTACCTTCTATAATTGCTGCTATAACCTTTACCACGGGGTGAAGGGCCATGTACGAATCTACATGTGTTTCCATAGAGGCAGTTGCCAGTCTTCAGCCAGTTACGGCACTGTGTCTAAGAGACAGATATTACTATGTGAATTTCATATTTAGCCATATTTATTTCTGGGAAAAAAATGCTAGTGGGACAAAATTAAAATAAATGCTCCCAAAAATCCAGCTAACCTGAGATACATTACTCCCCAAATAATGAAAACATCAGGAAAAAGATATCCATAAACCCTAATGCCCATCTCACTCCTTTGCTATGAAACACATTTAACCAATATTCCTACAACATCCTATTCACTTTTGTGATATAAATAAGGATCTGAAGAACAGTAATTCAAGAGAACCCCTGTGACTATACTAGTGACAACTCACCTCTGCTGTACTGCCAGTGCTGGGTCCAAGCCTTTCAAATACACTGGGTCTTCGGGATGTGCTATCAGATATGGTCTTGGTATTTTCCACCGTGACCTTCCTTCTAATTTTTGACATTTTGTACTACTTTAACCGAAAAAGAGAGAGGCAAACTGTAAAATTGTTCAGTTTTAAATATCTGAGTCAATAACTTACAAGTAAATAAGATGGTAGATAACACTATAAAATTACAAGGGAGTTTTCTCAGCAGGAAAAAAGACATAGGAGAGGTCACAAGCAAACAGAGGGACAGAAGAAACTATCTTCTAAGACACATCTTGTTAGTGAATTTATTATGACTTTCATTCTTTGGAACTAGAATTTTACCTCGTCTACAGAATGAATAAGATTCTACTCACACCATTTTCACAGTACACTCAATTTCAGAAAACACTATAAAAAAGTTTCTAAGTTTCTTATAAAAGCTGTTTCAAAATTTAGTAATTATCTTTTAAAGAAAAAGTGTGCTATCATTCTCCATCAACCGGTCTACTGGAAAAGAAAGCTATGCCAAAAATTTCTTCAGGTAAGAATTTTAGAGTAGAAATTGTGTTTTATACAACTTAAGTGATAACATCAGGTACATTCCAAAAATCAGCCTGGGAGAAAATTTTAGATATTTTCTTTGCTTTACACAAGCCAAACATGAAAAGTATAATCAAGAATATTCTTTTGTAGTATTACGAAAAACAGAAAAAAAAACCTCAATATTGATAAAATGACTTTCTTTCAAAATAGGACAGGATGAATGAACAACTAGAAACAGTGAAGATGTTTTGATAATCTATACTGCACTGACATAAAAGTCAAAGGTGCTAAAAGAAATAAACAGGCTATTTTACCATTATTAGTAACAAGAAAAGAAATTAGGAAAATATTTTACAAAAGCAAATACAACATTAGAAACTAAAATATACAATCAAGTGATTCATCTGGGAATGAAAATATCAGATAAAAGCACTATGATAAATATTAGAAAACAATCTTAAATTCTAGACCTAGAATAATCTAGATGGTACACTACTGTGGAAAGCGGGCAAGAAATGCCTAAGATAAAGAAAAGGAATCAACCATATCACACTTTATACGCTAAACATTAGCTGCAATTTTGTTAGTAAGCAAACACTACTAGAATGAATGATGTCAGCTAAAGAAGTAAAAACTCCACTTGGTAAAGAACTGGTCTCTATAAAGTTCACAATATTTGTCACTGCGATATCAAAGTAAGGTCCCATGACTTGCAAGGAAGTTAAATCATGGTAGTACAGAATCAAAACTTATAAAAAAAATTATGAACGATGTTTGGTCCAGTTAGATACTCCTTGTCAAGTCATACTTTAAAAAGGTCCAAAGAATAAGGAAAACAGTTGCCAAACTAACAGATAATGAACCAAAAGAAAAATATATGATATGATACAATATGGTAGTTTTAAAATGGAAATATGTATGATTATTTTCTAATATACAATGTAACCATTAGTCAGGATTAGAATCAATTTTTAGTGATTCAAAAAAGTTAGAAAGTAACTTTAAAGTAATTACAAATTTTAAAATATTATGTAGAGCATCCACATAAGTGAACAAGAATCTGTTCAACATAAAATCACTTTTATGTATCAACTGTTCTTCACCCTCCACACAACAGTGAATATTATAACCTTTGATTTAACTTTTCCTAAGCTCATTCTCAGTCCTAATGTGAATTTATAAAGGAAAAGGTGGGTAAATGCCATACACACATTTGACTTACTGAATACAAAGAACTAAAAGCCAAGATAAATGATAAGTGGAGTTGAAAAAGATCTAGAAAATACAGAGCTTTGATTAACTGAGAAAAACAACTTTTTTATCATTTATAACTAAGATTCAATAAGAAATAAATATATAACAAGATAAAAAAACAAACTTTTAAAATTTCATCATGTTACTATAAAAATATACAGGCATACACTGAAATTCACACTGACTAATTCAAAAACATTAATAACTTAAAAATGAATGTGTTCTACAAGCTGATTGGCTCTTTCTAATTACCTGCAACTTCGGAACATGCACACTATCCCACCAGGCTGCATCCAGATGACTGACCCTAACCTTATATTTTTCCTTCCAGTATCAAAGGAAATGATCATGTCTGCCCCCCAAGCCCCTATCCCCAACCGGACCCTACTTCCAACACACCTTCCCTCCTCCAAAAAAAAAAAAAAAAAAAATCAACAGCAGTGTTTTCCACAATTGGGGCAACAAGCTATTTCTTAGTATACATCAAACACTGGTCATCTATTATCTCTTTTCTTGTCTTTCTGAGGGCTCCAGATATTAAGTGCCTCTCTTCCCTGTCTATAATCTGTTGCCTGGATCAGGACCCTCTCCTCCTGTGACCTATGGCTGGGAAGAATGGTCTCACAGCTTCTCTCCCATGCTAGATCCATTCCTAACACAAGCTTTGAAGACTTCAAGGGGTTTGGGCTGCAATAGACAATGTAGTGGGGACTAATGATCCAATCTTACCCCTCCCTTTGTATTCTTCACTAAAACAGTTTCTTCCCACAAAGTAGCTTTCACAGGTGACATCGAGTACTACAAGATTCACCTATAGGGTGATTATCCCAGTAATTTTACTTCTTCTACTGCTGAGTCTTCCAACTTGGGGAAGACGAGCAATGAAGTAAAGACGTAGTCACTTCTCTCAGAGAGTCAACAGTACCAAAACGTGGCCTAAAATAACACCGAGTTTCAGGAACAGGTCTAGGTTACAGGGAGATTCTAGACAGAAAAAAAAAACAAAATCCTGCAGGAAAAACTAGAAATTGAAGTTTTCTAATTAATAGAGAAATTTTTCTGATCATCTATCTAGGAACTTCTATCAGTAGTCAACAGATTATCTAAATATTACTATGAAGCATTTATGATTTTTGTATAGATAAAATGCCTTAAGCTTGCATTGAAAATATTAAAATATATTTTAAATCCTATTTGTCTAAATATGCATACACAATCTATAGTACAACAGAAAAGCATTTGCTCATATACATTAATTAAAAATTAGGTTGTATATAATGTGAGAATTAGAATTTTCAATCTAAAGATTTGGCACAAAGAGAAAGACAAACCACAAAAGAATAAAATGTAGATTTGACTGAGAAGGGGAAAACTCTTTCAATTAATATCTGAACAGACTACAATAAATAAATGCTTCAACATATATGGGAAAAATTAGAAATAAGATTAAAATGTAAATATTAAAGTCTTCCCTATCTCAGAGACTTTGAAGGCTTCCCCTCAATTTTCAATTTATTCTTTAGTTTTAAGTTGGCATCACACTCCCACTCACATTATCATGCCTTTCCCAACACCAGCATTATCAAAGCCAGAGTGCCACTGGTGAAAGTCTATTGAGTAATTCTCCTATTTCTCCTCTCCATTTGCAGAGAAATAAATATAAGAAGCTTTAATATTTTTTTCAATTAAAAAAGAAAATAAGAAGAATTCCCTGGTGGTGCAGAGGTTGGGACCCAGCATTTCACTGCTAAGGACCCAGGTTCAAATCCTGGCTAGGGAACTACGATCAAGCAAGCCATGAGGTGTGGCCAAAAAACAACCCAAAAAACAGGGCCACAAAGTTTGAATCTATAAAGACACAACAAAAAGTCTTAATAAAAGGGAAATGTCTTCCTTCCCCCAGAAATTTACAAATATCACAATGTATTTATAGCTTCATATTACAAAAATATTTAGGAAAAGAAAAACACAAATGGGCCTCTTTTTAAACAATTATTTCTGAAGCCTGATAACTAAAACCTTTCAATAAAACATTAGTTCTAACATTCTCACTTCAATCCACAATTACATCTCTGAGATGATCTCATCCTCCACTAGCATAAATGAAAGCATGAAACACTTCAATCTGGATAAGAAGCACCATATTAGGAAACTGTCAAATAACTAAACAATTAAAGCTACAGAATTCCTGGCACCAACTGGTAGGAGAATAAATCCCTATCCACTGGCACTCTAAAATTAAAAGTGTTAAAGATCTCTTCTTATTTATGTCGTAGTTTTGAAAGAAAAAAGTTTATTTGATACATATTGTGAGTTTTTTCTTCACAATTTTAGAACAAAAGAATTTTCATAAACAATCTTGCAAATTGCTTATATGTGGATAGACTAAAACAATTTAACAAAAGAGAATTCTGAACAGAATTGTCAGAACTAAACTGACTATGCAAGCATAAGGAAGGCAAAAAACTAGCGCTGTGGAGAAGACACATTTTGTTAAAAAGACTATGTAGGGAGAATATCCCATGCTGGCAACTACTGTAAAGTGAAACACAACAAACAAAACTACCAAAACAAAGAAGAAAAGACACTTTGTAAACCAACCAGTTAACATTTCAACTGCTACTAAATATCTGCTGAAATAGCTCCAACTCAACCTTACAGGAAAAGGAGAGCAAGAGCTGGGTGAGGTAGGAAAGACTAACACTGAAAACCAATTCTGTAAATAAATATGTTAAACAACTGCTTTCTATAAGTAAATGTCAGTGCATATTACAATACAAATTAACACCAATGACTGTTAAATTTTCAATAACTTGTACAGAAATTACAACAGCATCCACCTGTGGGATTTTAGTTTTCATTTAGAAATACGCAAATCAGATAAACGTGCATATCTTAAAGTCTGCAGTCAATGTTCATTTCAAAACACCAATAGTTAGGAGGTGAGAAAGAGGTGTGCATTTGACAAAACTAGATCCTCCCAGATCCCCACAGTCTTAGTGTCACAATATTTTTCACAAAATTTTCACAACTATTTTTGCAGACACAAGTCGCTACATACCTGCATCTACATTCTTAGTCTCCTGTTGAAATTGTCATGTTATCATCTAAATACTTCATTAAATTCTCAAATCATCCGAAAATCAACAGATATGTCCACAAAACTGTTCAAAATATTGACGCGTAGGTTCTAAAGTCAGTTAATTCAAACACTGCAGGAGACCCCGATAACCGGCACCACACACGAACGAATTGTCCTGCATAAGCATCTGGGTTTACTGCAACAGTATGTCTGGCAAAACTTTGAAAACTTGAGGTGTGAAGATCCTTCCAAACTTTTTAAATTATTTCTTCAAACACAAATCAAAAACCTCAAGAGGCTGAGCACGCCCACAATTTTCAAAGCAGTTCAAATGATCTGAAGATCTCAGAATATAACCGAATGGCTTGACCCTAGGCTCCACAAACAATATCCTAGCGACAGCATCGGTATTATCAACTCAAAGTTACAGCCACAGAAATTGTTTGCACCTGTTTAGAAAGAGCTGATGCCAAAACATCTGAGCCTCGCGTTTCATCCCCCCTTCCCTGGTTTCTGACAGATAGCTGCCAAAAGTAACTACCGAGGGCTGTGTAGCACTCCTTAACTCCGAGAACGGTGAGTCGTTATCACTGCCGGGAAATAAGCAAGCCCAAATATAACCAAAAGTAAAGATACCTTTTCCCTAAGAGATCTGGAGAATGCGTGACCATTCTCCGGCACCCTTCCATCTCACACAAATGAGAATACCACGCCAAGAGTTCCCAGGCTCAGATTAAATGGTAGTGACCTAGCAAAGTTTTCCGTCTGAATTCACTCGCTCTCTCAAGCAAACCCGCCTGAGAACACCTCCGGACAACAGCGAAAAACCCGGCACGAGCACAGAGGTCTTCTGCAGAGTTGAGGGTGGTACCCTCAAGGAGCGCTTAGAAGCCCGGTGTGACCCAAGGAGGATGGAGGACCGGCTGGACCTCCCCAACCAACCCCTTTCCCCGCGGTACCCCCACCAATTAACAGGATTCAAGCTTACCTCCTCCCTGAGCTTCTTTCGCAAGCGCAGTTCGGAGGTGGCACTGCCGCCTCAGCTCCGAGGAGCGGGGGAGGCAACACTCTGTCCCCGCGCCCAGCCCGGGGCAGACGACGGCGTGAGGGAGGTGCGCGCGCGGCCCCCGGGAACAGGCCCTCGGCTAGCGAGGGACTCCGGGATGGCTGGGAAGCAGAGCCCTCTCGCCACTTCGCCAGGGTCAAGCCAGCCTGGGACGCAAGGGGCAAAAAAGAAATAAAGAAAGCGACTGGAGAGGAAGAAAAGACAAGGAAAACACAGTCAGGCCTCAAAACGCCGCCGGAAGTCAAGAGTTTGCCCTATTCCCCAGAAGACCGGGGCAACTTCCGGCCGCCAGATTAGTCGTCAGAGTGCAGGCTCCGCCCCCGTTGTGGACACGCCTCCCGGGCGTGACGTCGACGCCGAGGCTTGCGGTGAAGTCAACAAATCTGTGCTTTACCTGCAATCCCTGGAGAAGAAACCGGGAATCCAGGAGAGCAGAAACTCCCAATTTTAAAGTGAATTTAAGAGGAAGAGACTTATCCTTTTATTACATAATTTCTTACAATAAACGGCTATTGTAAAATGTGCAAAATGGCACATTTGTTGTCGAAGTAACTGCAGCCATTCATTTCCCTCAAAGTTTTTATTGAGCTGCTGAACTGGAGAGACGCGCGGTATTTGTCTTGTTTTTCATGCACCTCTGCCTTCTCAGACACTACCAGCTGTCGCCTATTACTGTGGAGCATAAGGCAAGCACGACTGCGTCTATAAAGGAACCAGCAGAAATTTACTGTAAATTTGGAGCAGAAATCTTGACTGTACTTCTAACAACCTTCTTTCCTTGTTTAGGATACAATGCTCTGCATGAAGTTAGTTATTGAAATTGCTTGAGATGGCTAGTCAAATGTCACGGATCAAGAAAAAGCCATTACCTAGCCTCTAACAAATTAAAAGAAAAAGAAATGTAAACCCTGGTTGGCGTTAATTTTAAGGTAACGTTTATTTTGTTCTTTGGCAAAACCAAGGAATGAGAAAACCGTGATCAAAACTACTGATAAAACTCAAAAAGAAAAGGGTACAATGGTTTGGCTGGAATCAGTAAATTAAAATATGGGAACAGAGTGAAAAAATCAAGGGCATTAAACATTCCTGACGACATGCGAAGCTATTTTAGCGACAGCAACCAGAGCTTCTGAACACGTGGGTCTGATGTAACTCTCTGGCAGCAAGAATCCATATCTGCCTTTATCTCGAAGTTCAATTGTAAACGAATATTTGATGCCCAAGTCATAGATCCAGTCGTCTGAACCTCCAGGAGCTAGATCTACAGAAAGAAAAAAGAAATTACTTTCTGAAACACAGATGTTTCGAGTTAACTAATAAGGTGGGACTTTTTTTTTTCTAAAAATGAAATAGCTTTTCTTTTTTCTGATTATGTAAGTTTCTGGAAGAAAACAGAGATTGAAGGAAAGCAGTTTAAGGAAGAAAAGAAAAATTACCCATGTAACCCTCCCAAGGAGTGATGATCACCATTTATATGCTAGTGCTTTCTTTTTCAGTACATACTTGAACATAGTTTTTTTTTCCTGCGTAAATAAGATCATTCTATGCAAGCGGTTCAGTAACATTTCTAAACATAATCTATCCTGAGCAGCTGTATGTATTACTGAGTTCAAATCTACCTTATCATTTTTAATGATCTCATAGCATTGCTCTGTAAAACTGGTGTGATTAATTTTAAATAATTACTTATCTAGATAGCTTTTTTTCTAATTAATAGAAACAACTTTACAATGAACATCCTTGTTTATCCATAATTGCTTCGTTGTATCTTTAGAATATTCTTCCCTAGAGGCATAGTCTGTAGTCTAAGGGCACTTTTCACTGATGTGGTACATGTTGCCAAAAAACCTTCAAAAAAACTGAGCGATCTATACCTCTGTAGCCCGGTATGAATATGTCCACTTCCCCTTCCAACACCATCTGTGGGAACCATACATTTCTGGCAATTTTATGGGTGAAAAATAATATCGAATTGTCCTACTTTATGTTTGATTCTCAGTGATTTGGACATTTTAATATATTTATTGTCCATCTTTATATTTTTATCCATTTTCTTTGTTCATTTTTCTTGATTCATTTTATAGATTACTTACAAAACAACATTTATGTTCTTAGCCTTCTGTAATATGTGGAGAATTTTTTGTCTTATTTGGTAACTTAGCGTTCAGTTTGGTTTATGGCCGAGTTTTTATACTAAAATATTTTATGTATCTGGAATTTATTTTGGAGAAAGACATGTTAGTAATCCAAATACAGTTTTTTTTCTTAAGCAACTTACCCATTTTTCCAACCCTATTAACTGAACACTCTTAACTGTTTGAAATGCCTTCTTTATAAGATACTAGATATTGTATAGCTATCTTTCTGTCCTCACTATTGATCTGTCTCTTCCAGGCTGAGTTCATTTACAGTGAACATGCATATTTATACACAATTGCTTCTTTGTTTTTTATAATTACAACAATTAAAACAACACTGTAACTACAACAGGTTTGTAATGTGTTTTAATACTTGGTTGGAGCAGATTCTCTTTTATTAGTCTTATTTTTCAGAATTTTACAAGCTCTTCTACCAAATGTATTTTTTTTCAGATGAAGTTCAGGGACTTCCCTGGTAGTCCAGTGTTTAAGATTTCACTCTTCCACTGCTGATCGAATTTCCAACATCCAATGGATCATCAAAAAAGCAAGACAATTCCAGAAAAACATCTATTTCTGTTCTATTGACTATGCCAAAGCCTTTGACTGTGTGGATCACAACAAACTGTGGAAAATTCTGAAAGAGATGGGAATACCAGACCACCTGACCTGCCTCTTGAGAAACATGTATGCAGGTCAGGAAGCAACTGTTAGAACTGGACATGGAACAACAGACTGGTTCCAAATAGGAAAAGGAGTATATCAAGGCTGTATATTGTCATCCTGCTTATTTAACTTATATGCAAAGTACATCATGAGAAATGCTAGGCTGGAAGAAGCACAAGCTGGAATCAAGATTGCTGGGAGAAATATCAAACCTCAGATATGCAGATGACACCACCCTTATGGCAGAAAGTGAACAGGAACTAAAGAGCCTCTTGATGAAAGTGAAAGAGGAGAGTGAAAACGTTGGCTTAAAACTCAACATTCAGAAAACTAAGATCATGGCATCCAGTCCCATCACTTCATGGCAAATAGATGGGGAACAGTGGAAACAGTGGCTGACTTCATTTTTCTGGGTTCCAAAATCACTGCAGATGGTGACTGCAGCCATGAAATTAAAAGATGCTTACTTCTTGGAAGGAAAGTTATGACCAACCTAGACAGCATATTAAAAAGCAGAGACATTACTTTGCCAACAAAGGTCCGTCTAGTCAAGGCTATGGTTTTTGCAGTAGTCATGTATGGATGCGAGACTTGGAGTATAAAGAAAGCTGAGCGCCGAAGAATTGATGCTTTTGAACTGTGGTGTTGGAGGAGACTCTTGAGAGTCCTTGGACTGCAAGGAGATCCAACCAGTCCATCCTAAAGGAGATCAGTCCTGGGTGTTCATTGGAAGGACTGATGTTGAAGCTGAAACTCCAATACTTTGGCCACCTGATGTGAAGAGCTAACTCATTGGAAAAGACCCTGAAGCTAGGAAAGATTGAGGGCAGAGGAGAAGGGGATGACAGAGGATGAGATGGTTGGATGGCATCACTGACTCAATGGACGTGTGTTTGGGTGGACTCTGGGAGTTGGTGATGGACAGGGAGGCCTGGCATGCTATGGTTCACGGGGTCGCAAAGAGTGAGACATGACTGAGTGACTGAACTGAACTGAACTTCCACAGCTCGGGGCACAGGGTTGATCCCTGGTTGGGGAACTAAGATCCCTTGTACCATGAGGCACAGCCAAAAAATTAAAAACAAATAAATAAATGAAGTTTAGAGTTATTTAAGTGTTCATTGGGGTTGCATTAAATACACAAACTAATTTAGGATGATTGGCACTTTTTTATATTGCTTTCCCAATCAAAAAAAACAGTAGGTTTCTCATTTTATTTGTCTTCATTTATGTACACCAGTAAAGTTTTCTAAGTTTTTCATCAAGATCATTGGATTTGTGTATGGGCACATATATGCATTTAACAATGAATCTATGTACATATGTATCTATATTTATGTATATGTCTGCATGTGTATACATGTATATTGGAGGGGGCAGTAGAAACTTATTTCCATTTATTTTCTTCCTGATTATTTTTGGTATGTAAGTTATAGATTTATATATGTTTACTTCATAGTCAGTCACCTTACTCAACTGTTGGATTGTTAATAATATTTTTGGTTGATTTCCTACTGTTTTCCAGGTAGACAATCACATAAGAAGCAAAGTGACCACTTTTTTTCTTTCTAATACCTGTACTTGAATTAATTACACAGGTGTTTACTGAAGTACTGAAAAATATTTATCCACAGTGAATTAGTTACTCATTTAGCAAATGTTTCTAATAGTTATTATTAATATCTGGCATTTATTCTTCCAACTATATTTTTATACTTACACATAAACACAGATTTGTATTGAATGAATGCATGCATGAAGATGGAATTATTTCATCAAAACAGATGTTTCTCTAGAAGTTCCTCCTGCCCTGAAGGAACAATAGTAGAGAAGATGATGGGAATCAAGAAAGGGGTGATTTATGACAGGAAGTTGTGGCCCAGAGCAAGGACCTGGATGAGCAAAGGCAGAGACAGACTGGTGACAGCAAGAGACAGAAATATCATGTGGACCAGTCTGGCGTCAGTTTGTCCTGAAATTATCTGGAATGATTGAGGAGCAAGAGGAAGATTCTGAACTTTATAGTAATAAAGCCTCACGTACCCAAGTAATGTATTCATTATGAATGGTTTCACCCCCCTGTAGATCATACCAGTTGAAGGAAATTCTGGGACTTCAAGTATATTATCTCAAAGCCTTTTTGCATGCCATTCCCACTCCCTAGTTCTTCCCCACACCTTTGTTTGGCAACCACTTGCAGGGTAGGACTCACAGACAGGTCACCTACCAAGAAAGATTTTCCCAGGCCACCTGGGCTAAGTTGCCTCTCTCTCTGGCAGTCGTTTTCAAACCTATATGCTTATTTAGGAGAAGACTCTTGAGAGTCCCTTGGACTGCAAGATCAAACCAGTAGATCCTAAAGGAAATCAACCCTGAATATTCATTGGAAGGACTGATGCTGAAGCTGGAACCCCAATACTTTGGCCACCTGATGCAAAGAATTTACTCATTGGAAAAGACCCTGATACTGGGAAAGACTGAAGGCAGGAGGGGAAGGGGATAACAGGATGATGGTTGGATGGCATCACTGACTCAATAGACATGAGTTTGAGCAAGCTTTGGGAAATAGTGAAGGACAGGGAGGTGGCAGTCCATGAGGTCACAAAGAGTTAGACATGACTGAGCAACTGAACAACAACAACAAATATGCTTATTTTATGTTCTTCATTATCAATGGGATTATACTATATTTTACTATTTAATTGTTTACATCAGAGATTATCAAACTTTTTCTGTAAAGAACCGGATAATTAATATTTGAGGCTTTGAGGGCCACGAAGTCATGATACAGCTACCCAATTCCACTGTCATGAAAGTTATATAGACAATATGCAAATGAATGGTGTTCTCAAATAAAACTATTTGTGGACATTGAAATTTGAATTTTATGTAATTTTCACATGTCACAAAATCTTATTCTTTTGGTTTTCTTCAACCATTTAAGAAATAGAAAAGCCATTCTTAGCTTACAAGCTATCCAAAAACAAGCAGTGGGCTAGATTTGGCATGTGGATTATAGTTTGCTGATGAATTGTTGCTGCTGCCGCCAAGTCACTTCAGTCGTGTCCGACTCTGTGCAATCCCATAGACCCACCAGGCTCTCCCATCCCTGGGATTCTCCAGACAAGAAGACTGGAGTGGGTTGTCATTTCCTTCTCCAGCACATGAAAGTGAAAAGTGAAAGTGAAGTCACTCAGTCGTGTTGACTCTTTGCGACCCCATGGACTGCAGCCCACCAGGCTCCTCTGTCCATGGGATTCTCCAGGCAAGAGTACTGAAGTGGGGTGCCATTGTTACATGCTTATTTTCTGTTTTCTCTTCTCCCATCTCCCCCTCCAGTTTCAAAAAGAGCTAAATTGTTTGTTATTCCCTCTGTGGATACAAAGGAATCCCTCAATAAATACTCCCAGCAGAGATTAATTTAAGATATATGTTAAGAACTTGCCAAATACATGTTCTCATCAGTGTGATATAAACAAAGGATGTTCAACTCCAGCGTACCATGACCTATACTCTTGGACACAGGTTGTCATCTAAAAGCATCTAATGTAAATGGCATTCCTAGATTTGTACAGTGTTCAACTTGAACAACCTTACATGGTGGCCTTGGACATCTTAAACATTCTTTTGAACTTTTATGACCTTTTCTGCTTCAGTCAACTAATGTGATACCAATTCTATAATCCCTACTCTATAGGAAAGAGCATAATTTGTTAAGTATCATTTTGGTTCCTTTTTAGTAATGTATATTAATGTAGCTTTGTTCAGCAATGTCATAGCTATTATTCTTCCATTTCCAATTGTTATAATCCAATTGTTTGACGTGTGACCAAGTTTTAAAAGATTCCACTTAGAAAAATTAAATCCACACAGAAAAACCAAACACAAATTTCTTTAGTACCTCACAGTCCCCCAAGATCTGAAGAAGAAATACTTACATAAACTTTCTGAACCACTGCCATGTGTATATCTGATATTTCTATGAATATTCTTCATAGCATAGACTGCTTCTCTGGCCACTAGAGACTGAAATCAACAGAAAATGGAATTTCAGTTAATGTGCAGCTTTAAAACAAGACAAGTTTCTAAAAAAAAAAACCCAATCATATAGTAATTGAATCAGGATGTAGATATGAATAGCAGAATGATTGTCGTCAGGGGTTGGGGTGGAGGTGGGAAGAAAATGGAGATATTGGTCAGAGGATACAAACTTCCAGTTATATGGTGAATAATTTCTGAGGATCTAAAATACAGTCTGATGACTCGAGTTAACAGTACTATTTGATATACTTGAAAGTTGCTAAGAGAATAGATATTAAGGGTTCTCACCACAAAAGAAAAAACAATTATGTGAGGTGATGAAGATACTAATTAACTTTACTGTGGTGATCATTTCACACTATATATATGTATCAAATAATCACATTGTACACTTTAAATTTACAGAAAAATAAAATTCAGTTATATTTCAATAATGCTGAGAGAAAATGGTAAAATGAAAAATCTGCATTTATTCAAAAGGTAAATTGAGAAGAATAAATTAACTTTTAAAAATGTTTTTCTCTTTATGGAAGTCGAAGTTGAATGGCTACAAACACAGATCCTTCCAATATAATGAAACTTTTGTTTCACTTGAAGGAAAAAAAAATTCTCACATGCCTTTTGAAGGAATTCATTTATTTGGTAAAACAAAGCATACATATTAAAGTTATACTGTAAGACAAAGTATATCTATATTTCAAAGATGAACAACTAGGCAAAATCATCACTGAACTTTAAACTCAGCTTCTCTACACAATATGCACATCTCAGGTATGGACGATTCCCTCCTCATGCTTCTCACAAACTCTATTTCTTTCCTTGTGTAAAATGTGCAAAGACTCATCAAATACAAAGATTATATCCCTGGAGTGCAGCAAGATGGCAACTAAATCCCCTGTTATTTTTGTTTCTAGCTTATGCAGATCTTTTCTGAAACTGCCACTAGCATTATAGTGTTTACTGTGGCCCCTTTGAATGACCCCAAGGAATGTCAGTGGATATGATGCTGTGTCACTCCCTGCTCAAAAGAAGTCTGAATGGAACCACATGACCTGCAGAATAAAATGTCAATGTATTCTGCCCTTCAAACGAGCAAACTGTTCTTCACAAATGGACCTCATCTGCTTTCTGAGGGATCAACTTCCTATTCTTGCCCCTACGTTCCCCTGAACATAACTCCTGTGGGGAAGCTATGGCCTCTGCTTAGAAAGTCTTCTCTTTCCAGTCCACTCATAGAAATCTTATCTTTCAATATCTGTCTGAAACTGTACCTGGTCCTTGATTTCACTAGCACGTTACCATTGCTTCTTCTTTACAGTGTGTTACAGTTTCAGTTCAGCCACTCAGTCATGTCCGACTCTTTGCAACCCCATGAATCGCAGCACGCCAGGCCTCCCTGTCCAGCACCAACTCCCAGAGTTAACCCAAACTCATGTCCATTGAGTCGGTGATGCCATCCAACCATCTCATCCTCTGTCATCCTCTTCTCCTCCTGCCCTCAATCTTACCCAGCATCAAGGTCTTTTCAAAAGTGTCAGCTCTTCGCATGAGGTGGCCAAAGTATTGGAGTTTCAGCTTCAGCATCAGTCCTTCCAATGAACACCCAGGACTGATATCCTCTAGGATGGACTGGCTGGATCTCCTTGCAGTCCAAGGGACTCTCAAGAGTCTTCTCCAACACCACAGTTCAAAAGCATCAGTCCTTCGGCACTCAGCTTTCTTTATAATCCAACTCTCACATCCATATGTGACTACTGGAAAAACCATAGCTTTGACTAGATGGACCTTTGTTAACAAAGTAATGTCTCTGCTTTTTAATATGCTGTCTACGTTGGTCATAACTTTCCCTCCAAGAAGTAAGCATCTCTTAATTTCATGGCTGCAGTCACCATCTGCAGTGATTTGGAGCCAAAAAAAATGAAGTCAGCCACTGTTTCCCCATCTATTTGCCGTGAAGTGATGGGACCAGATGCCATGATCTCTGTTTTCAGAATGTTGAGCTTTAAGCCAACTTTTTCACTCTCTTCTTTCACTTTCATAAAGAGACTTTTTTGTTCCTCTTCACTTTCTGCCATAAGGGTGGTGTCATTTGCATATCTGAGGTTATTGATATTTCTCCCAGCAATCTTGATTCCAGCTTGTGCTTCTTCCAGCCCAGCGTTTCTCATGATGTAGTCTGCATATAAGTTAAATAAGCAGGGTGACAATATACAGCCTTGATGTACTCCTCTTCCTATTTGGAACCAGTCTGTTGTTCCACGTCCAGTTTTAACTGTTGCTTCCTGACCTGCATACATGTTTCTCAAGAGGCAGGTCAGATGGTCTGGTATTCCCTTCTCTTTCAGAATTTTCCACAGTTTATTGTGATCCACACAGTCAAAGGCTTTGGCATAGTCAATAAAGCAGAAATAGATGTTTTTCTGGTATTCTCTTAGTTTTTCAATGATCCAGTGGATGTTGGCAATTTGATCTCTGGTCCCTCTGCCTTTTCTAAAACCAGCTTTAACATCTAGAATTTCATGGTTCACATATTGCTGAAGCCTGGCTTAGAGAATTTTGAGCATCACTTTACTAGCGTGTGAGATGAGTGCAATTGTGCGGTAGTTCAAGCATTCTTTGGCATTGCCTTTCTCTGGGGTTGGAATGAAAACTGACCTTTTCCAGTCCTGTGGCCACTGCTGAGTTTTCCAAATTTGCTGGCATATTGAGTGCAACACTTTCACAGCATCATCTTTCAGGATTTGAAAGAACTCATATGGAATTCCATCACCTCCACTAGCTTCGTTTGTAGTAATACTTCCTAAGTTCCACTTGACTTCACATTCCAGGGTGTCTGGCTCTAGGTGAGTGATCACACCATTGTGATTATCTGGACCATGAAGGTCTTTTTTGTACAGTTCTTCTGTGTATTCTTGCCACCTCTTCTTAATATCTTCTGCTTTTGTTAGATCCCTACCATTTCTGTTCTTTATCGAGCCCATCTTTGGATGAAGTGTTCCCTTGGTATCTCTAATTTTCTTGAAGAGATCTCTAGTCTTTCCTATTCTATTGTTTTCCTCTATTTCTTTGCACTTATTGCTGAGGAATGCTTTCTTATCTCTCCTTGCTATTCTTTGGAACTCTGCATTCAGATGGGAATATCTTTCCTTTTCTCCTTTGCTTTTCGCTTCTCCTCTTTTCACAGCTATTTATCAGGCCTCCTCAGACAGCCATTTTGCTTTTTTGCATTTCCTTTCCATGGGGATGGTCTTGATTCCTGTCTCTTGTACAATGTCCTGAACATCCATCCATAGTTCTTCAGGCACTCTGTCTATCAGATCTAGTCCCTTAAATCTATTTCTCACTCCCACTGTATAATTATAGGGGATTTGATTTAGGTCATACCTGAATGGTCTAACCACAATCCATCAAGAACCCTTGCATCCTCATCTTACCATCTTCCCCAAGCATAGAATATCTGCAACCAAAAATTGGTTGAGGGAGTAGCAGACTGTGTAAGTCCTCTCTTAACTCATCCTCTCTCTGTACCATCCACTGCATTCCAAAAAAGGAGGGAGGGTCTTGCCTCAATGCTGAAATTGGAGTTGCTTTTAATAGGACCAAATATCTGCAAGTAAGGGAGGTCAGTTTAAAAACAATTCCCAATGCTAATATGAGATCAGTAAGTATTGTGCTAAGACTTGACCTGTGGCAGGCTGCCATAGAAAACTAGCCACCACAAACAGACCAATAATTCCACAAAGTCTTGTCCTTGGCTTCATATGTAGGTCAGGTCAAGGTGGACTGGTCCCCTCCTGACATCCCAAGAGCTTGTCTGACACTTTCCTAGGTAGCCCCTCTGCTGGACAGAAGTTCATGTCCTCAAAGGAAGGCTCAGCTCTTTACAATCTCTTAATGAACCCTGGCCAAGGGTGATTCTCAAAAGAATTAGATCAAGAGAGAGAGCATCTATCCCCCTTCATATTCTATGGGAGAATAGTTTCCCCCACAGTTTTCGATTCTTGAACTAAGTATTATTTTACTTATGAAATGCTAACAAAAAAATGAATTAAGCAGGACTTACCAGTTCGTCATGGTCTTTGCTTCTGCTTCGGCTGTAGGAATATGGAAACACTATCTTCTGGGAGTAGGAATGCATGCTGATGTAAGCTTTAATGTGCTTGATATTTCTTCTCAGGAAATCAGCCACCGCCTTCACTTCTGGTTCTGACTCAGGATAAATTCCACAGTAGATTTCTGAGCACGAGTAACTGGAGGCACCCTCCCCTGGAGGGAAATCGATAGAGTGGAAATATAAGGGGCGACACTTCCTATTGGTGATCTCCCTAACAATGTATTCTCCTAATATCTAGGGTGTAACATTTTTAGATGAACGGATTTGCTCGAGCACTCTAAACATGTCTGTGACAATAACATCGATGCTCTGTACTCCCAGTGCAGGTGGCCTGGAGTTCAGTCCCTGGTCAGGGAACTAGGTCCCACGTGCAGCAACTAAGAGTTCACATACCGAAGCTTAAAAAAAAGGAAAAACAAAGAAAGCACATGCCACAATGAAGACTGAAGATCCTGCATGAGAAAACTAAGACCCAGTGCAGCCAAATAAATAAATAATTATTTTTAAAAGTGTTGTCTGTGTTTATTTTGAATTCAAAATATATATGCCCTCATAGCAAACAATCCACCAGTTATGGCCTAAGGGCAGCTCTCTTGCAGCCTCAAGAAAGTGGCTATGAGAATCTCAGAAATGCCAGCTCTGCCTCTGAATGTGTGGTTACATGAGAAAAATAAACCTATCTTCTCTAATCATGGTAAGTTTGGTTTTTCTGATGTGTATAGTTTGGTTGTTGTTGTGCTCAGTTGAGTCAGACTCTTTGAGACACTTTGGACTACAGCCAGCCAAGCTCCACTGTCCATGGGATCTTTCAGGCAAGAATACTGGAGTGGATTGCCTTTTCCTTCTCCAGGGGATCTTCCCGACCCAAGGATCAAACCTACTATGTGTCTTGCACCTCCTGCACTGCAGGCAAATTCCTAACCGCTGAGCCATGGGGAAAACCAGATATGCGTAGTTTAAAAATCACTAATTAATATAGCCCACAATAGAAAAGTCTCATTTGGGAACTCAGGTCTGCTTTCAGTGCTACTTCTAACCTGCTAAAAAGGTTAGTAAATAAAATGGGATGGCAATATTTGGTGACAGCATAATGCATATCTATTCCTTTGAGAAATTAGAGTAAGCATCATTTTAGATGGTAGCCTCACTCTTCACACTTCTCTTTTCTGTGCCTAAGTCAAGGGTTGGGGCCCAGGGAGCCATCTCTGTCCCAGAAGATTATCTCTTCTAGAAATAGTTTATTAGCCTCAAATTGCCTCCTTCACTTGTGTTCTGCCAGTCAGAATCCCTCCACCGATAACTTGAAGTGGAGATACAGTTTCTAGTTTCAAGCTGCTCTCTTGAAAACAAAGAAGAAAACAATAACAGTGCCAGCTGACTTGCAAAGAACACAAGTTGTATGTCAGGAACTCTGCTAAAGCTTATAGAGAATATCTCATTCAATCTTCACAGCAACTCTATGAAGCAAATGCTATTATTTTAGGAGATGCAGATTGGGCATTAAGCATGGTAAACACTGTTTACAATAGATGCTATGGAGCATATTGTTAATCACCCTATCACTTGATTTCAATCTTGGCATTCCCATTTAATAGTTCTCTGGCTTGGGTGATTTTTTTTTAACCTATGAGTCAAAAGTTGGTATAATCCAAATTAGTCTTTATAGAAAAGAATAATGGTAATGAAAGATGAGGCCTTAAATTGAACACCACTTTTAGACTTTCATTATAAGGACTGTCTGGAATTCCCATTCTATGTAACATCAACAGAACTTACTTGGCCCTGCTGGAAATCTGAATTGCCCATATGTTCTCTGGCTTCCCGAAGCAGCCAAACAAGACAAATTCTTTTAATTCAATGGATGCTTTACATTAAAAAAGCCACTTTTGGCACAACATGGGTATTTGACCATCAACTTCTAACAAGTTAGACATTTTCATCTCAAAAATATACCTTTTGGTTTTATTTTTAAAACTACAATTTACTCCATAAGGCACTGCTAATTGTTAAGACTCAACAGTAACAAAAGAAAACAAAGACATTCTAATCTTCTATTTTGGCCCTTAAGCTGTTTATACCTCACTCGTATTTGAATCAGTCTTCTAGTTCAGTTCAGTTCAGTCACTCAGTTGTGTCCAACTCTTGGCAACCCCATGAACATCTGGAAGTTCATGGTTCACGTATTGCTGAAGCCCGGCTTAGAGAATTTTAAGCATTACTTTACTAGCCTGTGAGATGAATGCAATTGTGTGGTAGTTAGAGCATTCTTTGGCATTGCCTTTCTCTGGGGTTGGAATGAAAAGTGACCTTCTCCAGTCCTGTGGCCGCTGCTGAGTTTTCCACATTTGCCGGCATATTGAGTGCAGCACTTTCACAGCGTCATCTTTCAGGATTTGAAATAGCTCATATGGAATTCCATCACCTCCACTAGCTTTGTTTGTAGTGATGCTTTCTAAGGCCCACTTGACTTCACACTCTGGGATGTCTGGCTCTAGGTGAGTGATTATACCATTGTGATTATCTGGGTCATAAAGATCTTTTTTGTACAGTTCTTCTGTGTATTCATGCCACCTCTTCTTAATATCTTCTGCTTCTGTTAGGTCATACCATTTCTGTCCTTTATTGAGCCCATCCTTGCATGAAATGTTCCCTTGGTATCTCTAATTTTCTTGAAGAAATCTCTAGTCTATCCCATTCTGTTATTTTCCTCTATTTCTTTGCATTGATCGTTCTTGAAGGCTTTCTTATCTCTCCTTGCTATTCTTTGGAACTCTGCATTCAAACGAGTATATCTTTCCTTTTCTCCTTTGCTTTTCACTTCCCGTCTATTCACAGCTATTTATAAGGCCTCCTCAGGCAGCCATTTTGCTTTTTTGCATTTCTTTTTCTTAAGGATAGTCTTGATCCCTGTCTCCTGTGCAACATCATGAACCCCATCCATAGTTCACCAGGCATTCTGTATATCAGATCTAGTCCTTTAAATCTATTTTTCACTTCTACTGCACAGTCATAAGGGCTTTGGTTTAGGTCATACCTGAATGGTCTAGTGGTTTTCCCTACTTTCTTCAATTTAAGTCTGAATTGGGCAATAAGGAGTTCATGATCTGAGCCACAGTCAGCTCCCAGTCTTGTTTTTGCTGACTGTATAAAGCTTCTCCGTCTTTGGCTCCAAAGAATATAATCAATCTGATTTCGGTATCAATCATCTGGTGATGTCCAAGTGTAGAGTCTTCTCTTGTGTTGTTGGAAGAGGGTGTTTGCTAGGAACAGTGTGTTCTCTTGGCAGAACTCTATTAGCCTTTGCCTTGCTTCATTCTGTACTCCAAGGCCAAATTTGCCTGTTACTCCAGGTGTTTCTTGACTTCCTACTTTTGCATTCCAGTCCCCTATAATGAAAAGGACATCTTTTTGGGGTGTTAGTTCTAAAAGGTCTTGTAGGTCTTCATAGAACTGTTCAACTTCAGCTTCGTCAGTGTTACCGGTTGGGGCATAGACTTGAATTACGGTGATATTGAATGGTTTGCCTTGGAAATGAACAGAGATGATTCTGTCATTATTGAGACTGCATCCAAGTACTACATTTTGGACTCTTTTGTTGACCATGATGGCTACTCCATTTCTTCTAAGGGATTCCTGCCCATAGTAGTAGATATAATGGTCCTCTGAGCTAAATTCACCCATTCCAGTCCATCTTAGTTCACTGATTCCTAGAACGTCGATGTTCACTCTTGTCATCTCCTGTTTGACCACTTTAAATTTGCCCTGATTCATGGACCTAACATTCCAGGTTCCTATGCAATATTGCTCTTTACAGCATTGAATCTAAATGAGTAGAGTTGTTAAAAGAAGTTTGAGACCAGAGGTCCTCACAAATACCCTCTGTTGGAGACCGAATTCTTCTCTCCCCATGTGTGCATGCTAAGTCGCTTCAGTCGTGTCAGACTCTGTGACCCTATATACTACAGCTCACCAGGCTACTCTGTCTGTGGGATTCTCTAGGCAAGAATACTGGAGTGGGTAGCCATGCCCTCCTCCAGGGGATCCTCCTGACCTAGGGATCGAACCCAAGTCTCGTACTACTCCTGCTTTGGCAGGCTTGTTCTTTACGACCACCATTTGGGAAGCCCCACTCTGCCTCCAATTCCTGTGTTGAAGCCATGAGGCATCATGTGTTATATTTGGAGGTAGGAAGGTGATAAAGTCATAAAAGGAGGTGATAAAGTCATAAAAGTAAGACCCTGATCCACTATAACAGGTGTCCTTATAAAAAGAAAGGAACACCAGGGATGTATGCACACAGTGAAAAGGCTATGTAAGGACACAGCAAGAATGCAGCCATCTGCACACCAAGGAGAGAAGCCTCAAGAGAAACCCACCCTGCTGGTAACCTTGATCTTGGACTTACAGCCTCCAGAACTACAAGAAATACATTTCTCTTGTTTGAGCCTTCCACCCTGTGATATTTTGTTATTGCAGCCCAAGCAGACTAAGATATCCCCAACCCTATTTCCAGCTCCAACACAAACACACACACATATACACAATTTTAATACAGAGGAAAGGTAAAATGAACATAAAATGAATAAGCAGGCTTTGCAGGACAGTGATGGAGACACAGACATAGGGAACAGACTTACGGACACGATTAGGGGTAGGAGGAAGGAGAGGGTGGGATGTATGGAGAGAGTAGCTTGGAAACCTACATTATCATATGTGAAATAGATAGCCCAAGGGAATTTGCTGTATGACTCAGGGAACTCACAACGGGGCTCTCTAACAACCTAGAGGGGTGGAATGGGGAGGAAGGTGGGAGGGAGTTTCAAGAAGGAGGAGACATATATACCTACGGCTGATTCATATTGCTGTTTGGCAGAAACCAACATAATACTTCTAAGCAATTATCCTTCAATTAAATGTAAAAAAGAATAAAAAATTTTTTTAAATAAATAGGCTTGATATTATCATTTCCTGTTCCTAAGTGAGGTGCTCCTTCAGATTCTTTACAAAGTATTATAAAGGTACGTTCTATTAATAGTTGTAGGGACAAAGAAGAGATAAATTTAATTCTTTTTTTCTCACTGTCTTGCTCACAAAATCTGAAGAGATGCTGAGGCACTTAGCAAGGAAAAAAAAAGAGTTCCTTACTGTTATTTTTTGTTTTATTTGGAACTCTCTCTCATCTATAATATATTCTTGCTGCTTCCGTTCCTGCTTTTAACTCCTGTGACATATAATAAAATAACCACAGGCCTAATCAGGGGTCTGAAATATTTTTTGATGACAATAACAGAAGATATTTTGACTACTTGGTTATTCAAATTAGGTAACATTAGTTTCACCATAAAAAACATTAGGTAAAATAGAGTAGTAAAAAAAAAAAAAAAAAAAAAAAAAAAAAAAAGCTTGCAGATAAAAGAAGTTTTAAAAAGGAACTTATATCTGAAGAGTGACTGTCAGACTCAGAAAAATTTCAGCAAATTTGAAGTCAGGCAGCCCGGCTTTGTATCTCAGCTCTGCCGCTTCCTAGCTCTGTGCCCCTCCTAGCTCTGTGCTCTTGAGCAAGGGACTTAACCTTTTCAAGTCAGGGTTTCTTCATCAATGATGTGTAATGAAACCCAGGGGATGAAGTATATAAACTACTCAGCACTTAGCAACTGTCAGCTCTGTTTATTCAGAGGCCTTTGATAATTAGCTGCTGCTTCTCTGACTCCCTCCCCAGTTATGACTGCCATGGGGGTCTTTATGCATAGGTGGGCACTTTTATTGGACAATCTTAATGATGGCTTTTACAAAGAAACCACTAAATGACTCCCTTGAGCCTGAGGCAGGATCAGCTATTATTTCCTGTGTTTTCTTATTATGTCTGTGGCTTTCTTTTTTTCTTTTTTTATTGTTTTTGCCATACATTGTCATGATATCACCATGGGTTTACATATGCTTCCCCTCCGGAACCCCTCTCCCTCCTCCCTCCCCCCCACCCCGGGAAATCTCGCTGCACCAGCCCCGAGCATCAATCCTGGGCTGGAGATTGATTAGACACATGACAATTAACATGCTTCAATGCCCTTCTCCCATATCATCCCACCCTTACCCTCATCCACAAAGTCCACGAGTCTATTCTATACATCTGCGTTCCTTTTGCTGTCTCGCATGTTGGGTTCTCGTTACCGTCTTTCTAAATTCCATATATATGCGTTAATATACTGTATTGTTGTTTTTGCTTCTGGCTTACTTCACTCTGGATAATGGGCTCCAGTTTCGTCCATCTGAGTAGAATTGCTTCAAATGAATTTTTTTTTTAATGCTGAGTAATATTCCATTGTGTATATGTACCATCAATTGACGAATGTGGCTTCCTTAGAACAACTTATGTCATGCACCGATTAACTTTCTGAGACCTGCTCTGTGTGCCAGGTACTGAGCTCAGTTCAGTTCAGGTCAGTTCAGTTGCTCAGTCCGACTCTTTGCAACCCCATGAACCACAGCACACCAGGCCTCCCTGTCCACCATCACCAACTCCCGGAGTCCACCCAAACCCATGTCCATTGAGTCGGTGAAGCCTAGGTAATGGATAACCATCTCTAGCCTCATGGAGTTTCTGATTGAAGAGAGAAGAGGAAATCAAGAAAAAGGTACTCTACTGTGAAGTTTTTCAATCTACTAGGTTGGCCAAAAAGTTCACTCAAGTTTGTCAAATGAACTTTTTGGCCAATCCGATACATTGTGACAATGATGAAATTATGAGTTTTCACTTGGGCTTCCCAGGTGGCACTAGTGGTTAAGGACCTGCCTGCCAATGCAGGAGACATAAAAGACATGGGTTCAATCCCTGAGTCGGGAAGATCCCCTGGAAGAGGAAATGGCAACTCACTTCAGTATTCTTTCCTGGAGAATCCCAAGGACAGAGGAGCCTGGTGGGCTACAGTCCATGAGGTTGCAGAGAGTCATACACGACTAAAGCAACTTAGCAGGCAGCACTTCTTTTTTAAAGGAAATACAGAGGATCCTGTGGCTGTGACTGTGTATGGTAAAGGAATGGGAAGAAGAGGATATTTCCGTGACTTCAACAGCTTTGCTCCCTCTGTATTGTCCTCATAGAGCCACACGCTCCCACTTTCAAAGATACAGATGATTCCAGCTCATTGTGTAGCTTTGTAGTTGTTTCCTAAATGTAGTAACTATGAAATATCCTTGGAGGGTGGGTGAACTAACACCTGTCTCCCTGAGAGCAGACAATATTCCTGAAAGCCCAAGTCAGTGTTCACTGAGTACCGTGATTCATTTGAATCAAGGAACAAGGAATCCCTACTGGGCTGAATACAAGTTTCTCTTTATGATCTTCATGAAAGAAAGAACTTAAGAAGTTGAATGGTAACAGTGAACAGAAAATGTTTTAGGAATTCCCTGGCCATCCAGTGGCTAGGACTCTGCCCTTCCGCTGCAGGGAGCACAGGTCTGATCACTGGTCCTGGTCAGGATAACTAAGATTTCACAAGCCAAACAAACAAAGGGTTTGCAACACTATAGAAGTAAATATTTTCCTAAACAATTGAAAATGAGAGGTACCCATCCCACTCTTATCTTTGATATCCTCATAATGAATGCTATTTGTTTCCAAAAGCAGGAAATTTATTGGTCAATTCCTTATGATTCTAGAGAAAAAGGATTTTAGAATTTTGAAGCTAGAAGGAAGCTTACAGAACTGGTCCAACTGCCTTCTTATAAAGACGTGGCTATTAAAACAAGGAGGACAGGGTAAGGATGTTCTGCTGATTTTAGTCAACCTTCACATCATTGCATTTAAGCAAAAAGATTCTTATTTCAATTATTTCCTGATTTAGATAGTCCTCCCCTCTAATTAGCTTGAATTAATGGGTTTTTAGGAATAGTACCTCTTAAATGAAGAGACATTGCTAGAAATTAAGCAAACAACCTACCACACCAGTGTTTGGAGGCAAAATTCCTGTTCAGGTCTGTTCCCACGCAAGCATTATTTTCATGTAAAGAACGATTCTTTCTCCACATTCGATCCTAAATAAACAAAACACAGATTACCAGAGCATCCATGTTTGCGGTTTAGGAAAGACCCCACTTTTAATGCCAAAGTGGACAGTGTTGTACTTCTCTCTAACCCCATCTCTTCACCCAGTTACTGTCTTCACAGTACTTCTTGCATGGCCCCTGTTCTATCAGGTTTTAATTGGGTTCACTCAAACTTGAATCAAATTAAATGGTGATATTTGATGAGCTTTGACCTACTTAAAAAAAAAATTTCAGCTGGTTTTTCTAGGCTGCCTTCTTGTTAGGTCTAGTTTCCTTTAATTTTATGCATTGCCATTTTCTATATTCTGTCCTTCTAAGAAAAGTAAAATAACTTGGTGTTTCAACTCAAATGAAAACTATGAGTCATGAGTTTCTTTTTAATTGAAATGTATTTGACATACAACATTGTATAAATTAAAGATGTTCAACATGCTAATTTATTTACATATTATGATTACTACTAGTGGGATAATTAGCATTTCTATCCTGTCACATTAATTATCTCTTTTTTGTGGTGGAAATGATTAAGATCAAGTCTTTTAGCAACTTTGATGATTATAATACAACGTTGCTGAGTGATGAGTTTCAGTCCTCTTTTTTGGTTGAATTCAACATTCACTTAAAACCTACAGGAAGCAGAGATATTAAGATACCTCTAGCTTGATGGTGCCTGTCATTATACTGTTTCAACTCTGGTTTTTAAAGGTAAAGCAAAAATACCCCATTGGGTTCTTGGGGTAGTCTGGGAACTCAATCTTGTAAACAGTTGCATAGAGTTTGTTTAAGTTCTGGGTTGGGATAACGTGGCACCTTTTCCCTATTCCACCAACCCTTCTGCCCAGACTCCTAGTCTGTTTCCAACCCCAGGCCTGTGATTCTGGCAGCAACAGTTGCTCTGAGGAAATCGGGTTTTCGTACTTCAGGGGCTAACTGGCAGAATTAAGATACAAAGGACAGTTGTGGGGTAAGACTATCTAAATTGTGGCTGAACTCCACTGGGAGTCCAGTGAAGGCATAAATTTACTGTAATAGCGATCTATAAATGGGACCATTTATTGAACTCCAGTTTTGTGTTAGATACTACACAAGGTACTTCCCATTTACTTAGTTCAGGGTTTGCTCATTCCCACCTAAAAACTTTTGTTGACAGTATTCATCTTCCCTGAGATGACTTTTTCATCAATCTCCTCCACCATTCCCATCTCTTCTGCTTAAATTAGCCTCTACATAAAATAATTCCTGTATAATTCCTTATGTTTCTAATCACTGCAATTATGCTCATTCCTGAGTGTTTAAATGTGCTATTCAAGTATTTTTTTCATATATGTTTGACTGTTATTATAATTTTAAACATTTTTAATTAAAAATTATTATTAGAGTTTAGTTACTTTACAACAGTCTTTTTTTTACACATAATAATTTATTTCAATCAACATTAACAAGTCAGAAAATTTAAAAGTTTTCATATGCCTGCACTTACACACATACACACCTATGAATAAACTCAAGCAAAAGGTTTGAAGAAGTATACAGACCATTTTTATGTGCTCCTCATTAAATTAAAAAGGACCGTACTTCATATTGCTTAAGTAATTTTACATGAATCATGATGCTGATGGATTGAAATGGTTTCCAGTGTAGACAAGACTGACCATGATACTCCTATATATGTTCATGAGTGAGTTAAAGGGTATTAGGATTAAATTTGCATATTGGATAGCGTGCAATTCTGTTATGATGCACATTCAGTTAGAATGCTGTTCTAATTCTTGCAATTCATGATTTTATAAATCAAAATACCATCCAAACAACTCCTTGTAAGAATGAACGGATGTAGGCACCAGGTATCAAGGCAGCTAACATCACAAAAGAGATAAAATCAGACCCGTGCCACTCTTGCTGGGAAAACACCCTATCACAATGAAGTAGTCTTGTAAAAAAAAAGTCAAACCTGAATCTTATTAAGCTTCCAGAATCCAAATACCAAATTTCAGACAGAGGACAAAGGGACATGTTAAACTACAACATGGCCATGTAATGAGTAAATCCAGACAGGAAACTCTTTTCTTCTGTGGAAAAAAATTTCAGGGAAACAGAGAAAAAGAGAGATGCGGAGAGACTTTATGGATTAAAACAAAAATAAAGGCTATAAAGCCATCACAATATATCAACCTTATTTGGATCCTGAACCAAAGAAATGAACATTTTTAAAAAGTTATGGTATGATTGGAAATTTAAATGCTGATTAGAAATTTTATGATAGTAAATAATTATTGTTCATTTTTAGGTATAATTGTACGGTTATTTTTTAAGGCCTCAGTTAGATGCATCCTGAAATATTTATTGATGAAATGATACTGTATCTGAGATTTGCTCTAAAAGGATATGGGTAGGATAGAAGGGAGTTGGAGATACAGATGAAAAAAGATTGGCCATGAATTGATTGGCTATGTGATAAGTACATCAGAGTTTACCATACAATTATTTCCACTCTTAGATGTTTGAACTTTCCCATAATGAATTAAACAAATTTTGTTTCCTAATAAACCATTATGTGGGGATCCAGGATTCTATCAGTCATTCCGTCTGTGTATCCTGTATGTCCTAAAGGAGTGTGTTTTGTTTTCTTTGCCTTCACCTACCTTTTTCCATGTGTAGTCATAACCATCCACATTGACCACTGGCATAATATAGAAATCCATGTGCTTCAGAAGATTGGTATGCAGCTTTTCTTTCCCATAGGAATGAGTTACCTGCAGATTAAACCAAGTATATTTATTACTGTATCTTTTACTTCCTTCTAAACTTAGCCTGTTTCTTTTTTTAATTTGAGATATAACTTACACATAATCCTGGAATAACACAGGTTTAAACTGTGTGAGTCCACTTGTAGGCAGATTTTTTTCAATAGTAAGTACTAGAGACCTACACGATCTGCAGTTCATTGAATCCACAGATGCAGAATTGTGTACAGATGGAGGGCCTACTGTAAACTCATGTGTGGATTTTTGAGTGTACGGAGGGTGGATGCGCCGAACCACTGCATTGTTCAAGGGTCAACTATATTAGGTTCAGATGGATTACCTAATGATTCAGTATTTGTATATACGGCAAAGGAATCACCACAATAAGTCTAGTTAATATCAATCTAGTTAACATCCACTAAATTTGGTCTATTTTTTTTTAATTTGACATTTAGATTTTCAGGTTTAACTTTCAGGAAGAGGATTAATTCCTTGAAAAGTCTAGACCTAGGGTACTATGCTGACAAGTAATGGTAAATGCCCTGGATGTGGGACAACAGGTCTTCTATTTAATGGAGTCAGAAGACAGAACTATGTTTTCTAAAACTTCCTTCAAGATACAAAAGAATTCTTTATTAATACATAAAGCCCAACACAAAGATTTAAGGAAACAAAACCTAGATATATTTCCACTCTTTTTATAATAATCTGCATCAATCACCACTTAAACTAAACTTGTCTCATTCTCAGGCATGTCTAGATAATATTTTCTGCGTGGTCTTGTAAGCTTAATTTTTGCTAGAATTGAGTGTATTTCCCAAGTATTTGGTCATTTGGCTTTAAAGTCGGTGGTAGCTTTTCCTAGGTACTAACTATGAGTTTCCTATCAGACATCATCTGACAGGCTCTTCTGTGCTTTAGATTCATACCCAGCCAGGGTCACATATTTTAACATGATCCAAGGACACCCACACTCCAAAGACTGAGAAGTTAACCCCAAAATGACTAACTATAGATGCAAGAGAACTACAAAGACAAATTTCAGGTAGTTAAATGATTTCATCTGGTGACTCAGAGGTAAAGAACCTGCCTGGCAAATGTAGGAGATGAGGGTTAGATCACTGGGCTGGGAAGATTCCCTGGAGAAGGATATGGCAGCCGACTTCAGTATTCCTGCCTGGGAAATCCTATGGACAGAAGAGTCTGATGGACTACAGTTCATGGGGTTGCGAAATAGTCGAACATAACTTAGTGACTAAACAACAACAAAGCTTTGGCATAAACTCTTCATTTGTGGTGACATTGCTACATTTAAATTCATGAATTAGTTCACAACTTTTTGCTTGAACTTTACTCAGAGGACTTTGTTAAGAAACATTTTTCATTATTGATAGAAGAAAAATGTCTTTTAAAAAAACTGAAGTATAGTTGCTGTACAATTTTATATAAGTTATAGGTGTACAATATAGTGGTTCACATACACCCACAAAGGAAACCATCAACAAACCAAGAAGACAACCTACTGAATGTGAGAAAATATTTGTAAATGATATGATCAATAAGGGGCTAATATTAAAGAAAAATGTCTTCTAAATCTTACCTTGATCACTCACCTACAGCCAGACATCCTGGAATGTGAAGTCAGCTGGGCCTTAGAAAGCATCATTACGAACAAAGCTAGTGGAGGTGATGGAATTCCATATGAGCTATTTCAAATCCTGAAAGATGATGCTGTGAAAGTGTTGCATTCAATATGCCAGCAAATTTGGAAAACTCAGCAGTGGCCACAGGACTGGAAAAGGTCAGTTTTCATTCCAACCCCAGAGAAAGGCAATGCCAAAGAATGCTTGAACTACTGCACAATTGCACTCATCTCACACGCTAGTAAAGTGATGCTCAAAATTCTCTAAGCCAGGCTTCAGCAATATGTGAACCATGAAATTCTAGATGTTAAAGCTGGTTTTAGAAAAGGCAGAGGAACCAGAGATCAAATTGCCAACATCCACTGGGTCATCAAAAAAGCAAGAGAGTACCAGAAAAACATCTATTTCTGCTTTATTGACTATGACGAAGCCTTTGACTGTGTGGATCACTATAAACTGTGGAAAATTCTGAAAGAGATGGAAATACCAGACCACCTGACATGCCTCTTGAGAAACCTGTATGCAGGTCAGGAAGCAACTGTTAGAACTGGACATGGAACAACAGACTGGTTCCAAATAGGAAAAGAAGTACATCAAGGCTGAATATTGTCACCCTGCTTGTTTAACTTATATGCAGAGTACATCATGAGAAATGATGGGCGGGAGGAAGTACAAGCTGGAGTCAAGATCACTGGGAGAAATATCAATAACCTCAGATATGCAGATGACACCACCCTTATGGCAGAAAGTGAAGAGGAACTAAAGAGCCTCTTGATGAAAGTGAAAGAGGAGAGTAAAAAAGTTGGCTTAAAGCTCAACATTCAGAAAACTAAGATCATGGCATCTGGTCCCATCACTTCATGGGAAATAGATGGGGAAACAGTGGAAACAGTGGCTGACTTTATTTTCTTGGGCACCAAAATCACTGCAGATGGTGATTGGAGCCATGAAATTAAAAGATACGTACTCCTTGGAAGGAAAGTTATGACTAACCTAGATAGCATATTCGAAGCAGAGGCGTTACTTTGTCAACAAAGGTCTGTATAGTCAAGGCTATGGTTTTTCCAGGAGTCATGTACAGATGTGAGAGTTGGATTGTGAAGAAAGCTGAGCACTGAATAATTGATGCTTTTGAACTGTGGTGTTGGAAAAGACTCTTGAGAGTCCCTTGGACTGCAAGGAGATCCAACCAGTCCATCCTAAAGGACATCAGTCCTGGGTGTTCATTGGAAGGACTGATGTTGAAGCTGAAACTCCAATACTTTGGTCACCTCATGTGAAGAGCTAACTCATTGGAAAAGACCCTGATGCTGAGAAAGATTAAGGGCAGGAAGAGAAGGGGACGACAGAGGATGAGCTGGCTAGATGGCATCACCGACTTGATGGACATGGGTTTGGGTGGGCTCCAGGAATTGGTGATGGACAGGGAGGCCTGGCGTGCTGCAATTCATGGGGTCGCAAAGAGTCAGACACAACTGACCGACTGAACTGAAATCTTACCTTTGCTATAGCTGAAACGTTACCATTTTTCTTTAAATACTTAAAATACTATATCCTTATCTCCTTAGAACTACCATAATAGTCAAATTTAAATTATTTGCCCTAGATAACCACTTACTAAATATGGGAGAAAGGAAATAAAAAGTACAAATTACTTTTTGACCCACTATAGGTCAGAAAGAGAAGCTTAATGAAAAGGACGTGATTTTATAGAATGAAAGAAGAATATTTGAAGTAGTTGAGTAACTAGTGAAATACATTTTTATGCTACAAATTTGTAAAATCTATGTTCGTCATTTTTTCAATAATAATTTAACATTCATTATTAGAAAAAAAGTAGATCTTATTTTCTTTAAAATGAGAAAGTATCATTTTTATTTCTACAGTGGTTGCTGAACTTTTAATAGGTATGTCATGGTCAGTTTCTTTGTCTTTTTCACTCTTCTTATTTCCTTCCTACTTTAGCAATGGTTGGATGTAAGTCTTTCAGCAAAAAGTTAGTCTCTGAGAGAAGATCAAATATTAGCCCAGAAATTTGTTTTAAGCAGGGCTCCAAACGGAAGCAGTGAGTGAGAGCTGAAATACAGCCTATACTCTGTGTGTCAAGCCCTACCCTCATGTGGGGTTGCAGCTGGAATCCCAGAGGAAGGGGGACCTTTTTTTTTTAACAATTTATTGAGATATTATTCAAATACCAGAAAATTCAGCATCTTAAAGTGCACAGTTTGGTGGGTTTTATATTTCACAGAATTAAGCAACCATCACCACTATCCAATTATACAATATTTTCATCACCACCCCCATCAATGTTGCTATGTTCGGTCACCCAGTCATATCCACTCTGTGACCCCGTGGACGGCAGCACGCCAGACCTCCCTGTCCCTCACCATCTACCAGAGTTTGCCCAAGTTCATGCTCATTACATTGGTGATGCTGTCCAGCCAGCTCTCCTCCGATGCCCTCTTCTCCTTCTGCCCTCAATCTTTCCCAGCATCAGGGATTTTTCCAGTGAGTCATCTGTCCGCATCAGATGAGCAAAATACTGGAACTTCAGCTTCAGCATCAGTCCTTCCAGTGAATATTCAGGGTTGATCTCCCTTAAGATTGACTGGTTCGATCTCCTTGCTGTCCGAGGGACATTCAGGAGTCTTTGCCAGCACCACAGTTTGAATTCATCAATTCTTTGGCATTCTGCTTTCTTTATGGTCCACCTCTCACAACCCCCATCAACCCCAAAACTTCCTTACCCTTTAGGAGTTACCCTGTTTCTCCCTTCTCTTCCCCCAGCCTCTGGCAACCATTAATCAACTTTCTGTCTCTGTGCATTTGCCCATTCTGGACATTTCATGTAAGTGGAATAATATATGGCCTTTTCTGTCTGGCTTCTATCACTTAGCAAAATGTTTTCAAGATTCATCCATGTTACAGCCTGAATCAGTACTTCATTCCTTCTCATTGCTGAATAGTATTCCATTATTAGGATATGCCACATTTTGTTTGTCCACTCATAAGCTGATGAACATTTGGATTGTTTCCATTTTTTTTCAATTTTTTGCCCACAGCATGCAGCATATGGGATCTTATTTCCCCAACCAGGGATTGAATGGTGCCCCCTGCTTTAGAAGCACGACATCTTAACTACTGGACTGCCAGGGAAGTCCCTGTTTCCAGTTTGGGACTTATGAATAGTGTTGCTATGAACGTATGTGTTCAAATCTCTTGGCTATATACCTGAGTGGAATTGCTGGGTCAAATGGTAACTCTATGCCCAAACTTTGGAGGAACTGTCAAACTGTTTTCTAACATGGTTGCACGATTTCAGGATCCCAACAGCAAGGGATGAGAGTTCCAGGTTTTCCACACTTTTATCAATACTTGTTGTTTGCTATTTTTAAATTTTAACCATCCTACTGGGTAGGAGGGCTTCCCTTGTGCCTCAGCTGGTAAAGAATCCACCTGCAATGTGGGAGACCTGGGTTCAATCCCTGGGTTAGGAAGATCCCCTGAAGAAGGGAAAGGCTACCCACTCCAGTATTCTGGCCTGGAGAATTCCACGGACTGTATAGTCCCTGGGGTCGAAAAGAGTTGGACGCAACTGAGCGACTTGTACTTCACTTCACTGGGTGGGAAGCGGTATCTCTTTGTGGTTTTGATTCACATTTCCCTAATGACTAATGATGTTGAGCATCTTTTCATACACTTATTGACTATTTGTTTATCTTCTCTAAGAATTGTCTTTTCAGATATTTTGTCCATTTAAAAACTGGATTATTTATCTTTGCATTGTTTATTCATTAAAGGTATTTATATATTTTGGATGTGAGTCCCTCAGCATTTACAATTTGCAAAGATTTTCTCCCATTCTGTAAATTGTCTTTCAGCTTTCTTGATAGTGTCCTTTGAAAAACAGAAAGGTTTTTAATTTTGATAGAGTCTCATTTATCTCTTTTTTCTTTGGTTGCTGTGTTCTTGGTGTCAAATCTAATAGTTTATTGCCTAATCCAAAATTCAAAGATTCACTACTTCTATATTTTCTTCTAAGATTTTTGTAATTTTAGCTTTTAAACTTAGGTGTCTGACCCACTTTTAGTCATTATTTGCATATGGTGTGAGATAGGAATCCAAATTCTTTTTTTTTTTTTTTTGGCATATAGAGAGCTGATTGTTTCAGTAATGCATGTCCCTTTTTGATTCTACACAAAGGCACCACCTGGACTGATGGTAGCCTCTCTAGGTCTGCAATTAAAGAAGATGACAGTCCAGAGCAAATGGGAATTGGTGACAATCTGTGGAGCAACAACAGAATGAAACTAGGACCTCAGGGGAGAGGCTTGGAAAAGGGAGGATAGAGAGAAACTTCAATAAGGAGACTTCTTAACACCTGTAAGTGGAGAAGTGGGCCCTGATGGAAGGATGACCTGAATGGATTAGTCAGGGAATGTTTTAGGATCCTCAGGACCTATTTTTCTGATTGGCCAAGGGAACTTGGTGTTTCCTTCAGGCATGGGGGGATTAAGGGAAGGGTTACATACATAGACATAGAAAATAAACTAATGGTTACCAAAGGGGAAGTGGGGAGGAATAAATGAGCAGTTTGGGATTAACATATACACACTAGTATATATAAGACAGATAACAAAGATCTACTGTATAGTACAGGAAACTATACTCAATATTTTTTAATAATCTATAAAGGAAAATAATCTGGGGAAAAAAGTATATAAAACTGATTCTCTTTGCTGTGCACCTGAAGCTAACACAACATTGTAAATCAACTACACTTCAATAAAAAAAAAAAGTGGTTGGGGGGCTTCCTTGGTTGTTCAGCAGCCATGACTCTACACTTGTAATGCAGGGGGCCCAGGTTCGATCCCTGGCTAGGAAACTAGATTCCACATGATGCAACTAAGAGTTGACCTGCCACAACTGAAAAGAAAAAAAAAAATACTCCACATCAAAACTAAAGATTCCAAGTGCAGCAATTAAGACCCAACACAGCCAAAGAAATACATAATCAAAATATTTTTAAATAAATAAAAACCAAATGGTTAAAGTTATATATTTCACTGAAAAAAAGTGAAAGTGAAGTCACTCAGTTGTGTCCAACTCTTTGCGACCCCATGGACTGTAGCCTACCAGGTTCCTCTGTCCATGGGATTTTCCAAGCAAGAATACTGGAGTGGGTTGCCATTTCCTTCTCCAGGAGATCTTTCCGACCCAGGGATTGAACACAGGTCTCCCACATTGTAGGCAGATGCTTTACTGTCTGAGCCACCAGGGAAGCTCACTGAAAAAAACCTACCTAAAATAAATAAAATATAAAACAGGGAGGGATAGTGAACCAGTGAAGTTGCTCAGTCGTGTCCAAATCTGCGATCCCATGGACTGTAGCCTACCAGGCTCCTCCATCCATGGAATTTTCCAGGCAAGAGTCCTGTAGTGGGTTACCATTTCCTTCTCCAGGGGATCTTCCCAACCCAGGGATTGAACCCAGGTCTCCAACATTGCAGGCAGACGCTTTACTGTCTGAGCTACCAGGGCAAAATCAATATTCTTAATTAACTTTGTGAATGATGTTGTTACTTATAAAAATATTTTCGTGTCTGACATTTATCCAGTTATTTATACTTCAAAACTATGCCATCTACATATCTAATCATGACCACGAAGTCATGTAACCTCTCAAACTCTATAAGCCTTAAAATTCTGACTTGGTGTATTTTAACTCTGTTGAAAGACTTGATTTTTAAAAATAGCATTTTCAACCAAGTTGAACATGTTCATGAATCTAATTCTTTACCATGAATTTAATCTGTGTATCATGGGGCTCTCCAAGCATATGTTTTCTGATGAGTTTTCACAGTAATCTATAAATATATTTACAGTTATGTTTCTCTATCTAATGAATGACTCATTCAATGAGGATGATTGCTACACAAATAATGCCCGACACATAAAGACAAAACATAAATGTTTGTTGATGGAATGATTCACCAGAAAGATAAGTAATATAACTGAAATCACTGTCTTGCAGTTAAAAAAGCAAAAAACAAGAATAAAGATGAAGAGCAAGGGTAACAGAGGAGAGAGCACAAGAGCGAGTGAGCAATTAGAGGGCAGGAGATAAAGGCTTGACTAATTCCCATCCCGTGACAGATGATCACTCAGCTCTCTTTGCCTGGGGGACACTGAAGCTTTGTCTTTCTTATAATCCTAGACAAGAAAAACAATGCCTGCCAACAAGTTAACCAATAACCATTCGACAGAGAATAAATCTGTACATAAAAGCATTTAAGACATTTTGAATGGAAGATTCTGAAATAAGCTACTGTGCTCATGACCATTAAAAATACAATAAAGAGCTATCCAAGTCCCAGGGTGTAGATGAATAATTTAGACCTTATCCAATGGTAAGAACCTATGTAACCCAACAGTAGGTACAGTTTAAGTCCTCTCCAGACCCCAGAGTTGTATTTCAGTTTAAACCTACAGCATTAATTTAAATTTCCAATGCAGGAAGTGGATGTGGAGCACTGATTAAGTGGGACAAAAAAAAATACAGTTATAGGGAACAGAAAAATGATTTTTACTGTTTTCATTTATTATACAGATTTATAGTCATTGTAATTTTTTACTGTTATGACATATTCTTTGTCTCATACATGGATTTTTTTTATTGCAAGGCCTTCTTTAGGGACAAAAGTCCCTACTATGATACATGGGAAAAAATATAATCTGCTCTGTAATGGAGTACTTTATGTTCAATTTCTAAGAGCAGAATATGGCAATAGATATCAGGATAATTCAAATCAAAAGAAAAAAATTAATTGGGACTCAATTTAGACAATTGCTTCAGTTCTTTCTTTTAGTTAGTAAATGTATTACAAATGCAGGTGTGTATGCTCAGTTGCTCAGTCATGTCCAACTCTAGGCTCCTCTGTCCGTGGGATTTTCCAGGCAAGTATACTGGGGTGGGTTGCCATTTCCTAATACTATTTCTTAATTATGTTGCAGTGTTTGAAAAGTGTGTTAGTTACTCAGTCTTGTCCAACTCTTTGTGACCCCATGGACTGTAACTCACCAGGCTCCCCTGTCCATGGGATTCCCGAGGCAAGAATACTGGAGTGGGTTGCCATGCCCTTCTCCAGGGGGCCTTCCCAACCCAGGGATTGAACCCAGGTCTCTCACATTTCAGGCTGATTCTTTACCATCTGAGCCACCAGGGAAGCCAGTGTTTAGTACCAGCTAGAAATGTAGAAAAGATAAGGCAGATAATTTTTAGGGGAATTTAAATGCTTAAATTCATGGTTCTCAATATGCATGAAAGTCACCCAAGAAGCATGAGATACTTGTAGGTTCCCAAGTCTCATCCCCAGAGATTTCAAGTTGAGAATTCTAGGAGGTGACCTAGGAAAATACAGCTAGTAAACAGGCCAGTTGAATCTACTGCAAGTGATCTTAGGCCACATCCTGAAAAGCTCTGGGCTCTAAGAGAATGTGAATACTTACAGAGCCTACGAACCACAAGCAGAAAGCAGGAGAGATCCACTCTCTGGCATGGATTCCACAGTCAATCCACATGGCATTTTTGGCCCTTTGTTCTTTTTTAGAAACCTTCTCAGAGAAAACCAAAAAAACAATTAAGAAGAAGCTTTAGGATAATAACTTCCTGGATAATAGGGTTTTGACTTCATCCTTTTAGCAAATATATGAAACACGTACTATTCTCTTCATTCCTTGGAGAATTCTTGATTTAAAATTCTTTTTATTCCTAAACAAATACCTGATGATACCAGAGCTACATGAGAAATTGCAGAAGTAGAGACCAGAGAACTAGGGCTTCAGGTCATATCTTCACACTCCAGTTAGAATGAAATGGGCTTGTATTCGGTGGGCAGCTTTCCGTGGGAAGTGGGCCCAAAGAAAGGCTTGGGAGAGGGAAGTTAGTGGTGTCCAAGGCAACCTTGGACTCCCTCACCATTTTCCCAGGGTGCACACTTTTAATGTGTAGATTATTTCCTTATTTCACGCAAAAATAAACACACATCTAACTTGACATCAATTTATTATCAACAGGTCTGGGGACAGAGACCTTGTTCTGATTTACTCTCTAGGGTACTAGTGTAAGCTGCCAACTTTCTGGAATAAGAACTACCAACTTTTCTTCAATGATAGCCTTTGATGACTTTAGAAGAATTCTCACAAACACCTCTACACAAAATGAATCATCATTCATCTACTTTTTAAATATTACACAATTTTAGAGTGTGGAGGGAAGGGAGAAGAGTGTTGCAAAATCAAATAGATATGTGGGGTTGGAATTCCAAAGCAAGAAAAAGAGAGGGTTCCATTTTTAAATTGCCATCTATACCACTCAGGGAGTTTTCTTCTTAACAAATCTGAAATTACTGATGTCCAACAAGAAGGCAAGTGAAGAAAGCTTTGGCCACAAAGGATCGAATTGTACAAAGAGAATTACCCAACTGATTTAATCTACTCAATTTAAAAGAAAATCCTGAGTTGTTTTGACTAGTTGCTTCATTCGACCTTCTGTTTAAATGTGCTGAGCAAATTCTCTTGGTACCCATTCCGACACTGAGGAACCCGAGGGACTCTCATGATATGCACATCCTTGACTGAGACTGGGAATGAAGCTTGCAGGAAGCGTGGTTTTCCAACATGTATATCAGGTCCCAGAAACACAAATTCCAAAGAGTACATTCAACAGGGCAAAAAGTAAATGTCATAGGTGGGTATGCCATGATTACATGGATCCAATCTAGTAGACTAACTCAGCTGCCAAGAGAACCCAATGTTGCCTAGGGTCTGACTTGAGTTTGTACTGCAAGCTCTTGTCAGAACAGATTAAAACCCAGAAATCTTGACTCCAAATCTTATCTTTGGACGATCAAAGAGCCTCACCTATCACAGTTTAGAACATGTGAGGAAAGCTATGTGTGAATGAAATTTTACTGCATCAAATGTATGTCTCCAATGATTAAATTTTTGCAGATCTTCTTTTTAATTATTTTTTTAGAAGAAAGAGTGGTTTTTAAAAACAACAGCAGAACTGAAGAATCAGAAATGAATAGGCAGGAATCAGTTTGGTTTCATGGTTCCCAATATTCTTTCTGTGGCCCAATTCACTGACTTTACTAAGGCCAGTTTGTTCAACTGAGAATAAATAACCAAACAGATGGTGACTGAAGCAGAAGCCGTCGTACCAGCCCTACTGCCAAGAATCCCGGCATTGCTGGGTTCCTGTTCTTTCCTAGTTCCTGTTGTTCAACTCCTTTGGTTCTAAAAACTATATTAATATCAATGCTTATTCAATAATAGATCCCTTTCCTTTTTCTGCCTCAGTCAGTCAGTCAGTGGTGGTGCTGATGGTGGTGGTATAAATAAAAGAGGATTTGAAAGATAATCCAGACCACTCTCCTCATTGTATGAAGGTAGGCATTGAAACCCAGAAAAGTTAAATGGCTTATCTTTGTCACAGAGTTGATTCTAAAACAGAGGTTACTACTCTTAGATCAACACTGTAGTAGTAAAGGAAAAAAAAACTTAAAGGTAACCACCAATCACTAAAGATCTGGATATTAAAGTTGAGGATCATTTGTAACACACGTATTTCCAGAACTTAAAAAACATCCAAGTAATAACAAGTACCACCAGAGAATTAATACCTCTCCAAAACTGAAAAATCAATGACTCTTCCCATAACATACCTTCAAAACATAAAGTGGGTACTTCTCGTATGAGGATCCAATGTGGATTTTTTCAACCATATCAGGATACCGCTCAGTCATAACTTCTATCCAAGAATAGATCTATCAAAGCAGAAACCAGTGGTCACAGAGCAAGTTCAAAGCATTTCCCTGACAAAGGAAACAGACAAATTCTTCCAGAAAGGGTTATCCATCTAGAAAAAATTTTGCGGAGATAATGAGGAACTAAAACACTTGAGGCAGAGTGTTTCTTCTGCTGCTTAGGAAAATCAATAAAATTAAACTTTTGAGAAGTATCAAGGTTTAGGGAAAGTGAAAATGTACTAAGAAACTTATGACAAAGTAGGGAAAGATCATCTTTAAAACATAACTCCTTAGGTTATTTTTAAAGGCTGATCATGTTGAATCCTCACCTCTGTGTATGAAATCCTATTTACCATTCAAGAGTTCATTTTTATATGAGATTTTAAAAAAATATTCACTTTTCAAGAGTAACCTAAGGAAGCCCCAGGCACTGTCTTCGCACAGGATAAATGGAGCTGACTGTGTTTCCCACTGGAGACTTGTGGACTCACAACAAGGTCTGTGAAATGATGAGAGGCAAAGGGGAGAACAATCTGGAGAAAAAAAGAATCTCTTCTATCCAGAGAAGGAGTTTGATTCTAAAACTCTCTCCTAGGTGGAAGTCTAGTGGTTGGTGATTCTGTGAAGGTTATAATAGAAGGCAAAAACAAATACATTCTAGGCCTGACTTTAGGCTAGCCCCCACTTCAAAGCAGGTGTTGAGTGATGGAGCCTGGTCATGTTTTAAAATTAGACCAACTTCTCAGAGGCCATTTTAAAATGTTTGCACCTTTTGTAATGGGAATAACCAATCCTTGGCCTCATTTCTAGGAAATGTGCTGAAGGTAATTTCAAATAGCAGTCCTAGCTGATGGGAACAGGAACACCATTTATCCTTGGGTCTTCTTGTAGGAGCGTAACTGGGGCAAGTGGTATGTGTGATAGGTTGTCCTGTGCCAGGAACTAAGATGCTCCTCAAAGGTCTACCTGCTGCCAAGTGTGTGCAGTGTTGAAAAGTTAACCATCAGAGACTCTCTCTGTTTACTGTGCTACTCTTCTAAGGCATGCATACGTCTAAGAGAACTGCTCCATACAACTATTTAGTGTTACTGCACCGATAGTTCAGTAGATTTCCTCCAACAAGGGAGGCTGTACTGTGTTAATTAGAGTAAGGCAGCTTTACAGAAAACTTTAAATCTAATCTGTAATAATCAAGGTTACATCCTTTGAATAATGCTCTTCTTTGGCCATTTGTTTTAAGACATGTTTTTTGGTCATCTGTTTTTCTCCCCTACTCTAGCTTACTTAAAATTTCCTAGTGAGAGTTGATGACAAAAGAAACCCCTTTTGCTCTCCAAGTGAACATGAATGCGGAATGAAGAACAGTGCTGAAGGGGAAGAAAGGCAGAATTTGGGGGAGCAAGATTGCCACAGTTGCTACAAATCTCTTAAAAAAGATTCAGGATGGGAGGGATGAAGATGTCCCAACTGTTTTCTGAAATGTCACTGTGATGAAATGAATTGTGTTCCCCCTTAAATGCATATATTAATCCCAGTACCTTAGAACGTGACTGTATTTGGCGATAGGGCCTTTAAAGCGGTAACTGAGTTGCACTCAAGTGTCAGTGTGGGCCCTAATCCAACCCGACTGGGGTTCTAATAAGAAGTGGAGACTAGAATGGACAGCAGGACTTCAGGGATGTGTGCACATGAAGAAAAGGCCATGTGAGGAGGTGGCCATCTCCAAGTCAAGGAGAGATGCCTCAGAAGAAACCAGCTCTGCTGACACCTTGTTCTTGGATTTCCAACCTCCAGAATTGTGAGAGAATAAATTTCTGTTGTCTAAGCCACTCAGTAAAGGGCACTTGGCTATGACAGACTGTAGCTCAGATGGTAAAGAATCTGCCTGCAATGCAGGAGACCCAGGTCCAATCCTTGGGTCAAGAAGTTGTCCTGGAGAAGAGAATGACAACCCACTCCGGTATTCTTGCCTCGAGAATCCCATGGACAGAGGAGCCTGGCGGGCTACAGTCCGCGGGGTTGTAACGAGTCTAACACGACTGAGTTAGACTAACTAACTGAGTTAGACGACTAACACCACAACTACTATGGTTAACTGATACTGTTATCCTCCCAAGTATTTCCAACTCTTTCCTGGGGAGAGAGTAAGAAAAAGAAAAAAAAAACCTCTTTGAACAAAATATTTAAAATATACCAAAAAATACTCTTGAAAAATGTTCATATCCTTTATTTATTTATTTAGGCTGCACTACACAGCTTGTGGGATCTTAATTCCCTGACCAGGGATTGAACCTGGGCCCTTGGCACTGAACGCAAGGAATCCTAACCACTGCTCTGCTAGGGAAAACCCAGAAACACAGTTTAAATAGCTCTCTTTAAGGCATCTTGTTCTTCCCACCAAAGCCAACACAGCGGTGACACTGTCACCTTCTCCGTTTGTAGACATTGCCTACCCAACTTCTCAACTCCAGGCCTCAAGTTTACTTACGCAGGGCTGATGTAGGCAGCTGGATGGAGACAGTCTAGACGGAATAGATAAAGCCAAGGTAGGAGAGAAAAAGGAGAGGGCTGAAATGTTAAGGTCCCCGTCCACCAGCCAGGCACATTGGTTGTAGAAGCACACTGATCTCTGGTTTGAAAGAAAAGTGTTGGTCACTCAGTCATGTCCAACTCTTTGTGACCCCATGGACAGCTCCTCTGTCTCTGGAATTCCCCAGGCAAGAGTGGGGAGCCATTCCCTTCTCCAGGGGATCTTCCAGATCCAGGGATCAAACCCAGGTCTCCTGCACTGAAGGCAGATTGTTTACCATCTCTGCCACTAGGGAAGACTGAGTTCTGGTTTAACTAAGTGGAAAGGAACAGATGCTTTTGAAGATTAAATACAAAATTGATGCTTATTATTTAAGTGTTAGGTGTCTCAAAAATATGGATATGGTTCTTAACAGTTTCTGGGCATCTAGCCAAAAATTATAAAAAAAAATACTTCTGTTAAGGAATATAGCAGTACTCCTCTGAAAGAATAAAAGGTATCAAGGGATTTGTACTACTTGGAGAATATTATATTGAAAAGAAAGGGCTCCGAGGGGTTTACCCTTTAAGGGAACAAATATGGGGAAATGGTTCTTAGAGTATGATGCAAAAGCTTACTGAGGCCAAGTGAACATTGGTATCAAACTTAGTTTTCCTCTAGGAAGACTGGAACATGTAAGTACTATGAGGAAACAAAAAAACCGATTTCTTAAATGTTAAAATACAGGCATCATCATAGTCATTACTATCACTATTTTAAATAGGTTCCTTCTAAAGGGAATAAAATGCACTTAAACACTTTATTGTGTCCTAAATACAAGTGAATAAATTCCTTTAATTCAGTGAGATAATGTGGCAATTATTCAGTAAGAGTTCATTTAGGATAATGGTCTAAGGGGACATAATTAATTGGACTATTAATAGTCCATTATTAACTGGACTATTATTTTTTGTGGCAGTTTCAATAAAAAGGTCCTATTTTCTAAGTTCCTGTTGTCCTTTAGAATACAATGTTACTCCTAACAGTCAGAGATATTCTTAGCTATGGACAAATAGCCTGTTTAGAGGGGCAAAGTCCAAAATATGATGCAATCTTTCCAGGAAAGATGTCTACAAAGGGACGAATTACCTCTGTATAATCAATCTAATAGGGATTTTTTTTTTCAACCTCTTCCACCAGTTATGATTCTCTAATAATTTCCCATGGCTGAAATGGCAATACTTATTCAACGAAAACAGGAATTTTGGAAAGAAATGTGACAGCTTACCTCGTTTAGTGAGTGATACTGTTCATAGTAGGAGGAGGATGCCCGGGGGCTGATGGTGTCATTGGAAGTCTGTTGCCGGATAAGATCTTCCACATTTTCCAACAGGACCCTGGGTGATGAATCAAAAGTATGAGCTGGTTTCCAAACAGAGCTCTGATTTTCCCTCGTGGCCCATCGCAAACACAACAGGCAAGTGTGGGGGAAAGTCACTAAGAAATCTAGCAAGCTCAAGGTGAAAACACTGCTAACATGATGAGCTGAAATTCACAAGCCCTCTGCACAGAGCCACATGGGCACTGGAGAGACAGTGGCTTCTGTGGGGTATGTTTTCAAGGCCTCTAAAACCTGACCCTTTCTCCAACATTATCAGCACTTCCTGATTGTGACTTATTAGTGTCTCTTAAATGAACACAGGAATAAGGAAGGTATGGGAAAGTGATCTCATTTAACTTCTCTTGCAAGGAGTCACACAGTTAACTTAGGCACAAACATTGTAACTAAGGTGAAATTAAACCATTCTGTCACCTGAGATGAACAAGAAAAAGTTAGCTACCATTCTAATAAAGCTTTCTTTATTTTTATTTAGAGTTAGTTGCTCAATCATGTCCAACTCTTTATGACCCCATGCACTGTAGCCCACAAGGCTCCTCTGTCCATGGAATGCTCCAGGCAAGAATAGGGGAGTGGGCAGCCATTCCCTTCTCCTGGGGCTTCCCTGGTGGCTAACACTTTTATTTAGGGAAAAGCCAAGGCTTTGACATCAGAAAGTTCTGGGTTAGAGTCCTAGATGTGCCACATTTTAGCTGGTTGACCTTGAGAAATTCCTTTGTAAATCTGAAAAATTTTTTCTTACATATAGTGAGGATAGTATCTACCTCACAGGGTTTAATAAAGGTTAAAAGATACAACGTATAGAAAAGCTCAGCACATCTTCTGAAAGGCATCAGACACTAGTAACATGTTTTTATAATAATCATAGTGTGTTACTCAAAGATTGCCTGGTATCCAGGAAGTGCTAGAGTGGCAGGAAAACACTGATGCTTGGGTAATGGCTACGAAAGGAAATACGGACAGGAGACTCTAAAAGGAAGAAGGCATGGACTCTGAACAGAAATCATACTTAATGCATATTTTAGTTTAGGGCCAGGCATTCTGGAATGCTCGCTGACCTCTTGACGCAAATCCCTCTAGCAGCTGCTTTTTTAAGTGATATTACAAAGCCTACTAAAGTGAATGACAATTTTGCTTCCTAAGTCCGGGAGCAGAGTAGAGGAATTTTAAGAAGGAACTGGGAGAAACCATAAGAGGCTCCACACATCACTGAGTCTAACCATCCGTTTCAGACAAGGGACCAAGGTCTTGAGCAGTAAACCACTTGTTCAAGGTCATGGAGCCAGCCTCTTGGGCTTCATCACAAGTCCATTCCAGAGATTTCCATGTGGCATGTTTAATGTTAATATTCATTTTTCTAGGAAGCAATGATGCCATCCACTAGTAAATGCATTTTTTGTGTGTTGTGTGTCTGTGTGCTCAGCTGCTCAGTCATGTCCAACTCTTTGCGACCCCACAGACTGTAGCCCACCAGGCTCCTCTGCCCATGGAATTTTCCAGGCAAGAATACTGGAGTGGGGTACCATTTCCTGTTCCAGAGGATCTTCCTGATCCAACGATCGAACCTGAGTCTCTTGCATTGGCAGGTGGATTCTTTACCACTGTGCCACCTGGGAAGCCCCAAATGCATCGCGGGTGCCTTTAATGCATGTGTGTGCTCAGTCGCTAGTTGTCTGACTCTGTGACCCCATGGACTGTAGCCTGCCAGGCTCCTCTGTCCATGGAATTTTCCAGGCAAGAATTCTAGAGCAGGTTTCCATTTCCTAGTGCTTATAATAGTTACTCAATAAATATGGAATTATGCCTACCTGAATGGAATTCCGCTTGCATTTAAATGGACTTTCACATTGCTTACATCAGATGCATTCACAAAAAAATGGACTTCGTATCCCTTCACAATATACTCAGCTGTAACCGGCTGCCAGAGAACAATCTGCAGTTTCAAGAAGGAAAATTGATAAAACAAAGACAGTTTTTCACATGGTTCTCATCTGTACCTAACGTCATAAAAGAGTATCTATAAAGGAAATGAAAAAACAATTCCTGGTCACTGGTCCACTCACAGTCACCAATCCCATTCACACATGTGGTAGTTAAACATTTATTTTGTAGGAGGCTTGTTTTATTCTATAACCCTAGTGGCTAACGAGGGCCTGGAATTTACTAGGTATTCAATAAATCTTTGCTGAGGCAATGAACTGATGAATGAATGCATGAATATTTACAGTCCAACTGTAGGAGTGGAGGTGTATGTCATATGTTTAAAGAGAAATAAAAGTTGATCTGGAAAGAAAGTTGATTAATGGTGCTTTTCTTTAATAAAAAATCCCATACCCTTGATTCTAACATCACATTGGTGTTTCTGTCCTTAACTGTGGCCTTTGGGCAAAGCCTTCCCATAATATTTACTTCTTTTTTTTTTTTTTCCGGCTTAACTGTGCTTTTTCAAAGCACTTTCACACCCATTGCCTATGATCTTTTTACTATCTTTTTGCCATAATCTAGGCAGGAGTTATTATTTTGATTATTCAGATGAAGAAATTAAGGCTCCAAGCTAAGCTGTCTAAAAATCACACACCAAGTAGTGGCCGAACAAGACCTAAGTCCTGAATCTCTGATGCTTCCTCCGGCAGTACCTCCTCTGTCTGCAGTGTAGTGGCTGTGAGAACATAGCAGGCAGCTCTTCTGGTGGGAAATGCTTAGTTCTCTGACCCTGTGTGCTGCTGTCCCTCTTGATCCCCTTCAGGCTGAGGGTGAGGGGCTCTAGGGCTGTGGCCAATGATGGCATACTGCAGGCATATCATCACAGGCCCATTCCTGCCAGATTAGGGTTTCCTCTTGCAGTTGACTTGGTCTCAAGGACTTGCCATGGTCCAGGGAAACTTTCATCAGGATTGTCCTGCAATCTAAAGGTTGTCCAGGCATGATCCTCCTTTTTGAACAATGGCAGCTGCTCAATGGTCTGCCAGTGCTCCCCGCCACCTCCAGCTTCTTCTTCATCCTTCACAAGCAGACCCCTTAACAAGTCTCTTATATCTCTAATCTTCTCAGAAAACCTTAACCCAATAACCATGGAGCCAGCAATTTTTTATCATGATATTTTGTACCTCTTAACATCTTTCGACATTCAGGGGAGTTCAATCCCAGGCATGAACATGTTAGCCAATTTTCTTCTGTGTTTTTATGCTTACACTTGAGTTAAGCTTTTAAAACAAACATCTATGGGAATTCTGTTATTGTAGCATCTCTGCAAGTTTGCACTTTCAATCACAAGTCATTATTATTTAACTGGCTGAAAAGTTAATAGCACAAATAAAGGAAGTGTTATTTGGGGAATCAAGTGATTGGGGGAAAGAAGAGAAAATTACAAGAAGAGGGGCATATATCAACCATATACACGGCAGACAACACATAGGTGAGAACACGGCACAGCATACTTTCATAAAACTTAATACAAAGATATGAAATATGAAGATAAATGATGGACAAATTACCTTGTATGTTGTAGTAACATTCTGAAGAATTTGAACTTGCCTGGAGGTTCTAGGAAGAGCAGATAAAACCTGGCCCCTGGGAGAAAAACACACACAGGATTTTGATGTTAAGTAAAAAGCGTAAATAAGATAAATTATATAGGGAAGGGTTTCTAGGTAATTATGAAAATGAAACAAAACTATTGAAAGAAAAGAGGATCTCACCACAGATTTTAAAATAACCTAGATTTTGCTTCATTCTAGATGGAGAAATAGGAACCAAGTTTACCCTTCCTTCTTCCTGAAAACACATATGCACAAATACATATGTGAACATATAAAACAATGCACTCAAAAAATTGAACATATGCAACATGATGAAACAAAGTATCCTGTGTTGGGTCCTGGAACAGAACAGTGAAAAAACTGGTGAAATCTAAATAGAGCCTGCAGTTAGTTAATAGTAGAGTTGCCATGTTGGTTTCCAAGTTTTGACAAATACACCATGATGAAATAAAATGCTAACGTCAGGTGAAACTTGGTGCAGTATATGCAAAACCTCTCTAATATCTTTGCAACTTTTCTGTAAATCTAAAAATATTTGAGATAAAATTTTAATAAAAAATTAAAACAAAAACATGTACCAAGAACTCTAGAAGCTCAAAAGGCTATGATAAATTTTGCTCGCCACCATTAGGAAAGGCTTCACAGAAGGGGCAAGTGGGTAAGTTAGCAGTGGAAAGGCAGGCTGGCAGAAGACAAAAGGGCATTGTTGGGGAGATGGAAAGATGTTTATTTTTGCCAAGTGTAGGATTTAGGTGTTTAAGACAAGAGAAGAATGGTAGACAAACAGAAGTGAGTTTGAAAACTTAAGTTCATTCTCCCCTAGAGAAGTTTTCCAGTGCACACTGAGAAATTTACCCTTTATCTTGTAGGCAATTAGGAGTTAGGAAAGTGACATTATGTGACATGTGATTTGTAAGAATAATTTTGACAACAGGGTGGAGGATAGTTTATTTTGGAAAGACCAATTAAATAATTATAAATTCTAGAAATAAATCTGTGGAGACTTGATTATCAAAAGAGATAAAGAGGAGCTCACAGAAACAATAAATTTGGAGGTTTTGTGTCAATTATTGGTACAATTTAAGCATAAACTCTTCAACCAGTGAGTAAGTGTACATGGCCTAGGATATGTGTTGCAGAATGATTCATAGTAACAATGACTGTGAACCACATATATGAATGCTCAGTCATGTCCGATCCTTTGAGACACCATTAACCATAGCCCACCAAGTTCCTCTGTCCATGAAATTTTCCAGGCAAGAATACTGGAGTGGGTTGCCATTTTCTACTCCAGAGAAATCTTATCGACCCAGGGATTGAACCTGTGTCTCTTGAGTCTCCTGCATTGGCAGCTGGATTATTTACTGCTTGTGCCATGTGGGAAGCCCAGAAATTACATGAGTGCTCATCAGTAAGTGAATTTTTGAATGCTGGTGATGTCTCCACATTCTAGAATGTTTTGTGGCCATTATTAAGAAAGACTTAATTTATAGTTAGCTTGGGGGATTTCCCTGATGGCCCAGTGGTTAAGACTCTGCATTCCCACTGCAGGGGCAAGGGTTCAATCCCTGGTTGGGGAACTAAGATCCTGTATGTTCCATGGCATGGCCAAATAAATATATAAAAGAAAAAAATAGAATAGTTAACTTAAGGGAGATTTACATTATTTATTAAGCACAAACTAGAATCAAGATTGCTGGGAGAAATATCAATAACCTCAGATATGCAGATGAAACCACCCTTATGGCAGAAAGTGAGGAAGAACTAAAGAGCCTTTTGATGAAAGTGAAAGAGGAGAGTGAAAAAGTTGGCTTAAAGCTCAACATTCAGAAAATTAAGATCATGGTCCCATCACTTCATGGCAGACAGATGGGGAAACAGTGGAAACAGTGAGAGACTTTATTTTGGGGGGCTCCAAAATCAATGTAGATGGTGATTGCAGCCATGAAATTAAAAGACTCATACTCCTTGGAAAGAAAGTTTTGACCAACCTAGACAGCATATTCAAAAACAGAGACATTACTTTGTACGGATGTGAGAGCTGGACTACAAAGAAAGCTGAGTGCTGAAGAATTGATGCTTTTGAACTGTGGTGTTGGAGAAGACTCTTGAGAGTCCCTTGGACTGTAAGAAGATCCAATCGGTCCATCCTAAAGGAGATCAATCCTGGGTGTTCATTGGAAGGACTGATATTGAAGCTGAGATTCCAATACTTTGGCCAACTGATGCTAAGAGCTGGCTCATTGGAAAAGACCCTGATGCTGGGAAAGATTGAGGACAGGAGGAGAAGGGGACAACAGAGGATGAGATGGCTGGGTGGCATCACTGACTCAATGGACGTGAGTTTGGGTGGACTCCGGGAGTTGGTGATGGACAGAGAGGCTTGGCATGCTGTGGTTCGTGGGGTTGCAAAGAGTTGGACACAACTGAGTGACTGAACTGAACATTATTTATTAAGAGAGAGAAGCAAGAAATAAGTAGAGAATTGTACGAAATATTATCCCATTTTTGTAAAATAATAAGTTGGAAAGCAAGAAGAGAATTTTTAAGTGTTGCAAACATGAGAATAGTTCTAAACAAATAGACAGCTGGTTGTTAACCTTGATTTGGATGGTGAGGAATGACCACCATCATCGGACTGCGTAGGTAAGTAGGGGAGCAAATAAACATTGCTACTAAAAGAAAGGTCTCCATACTTCCACATGAGAGATGCTACTCGACTAATGTGAAATTGTACGCAGGTGTTCTGGTACTTTAGCTGGTAAGGAATCCACCTGCAATGCAGGAGACCCTGGTTTGACCCTTTCCTGGGTCGGGAAGGTCCACTGGAGAAGGGATAGTCTACCCACTCCAGTATTCTCTGGCTTCCCTGATGACTCAGCTGGAAAAGAATCCGCCCGAAACGTGGGAGGCCTGGGTTCCATCCCCAGGTTTGAAAGATCCCCTGGAGAAGCGAACTCCAAAATTCTGACCTGGAGAATTCCATGGACTGTGGAGCCCATGGAGTTGCAAAGAGTCAGACACGACTTTCTTTTTTTTTAATTAATTAATTTATTTTTTAAAAATTTTCTTTACGTTATTGTGTTGGTTTTGCCATACATTGACATAAATCTGCCATGGGTATACATATGTTCCCCTTCCACTTTTTGAGCTACTTTCACTTTCACATAAATGTACAGAGAAATGCATGAGCGAACAATCACCAGAATGGGATATCTTCTCAGGGGGAGGAAATGTCAGTGTTTTTCTTCCTAATTGTATAATTTTAAATATTGTTTACTTCTTTAAACAAAAAGAACTCTTTATTATTTAATCAGGGGGAAACTACATAAAAAAAGTCACTCTGGCTGTGAGAAAAACACTACCAAGCTTCTTAATAATGCTGGTGGCCCTCTCACAAGCACATTCCTTATTGTTTTCCAATGTCTCTGGCTCATCACTGGAACATAGTTACTGGTGACTTTCCTTCCGCAGTACTTTTATTCTGGCATCTCCTCCCCTGGGATTGTTTTAGTGTTTATTTATTTGGTTGCACCAAGTCTTTGCTGCAGTACGTGAGCTCTTCAGCCTTCCTGTGGCATGTGGGATCTAGTTTTCTGACCAGGGATGAAACCCGGGCCCCCTTACATTGGGAACATGGAGTCCTAGCCACTAGGGAAGATTTTGATTTCCCCCTTTTCAACATCTGCCACAATAGTTCTGACGTTCCTGGTTCACTCAGAGCAGGCCATTATTTTCTCCAGGCTTCCAAGAATCATCCTGGTGGTGGTTAGCACCACCTCCCAAGGCTCTAACGAGAATGTCGAATCTTGACTCGTGAGCAAGTGCACCCTTTAGAGACAGAGATCTTTTTCCTTATTAAAGCATTCAGCACTTGGACATCCAGATTCTGTCATGACTTAACCCCAAGTATTAGTTTGGAGCCCGGTGCAGGAAGGCAGGAGTAGATTCTGAAGGCTGATGGTCAGAGATGCCGCTCCAGAGGGAGGCCCTGATAACAATGGGGGTAATGAGATGGCTTTAAAGCCAGGTGATAGTGCTTAACCGGCTGTAACAAGGCTGTAACAAGTTGGGCACAATTACTAATAATAAGCAGCAAGGTCAGAGTGGTACTCAGAGGGACATGACCCTCAGAAAACTGAAATTAGTTAAGAGAACACAGAGATCTGAGGGGCAAGATAGACGGCAGCCAACAAAGGTATTGCTCAATCCTTAGAGTCGAAAGAAGTCAGGGATGGGTGAGACTGGCTAACGACAGTTGTCCCAGTCAAAACCCTCAATCCATTGTCCAGGTCCCAGGCCTGGGCCACTTCCTAGCCCAGGATCTCTTGCCTGAGGGAGGAGTCAGGTCCCCACAAAGAGAGACGCTGCTGCAGTAGAGAGAAGGTACTTCCTCAGTCCTTTTTGAAAGAAAGCTATGACTATTTACTCAGGTCACTCTGCCCACTGGGGAAAGAGGAATACTCAAGCATGCGGAGGTGGGTTTTTTTCTTCTTCCTCTTTTCTTATAGAAATCTATTTGCTTTATAAAACTGTGTCAGTTTCTCATGTACAGCAAAGTGTATCAGTTAGTATGTACACATTTACCCCCTCTTTTTTTTGGATTTCCTTCCCATGTAGGTCACCAGAGAGCACGAAGTACAGTTTCCTGTGTTAAACAGTAGGTTCTCATTAGAACAACCATCCCTACATCTTTATGGTTGATGTCTTTAAGAATCTGCCCTGAAGGCACAGCTGAGGCCGTTGCTAAGACTGCATCACAGTTCAATTCCCCCTCGGCTCATTTCTCCTTCCTTTATTCCTCCACACAGGTTGCTCCTGAGTTTCTGTTCCAGTAAATTCCCAACATGTTAATTTCTATCTCAGCATCTGCTTCCTGGGGAAACTAACCCACAGCAGTACAAATGCCTACTGTGTGAGATAAAACATGAAAAATTGCTATACGAACGTTATCAATACTCCACTATAAGGATGTAACATCAGAAGTTACTTTTATCTGGGGTAGTCAGAGGATGGAGACGTTCTGAGCTGGACTTTTGAAATAGGTAGGATGTTACTGGTGAATGGGCAGTGAGTGAATGGCCTAACACTAAGATGGAATTTTGGCAAGTGAATTGGAAATGAAATGGTGTTAAGTGCTGATGCGTAAGTAGAAAACAAAATCAGAGCTCAAGGAATGGCATGTGACCCAGGTAGGCAGGAATATGGGGCTTACATTGGGATATACCAGAAAATATAACCAGGATAAATGGGCAGCCTCTGACTTGATCATTGAAGGTCTTAAATCCTGGGTACCACTTTGGAAGTTAGAACAAAACAGTGACCAACTCAAAGATTTCTTTTGAAGTAAACTATAAAGAAGTAGGCTTCCCTTGTGGCTCAGCTGGTAAAGAATCCTCCTGCAATGCTGGAGGCCTGGGTTCAATTCCTGGGTTGGGAAGGTCCCCTGGAGAAGGGAACAGCTACCCACTCCACTATTCTGGCCTGAGAATTCCATGGACTGTATAGTCCATGGGGTCACAAAGAGTCAGACACGACTGAGGACTTTCACTTTGACTTTCCTAAAAAAAAGTGGGGATATGTCCAGAGGAAAAAGGAAAAAGCTGGAGGCATAAACCTGTCAAACGTCAGACAATACTAAATGAAAAGATGAAAAGACAACCTACTGACTAGGAGAAAATACACGCAAACAATGCAACAGACGAGGGGTTAATTTACAAAACATACAAACAGCTCATACAGCTTGATATTAGAAAAATCAAACAACCCAATCAAAAATTGGGCAGAAGACCTGAATAGACATTTCTCCAAAGGAGACATACAGATGGCCAACAGGCACAGGAAAAGATACTCAGGTGAAATAAAATTAATTTTTTATGGCAGGACAGGAAAAATTTAAACATAAAAATTTCTCTCTGTTCACTGGCCTCCTCTCTCCCCCATGCCTTCATCTGAATTACCCCCCAATCAGGAGACATACCTGTCTACCTTAAAGAGCAACATACTCCTAGCATCAGTAAGACAACTCTTTAAAAGGTAATACTCCTTAATCTTGTAAGGGTCACGATGATGCTTATATCAGGATTTTGTAAACTGCCAGTAATATGTCATTTAATAGTCAACCCTCTATCTCAAAAGAAACACATTTAATATAACCATACCTTGACTTCTAACAGGTGAACTATCCTCCAAGCTTTCTGAGATGCTCTTCCTAGGTTATAATACTCAACTTGGCTCAAATAAAATTTTTTGCTTCTTTCTTAGATCAAAGAGATTAATTTTTCTTCAATATTCAGCATTGCTCATTATTAGAAAAATGCAAATCAAAACTACAATGAGTTATCATCTCATACCTGTCAGATAGCTGTCATGGTAAAGTCTATAAATAAATGCTGGAGAAGGTATGGAGAAAAGGGAACCTCCTACACTCTTGGTGGGAATGTAAATTGGTGCAGCCACTAAGAAAAATAGTATGGAAATTCTTTGACAAACTAAAAATAGAGTTATTATATGATTAACACTCATATGCATATAACTGGAAAAGATGAAAACTCTTATTTGAAAAGAGATATATGTACTACAATGTTCATAGCAGCACTAAGCTAAAATGTGGAAGCAACCTATGTGTCCATCACCAGATGAATGGATAAAGAATATGTGATACACACACACACACACACACACACACACACACACACACACACACACACACACACTGGCTCCCCTCCCTCGTGCTGAGCGGTAAAGACTCAGCCTGCCAGTGCAGGAGACACAGGAGAAGTGAGTTCAATCTCTGGGTTGGAAAGATCCCCTGGAGGGAGAAATGGCAACCCACTCCAGTATTCTTGCCTGGGAAATCCCATGGACAGAGGTGCCTGGCAGGCTATAGTCCATGCAATCTCAAAGAGTCCAGCACGACTTATCGACTAAACAATGAACAACATACACACACAATGGAATATTATTCAGTTATACAGAAACAATGAAATATTGCCATTTACACCAATATGGATTAACCTAGAGATTATCATACTGAGTGAAATAAGTCAGACAGGGAATATAATATCATTTGTATGTGGAATCTAAAAAATAATGCAAATGAGTTTATTTGCAAAATAGAAACAGACTCACAGACATAGAAAACAACCTTATGGTTACCAAAGGGGAAAGGGTGGGAGGAGGGATAAATTAGGAGTATGGAATAAACAGATACACACTACTACATATAAAACAGATAAACAACAAGGATTTAGTGCACAGCACAGAGAACTATATCCAATGTCTTGTCATAACCTATAAACAAGGAATCTGAAAAATATGTAATGTATAACTGAATCACTTTGCTACACATCCAAAATTAACACAATATTGTAAAATCAACTATACTTCAATTAAAAACAGGATGTGGGGATTTGTATAATTAAATCATTATAATTTTAGAATTTACTTCTAAATTTTAAAATGAAATTCCTTACAAGTTAGCCTAACAATGAAATACAACGCCTTACAAAATAACAAGCTCTTCATTATTCGAACAGAGGTTGAATTGCAGTACCACATAAAGGAAATTTTGTGTTGACTGGAAAATAAGGTGCTTGGGCATTTTTTAAATGTGTTAAGGGACAAGAAAGTACTAAAATCAGTCAACAGAAGGAAAAAGAAAAAATGTGGAGGAGTACAACGATGGGGGTATAAATTCACCATTAATATGCAACACCATTTCATTAATATGTAATCACCATAATACCACTAATATAATAATACGTCCAAGTTCCAATTGTGGTGAGCTGGACTCTTTCTATCTCCAGTTTGACCAAAGGGCAACGCAGCAGAATCAAATAATAAGATGGGTTCAGTCAGATGCTATGTAGCCCAGGCCCCAGGCACAGAAAGTGGTCTTAAACCGGACAGACTAGCTGGGTTTTATCAACAGGACGCTAGGAAGGCCCACAACAAAACCAGGCTGAACAGGCCAGATCCTAGATAGAGGGCAAAATAGGCTAAAGGCTTTCCTGCCCTTGATTTCTCTCTGAGTTTGTCTCAGAAGTACTGGAGTTCGGCAGAGGTGCTGTGCAGCTGCATTTTGAGACATACAAAGGTCAACCACTCCCAGCTAGCTCTGACTTGACCACAAGAACATGCCCATGCAGATAAAACCTGGACATGTCCTGGAGTTAACTTTGCTGCATCACCATGCTTAGATCTCCACTGGAAGAGGGTCTTTGCACTCTGCTGGCACAATTCTAGCTGGGTTCAAAGGAGGGTATTAGAGTGCACGTGGGCTGGCCCTGGAATTCTCCACCCAGGGAATTCTCTGCCCACTCCCTTGAGCCTTAATGACTTGGCTGCCTCTTAACCCTTAAATTCCCGTACTCCCCTCCCTTCAGAGAGAAAGTACCTTTGGAGTTCTCCTTCTCCTTCTCCATCGTCTGATCATTGAATAAAGGCCTGTCTTGCTTGCATCAAACTCAGGTTCATCATTGGCAACAGCAACCAGAGCAGGAAAGAGCTTCCTGACCCAGCCAGGGGGCTTCCTGTTCATCCAGCCCCCAAGATGGAGGCCTTTTGTCTCATTCAATAACAAGATCACCTTATGTAGAGCCTCCCATTTTTGAAAATCCATTTCCTGGCTCTGTGCCCCCTTACTTAGAGGCCAGGGAAAGTGGTCAGAGTGGAGAGAGGAGGAGGATTTGTGAAAATAGTTCTGTCAGCTACAAATTGGGACTTGCCAAGGGTGCTTTCCATCTACCTCTATAAGCATGAAATCAGGTGCTGCTGACCTTCAACCCCACCGAAGGGAGTTCAGGGTGGAGAGTAGAAATGAGGCAAACCCGGAGAACTGTCAGAACAGGTCTTCAGATAGTTAGATGTTCTCCGGATCTGATTTAAGGACCCAGTTATTGTATCTCCTCATATCAAAAAAGGCATCAAAACCTTTTACAGTGGCAACCGCTCCTCATGACTAGCAAAGGCTTCACAAAACCAGCAGAAATCTTCTGGAAAAACATGTGCCTGATTGCATGTATTCCCACTTCACCAAAAATCACAGATATACTGAACTCCAACCCCCACCTCCACCCCACCTCTTTGTCGCAGTCTCCCAGAGCTTTCTGAGGTGCTGTCTCCTGGGCTGCAGTCCTCATTGGGCCCCCAAAAAAGCTTAACTCTCACACTGTGCGTTTATTTTTAAGTTGACATTCTTTGCAACAAGTTGCCATGATTCTCTCTCAATCCCCACTCTCCCAGAGGGATGAAGTTTGGGGGTGTTACTTCCTTCCAATCAGCCTAGTGGGGAGGATGATGGGCCAGCCCTCAAGCTTACAGACAGAAGGACAGTGCCTGAGAAAGCTAAACCTGAGAAAGGCTAACCCTGCAAAGGCTGGCCTCCAGCTGTCTGTGTGTGCGTGCTCAGTCAGTTCAATCATGTCCTACACTTTCCGACCCCGTGGACCGTAGTCCTCCAGGCCGCTCTGCCCATGGGATTCTCCAGGCAAGAACACTGGTTGCCATGCTCTCCTCCAGCAGATCTTCCAGACCCAGGGGTTGTACTCTCACCTCCTGCCCTGCAGGTGGATTCTTTACTGCTGAGTCAAAAGGGTCTAGGTTGGTAAATAAAATCCAAAGAAAAACCACTTCATGGTATGCAGTTATTGCTCGGATGCCATCCAATAGTGCCACCTAAAGGAGTGGCAAGATCTTACAGTGGCAAGAATCTGGAGGTAAAAGCGAGATTCTTAGAATAGAAGATGGAGTCACAAGTGACTAGAAACAGGTAACTTTATCCTGTAGAGGGTGATACAATCAACATCACCATGAGAAGTTGTTAGAGCTTAAAATTAATCAAGGGTTCATTATATAACTCAGGATTGTTGCTCTCATTCACATTTTGCTATGTTAGGTTATTGTTCCAACCTGTTGTCCCTGGTAGCTCAGATGGTAAAGACTCTACCTGCAGTGCAGGAGATGGGGGTTCAATCCATGGGTCAGGGAGATCCCCTTGGAGAAGGAAATGGGAACCCACTCAGTATTCTTGCCTGGAAAATCCCATGGACAGAGGAGGCTGTCATGCTTCAGTCTATGGGGTTGCAAAGAGTCAGGCACAACTGAGCCAATAACACACACAGTGTATATTATAAGTGAGAAAATTTCAAAAACAACCCATCATGAAATTTTAGGTGAAGAAGAATCTTTTGGTGAATTTTATGCATATCCTTTCTCTGATTGTCCAAGTGACATATATACTAATGAAGATGGTAATTCTTCAGAATACAGTTCTGATTCAGACAATGTGAATATTAGACCACAAAAAGACAAAAAACCTTAGTGACTGATTCTGATAAAGAAAGTGAAAATGAAGCTCACAGTGCTGAAGAATGCTCCTTTACTTCTATGGAAGAGTAGATCGAAGACAATATTTCACAAAAATTAGACTCCACAGGTGTGTCAGGTGTAACTGTTGAATGTAATAACCCACAAAGTGTTAGTAATTAATTTAGAATTAATTTAGTTAGAATTAATTTTTGGCTGGCCAAAAGAAAAATCACCACAGGTGTGCATGTCTGCAAAAATCTCCCAGTCAATAATTAAGAGTGGCTCTGCCATAACCCAAAGCGGGATACTCCATGACCCACCTCCCAGAATATTGGAAATAAAAACACGAATAAACAAATGGGACCTAATTAAAATTAAAAGCTTTTGCACAACAAAGGGAACTATAAGCAAGGTGAAAAGACAGCCTTCAGAATGAGAGAAAATAATAGCCAATGAAGCAACAAACAATTAATCTCAAAAATATACAAACAACTCCTGCAGCTACATTCTAGAAAAATAAACAACCCAATTAAAAAGTGGGCCAAAGAACTTAACAGACATTTCTCCAAGGAAGATATAAAAATGGCTAACAAACACATGAAAAGATGCTCAACATCACTCATTATCAGAGAAATGCAAATCAAAACCACAATGAGGTACCACTTTACACCAGTCAGAATGGCTGCCATCCAAAAGTCTACAAGCAATAAATGCTGGAGAGGATGTGGAGAAAAGGGAACCCTCTTACACTGTTGGTGGGAATGCAAACTAGTACAGCCACTATGGAAAACAGTGTGGAGGTTCCTTAAAAAGCTGCAAATAGACCTGCCATATGACCCGGCAATCCCACTGCTGGGCATATACACCGAGGAAACCAGAATTGAAAGAGCCACGTGTACCCCAATGTTCATCGCTGCATTGTTTACAATAGCCAGGACATGGAAGCAACCTAGATGCCCATCAACTGACGAATGGATAAGAAAGCTGTGGTATATATACACAATGGAATATTACTCAGCATTAAAAAAAAATTCATTTGAAGCAATTCTACTCAGATGGACGAAACTGGAGCCCATTATCCAGAGTGAAGTAAGCCAGAAGCAAAAACAACAATACAGTATATTAACGCATATATATGGAATTTAGAAAGACGGTAACGAGAACCCAACATGTGAGACAGCAAAAGGGACGCAGATGTATAGAATAGACTCGTGGACTTTGTGGATGAGGGTAAGGGTGGGATGATATGGGAGAAGGGCATTGAAGCATGTTAATTGTCATGTGTCTAATCAATCGCCAGCCCAGGATTGATGCTTGGGGCTGGTGCAGCGAGATTTCCCGGGGGGGAGGGAGGAGGGAGGGGGGTTCCGGAGGGGAAGCATATGTAACCCCATGGTGATATCATGACAATGTATGGCAAAAACAATAAAAAAAGAAAAAATAATAATTAAGAGTGGGCTAAAAAGGCATAGAATTTTCTAACTTTCCATGGAGGGGCAGGGAAAGATTACCCTGCTGTGTAGAATATGTTGGGGCAATGGGCAATGAAAAATAAAGATGTGTTTTGATGACATCTCTGAAGGGACAGAGTTTCAGGATTTAACCAATAATCATTTGGTGGTGGGGGAAGGCTTGCATCAAAAATAGAGTGAAAAATACAAGCACAGTGAAACAACAGGTCACTTTAAACCAAGGCTCAAAGACCACTCAAATTGCTCATGACAACAAGTAGCAGTCCTGAGACTGAAACTCAACTTTCCAACTCCCGAGTTTTAACCTAGGCAACATTTCCTGCTTTTTCATACTGTTTGTGGAACAACAGACTGGTTCCAAATTGGAAAAGGAGTACTTCAAGGCTGTATATTATCACCCTGCTTATTTAACTTATATGCAGAGTACATCATGCGAAATGCTGGACTGGATGAAGCACAAGCTGGAATCAAGATTGCTGGGAGAAATGTCACTAACCTCAGATAAGTAGATGACACCACCCTTATGACAGAAGGGGAAGAAGAACTAAAGAGCCTCTTGATGAAAGTGAAAGAGGAGAGTGAAAAAGTTGGCTTAAAACTCAGAATTCAGAAAACTAAGATCATGGCATCTGGTCCCATCATTTCATGGCAAATAGATGGGGAAACAATGGAAACAGTTAACAGACTTTATTGTGGGAGGCTCCAAAATCACTGCAGATGGTGACTGCAGCCATGAAATTAAAAGACACTTGCTTCCTGGAAGAAAAGCTATGACCAACCTAGACAGCATATTACAAAGCAGAGACATTACTTTGCCAACAAAGGTCCACCTAGTCAAAGCTCTGGTTTTCCAGTAGTCATGTATGGATGTGAGAGTTGTACTGTAAAGAAAGCTGAGCGCCAAAGAATTGATGCTTTCAAACTGTGGTGTTAGAGATGACTCTTGAGAGTCCCTTGGACTGCAAGGAGATCCAACCAGTCCATCCTAAAGGAAATCAGTCCTGAATATTCATTGGAAGGACTGATGCTGAAGCTGAAACTCCAACACTTTGGCTACCTGATGCAAAGAACTGACTCCTTGGAAAAGACCCTGATGCTGGGAAAGATTGAAGGCAGGAAGAGAAGGGGACGACAGAGGATAAGATGGTTGGATGGCATCACCGACTCAATGGACGTGAGTTTGAGCAAGCTCCAGGAGTTGGTGACAGACAGGGAAGCCTGGCATGCTGCAGTCCATGGGGTTGCAAAGAGTCAGACACGAAGGAGCGACTGAATTGAACTGCTGAGTCCCCTCTAAGAATATGATTATGCTCCTCAAGGTCTGTCCTGTGTATGGTTTACAGGGATGGTTCACACTTGCCATTGCTCTGAAAGATTGTTTTATAATTTAAAAAGCTGGTGTGATGCCTCTGAACAACAGAACATAGCCCAAGGCTGCAATTTTGTTTTCTGCATTACAGCATTTTAAAGCTACTAGTGCCCTGTTCTCTAAGATGAAAATAATATATCAGTGGGAACTAAGTGAAAGAGAACAAGCTGGTCTCCAGGTGGCAGATAGTATATGAAGTCAACAGAAGGAACACTTCCTCTGGTCTATTAATAATTCAAAAGCCCTCTATCCTCAACCCTTCTTCACTCTCCAATTCGTTTTTCCTTCTTTTCTTTCTACTTCTTTTCATTTCCTCTTTCCAAATAAACAGCCTCAGCTGACTGGCTGTACTTAGGTAATCAGAACACAATGCAATTAACGACTGTTTACAAGATTCTTGCTGGTATTTTATTTTTACCCTTTATATTGTTTGGCCTTTAAAAGCAAGTGAATATGGAGACTTTTTTTTTTTGTTTTTTTGGCTGTCTTTCTCTTTGGCATATGGTATTTATGCCTTTAAAACTTTTTTTGTTTCCATTCCAGAGCATTTCACTGATGAGATTTATCAAAATGCACCTACAAATCAGCCACTGAGAGATTGCCTGAATACTAAACATTATTAGGAAAATGATCATGCCAAGAAAATGATAACAAAGAGCAAGTTTAGGAAAAAACCAGACCCTTAGCTCTTTTTAGGAGGGGTTATATATTTTACCCCCAGAAATAATTCATCCAAGTCTGTCACCCTGAATAAAATTAGATTTTTCTTTTAGCTTCAGTAATAGACAATTCCTGGAAGAATGATGCTCAGGAACATTTGGTTTAAAAAAAAGTTATTTTTACTTAGAATCAAGATTTGTGATTTTATTTCTAGTGGAGGAATGGGACCCAAGAATCAGATATGCATCTGCCTACAAAGCTGCAGTTCCTCCCTCCCCCAATACTTGAGGACCTGCATGGTAGGCACAAAATATTAAGTGTTGTCAATATAATATAATTTGATTAGGATATAGTCATAGTCTCTTCCCTCTTTTCAAGCATAAGTATCAATCACACTATTGAGAGTCCCTTGGACAGCAAGAAGATAAAATCAGTCAATCCTGAAGGAAATCAATCCTGAATATTCACTGGGAGGACTGATGCTGAAGCTGAAGCTCCAATACTTTGGCCACCTGATATGCAGAGCTGACTCATTGGAAAAGACCCTGATGCTGGGAAAGATTGAAGGCAGGAGGAGAAGGGGACGACAGAGGATGAGATGGTTGGATGGCATCACCGACTCAATGGACATGAGTTTAAGCAAACTCTGGGGGATGGTGACAGACAGGGAAGCCTGACTTGCTGCAGTCCATGGGGTTGCAGAGTCAGACACGACTTAGGGGCTCACCAGCAATCAATCAGACGTCAAAGTATACGATTGGCCATAAGCTTTGTTTGGATTTTTTCATAACACCTTATGCGAAAACCTGAACAAATTTTCTGGCCAAACCAAAGCAAGAAAAAAAAATAAAGTAAGAACAGCCATGTATGAGGGAATTTTCCTCATTCATTTACTATTTTTTTTCAGCATATTTCTTTAATATTTAGTCCTACTGAACTATCATAAGTTTACTCATTTGGCAAAAACATGGTCAATTTGGTACATTTTGCTAGTGGCTGTCTTACCAAGGAGTTTAGTTCACTATAGGATGCAAATGGTGGTCTGTAGGTGAGCCCACCAAACTCTGCCACGGCCAGCAGTGACGATGCTTGTGCTAGGCTGGGCTGGGCTCGGCTGAAAGTGTGAACTTGAAGTGAAAGTGTTAGTCGCTCAGTCGTGTCCATTCTTTCCCCCACGGACTGTAGCCCACCATGGAATTCTCCAGGCAAGAATACTGGAATGGGTTGCCATTCCCTTCTCCAGACGATCTTCCTGACGCAGGGATTGAACCCAGGTCTCCTTCATTGCAGGCAGATTCTTTACTGTCTGAGCCACCTGAGAAGCCCTAGGGCCACCTTCATAGCTACCGCCATAGGTGAGGTCTTAAGAGCAAACCCGCAGCCCTAGCTCCTCTCCCAGGCTACCTTCCAGACCGACTGTCTCTGCCGTCTCACTGTGACTAACTCTGACCTCCCTTCAAATTGGCTCTCTTCCTAATTTCTATAATTTTTAGAGGCAGTGGTATGTAGTAAAAAAGGAGTTGAAATGATTTTAAAAAATGGGATTGAATCCAAACTACATTTATCATTTGATATGGGGCCAATGTTATTCTCCCAGGAGGCTTATTTTCCTCCTCTGTAAAATGTCAGGGAAAAAGATCCCTGAAGTGGAGGATTTGGGAAGTTTAACAGGATAACATTCCTAAGGGCCTATCCTACTGCCTGGGACAACACAGAAGCTAAATCCTCATGCACTTCCTCCCCTTTCCCTCCCTGGGAATGATACTGTCATTGCCTACAGTATCCAGGTTGGATGTGCTGATAGCAGTTCTTCTATCCCTCTCCTTGACCCAAGTAATATCCAATTACTTGGATAAACTATATCCTTTATCCAAGTAATTCAGTATTCAAACTAGCAAGAACCTTAGAAATCATAGCCACCTCATTTCTTGACACTACATAGAGACATAAGGAACCCATTACCCTAGCATTTTGACTTCTGTGTCGATTTCTTAGCAATCCTTTGATGATGGAATTTGTTACCTGACACTTGGTGATCAGAAAAATAAACCCAATAGAGAAGCGGGCAGAAGATCTAAACAGACATTTTTCCAAAGAAGACATACAGATGGCGGATAAACACACAAAAAGATGCTCAACATTGCTCATTAATGGAGAAATGCAAAGCAAAACCTCAATGAAGTATGACCTCACACCAATCAGAATGGCCATCATCAAAAAAATCTACAAGCAATAAATGCTGGAGAGAATGTGAAGAAAGGGGGACCCTCTTACATTGCTGATAAACTGATACAGCCATTATGGGAAACAGTATGGAGATTTCTTAATAAACTAGGAATAGATCTACTATACGTTCCTGTTCAGTTGTGTCCAACTCTATGACCCAGCAATTCTACTACTGGTCATATACCCTGAGAAAACCACAATTCTAAAAGACACATATACCCCAATGTTTATTGCAGCAATATTTATGGAAGCAACCTAGATGTCCATCGACAGATGAATGGATAAAGAAGTTGTGGCCCACGTAAATAATGGAATATTACTCAGTCATAAAAGGGGACATATTGGAGTCAGTTGTAGTGAGGCAGATGAACCTAGAATCTCTTATACAGAGTGAAGTAAATCAGAAAGAAAGAAACAAGTATTGTATATTAACACATGCATATGGAATCTAGAAAATGGTACTGATGAACCTAGCAGAGAACAGACTGAACAGACACAGCAGGGAAAGGTGAGGGTCAGATGATTTGAGGAAGTATCATTAACATATATACACTATTATATGTAAAATAGATAGTGGGAAGTTGCTAAATAACACAGGGAGCCCAGCCTGGCATTCTGTGTGCTGAGGGGAGGAGAGGGAGGTTGAGGAGGGTAAGGATACACACACACACACACACACACACACGCATGCACATATTTAATTATGATTGATTCCTATTGTTGTATAGCAGAAACAATACAACACTGTAAAGCAATTGTCTACCAATTAAAAATAATAAATGAAAAATTTTAAAAGATAATTCCAAAGGAAATAATATAAATTTTGAAAAGCTTAAAAACTGACTAGTTAATAACAATAGTACGTATAGCCTCAGAAATATTTACATCATGTTTATATATGCTAGAGTTCTTTCGAGTGGTTTATAGTAGAAAGTCCTAAGGGAATCACTCTGCCAAGCAAAATAAGAACTAGATGTGTTCACACGTGTGTTCTTATAACACCTGTTCTTCCTTTCCTGTTCCAGCTGAACTCTCATGCACAATCCAGACCTCCAGTGTGATAACTTTACCCTCTTCTCCCTCCCATGTTCCATGTACAAAAATAAATAAATCTGCAGTCAACACATCATATATGTGAAGACAAGAAAAATAAAAATCATGCGAAGTGTTAAGGTGTAAATAATTAAACAATTAAAAAAATCAGAAGATTCAATTTCTTTAATTTTCATAGCTGCTAAATAGACATATTATTCAGAGTTTTCTCAAATAAAACTAGAGCCAGAAAAGAAAAAAAAAGACCCTAGATCTAGTGAGAACATTATTATACTGAAATCTACAATTTGGAAGAACAACATAAGGAAAGTTTCAGGAAGAGGTGACCTTCAGACTTGAATGTTTTGCTCCATAGCCCAGTGCACTGACTAGATTCCAGGAGGGTCAAGCAAATGGAGGGAAACAACTCACCACCACCTAGGAGTCCCACGGATTACCTCTGAAAAGCGAAGGCATGCTCCCCACAGAATAGGACGATGGTGACAAGGACTCCCAAGCTATAAATCTTCATCCCTACAGCAATTCTCTATAAAACCAAACTCTCCGAAGAGAAGGGTCCAGATAGCTGGTTACATAAGAGCCTTCTTTACACACTGGTTAAACTGTAATGGCCTGTTCCCTCTCATTTCTGTGATCAGTCGACTTCACTTCCATTTCCACCCTCAAAGGGAAAGTACGCTGAGTTGTTATTCCCAGCGTAGACTGTCTAGAAAGTATTTAACTCTTCAGGGGAGATGAGCCAAGAGTACAAAAGATAGTAATATGGCGGAAACGTGTCTGGTTTGTTGAAGAACCATAGCTGTAGACTATTGATCCCTGGATCACAGCCCATGCTGAGGGAGGTCCCCTGTGGAGTACTAATGAGGTCCTCCCTTGCTTTTGTCTTTTGTCAACATTTTCAACCCAGGGGAAAACATCGAAGGTGAGTTTTTCAAATTTATGACTGAGAAGAAGCACTTTTATGGAAGGTTATAGTATCTCCCTTTGGAGATCCATGTCCTTTCATGTCTTTAAAATGTGTGAGAATGAAAGTCACTCAGTCGTGTCTGACTCTTTGTGACCCCATGGACTATACAGTCCATGGAATTCTCCAGGCCAGAATACTGGAGTGGGTAGCCATTCCCTTCTCCAGGGGATCTTCCCAACCCAGGGATCGAACCCAGCTCTCCCGCACTGCAAGCAGATTCTTTACCAGCTGAGCCACCAGAGAAGCCCCCAAACCATCATCTTTGTCTTAGTATGCTGAGTTCTGGGTTCATTTCTTAGCATTATCTTCAAACACAATAATCCATTCTCTGTGTCTTGTTTAGATCATACTCAATCGAGGTGGGTTTTTTAAAAATGTCAATAGCTATGTAAGTATTTTCCAAGTTTTGCAATTGGCTTTTTTTCACATTTATCCATGTTGCTTTTACATCTGTATTTTAAAGTATCACTTAAAATATCTTATTGTTCAATAACCAAGTCATGGAAGCAACCTAAATGTCCATCAACAGAGGAATGAATAAAGAAGCTATGGTGTACATATACACCACAGAATATTACTCAGCCATAAAAAGGAAGGAAATTGTGCCATTTGCAGAGATGTAGATGAACCTAGAGTCATACAGGCTGAAGTAAGACAGAAAGAAGAAAACAAATATCATACATTAAAGCATATATGTAGAATCTAGAAAAACGGTATAGATGAACTTGCAAAGCGGAAATAGTGACACAGACATACAGTACAAATGTATGGATACCAAGGGGGAAGGAGGGATAGGATGGATGGATTGGGATTGGCATATACACATTATCAATACTGTGTATGAAGTAGATAAATAAAATAGATAAGTACTGAAATAACTGATGAGACTGTATAACCCAGGGAACTCTACTCAGTGCTGTGGTGACCGAAACAGGCAGGAAATCCAAGGAAGAGAGGATGTATGTATGCGTGTGGCTGACTCACTTTGCTGTACAGCAGAATTGACACAACATTGTAAGGCAACTATATGCTAATAAAAGATATTTTACTGTTTGATTTTTATGAAGACTGTTTCTTCAGAGCTCTTGGTGAGAATCCTCAGAATACTTATTTTTAAGTCTGTGCCAGGCTGCTCTAGAAGTTTAATTGTATTTGTGGTGATTTTACACCCTGAGCTCTGGTTTTATGGGCTGCCTCCCTTAGCATTTGATTTCTTCTGTGTTTTGGAACCTGGGTTTCTAAGCTCATTGGGAAGCCTTTTGTTTTCTTTCTTTCTCTTTGCTCACTTCTCTCTGCTTTGAACAAGTCTTCAAGCAGCCCCTGGGCTTCCAAAGGTCTCACAGTGGTTTTCAGAGTTTCTATGCCATTGTAACACTGTGACCTTCAAAGATCCAAGTCAGGTGACGTGACTTAGTCACTGGCTTATTTACTCTTGGTCTAGTTATTCTTTTGTCTCCTACAGACCAGCAGCCATTATAAACTGTCCTAGACAGCAGTGGGCAATGTTTTTTTTTTAAAAAATTGGGGTACATAAAATGAAATACAGATATTAAGTATATAGTTAGATCTTCCAAAAAATACATACACTCCTGTAACCCACACCTCTGTCTGGTATAGAAAATTTTCATCACTTCAGAAATTTTGCATATTCCTTCCAATTTATTACTACCACCCCCACACACACCCCAACAATAGCTGCTCTGATTGTATTACACAGATTAATTTTGCCTGATCTAGAACTTCACTGAATCATATGTTGTCCTAGTTTCTTTGGGCTACTGAAAAACAAAAAATACCATGGACTGGGTGGCTTAAACAATAAACACTGATTTCTCACAGTTCTGGAGACTGGGAATCCAAGATCAAGGCACAGATTCAATATCTGATGAGGACCTGCTTTCTGGCCCCCTTCTTGATGTATGCCTTCTGTGGAAGAAAGATGGAGAGCTCTCTGGGGTCTTTTTCATAAGGGCACTAACTCCATGTATGAGGGCTCCACCATCATGACTTAATCATCTCCTAAAGACCTCCATGTCCAAATACCATCACACTGGGGTTCGGTTTCAACAAGTAAATGAGGGGCAGGTCAGGCACTGAGACAGAAACATTCAGTCTACATCATGTGGCATGTACTCTTATGTGCTAAACTTTCTTCACTCAGGGTATTTTAAAAATTCTTTCATGTTGCTGCATGTGCCAGCAATTCATTGTTATTTATTGCTGAGTAATATAACACTGCTTATCCATTTTCCTACTAATGAACATCTGAGATATTTTCAGCTGGGGACTACTATGGATAGAGTTGCTATGAATATACTTGTACAGAGCTTTTTTGATGGACTAATGTTTTTGTTTCTCTTGCATAAATATCTAAGAAGAAAACTGCTAGGTCAGAGATGCTTAGTTTTATAAGAAACTCCAGTTTCTTTTTTCAAGGTGGTTGTATCATTTTACACACACCCCCTCCCAACCATATATTGGACTTTCCAGGAGACTCAGTAGTAAAGAATCCCTCTGCAATGCAGGAGAACCAGGTTTGATCCCTGGGTCAGTAAGATCCCCTGGAGAAGGAAATGGCAACCCACTCCAGTATTCTTGCCTGGAGAATCCCCATGGACAGAGGAGCCTTGCAGGCTATAGTCCACGGGGTCTCAAAGAATCAGACATGACTTAGAGACTAAACAATGACAATAACAACCATATGTTAGAGTTCTAGTTGGTCTGTATCCCTGTTACTTGATGCAGTCTTTTTCATTTTAGCCATTCTAGTGAGTGTATGGTGGTGTCTAATTTGGGCTTTAAATTAAATTTCTAAGATTGATAATGTTGAGACTCTTTTCTGTGCTTATTGGCCATAATTATATGTGTGTGTGCATGTGCACATGTATTCCAATTGTTTGCCTGATTTTTAATCAGATAGTTTGTCTTATTACTGATTTATAGGAGGTATTTACATATTCTGGACATCGATGTGTGCTACTGGAAGGGGCTGGAATACTGGCATGGGTTGCCATGCCCTCCTCCAGGAGATCTTCCTGGCCCAGGGGGTCAAACCCACGTCTCTTATGTCTCCTGCATTGGCAGGTGGGTTCTTCACCACTAGCGCCATCTGGGAAGCCCCTGGACATCTATCTATATGACATCGTAAAAGGGAAAACTGCAGATACAGAAAATAGGTTAGTTGCTGCCGGGGGCTGAGACTGGGAAGGAAGCGATTAACCTACGAAGAGGTACAGGAGAACTTTTTGGAGTGGTGGAAAAATTCTGTGTTTTGATTATAGCGGTAGTTACACAATTGTGTACAGCCAAAATTCTGCCATTTTCCTCAGACTTAACTCTTAAAAATGTTGCATGAAGAGCAAGAGAGACAGACAGAAAGAAAGTGAAAACACAACAGCTTGATCAGGAGGACTCCAACCACCCTAGCTCACAGACAAATCTCTTAGCTTCTCGAAGGTGTAGTTTCCCCTTCAGAAAAATGAGGTTCATGATAAGCTATCTCTGAGGACTATTGTGGGAATTCAGAGGGATCTCATCTGAAAGTGACTGGCAAAACAGGTGTTCAGTAGGTCCCATTCAACAAGAAAAAGGTAAGTCAGGAAGGGAGCTGATAGGGGCCAAAGTGTTCTCTGCCCAGAGCCCTACCCAGGTCATGGTGACCTTGGGGACAACCGTCCGCACCTTCCACTGCTCTCAGAGAGAGGATGAGTCATGGCCCCAGAAGCCAGTCTAGTCCTAGGGGACTGATCTCAATGAATCATGGCCCCTGGGGCCCAGCTAATTAGTATATTAACTCTTGAGTCGATCTGGAACACTAGAAGCAAAAAGAATATGGTGTTTCTTCAAGAGCTGTAAACTTCTGTTTTGGGGGCTTCCCGAGTGGCTCAGTGGTAGAGAATCCACCTGCCAGTGCCTGAGACGAAAGAGACATAGGTTCGATCCCTGGGTCAGGAAGGTCCCTGGAGTCGGCAATGGCCACCCACCCCAGTATTCTTGCCCCTAGAATCCCATGGACAGAGGAGTCTGGAGGGCTACAGTCCACGGGGTTGTAAGGAGTTGGACACAACTGAACCAATGTCAATAACAACTATGATCCAGGCTGGCTTGGATTTGGATATGCAGCTCAGGCGTACTGTTAGGTAATCACTGAGAGTCAATTAATTTCACGGCGTTTTATCATGAGTTCAGGTGCAGCTCAATTTACAAGTTTTCCTTTCAAAATCATTCAGCCATTAAAGCTGCATAATCTTGGGAGGTTTGGAAGACACATAATTGATAAATGTTTTTTCCCTCCACACACTCTCTCTCATGTTTATTCATGCAGAGCGAAGGTTTTATAATTTACACAAAGGGCTGGTGTATCCAGCCCCCTGTGTTTCTGAAGGGGAGGAAAGATGATGCCATTCAGGAGCCACTGAAGGAGATCTGAGGCTTGAAGGCAGAGAACTCCATCCCAGGTTCTGATGCTTTGGCTGCAAATACTGAGTTGGGGACTTATGGCACCAGGAGTGTTAGTAGGTGCCCAGACAAGTAAATGCTTGTGGCTGGATGGTTAAATTCTGAAGAAAGCAGCATTTGTCCTTAAAACACTTTCCTTCTCTCATTCTCTGTTTCTAACCATTGCTCCCTTTTATTGTTCTCTCTGCTTTTTAAAGATGCTGTAGCCCATCAGTTCTCAAACTTGACTGCCAATAAAAGCCATCTGGACATCTTTTAAATATCCAGCTGCCCTGCCTGCACATCAGATCAATTATATCAGATCCTCAGAGGGCAGGGCTTAAATGCCAACATCTTGTAAACCTCCCAAGATGATTCCATTGTGCAGCCAGGGGGCCAAACAACTGGGCTGGACCAGTGTTTCTCTGGGGGTGGCTTGTGAGTCCCTTAATCTTTGAGGATATTTGTGGAAAATGCAGACTCCAGGGCCCAGCAGCCCTCTAAGCACTGAATCTCATGGTGGGATCTGAAACATGTGCTTTAAAACTCTCCAGGTGATTCTCAAGCATCCTTGAGTCTGATAATCAGCCCTACTCCTTGCACTGGTCCATCTGTTGTTGGTTTTGTTGTTGTTGTTTTTGATGTGGACCATTTTAAAGTCTTAACTAAATTTGTTACAATATTGTTCTGCTCTGTGTTTGGGTTTTTTAGTCATGAGGCAGATGGGATCTCAGCTCCCTGACCAGGGATCGAAGCTGCATCCCCTGCCTTAGAAGGTGAAGTCTTAACAACTGGACCACCAGGGAAGTCGAAGTCTATCTCTTTCTCATGATATGGCACTCCAGTCTTTCAGTTCCTCAAAAGTAAACCAGCTTCTTCCATCCTCTGGACCTTTGCATATTGTATCTATGCAATTGGAAGACACTTTGCTCCCTGCCAGTAGGAAACTGGCAATGATACCAGTGATGGAGCTATACCTCTAGAAAGTCACTGTAAAGTGTGGGTTTTGGAGGAGAAAAGAGTAGGCACTGAAGGGCCACGGTCCCCTCCCTCGGGGACAGTTAGGTTTACTAAGTCACCCAACTGTCACTGGAAGTCACAGAGAGATTGTTACAGAGATGGTGGGAGAAAAGTCAGTAGGTTTGATGTGGGTGTGGAAGGAACAGGAGAAAAGACTTAAGTGACATGGCACCAAGTGGGTGGTTTGCAATGAAGTGGCAGCTCTGGGTATCCAGTAAGAGAAGCTCTTCCAAGAGACCCCTTAAAAGTACCCTAAAGGACCAGGGGCAATCAGTCTTGGAGGTCTGGGGGTGGGTGTCACCAAGAAGAAAGGGACGAAGGGGGAGAGGGACAGTAAAAGGCAAGGCTGAGTGATGGGGGTATACCTAGGTGGAGGGCAGAACCACGTCGGCTACCTCACATGGACAATGATGGTGGGGAAACGTTGGTGGAGGGCTATTTTAATCTCTCAAATCCAGTGTAATTGGGAAAGGATAATTTAACATTGGTTAAAATTTAGCTGCCTATCAACTGTAGATCATCTTTTAGGAAGGCTTCTACTCTTAGGACTTCCCTGGTGGTCCAGTGGCTAAGACTCCATGTTTCCATTGAAGGGGGCCAGGGTTTGATCCCTGGTCAGAGGATGAGATCTTACATGCTGCAACTAAGAGATCCATGCTAAGTCGCTTTAGTCATGTCTGACTCTTTGCTGTGAACAGTAGCCCTCCAGACTCCTCTGTCCATGGAGATTTTCCAGACAAGAACACTGGAGTGGGTTGCCATGCCCTCCTCCAGGGATCTTCCTGACACAGGGATGGAACCCGTGTCTCTTATGTCTCCTGTATTGGCAGGAGGGTACTTTACCACTAATGCCACCTGGAAGTCCAAGAGATCCTACATGTAGCAATGAAGATCCCACATACTACATACAAGACCCAGCGCAGCCAAATAAATAAATAAATATAAATAAATAGATATTAAAAAATTGAAGACATCTCTTTCATGACAGTGCTTCTCAAATTTTAATGAGAAAACCCACGGATTAACTGGGAATCTTATTAAACTGAAGATTCTGATACCTTAGGTCTGGGGTTGGGATGAGATTCTGTCATTCTAACCAGCTTCTGGGTGCCCCTGGCCTGAGCCCCATACTTCGAGCAAGGTTTGCACATTCTTACTCTTAACAGTGGGCCCCTGGTCTAGCCCAGTCCAACAATGTTACCAGACAGACCATTAACTCTTATGTTGTATTGCACAGAACTTTAGAATTAAATATTTGCATGCATTTCTAATCCTCTAGAAAGTTACTATTCCAAAAATTATATACAGTAACTCTTTATTAACCAAAATACTTCTTTAAATGGAACTCCTCATTTTTTACATGCCTATTAATATTGGGTTGGTCAAAAAGTTCATTTGGGTTTTTCCATACCATCTCATCACCCCAATATAAAAATCCCTGCCATTTTCCCAACCTGTCCTTGAGTTGTTACAGGTGAGATTGTGGGTACTGACTGGTTTATCTGTGTTTTTGTGCTGGACCTAAGGTGGATTACTAAGTATATGTAGACATTAGAAAACATTTATACAATTTTCTTTTTTTGTTCACCCATGCACAGCCTCAGTTGGTAAACTCTGTCTTAACAAAAAAATGGGGAGAAGAAATTGTGAAAACAGCAGTCCTTGGCAGCTGTGAGTTTAATTATTGGAATTTTATTAGGAAACTGTCAGGGTAAATAGATCTCACAAGAGGCTCAGCCAGCACCGCCGACTTGCGCGGAGCATCAGCTCGGGTTATAGGACCGTGGGCTGGCAGAGACATGCCACGTCAAACTCCCTAAGCAGCGCTGGCATTTAATCCGAGGGCACTGTGCATCTTGGGGACAGTGGGACAGAGAGCAAAGGCTGATGACGGCTCCACAGCTGCTGACTGGCGAAAGGTAGAGGAACTGCAGGGAAGGTGGGCCTTGAAGCCACCCAGGTACACCGGGAGTCCAAGGGAATGTCTCTTCTGTATTAAGGAGCAGTCCAGCGTGGGCTGGTTTAAGGTGGACTAAGTTTCCATACTTTTTGCAATCAAGACCACAACTGTGCTACAAAGGATGGACTGGATTGTGTGTTTTGTTATTTAGTTGCTAAGTTGTGTCCCACTTTTTTGTGACACCATGGACTGTAGCTGGCCAAGCTCCTCGGTCCCTGGAATTCTCCAGGCAAGAATATGGAGTGAGTTGCAGTCTCCTTCTCCAGGAGACTTCCCCACCCAGGGATTGAACCCCTATCTCTTGCTTTAGCAGGCCGGTTCTTTACCCCTGAGCCACCTGGGAAGCCCGTGTGTGTTTAGGTCGATAAAATCACTAGATTGGCTGAGACTTGAAAAGCCCCTCTAGTCCAGCGCATTGCCTCAGCCAGGCTCGAATGGCATAATTCCTAAACAAACAGGAATCCATCCCCTTCTAGAAACTCTGCTGAAAGGTCTGTTTCGCAACTTTTCTCCCAATGACTTCTCTCTGCTTGGCATCTCTCACAGTCAGGGAACATTTGTTCATGTCTAATACAAATCAATTTTAAAAAGTTAACCAGCGCTCATTAAAAATCCAGTAAGTCCTTGGCACTGCTGGGGACGTATGACCATGATGGGGCATGGTTCCCGCCCACTTCTCACTAAAGTGAAGTTGCTCAGTCGTAGTTGGAGCTCAACTCTTTGGTAAAATGTTGCTAATCTTTCCTTCAGAAATTATTGCCCCCCTGAACCCCCATAGGCTACCCTGGTAGCCCAGACGGTAAAGAATCTGCCTACAATGCGGGAGACCTGGGTTCGATTCCTGGGTTGGGAAAATCCCCTGGAGAAGGGAATGGCAACCCACTCCAGTATTCTTGCCTGGGGAATCCCAAGGACAGAGGCGCCTGGTGGGCTACAGTCCATGGGGGTCACAAAGAGTCAGAAACGACTAAAGTGACTTAGCACACATGCACATAAGCCCCCATACTTCATTTATAAATTTGTTCTAGCAGTGATCACATTCTGCTTCTGATTACATTTTTTCCCGTGCATATTATCTCCTTGCTGGATTAACCTGCTTTAGACAGAAAATGGAGAAGAGGGGAGGGGTTCAAGCCATCCTAGCTCAAGGCTCTTCGGCCAATACTTTGAGAAAACTTCAAAGGAGGATTTAAGTGTTACTTTCCAATGTTCAATACCTTTGCCAGAGCAGAAACTTGATTAAGTACCTGCTAAATGAAAATGAACATTCTGAGCACAAGAAGCGGACATAGTCTTCACTGTGGCTTTACTTGCTATAGCAAAGGATGGAAACAACCTAAATATTAATTTATCGGCCACTGGTTAGATACAGGTTGGTACATCCATATGACAGCATACTATGCATCTGTTGCAAAGACTGAGGCAGGCCTCTACTTGCTAACATGGAGCAATCTCAAAGGTACAGTGTGAAGAAAATGCAGAATGTTGTGTATGGCATGCTAACATTTCCAGTAGAAAGGTGTATGTGTGAAACAAGAATACAGAATGTTTCTAGAAGGATACAAACTGGGAGATTGAGTGGTGGGTTGAAAAACCAGCTCTCAGGGGATAAAAAACCCTATCTGTAGAGTCTGATTATTTCTGCAGTGTAAATACCCTCATCCTGGCCAACTTCAAAATAATATATTCTGACAGCTGGAGCCAACTAGAACCAATGTGAGCTGGCTTCAAAGACACAGGGGTGGGAAGGAGGTGGGCTTTCCACTTGTAGAGCTTTTGGTACAATATTACTTTCTGATGTCATACTTGGATAGACTAAAATGTTAATAATAAAGTCTTACATTTTGAAAGGGGCTTCCCTGGTGGCCCAGTGGCTAAGACTCCATGTTCCCAATGCAGGGGGCCTAGGTCACACCCCTGGTCAGGGAACTAGATCCCACATGCCACAACTAAGGGTTCGAATGCTCCAGCTAGAGATGCCATATACTGCAATGAAGACCTGGTGCGACCAAATAAAGAATTTATCTCAAAAAAATAATCATGAGATTACATGGGTTAAAATAGAAATGTAACTAGTGGGATGTCCACTAGAGTGAAAAAATAAAAAAGGAACTAGCATTAAAAACCTAAAAAGAATCTTTTAAGAAAAATCGTCCTGCTTTGATTGCTATATTCCATTGCCTTCCAGTCTCCAAGACTCTTGGTTTTCTTCCCTTGATAGTATTCTGCTTACCTGTACCTATTCAGTCCTCCTGGTCAGGACCAGTCTTACATATAAAAGGCAACATTTAGCATTAGTAACCTCTCAATATGTAGAGAAGCCCACTACCTTGAAAGTGTAGAAGCTGCAGGAATATTAGGCCAGAAAAGTGCCATCTCCAAAGGGTGCTGCTGGAGAAGCCAGGACACACAGCTTCAGCACAAGAGCCCAACTTTCCAGCAGCTGTGTGGGTGAGGGACACCTCGGGAAGTCAGGATGTGACCGCGCCAAACAGCAGCCTACCCGAGGGAGCAGGTTACAGCAGAATTCTTCAGCACTTGGAGCATCCTCTGCACACATCCTTCTTCGGCATCACCCCCGCCAGCCAGCGTGAGGCCCAGCCTACGGAGGAGACGCCAGGGACCACCAGCCCCAAAGATTCGTCCTCAAATCTCTTAGAAGCCCTTTCACACCAAGCCCCAAGGCTGGCGTTTGGGCAAGCTTCGGTTCCATGTGTTTCTGAGAATTTGTGTCTTCCCTTTCATTTCAGCCTCCTCTTGGTCCGACTCCCACCAACTTACTCTTCAACTTTCAGCTAAAATCTCTCTCCTTCGGCGGTTTCCTCTGTTGTAAGCCCGCCTCACCCTGCCCTCATCAATTGATCATAGCACCTGTCAGCGGATTGTTTTTCCTGATCAGTCTCTCCCAATCAGCTGAGCTCAAGGCCGGCCTCATTTACGGGCATATTTCCAAAACCTGGCACATGTAGGCCCTCAGTGCATGTTGGCTGAACGAATAAGCTATAGTACACTCTCATGAAACCTTCAGAAGACGTCCGATATGGGGAACATTTTATTTGGAGAGATCTTGATTGAGCATTATTTTATCTTCATTTTCCATTAAGGCAGTAGCATTCCTCCTGGAGGCAGATGGGGGGGGGAAACGTCTGGGGCTACATTAAGTGCAGATTAAGACAAAGCCAACCCCTTTACAATCAGATGCAGCAGAAATACAGATTATGGGCTGGGAGAAGCCATGTCTCAGCTTCTTGAGCCCACTGACAAGGAGCAGACTGGGGCAATGCGTTTCAATCGCTTTGAAAAATGACTAAGTTCCACTGCACACCACCCCTAAAGCAGATACCTCCTCCATGAGCCCTTCCACCACGACAGACGGGCTCTGGCATTGGTGCCCAATGCTCTGTTGCTATTTAGCCTTTGGTAAGTTTTCAAGGAAATTGCAGTCTATTAGCACTGCTCAAGAGCACAGTGTTCCTTGGGTTTTGTTTAGGAATTCTTTAAATATCCAGTACATTAACTCTTCATAAAGCGACTGTGCCAGTTCCTAGCCAGCTTGATACCTGGCTAGGTACGTGTGTATATGAGTGTGTTGGTGGGGGTTAGGTCTGGGGTTGAGGTGGGGGCACTGTTCATTGGCACATATGACCCCTGGGACTTTGGGGGTATCAAAAAAGTAAACATCGATCCTATGGCCCGGCAGACGTCACATGCGCTACAATCTAAGAGCAAATGAAATCAGAGCAAGGCGGTTCGCAGTCACCAGATATTTAGCCACACTGTAATAACTAGATCTAATGAAAGCATTAGTCGCTTAGTCGTGTCCGACTCTTTGCGACCCCATGGACTGTAGCCCGCCAGGCCCCTCTGTCCACGGAATTCTCCAGGCAAGAATACTGGAGTGGGCTGCTGTTTCCTTCTCCAAGACCTAATACACAGGGCTAAATACAGAGGCAGCGCCTGAGAACAGAAACTTTGTTACGACTCCACACCACCCTCTAGTGGTTTGCCGCTCAATGACACGCTCCTTGAACTTAACCTTCCACCAACAGTTAAGAATCTATTTGAAGGCACCGTATTTAAGATAGCAGATCTGGTCGGAGCCCAGATCCTAGGGTTAAAAACAGAGGGCTTCCCATTGACTGAAAAAATAAAATCTGATGACATCTGGGACCCTAGTTTTGAGAAAATGCTCTGATGGTAAGTCTTAGCAATGGAGGTCAGCAGACATAGTTCTAAGAAAATGTTCTGATGATAAGTCTTAGGTCTGGAGGTTACCAGACACTCTTGGGGACCCCAATACAGCCTGATTTGTCAGATGACCCAGAAGGCCCAGAGAGGAGGGTGGCCAGCAGAGGTAAGCCACAGGGAGGGCAGGTTCTGGAGGGGTGGAGAGCAAAGTCATAACAGGTAGACACCGGTAGAAGGGCGACATGAAGGAGGCTTGTAACAGCAAAGTCTGGCCTCCAGAAGCCAGCTTTAGGACTGGTTTCACAATTCTCCCCTCCGATGATTCTCCCCTCCTGGTTCTCACTCCAAACAAGAAGGCAGACAATGTAAGCAGGTTTGAAAGATTATGTTAAAATGAACTACACTTGAGACTTCTATACCTGACTACAACGGCAAAGGCAGGAAAGGTGCCTGGGAAGTAAGATCTCTTTTTCTCTACATTTTCAAAGAAGCAATCAATTCAATGATAAAAAAAATATTTGTAAGAGACTGGGTCTTTTGCAAAAGATAAAGCACTTTTTGTTAAATACATGAAGGCTACTTGGCTGAACAGATATACATTTTTTTTTTTTTGGAACCGTGTATAATGTTATCAAGTCGAAACTTTGGAATGGCTGACTCCTCCCATGTTTCCTGGGAGCACCCAGCCCTGAGCAGCCAGAGACCCCTGCCCGCTGGGCCTTACACCCTCTTCATTCCTTTCCCCATGAGGCAAGCGAACACGGTCATGACCATCTTGGGGTTCACTTCCACCAAGTCTTCTGGAAGGGCATACACTCTCGCTCCAATTTTTCGGGCCATAGAGATGGCATACCTGAAAGAAAAGAGGAGGGATGAGGGGGGCCTGAGCAAGTATGAAGCGGACCCCTCGGGGTCAGAGTTATTGTCATTCTATATAATATATTCTATATACTCTATGAAAGAAAGTGAAAGTGTTGGTCACTCAGTCGTGTCTGACTCTTTGCAACCCTATGGACTATAGCCTTGCCAGGCTCCTCTGTCCATGGAATTCTCCAGGCAAGGAGTCTGGAATGGGTTGCCATTCCCTTCTCCAGGGGATCTTCCCGGACGCAGAGATCAAACCCGGGCTTTCTGCATTTCGGGCAGATTCTTTACCATCTGAGCCACCAGGGAAGCCCTCTACACTCTAAACTATCTACTGTGCCGAGGTCACTCCTGGTACAGCTGGAGCCAACCAATCACTGGCTTCCTCTCAAAGTTTGTGGGCAAGTCTTAGTTTGACAAAGCTCCCAACTCCATCAAACTTGCTGTCCAGCCTCATGATAATCACCAAATGTATGATTTGTCCTTAAAGAGCTTCCTAGCTCCCACCACTTTTGCTGCTTCTTTGCTTGGGCTCTACTGTGGCAGAAGACGTCACAGACCTGAACGAGAGTGTGTGCTAGGGAAAGACCACAGGCTCCACTCCAGCTACAGAACATTGTTTACAGGGCAGAGAAAAAGAGGACATGCATCTGTAATACTCTGACCCTACCCATCAATTCTTTATTTTTTTTTTTAATCTTTTTTGGCTGCAAGGAATATGGGATCTTAGTTCATACCCCCCCCCCCACACACTGCCCTGGAAAAACCAGGGTTTTAACCCTTGGACCTCCAGGGAATTTCACCCTGCCCCCCATCCATTCTTGTCTTCCTTCTTCCATTCTAATTCTTGCCCACCTGCATGTGTATTTATTTATGCTACAATAATCTTAGAATAACCAGAGTGTTATATTACACATTTTTCACATAACATTACCATAGCTGCATCAGAATATTTTTGCTCTGTTTATAGCTACAGGAAGATAGTTTTATTAGTTTGTAGTCTATTTGCAAATGAGCCCACACTATTATTATCTGGCAGTTCTTTTATTCTGCTCGTTCGTTATCTAGCAACCTCTTACAATGGCTGCTCCAGAGATTCTTGTTTCCATCCAAGGCCCCATGACTCCCTCCATTCTTCTGAAACAACTGTACTCATACTTTAGGGATCACATTAATTTCAGAGCTCCAGGCAAGAGTTATTCCCATTCTTTCTCCTTGTCCATCTCTCAGTCACTTCCTCTATATTAATGATTAATGAAGTACGATTAATTTTTCCATTATAAAATATAGAGGAAAAGTTGTTCAAAAATTAGAAAACGGAACTTAAAATAAATGCATGCCCTTGCCACCATAGCCATTTTTAGGGTTCTATATTTTTGGGCTTCCCTGGCGGCTTAAACGGTAAAGAATCTGCCTGCCACGCAGGAGACCCAGGTTCTACCCCTGGGTGGGGAAGATCCGCTGGAGATGGGAATGGATACCCACTCCAGTAAGAGTACTGGAGAATTCCAGGGGCAGAGGAACCTGGCGGGCTACAGTGCGTGGTGCTGCAAAAGAGTTAGCAACGACACAACAACCCTCACTGTGTGCGTGACGCAGCCAGCAGCTGCTCTCAAACCGGTGACGACTCTGGCCTTGAACCCCTCCCCTGCCCAGGCACATCCATGGATAGTCACAAACAGGGTGTTTAACGCTGCACCCACCATGGACAAACCCTACTCAGGAAACCTCCTATAGATTATGATAAGGAAATTAGTGTGATGAAATTGCAGGCTGGCTTACCAGCTGGAAGTCAACTGTTTTCCATTTCAATTGTTATCAGGTGTTTTTTTTTGTCTTGTTCCCTCTCACACCTGGAGCCTTAAACTGTCCTTGCACAGTAGCAAATAAAAGGGTGATGGGACGCAATAAGTCATGAGAAGAAAAAGCATCAGTGGTGAAACTGAATTGTCTGCGTGGAGGCGTGGGCACTAGACCTCGCAGCTACCCCGTCCTTCCCTCCCTGACCTTGGGCTTGTTTACGTACTTTGCGTTGTTGAGTTTCTCTTCTTCGTTCAGGTTCTCCGTCTTCAGAAGGTCATAGTTAATGGAACCTGGCTGAATGGCATCGATGAGATCAAGGACCGGCAGACTCGTGCTGATCTTCGGGTCCTGCACAGAGAGAAAGCATGGGCTTCTTCAGTATGCTCCCAAGTTACTTCTGTTTGGCTCAAGGAAAGTGGGTGGTTCTTTTCATTTTTTGGTTGCTCCATGTGGCACGTTCCCTCATAGCTCAGTTGGTAAAGAACCCACCTGCAATGTGGGAGACCTGGGTTTGAAAGATCCCCTGGAGAAGGGAAAGGCTACCCACTCCAGTATTCTGGCCTGGAGAATTCCATGGACTGTATAGTCATGGGGTCACAAAAAGTCAGACAAGACTGAGCAACTTTCACTTTCCAAGTGCCATGTGGGAGCTTAGTTCCCTGACCAGGGATGGAACTTGTGTCCCCTGCACTGGAAGTGCGGAGACTTAACCACTGGACCACCAGCAAAGTCCCTTCTCTTTCCTTTTAAATATGAAATATATGTGTCGTGGTCTGGGAAATGCCACAGTGCAGCATGTGGTGTTTCAAACCCAGTGCTGTTTCTCTAGGGGGCGTCAGTAGCTTCCTGGTGGCTCACTATGCAATATGGGGCTAATCTGACATTTTCCTTTCGTGGTTTTTTCTTTTTTTTTTTTTTTTTGACCTATTCTATAATGACTTGGTGAGAAGACAGGAGGAAATTCACCCTGAGCATCACAAGGAGAAAAGAAACGTCAAACATTCCAAAGAGGAGCACCCCAGAAACTGCCGGGTAATGCAATGGGCTGCGTTCCTGTAAAGTGGCAGCTGTTCTACCAAGAGATGCACTCCCGGGACTGTTTAACCATCATTTCATAGCCATGGTCACATGACCTACACATACACTCTGCTCTGGAACCTCACCTTGCAGTGAAAGGTGCTTTCCCCTCCCTAGTGGACACCACCTGCAATTTCTAGCTGTGACTTCAGGAGTTAAATGAGCCCCAGATTCCTCATTATACGCTCAGGAAAAGGGTGGGACTTCCCTCGTGGATCAGTGGTTAAGACTCCATGCTTCCATCACAGGGGGCAGAGGTTCGATCCCTGGTCAGGGAACTAAGATCCCACATGCCACGCAAAGCAGTAAAAAAAAAAAAAAAAAAATCAGGAAAATGGTAAAGCTATCTTCACGATATTTGTGAACAAGAAGGCCTTACAAACAAAAAGGCCCTGGTCCTCAGAGTGCAGTCCCTCCTGGGAGCGCTGTTCTTCAACACCTTCCCTATTCTCTTTCTGGAAAGACTTGTTCATGTCGATCACCAGTCTCTATTTCGACCGCTGATCAGTTCTTCAGACCAAACGAATGGTAAGTGGAGGGCACACAGAGCTGGCTATTCCCCGTGCTGAGCTCACAGAGTCCAGGCACCCTTGATATAGCCCAGCCTAGAGATACACACCCTGCCATTTCTGGGAGGGGAGAGATTTTCATTTTTCTTTTGATTTTGAAGCAGAGGATTGACATCATGACAAACTGCCTCACCCACCCTGTTAATATAACTCTGAAGCGGTCCCTCCCCTAATCTTGACCTTTAAATCAAGAAAATGTAGTTACGATGGGTCGCCGACGCTATACTGTGGAACAAGTGCTCAGGGCCCTTGAGAAAAAATCCAGCTAATGTTTAAAACATGAGATAAGAAATGTAATAAAATATAATGCTGTTATTAATAAAAACGGGATTTGGATACAAGTACACAACTGCTTTTTTTCTCCAAAAAAAAAAAAAGAAAATATCCCATGGGAGATCTAGCATTTTACATTTCAGCCTCATCATGTTAACAATCTGAATCATGGAGCTGTGCATGCTTAAAAAAATACTATATTTTACATTACTTGGAAGAACAATGCCTAAAATCCCTTATAAAAAAATGACTGGATTTTTAAAATTAACTATTAGGGAGGAAAATGACAAGAGATCTGTCAATGAAACGGCCTACGAACATCAAAATGATAATGGGTCATTCAAGAAAAATCAAAATGGGAGGGGTGCCTCAAAGACTCATACTGAAGGTCACTCCTGAAGACAGAGTGAAAGCAATAAAGATAAGCATAAAGCTCAGGTGGCCGCAAGCAGGAGACAAAGCACTTTACCTTGAAACTAGAGATGGATGAATTCTTCTCCGCTTCCTTCAATGTTTCATTCACCCAGTTGACGATAGTGTCATCATTGACCTTCTGCCCACCTCCAATTTCTTCAAGAATATTCAATGTGTACCTGAACAAAACCAAGAATGATTTCTGAGAAAAGTCACTAAAGAATTCACAATTGTATAGCACAGGGAACTCTTGTCAATATTCAGCTGCTGCTGCCAAGTCGCTTCAGTCGTGTCCAACACTGTGCGACCCCATAGACGGCAGCCCATGAGGCTCTGCCGTCCCTGGGATTCTCTAGGCAAGAACACTGGAGTGGGTTGCCATTTCCTTCTCCAATGCATGAAAGTGAAAAGTGAAAGCGAAGTCGCTCAGTCGTGTTCAACTCCTAGCGACCCCATGGACTGCGGCCTACCAGGCTCCTCCATCCAGGGGATTTTCCAGGCAAGAGTACTGGAGTGGGGTGCCATTGCCTTCTCCATCTCAATACTCTATAATGACCTAAATGGGAAAAGAATCTAAAAGAACTGGATATATGTATTTGTATAAATGACTCACTTTGCTGTTCAGCAGAAAGTAACACAACATTGGAAGTCAACTATACTCCAATACAAATTTAAAAATATAAGAAAAAGAATTCACTATTCACAGAGTTGCCAGCATAGAAGTTTTTATTTATTTATTTTTCCTGTCACAGAAGATGGCCTGGATACCATTACATGTGAGTAAAAAAGAACATGTAATAACACTAGTTCCTTTTAGAATAACAAAATAGAATTTTATATGTAGAGTGTGATGCAGAGCAAACACCACCGTCATTGTGGAAAGGGAAAATGGAAGGGAAGCAGGGAAACAAAAATGAAGCAAAGGATTTGAACCAGTGGTGCTTTTCTTAAAGGAATCATGAAAACCAAGGAACAATTCAATGTTAGACAAGCCCAAGCACATATATTCAGACAAGACTATCATTCAAACTGACATACGTACCTCTCTGTTCAGAGCAGCACTATTCACAATAGCCAAGACCTGGAAACAACCTAAATGTCCACTGGTAATGGATAAAGAAGGTCACACACACACACACACACACTGGAATATGACTCGACACAAAAAGCATGAAATAACGCCATCTACAGCAACATGGATGAAACTAGAGATGATCGTACTAAGTAAGCCAGAAAGAGAAAGACAGACACCGTATGATATCACTTCCATGTGGAATCTAAAATATGACATGAATGAACCTATCTACAAAACAGAAACAGATTCACGGACACAGAGAATAGACTTCTGTCTGCCAAGGGGGAAAGGGGTGGGGAAGGGATGTATCGGAAGTATTTGGGGTTGGCAGATACAAACTGTTAATCATAGAATGCATAAACAACAATCCTATTGTATTCAACATCCTGTGACAAACCATAATGGAAAAAACATGAAAAAGAATGTAGAAATGTATATATACACATGCATATGCATGTATAGCAGAAATTAACACATCATTGTAAATCAGCTATAGGTGGATAAAAAAAGAAAAGCCCAACCAGCTAACATAACAAAGAAAAAGTATAAACGTTTCCTTGGTATAAGACAGAAGTAGGACGTAGTCTTTAGTTAATCTCTAGTTTGAGAGTAAGAATTGCTTTGAGACACACGATTATGAGAAGTGTGGTGGTGGGGAACGTTACGATGCTTCAAGCTCTTAGCAGAAAAGGCTCACCATTCCCCAAGCTGATCCCTCTCAAAAGGGAAATAGAGAGGCAAGCAGTGAGCTGGTGGGCATGTCTGCTGGCCTCAAGGTTCAGTCTTGTTAAGGGGGAGGGGGAGGTGGTAAAATTACCCACGAAAGACTAGGGTTTCAGCGTGCAAACTGAAATTTTCAGTTTCAGTCGTCCAAACTGAAATTCAAGTCCCCTGCCTGTCTGGAGGGCCTCCCTAAATGAGGTCACCTTCCACCTGGGGTTTTGCTTACATAACCCATTGAGTTATCTTCCTCCAGTTACTGCTTCTGTGGACAAACACCATCCTTCATGATATCCCACATGGTTTTTCAAGTGTTAGCTCTGAAAAAGGAGTAATGACCCACTTTCTTCAGATGAAAGCACTTCCCCATCATTGGTGATGGGGAGGAAAAGAGCTTCTGCAAGTTTTCTTAACCAAAAAATAAAATTGCGGGGGGTGCTCCCCTGGTGACTCAGTGGTGAAGAATCTGCCTGCCAATGCAGAAGACATAAGAGATGCAGGTTCAAATCTCTGGGCTGGGAAGATCCTCGGGAGGAGGAAGTGGCAACCCACTCCAGTATCTTGCCTGGAAAATCCCATGGACAGAGGAGCCTGGCGGGCCACAGTCCATGGGGTTTCAAAGAGTCAAACTCAACTTGAGACTGAGCACGCACGCATGGACATGTATTGTTGATTCACTTTGCCATATATTAGAAACTACTGCAACTGTAAAGCAATTATACTCCAATAAAGATTTAAAAAATGAAATGGCCCCATGAGTCCCAGCTTTAGGCTGGGCCTCATCCCACAGCAGGGGATGGATGGGATGTGGGGCTGGAGGGGCTGTGATTATGACTTTCGTGCTTTCCTGCCATCAAACTCGTGATTTATAGAACATGTGACCCTGAGGGACAAACCTGGCTGCCCTGTTTTTCACAGACCTATGCCTGATTCACTGTCCACAGCCTATTTTGATTTGGAGAGAATTCCCTCCTTTGCCTGCTGCAGACTCGTGTTCCTTTGCTGGAGTCTACCGTTGCTGTCTGCTGGCAGTCTACTTGCCTCGGGCTTTTGTCTCCAAATTGATACACATGCAATCTGCCAGCTTTCTAATCTCAGACCAATTTCCAGGCTACTGAAGGGGAAAGGGAGGTTTAGGCTCTCGTATGTTTTTAGGGGGAAAAAATGACATGCCATTTATTGTCCAGATAAATGACCAAATTAACACATCTGTGCAAACCAGTGAAAGAGATTTCAGCTAGAACTGGTTCTAAATTTATTAGATCTGTTAATATGTGGCACACAGAGAAAGGAAAAAAAATCCCCTTCTGCTGGAATTTACATAATTATCAGTCATTTCATCACCTTCAACAGTAAGGAATTTCTCTGTCCATTTTCTTACAGAAAATTATTATTACTATTGCTTAATCTTTCGACCATGCCACACAGCATGTGGGATCTTAGTTTCCCAACAGGGATCAAATCGTGCCCCAAGCACTGGCAGCTTGGTGTCTTAACCACTGAACCACCAGGGAAGTCCCCACAATTCTTGTACAGTAAAGACTCATGAGAAACAGGACTTATTAACCAAGAAGAGACTCAGCTCAAACTAGCCCTTGTTATACATATACCAGCCTTAAACTGTGATGCTGGGTCACATTTTTATAAAACTTTCAGAACAAAGATCATATTACAAGGTGATTTTCAGATATTATGAAAAATTCAAAATAGAACAGAGTTCGCCTGAGTATTTTTTTAAGTCACTAAAACAAAATATCAAAGATGCTTTCATCCTCAGACTCAAGAGTCAATTTAACTGTGGCAGCCAAAAAGACTTTGGTTTTGGTTTTCAAAGCCATCAGTACCAAAAGCCATTCTGTTAAGAATTAAACACACACGGGAAATAAAATAGTGGGGAGTTCAGAAGGCATTTCTGAAAATAAGAAATGGTAAGAAGAGCTCTTGGGAATTTTCAGCAACGTTCTAGATACAGGCAGTGTAACAGGGACTAGAGTTAAAGCTGCTTTAGCTCTGCTGTTTTCTGTGCCAGAGAAGCCTATGACATCCGCCTTTGATCATTAAAGAGATCCCAGTTGAGAAAAGGGTAATGGAGCATCCTACTTGATAAAGCAAATGTAAATCAGGTAGTGATTATGATTACTTCTGATCACCCTCCATCACCTGGGAACACTGACATCATTACTCTGAGGACCCCTATAAATAGTAGGACCTGCAGACAGTGGCCTGGGAATAGAGCTTCTGTGCTTCAGGAAATGACAGACCTTGTCTCTGCCATTACCTTGTTAGATATGATGTAACATGACATATGGTTTCTGGGGCTTCCTTCCAGGTAGAAAAATGAATTAAGTCACTCTAACATAGGTTCTAATTAAGGAATGGAAGACTTCTGCCTGCTCAGGGCTAAGGAGGAAAAGAGCAAAGCATGTAAAAGCGAACTAGTTAATGCTTACAGCTTTGCTCTCTAGAATTCTCCCCAGGCTCACGCTTTTGTACCAAAGAAATGTTTACTTTTCTCATATTTATCTTCCATTTGTGTATCTTAGTATATTCTACTATTGATTAAATAGTTTGTTCACCGAGCTCTCACATTAATCAAATTTATATTTGGCTCTAAAAGGTAGGCACATGAGTTTGAGTGAATTTCCGGGAGCAGTGAAGGCCAGGGGAGCCTGGTGTGCTGCAGTCCATGGGATTGCAAAGACACGACTGAGTGACTGAACAACACCTAAAAGTATCTAAAGTTCTCTGTTATAGAAATAGGAGGAAATTCTGCTTCTGGTCAGGATTCAATAACAGGAACCAGACTGACCCTTCTGCCTTAAACACATAAAACGCAATGAAAAAATATGAAATGGTGTTGTCTAGACTTTGGATGACGGGAAGCACAAAACAGGGGTTCCTGAGAGAAGGAAAACGAATGTGGTGAGGCCTCAGATTGTCCCAGCTTATTGCACAGAGAATTCCCAGGCTGCAGTGCAGGGCAAGAAAACTCAGAGCATGACAGTCTCGATGAGCTGATGGGACAGGGTTGAGAACTCAAGGAAACCATATTGCTAGAATGTGTGTGGCAGAACAGCAGAGAGAAGAGGGCTGCCTAGAGAGCAGAGTCATCTAGAACAAAAGTTCCAGAGATCTTCAGAAGTTCTACCTCGAGTGCTTAGCAGAGTGCCACTTGGTGCATGCATTTGAGCAAATTACACTGAGGTGGGGAAAAGAAGTTGCAGAAATGAATGGGCAGAGCAATCCTTGAAGTTCACACAAGCGTGGAATACATCTGCCTCCCACCAGTCAGAGTAGACAAATCTCATGATATATGGAGCATCAAGTAAAGTACCCAGATGTGATTATCTCAGTATTGAGAGGCAAAATTAGCTGGAGATTAATTAGGATTTTAAGTAAACCCCCAAAGGATCAAATTGTGTTTAAGTAACGTAACTACATCCCACCAGTCCATCCTAAAGGAGATCAGTCCTGGGTGTTCATTGCAAGAACTGATGTTGAAGCTGAAACTCCAATACTTTGGCCACCTGATGGGAAGAGCTGACTCATTGGAAAAGACTCTGATGCTGGGAAAGATTGGGGGCAGGAGGAGAAGGGGACGACAGAGGATGAGATGGTTGGACGGCATCACCAACTTGATGGACATGAGTTTGGGTAAACTCTGGGAGTTGGTGATGGAGAAGGAGGCCTGGCATGCTGCGGTTCATGGGGTCGAAAAGAGTCGGACATGACTGAGCGACTGAACTGAACGGAACTGAACTGCATCCCAGGACAAAATTCCAAGAATATTTAAAGGAATACAGAAATATCTAGCAAACGGCAAGGTAAAATTCACAATGCCTTACATACAGTGAAAAATCAGTAGGCATTCCAGGAAGCAAGAAAGTATGAGCCATAGTAAGGTTAAAAATCAATTAATAGAAACAGAAATAGCAGTTATTGTACTTATATTCTATATGCTCAAGAAGGTTAAGGAAAGAGATATAGGAGATGTCAAAACGACCTAAATCGAATTTCTGTACATGAAAACTATAAAGTTTGAGATGAAAAACATATACACCAAATGGAATTAATGGTAGACATTGTAGAAGAGAGTAGTGAATTTAAGACAAGGCAACAGAAATTATCCCAAATGAAACAGAGAAGAAAAAATGAAACGTACAGTAAAAAGATGATCTGAGCATCAACGGATTCTGGGACAACTTCAGTGATCAAATACTTAAGAGTCCTGAAAAACTAGGACGGGTGGGTACGGGAGTCAAATTTGAATAAATAAAGGCCAACGTTTTTCCAAATTTGATAAAAATTGTAAACCTACAGATGCAAGAAGCTCAACAAATCTCAAGTGCAAGAAACACAAAAGCACATCATAATCAAACTACTTAAAACCAATGATTAAGAGAAAATCTTGAAAGAAGCCAGAAAAGAAAAGACATGACCTACAGAGGAACAATGGAGAAGGAAATGGCAACCCACACAGCATTCTTGCCTGGAGACTCCCATGGGCAGAGGAGCCTGGCAGGCCATGGTCCACAGGGTCGAAAGTAGTCAGACACAACTGAAGTGACTTAGCACTGAGGAACAAAGATAAGAAATGCAATAGATTTATCCCTGGAAACAATGCAAGCTAGAAGACGGTGAACACTACCTTCAAAATAATGAAAGAAAAAAACTATCAATCTAGAATTCTACACTCAGATAAAATACCTTGCAAAAATGAAACAAAGACTTTATCAGACATATAGAAACTGAAATAATTCCTTGCCAACAGATCAGCACCACTAGAAATATTTCAAGTAGAAGGCAAATGGTATCAGATAGAAATCTGGATATATACCATGAAAAGAAAAGCACCCGAAATGACAGATATGTAGGTAAATATAGCATATTTCCCCTCTTATTTTGAAAGTCCCTTTAAAGGATAAGTGACTGTATTTACATCAATCAGTTAAAAGTTAGAGGATGGGGGAAAAATGTATCATGCTAAAACTAACCAAGAAGCTGTATCACTATCTGGAAAAATAGCTTTTAGAGAAAAAGAGTATTATCAGGCATAGAGGGTCACTCCACATGAAAAAGGGTGATTCATTAAGAAAACATAACAACCTGAAATACTGATGAACTTGACAACAAAATTTCAAAGTACCCGAAACAAAACTGATAGAAATAAAAGAAAAAATAAACCAAAAAAACAGGACACGCCCAGCCCCCCCCACAACATTCCTTTGGGTTTAAGTTTAGCTTAAAATATAGTTTTACTGGATTAAATCACATTCCTGAAATTTGCTAGTACTTTTCTAGATTAAAAAATACATTCAATCAAACCAAAATTGTAAAGCAATCATCAATTGATTAAAAATAAATAAATATAATTTAAAAAATAAAGAATATGTTCGATAAAATGCCATTTTCCTGAGCTGTATTACCTTCTCATTAACTGCCAGACCAAGGCCAACGTTAGGGTGCGGTTTCCTTCATTGAGATCTTGTCCACCAATACCAACCAGAGAGAACTTTGCTTGATTCTTCCCCAGTTCCACTGCATAGTTACAATTCTCAAGCTGTGAATGAGCAGAAAAGGAAACAATCTAATGTCATCACCTCTTTGATGATAAATGCCAGAGGAAGTAAGATGATAAAAATGGACACAAAATGAAATAATAAGGTCAGACTGAACAGTCTATCAATTCTCTAGTTCTGCAATTCTGGGATTCTAAATTAGTCAAATAATTTTCCATCTTTTTAAAAAACTTCATTTGGCTGCTCCAGTCTCAGTTGTGGCATGAAGCATCTGGTTTCCCAACAGGGATTGAAACCCCAGATCCCCTGCAATGGGAACTTGGGAGTCTTAACCACTGGACCAGCAGGGAAGTCTTATTTATTTATTTCCACCTTTTCTTAAACAGAGCCCCTCTCTCTCTCCAAGAGAAAAAATTATACATTCATAGTGTACCAGGTGTAAAGCCAAAATGAGTTATTATGATGACCATTTTCATGGCGCTATCCCATGACATAAACTAGAAAGCCACACTAAATAACCTGTCTATAATATCCCTAACATAGTTGAATTCGTAGAGATTGACCTGGAAAATCCAGATCCTGTAAGCACACAGCGGACTGACATATGGAATGGGTATTCCCGTGGCTACGATTCATAGATTACTGGGTCACAGGGACAATAAATAGTGGGAAATGTTTGTGCCACCCCCGTGGCTGTGGCTGCGGCTGCTTTTACAAAACAATGTGTTCTCACTACACATACTATTTGTACATGTCAAACTGTTAGCATAGGTTTTGATCCTTTAGAAAATTGGAATGAGGATCTTGCTGGAGGGAAAGGCACCCCGCAGCTCTGCTTGCTCTAATTATCTTAATTAGAATTTTTACATCATGGCGTTTAAAGACATCCAACATGGAATTATAAATAAGCAATCAGCTGAAATAATGAACCCCCTTTAATAAAAACCACTCAGGTTTCTGATTGCTGTACTCTTAGGCTAATCCCCGGATAAGCATTTCTTATCTGAGCTTGGCTTCCTGATAAAAGTATTCATACAGTGCTCTTGCCAGCTTATGACTTCACCTGACGGCCAGAACCTCGCAAGAGTCATCATTTACCTTCTTCATGTTACCCCCCAGTTTGGGGTACGGTGGTTTGTTTACTCTGTTCCAATCAACAGGGACTTTAATCTTTTCGTAGAGCTGGAAGATGACCAGGGCATCTGATAAGTCACTGAATGAAAGCAAACACAAAAGAATTCTCAGATACCCAACATTTATGAAGGGCCTGGAACAGGCCAGGCAATTCTTTACACATCAGTTCAAGGAACATTCCCAGCAACTTGGCCGCATTGGTATCAGTCACTTCATCTCTAGAGGGGAAGAAATTCTGACTCAGAGAAAGGGACGGAGCTTCCTAGACGCATCCTCCAGTGTGACCACTAATGCCTCTTCAGCAGAAACATACATTCCCCAGAAAAATAAACAGCTCCAACAAATGGCATTGGAGACACGCCCACAAACTGAACATTTACTGTTTGCCTGCTTGTGAGCAGATCTTGGGTATAACATAGAGTCAATTTGTTCTTTTGCTGCTGGATTATGATTTTTGTACAGTAAGTCCCCAACGTATGAGCCTTCAAGTTGCAGACTTTCAAAGACACCAGTGTATGTTTGCATGCCCAGTCACATAAGTTAGGGCACATTGTGGCATACATTGTCGTGTGCCTGCACCCTCTACAAGTGGCTATGCTTCTGTGTACTTTACTTCACAGGTTTCCCTGGTGGCTCAGTGGTAAAGAATCCACCTGCCAATGCAGGAGATGTGGGTCCAACCCCTAGGTTGGGAAGATCCTCTGGAGAAAGAAATGGCAACCTACTCCAGGATTCTTGCCTGGGAAATCCCATGGACAGAGGAGCCTGCAGAGCTACAGTCCATGCGGTAACAAAGAGTCGGACACGACTGAGTGACTGAACATGCCGGCAGGATATACATATAGAGTACAGTTTCTTTATTTCTTGCATGTCCACTTGATGCCAGCCCCTGTGTGCCAGCTGTTGTAATGTACCACAGTACTCTTCAAGGTACTGTAAGATTAAAAATGCTTTTCTTTATTTTTGTGTTTGTTTTTAACGTATTATTTGTGTGGAAAGTATTATAAACCTATTACAGTACAGTACTATATAGCCGATTGCGTTAGTTGGTTACCTAGGCTAACTTTGTTTGACTTTTGAACAAAATGGACTTAGGAACATCCTCTCCGAACGGAACTCATTCGTATGTAGGGGACTTACTGTACTAAATACACAGCAAGGTTGGTGAGCGGAAGTGAGTTTTTCAACACCGCCTACTCAATTCAGCGTTTTCCCCCCTTCTCACTGAGGTGCGCACATTTCTCGAAGAGAACTGCAACCAGAGTGATATTTGAAATCTTGGGCATCTTCACAGGTCTTGGTCCCTCATATTCAGGAAGAGGCCCTCAATATTCTTACCTGTACAGATGATTGACACGCGGGTTTACACCCAAGGAGTTCATCCAGTTCCTAAACGTCCGCTCTTCTCTCGTCTCACCTAAATGAATGAAGACTGATTATCTTTCAGGCACCAAGAAAATATGCTTTTTTATGATCAAAGCTTAACTAAAGCAGCTGTCACAAACACTGAAAGTAGCATCAAAAAAATAAATAAATAAAAACCCTAACAGATTTGAGTGAGGGTTACTATTCTGCATTAACTGTTTTTCCACTTCAATTCAATGAGAACAGTGTCTATTAGTATGCACAGCATACAAGAGACCATGTGGGGAAACTGTGCAGGGTCGTCCCGCAAAGACTTACATTCTTTCTGGAAAAACATGGATTTTGAGAATCAAAGAGGGATCATGCAAGCTAGAGGACTACCATATGAGGTGGATATTTCTATTTGAGTTGAGATAAAGGAGAGAATTGCACAGGCTACATTTGGAGGCAGTACAATTTGAACTTTACCTTAGAGGGCTAATAAAAGCTGGAGAGTAAAGAGGAAATAGGAGAGGACTGGGGGGGGTGGGGGCGAGTAAGGAGGGCGGGGTTGGAGATTATGTAAATATGAACACAAAGGGAACGGCCGACAAGGTCTGTATTAAGACCATTAGAAACTGACTTTTCAAATATCTGGGTAGCACAGTCCATACCAATAAGGCTGTCTGGTGGCTGGAACCAGAATTGGGAATCTTTGGATGCCAGGTAGCAGATTTTGGTTGATATATTAGACGATGACAGTCATTATGGGTTTTTTTTTAATTACTATAATAAATTCTTGAGCAAGGCAGAGTTATGATGAAAGCAGCACTATGACGTGTTTGGCAGCAGTGTGCAGAATTACTGAAAGGCAATATGCATCTAAATTAAACATACAGAGGGGAGAGTGTTTGACGCCCCCACACGGGCACGTTCAAGTGCCTGATGGATGGAGGGGTAGGCCCCTGACACCTACTGAAACAGCTGGTGTATGATTTAGTAAGAGTCCAGAAGAGCAGAAAGGAAAAATAACAATCTAAAAGTCATTCTGTGGGAAGAATTGTTAGTATTTGCTGATTCAAGAGATTTAGGGGTGAAGGAGAGGAAGATATCAAAGTGGAACCCAAGGCTTTGGTGACTGAAGAGAGAAAAATGTGGTATGATTCATGGAAATGGAGAATTTCTAAAGGAGAGTGGTTGGGATGGGAGGTTGGGGGGTGGGTAGAGAGGCAATGCAGCAGGGGGGAAATGATCAATTCTGCTTTTCATATTGATCAATTCTGATCAATACGCTGAATTTCAAGCGACAGTGATGGACCCAAATGTAGATGATCTAGAAGCAGCTGGAAATGGGTGATGAGAGGGCTTGACATACAAACTTGGTAGTCAACAGAATGCATGGACCCCTGACCACCATACATCAAAATCATACAAATGCAGAGTGTTGGAACAAGGATTGACTTTGCATTTCCAGCTGGGGTAAAGCCTTGTAGAAAAGGATTAACCAATTCTTTAAAATGTAGATTTGCTTTCTTTGGGGATATTTACTTACTATTATTTTTGTACTGACTTTTCCTTCTCAATATTGGGACTCATTCACAATGGGAAAAAAAGAGAAAAACATCTCTGGCAGCTTCACCTATTAGAACCTGACTAAAAGCTATGTGACTTTTGTCTAGGTTTAGGGCATTAACCCCCTAAATATAACTGCCATGGATTTTGTCTCAAAATATTATTCCATGACCTCCATTACCAAATCAAAGACAAAACAAAAACCTCAGTAAGCACCTCTTAGCATAAGTTAAATATCATTTTTAGATGACAAGTGGCTGCAATTTCTTGCCTCTAGGAATTAACACTCAGTCCATTAGGTACATAAATTAGGCTTTTGGAACCCAGGATTTATTTCACCCGATAATTAAATGCACTGTCTTCTCTAAAACATTTAATTCTGATAATGGATGAAGCCCATGTATAATGGATGCGATAGAATGGTAGTTGATTATTCCTCCCTGGCCGTAATTGACTTGATTAATCTATTTATTCTCTTTGTTAGGTACCAGAGAATTGATGACCTGTTTGCAAATCTCCCACGTGAGGGGCTTATGTTTGCTTAGGAGGTGATTCTGCATTACTCTTGAATTAGAACTGTGACTGCTTCACAGAACATTTACCCAACTGGTTTCCAGTTACCTTCAAGAGCCCCCCAGTCGATGTCCTGGTTCTCAGGCTTGTGCAGGGCAGGGTATTTGTTAAAGAGATTGGCAATAAAAGCCAAGTTCAGCTTGGGGTTCCCTCGGACGACGTCTGTGGCCGTGACAAACTGGCGGCAGCCCAGCCTCTCGGCCTGCTGCAACATGCATTCTGCCCTCTGGATGTCGTCCTTCTCCTGCGGTGGAAAAGGACAACCATCTCAAGGCTGGGTCAGAGCTTCTCCGGGCACAAAGCAGACACGGGTAACATGAAAAAGAGACGGGCATCTTACCAAAACCCTCAGTATTCGATCTCAGGTAGACACCTAATAACAGCAAATCATTCCTTCTCTTCGCCTGGACCCAAATCAGAAGGGGGCTTCCCTGGTGGCTCAGACAGAAAACAATCTGCCTGCAATATGGGAGATCCAGGTTCTATCCCTGGGTCGGGAAGATCCCCTGGAGAAGGGACTGGCTACCCACTCCAGTATCCTCCCACGGGCAGAGGGGCCTGGTGGGCTACAGTTCACGGGGTCACAAAGATTCAGACGTGACTGAGCGACCAACACACATACACAGAGTTTCAATTAAGAGGAGTATCAACTTAATTAATCGAGTCCTCCTATCTTTACACAGAGCAGAACAATTTCAGATGCATGGCTGGTTGTCTCGTTTTTAAAGAGATGCAATAGATTCTACAGTTTTATCACGTAAGTTGATCTTAATTATTTTCCACCAGTAGGCTTCCTTTTTATTATCTTCTGGCACAGCAGCAGTGGTAGTGTTGGTCACTCAGTCGTGTCCGACTCTTTGAAACCCCGTGGCCTGTAGCCCGCCAGGCTCCTCCGTCCATGGGATCTCCAGGCAAGAATACTGGAGTGGGTAGCCATGCCCTTCTCTAGGCAATCTTCTTGCCCAGACTTCACAAAAAGTTCATTTATTAAATAATAAATTACACTTATTTTTAGTTCATTAAAAAATATTGACATCTGCAAACAAGAGCTTCTGGTTAGTTTAACTTCTTTACCCACATTCAGCTGGTGTACCCGCAATTCTGACAAGATAAAATTTGTGTCTACATAGTGTCACTGATAAATATATGATACCAATTTGGCTTTGCAGACTTCAGACTGAACATCACTCCTTAACATACTAAAAGTCTATTCAAATTGGACTAGAGAATTTCTAGTCATTTATAAGCAGATTCTTAACAGAAGACTTAAGTTTTGTTGAAATACAGTTCTCTGCCTTTTAATGCTCTTAAAAGTCTATGAAAGCACTAATTTTCAGACAACTAGAACTTACTAAAACTGGAATGATCTCTTAATATGATGCTTTACTAGTTAATACTATAGATGATATATTTCAGATGCTTTACTTCTTAGTCAGGAATGAGTTTTTTTCTTTCAAATTTCTTTGTAAAAAATATTTATTTATTTACTGGCCGAGTTAGGTCCTGGTTGCGGTATGTAGGAACTACACTATGTAATTCAGGGTCTTGTGTTGCATGGACTCCACTCCTCTCTTTGCTTAATGTTAATTTCCAGATTCAATTTTCCACAATTACTACCCCAAACTGTTGACAGTTTTTAAAAATTTAACAGGGCTTCTAAGCAGAGATGTCCACTCCTGGACTTCTGGAGCCAGCATCACACAGGGCGATGGAACCGCCAATGCAGAGGAATAATGGCACTGAATCACGACTTGGGGTATGGACTTACCCTCAGTCCTGACATGTCAATAACAACAGCAGGAATACCTTCTTCATCTCCTTTTGGAGCCACCTGTTCAAGCAGGTGGTAATAAGCTTTCGAGTCCTGTGAGAAATGAGGAAATTACAATCTCAAGATGGCATAGCTAATTACACACTTAGCACAACAATAATTTCCCCAAAGCAAACATATTTCATTTCTTATCCAACTATCATTCAAGAATGCAACTTAATTAACAAGCTGGGAACATTCCACTAATTTTAATTTTCCACTTGTCCTTTACATATTATATTTATTTGCCTTTCTTTTTAAAAGAAGTATAACAGTTAAAAATACAGGACATACATAAAAGGCAACCCAAAGAAGCAAATACTATTCTGCTGCCCTCAAGGGGGAAAATAATTTCTTTACATGTATTCAATTGTATACAGGAAAATATATATACCTTTATATTGTTGTAGAAGTCAGTCAGCTAAGGTTTAATTTAAAAAAAAAAGTGACAGAAAAAGGAAGCAGAAGTTTAAAGCAGAGTTTAAAAATACATTTAAATGGACAATCAGCAAAAGAAAAAGATTTCAAAGACAGAAAATTGAAGCATTCACAAGCAGTCTTTATGCCAAAGGAGAAATATTAAGTGCACTTACTATTGATCAAGAAGCTAGAAAAAGTGATTAAATTTAAAATTATCTCAGAGAGGATATAGATATTGAATTCTCATGTTTTCTTAGATTCTGGAAATAGGTTTATTGACAAGAAATTTTCTGAATCACAGTCAAAGTTTCTTATTCAATGAAAGCATACAAATTTTCAGGTAATTTATTATTTAAATCGCTGAAAGACATCTTAATTTCTCTTAAAGATCCAACACTCAGCTGTTTCTCTGTTTGTTTTTTAAAACCGGGTAAAGCCTGAGGAGGCCAGAGGTACGCTCACCCTTGTGACCTTAGAAAGATGAGAAGAGACAGGGCCAGGCACAGATGCTGCATCTGGGAACCAGATTTGCATCTCCTCTTCCTACCCGCCCCTTCTCTTACTTTCTGCTGTAGCTGTTTCAAAGTCAGTGAAAGTTCCATGCAGCTGTTTTGTTGTTTAGTCCCTAAGCCATGTCCTGCCCTTGCAGCCCCATGGACTGTAGCCCACCAGGCTCCTGTGTCCTTGGGATTCTCCAGGCAAGAATACTAGAGTGGGTTGCCATTTCCTTCTCCAGGGGATCTTCCCGACCCAGGGATAGAACCCAGGTCTCCTGCATCGGCAGGCGGGTTCTTTACCATCTGAGCCACCAGGGAAGCCCTCCTTGCAGGTGTTAGGCATGAATAAAGTCTGCATGTCACATGCCACATCTGTTTAGCTTTGCTAAGAGTCATCTCACTTCACGGGACCCTAAGAAACCTGTTTCACTCACTCTGTGTTGGGTGTTTTCCCCTCCTGTGCTGACGTGTGTGATTTAAAGGCATCCCCTAAAGTTGCCAGATGTTGGCTTATACGTCTCAGCACTGACCTCGGTGGTGATGCAGCTGCTCCCAGAGAACAGGCACAACCCCTGTACCTATGCTCAGCCTGCCAGCTCCTATCCCATGTTCTAAAGAACACAGCCTTTCAGTCACAGAAAATCAGGGACATTTATGGCTCAGACTGAGCATCCTAATTTTGTCTGAAAAATGTGGCTGAAATAATGGCCAAGCCTAACTACTGAGTGCAGAGGGAGACAATGCTGTCCAACTCCTGTTAAATTCTAGTCTGGCTGCTTGTGCCAGAAGAATGGAAACTGTGAACCAATGTGAACTGTGTAACCAAAGAAATTGTGTAGTTAGAAAAAACAAATGGCATTATTAGCTGATGTCCTAAGGAATGGGGGGCTTTCCATCCAGAAGCTTTGCTCTAACTGGTACTGTGCCTGGCAGACCTTGAATTCTAAAAGCCAGAGAAAGAAGGAAGCTGTCACTAAAGAATTAAAAGCTGGAGTTGAGTCTCAGTGAGTCATGTGACCTTTCCTCTGACTCTTCCTCTTTGGAGAAAATGTCTTTTTTTTAACTTTTGAGAAAGTGGAAGACTGAATTATTTTCCTCACGTTGCACAACAGCATCTCATACGATTTCCTACTGGGGACTGACATTCCTTCTTGCTCCTTAAGCTCTTTCTATCTGGAAATATCTGTCATCAATGCCAACAAGCTGGTCCTTTCACCCTGACATGGAACGTTTCACAAACTTGCAAACCACAAGGGGTATTTCCTTAGCTTTTCAACCTTTGGATCCCTGTTGTAGGACTAATTGTGTCTTCTACATTTTCTGGGGTTAATTCTCATTGCAGATGGTTTCCAGAATCATTATCTTTACAGTATCACTCTGGTTTCTACAAATGCAAAGCTTTCAAGAAGTTTACAAATTGTTTTTGGAGGAGCACTGTGTATGGTGGTCAAGGACCACGGAGATCAACTGCTCAACTGGAGCCCGGGCCCCATTCTCCAGTTCTGTGAACTTGAACAAGTTCCTTATATTCTCTTTACCTTGGTTTCCTTACCTGCAAAATGAGCAAAGAATAACCCTTATCTCAAAGACATGTCATGAGGATTAGAGGCGTCGATACATGCGTAAGACAGTTAGAACAGTACCTGGCATGCAGTCTTTGCTATGATTAGTGTAATTAGAAGAGTAATCCTGGTTTGATTTTCTTTGGAAAGGCGACCCCATCTGATGCTCCCGTTGACAAAGTCAGAAAGACATTAGAATCCTATGGAGACTCTCTTCACCTGAAAATCAGCCTTATCTCTTGCCCTTTGTCTATTTCACCCTCATCCCTCTGGATCGGGATTTTGAAACTCTAGGGAACACCCATCATGTTTGATGCCATGCAGTTACTAGGGCCTCAGACAGATCTGTATGTGACCCAGAGCTGGAGCTGCACACGGACCTGGGAATGGCAGGGGCTCCAAAGCAGCACCGGCCACTCCAACTAGCCCTAGAACTTCTGAAGAGACGAAGCCCGCATCTTTATCTGTCTCCATTAACGCCCATATTCCCTCCACTGCTGTGGTTTTAGTCACGTTCCAACTCCAGTCCTCCTACCTTGATGTCGCTGCTGAAGTTGTTGATTTTGTTGCAGCCTGCATTTTCCAGGTGGTAGTTAGCCCATCTCAGCAGGAGCTCCTCAGGAGAGAGTTTCATCAGGTCCTCCAGGCTCTCCCCTTCTCTCAGAAGAGCAGCCAGCGCTGAAGAAACACAAAGACCGAAGGAAAATGAATGCAGGGGATACTTGGTGGGGGATTAGTGACAACTTAAACGGAGCCCTGCTGGGAAGGCAAAGGTACCAAGCTATCTCTCTGGGATAAAGGGATGTATAGCTTTGCCCATGGAATAAGTATCTTAGCATTATTCCCTAAAAAGAGGTATAGGGTATTATGAGCCTATTTATTATCCCCATTTTGGGGGTGGAGAAAAAGTGAAACTGTGAATTGCTCAGTCATGTCTGATTCTCTGCAACATCATGGACTGTCCATGGAATACTCCAGGCAAGAATACTGGAAGGGGTAGTCATTCCCTTCTCCAGAGGATCTTCCCAACCCATGGATCGAACCTAGATCTTCTGCAGAATTGTAGACAGATTCTTTACCATCTGAGCCACCAGGGAAGCCTCTGTGGGTGGAGAAGGCATGACACCAATGAATGTCAGCACAATGCCTAAGAATACAGGGGCAGAGCTGTGGAAATAATCAAGCCTATCGACTCGGAATACTTTGCTGGGTCTGTTAGAACACATTTCATGATAGGACAACATTTCTACTTTTAAGAGATCAATTTTGTGATAACAACAATGTCCTCTTGTTTATTTTCATGGGAGTTTTATATTTCAAATGCATACCTGCATAATGACAGCAAGTCAAAAAGTGCAATTAACCCTTTCCTCTGTGTTTCCCGGATGAATTAAATCACTTTTGCTCAGCGAGAAGGTCTAAATCTAGCTGAGGTCATTATTTGCAAATCAATATTCCTTCTAATGTGTTCTAAGTTTCCCTATTTGCTTTTTTATTCTTTATATTCTGTTTAATATAATCCACTGGTTTTCAAATGGTTTCAAATGGTACCCCAGAAGTCTTCACTGGGTATTTTGATTTGGACATGTTAATAAAATGTATACATAACTAAAGGCCACAATCTGGCCAGAAATTTCATATTAGTAGGATCTACACAGGAAAAATGAAAGGTAACAGTGTGCTTAGGATTGGTATTTGTCAAGGTCTCCTACTATTGTTCAACGGACTGGCTGAATTGCTGAAACACTTAGGATCCTGACAGCAGGTGGAGTAAGACTGACAGGTACAATATTTAGTTCAGAACTGTGAAACCCTAAATGTAATTTCCTATATTCTTGGTAAAAAAAGAGATTGCATTTCTCCTAATCTCGTACTATCACTGCAGTATATGATTGCGAATCGCTTTGTAAAATCCAAGTTTAAAATAGCCTAATTTGTTACAAAGCATCTAAAGGCAAAGTGAACTCAGAAAAGCTCTTGAGGTCGGAGTCCCAGACAACTAGACAGAGCTACAGGTCCTAAACAAGCCTCCTTATTAGTCTGTGGTCTTTAAAAGGCATTTGCTCTGTTCTAAAAAGTCTGAGCAGTGTAGACAGAATGTGTTATAGTAAAATGGATTGGATAAAACTATAGTTTCAAAAACTGCAGATTCTGAGCTTGACAAGTCATGACATCTTCCTCGTACAGCCTTCAACATCGGCATTAACAAAAAGTCAAGCCATTATTCACGTTTGAGGCTTTGCTCATACCTTCGTTTCTGCTGAGCTCGATGTCGGCAAATAACCCGATTTTGATGACCTGCCACAGCAGTCCCAGGACCAGGTAAGGCTTCCCCTCCTTTAAGTCCTCAGCGCCAATATTAACCACGTGGCACCCAATGGCTGAGGCAGAGTTCAGAGCCAGGTTCAAATTTTCCTGAAGGAGAAAAAATAATACAAGTTTTATTTTTGACTTTGCAGAGAACAAATCATTATTAACTGGCAAAGCAACAGTGTTTTGCTTCTGGAAAGTTCACAGGTCTAGACGCATTGCCTTCACTAGGCTTAAATATTGGAAAAAAGCAGGAATATCTGGAGGGAATGTCTAGGAACCTAGATACTAGGATCAGGCAGCTCACCCTGGTCAGGATGAAACTAACAAGCCTTATTTTTTCACACTGCTCTGTGATGGAGCCTCCACACTCAGCATCTCCATCAGCCAGCAGTAAAGGGGCACCTTTTAGGACAGTCACTGTCTTGTCACCAGTTATTGTCAATAACCCAGCTGTTGATGTAAACCGAGGTCATAAAAGAGAACACCAAAATAGCTTTTTGACTTGCAAACTGGATACTGAAGGAATGAAAAAGACACAAATCACCTTCCTGGAAAAGACACGGTGGTTTTCACTAGGATAATGTACCGAGTGTCCATAATATCTAGGGCCCTTGAGTACACACAACATACATACGAACACACACACGCCTACCCCCATGCATACAGATTGTATGTTCTTACAAACTAGTAATAGTCTATGTAAGGTGACACAGATACAGTTGGAAGAGGGTCAATGAAGTTTTCAATCCAGGGTTTTTATATAGCTGACCTTGAAAGCCATGGGCTTGAGCTGCTCAGACCCACATAAGTGTATGGACCCACTATGCGTAAATATTGTGTCAGTCACTCAGTCGTGTCCGACTCTGTGTGACCCCATGGACTAGGGCCCACCAGGCTCCTCCACCCATGGAATTCTCCAGGCAAGCATACTGGAGTGGGTTGCCATTTCCTTCTCCAATGTATAAATATAGTGAATACTATAGTACTACATGATCCATGGCGGTCGAATCCACAGATGAAGAACCACGGTTATGGAAGAACCAAGTACAGGAAGCACAGACTGTAAATGACATTCAGATTTCAGATGGAGCAGCGGGTTGACATCCCAACCCTCCTGTTGTTCCAAGGTCAACTGTACTCTCATTCTGGGTCTGCAAAGCAGGACTTACCAGAGTCAAAGATCTATAGAACTTGTTTTTATGATAAATTAAAAGCAAAACAAAACACAGGCCACCAGGGAATTTGGAAGAGAACTATCAGAAGAAAGAGCTTCCCAGGTGGCTCCGTGGTAAAGAATCTGCCTACCAATGCAGGAGATGCAGGAGATGTGGGTTTGATCCCTGGGTGGAGAAGATCTCCTGGAGTAGGAAACGGCAACCCACTCCAGTATTCTTGCCTGGGAAATCCCATGGACAGAGGAGCCTGGTGAGCTACAGGCCCTGGGATTACAAAGATTCAGGCACAACAGACGGATTGTGCACACACACATAGAGCTCAAGTGACAAGTAAAAAATATGGGGTCCAGTTATGGCAAAGACTAAAATTTAACATCAGGATTCAAGATGACGTTAAGTGCCTTCATATACATTTAATCATTGTTCTTGTTTTGATCACGGCTTCCATTTTTTAAGAACACAGGATTTGCTTAAATCCAAATAGGACATAATTTATTGTTCATGATTTAAGAAGTGAGACGTGGCTTCCGAGCGAGAGGATTACAATAATGTTAAAATGCTGGAACACAGCACAGAAATGCACTTACTTACTACCAGTCACTGTTCCAGTTAATCAACAAATCGAAGGTATAAAAACAAGTTATATTTATCACACTGGTGGCTGCGGCCGACACCACTGCGGAGGCTGCCAGAGCACTTCCCGTGTTCACCCCCTCACTTCTTAGAAAGGCTCATCTTTTCAGATAAAATGCTGTGTATCTGGCATCAGCTCAAAGATAAATTGCCAGGGGAAGTCTGAGTTAAAACTTGAGCCAGTGTGAATTTTATTCATAAGGGGCCAAGACAAAGTCTACCCCCAACGACCAACACTCACCAATTCCCCCTACCCCCACTATATTAATAAAAGACGAAGTAAAAATGTTTTCCCCTGTGCCCTCTGGTCATGACCCATCACCAGCCCAGAGCTTGGGTTGGAGGAATAATGTGTGGGCATCTGAAAAAGCCCGGCTTGGCAGTGTTGGGGACCCATTCCTTCTAAGCACAGTGCTATATTAAATAAGGTAACACAGGGAAGATGTACCTGAATGGTGAAAGGGGTGAGTTTCTTTTTGTTGATTGTCCTCTCATCAATTGTGTCCGGTACTGACAGATTGATCATTTTACTGAAAGAGAAACAATGAAGGAAAGCAGGCTTCTAAATAAAGGAGCCTAATGACATGGAATTTAAATTCTAGCGATGCCATAAGCAGATAAGACAGCACCATAATCTGAGCTACTCAGTGGTCAAATATAAAATCAGTCATGCAATTTTAACTAGATTCAAACTATCTGTGGAAAAGGTTAATCCTCCTTCAAGTCTTACTAATATAGTGAAGCAAGAAGTAAGGGTCCTACTTCGTTCATTCACCAAAAAGCTGAAAAATTATTCTGGTTCCTTAAATTAGAAAATTCTGGGTAGATAGCCAAGCAAATTCCCCATGAGTTCTTCTCTTTCTCAGTCATGAGACTTGCCCCCGCCATATAAAAGATTATCAATATACAATCTGAGTGTATATAACGTCTAAATTTCTATTTGATATCTGGTCAAACTCTATGCCTTCAACTAACCATATGATGAAATTTTTTATTATCTCCTGTAATCATTACAGTATCTGTACTTTAGAAATGTCTGCCACTTAAGTATCTAATATATTGACCATTCATTCAAAATAAGCAATTATTATTTATGAAAAACTGATTCTATCCACTTTGCATTGGTTTAACCTCCATGAGGTTACTAAAAATAAAAGTTCTTTGACCACTTCCATCTTATTTAAAGAAGTTGGGGGTAAAAAATACAAAGAAACAGCAACAAAATCAAAGAATAATAAACTTGAATGTGACTATTCCTACTTTTTAATAAAAGAAATCAGCATTGACATCTTTCCTAACAATTTTTAAGCAACTACCTTTTCTTGTGTTTGTTCTTTAAATATGTATTTCCACAACTTTGCCGTGTGTGTGCATGTGTACATTATTGAAATAAAAAGCATTTTACTAAAATTTAGGCCTAAAAAACCCTAAAGGGGTTTTACTAAAACCCCTAAATCATTATTTAAAAAATATGAAACTAATAGTGAACTAGAAACTATGGGAGATGGTAGGAGAGCAGTGTGGCTTAGAAAAGAAAGATATCCCTGCCTTTGAAAAGCTTATAGCTGGGGGACTCTCCTGGTGGTCCAGGGGCTAAGACTCCATGCTCCCAATGGAGAGGGCCAGGGTCCAATCCCTGGTCAGGGAACTAGATACTGCATGCCTCAGCTAAAAAGACCCTCCACGCCCCACCTAAGACTGAAGACCCTGTGTTCTGCAACTAAGACCCAGTATAGCCAAATAAATAAATTTATTTGTTTAATTTACTTAATAAATAAATAAAATTTATTTATTTAATTTTATTTATTTTATCATTTAAAAATAAGTGAAATTTATTTATTAAAAAGAAAAGCTTATAGTCAAATTTCAGAGACAAAAGATACGGGCATCAAAAGTTACATCAACAGTCCAAAGCAGAACACTATAATGGCTCCCAAAGAACTACAAACTATAAAGCGCTTTAAGAATTCAGTGAGGGGAGAGATCACTAGGAGTTGGAACAGACCAGAAACCTTTATAGTAAATGGATTCATGTAGGAGGAGAGGGTAGGGAAGGGCATTCTTGAAAAGGAAAATAAAAGGCGAAGCCGGAGTCGCAAGACGTAAGCAGGCTGTGTGTGGGGAAGAGTGAGCATGACTGCTAATACAGCCGGTCCCTCCTGGAATCCTTCACTGGTACCCTGGACTGGGGGCCTGAGTCACGCAGGCCTTGGGAGGGAGGACTAGAAGGAGACTGAGGGAAGACCAGGCGATGTGTGGGGCACCCACGGAAGGAGTCAGGACCTGATCCTGTGCACTAGGTTTTTGATGTCTTTTTTTTTTTAACAGTTGAACTTTATAAAAATGAAACCTCATGGTGAGCTCTAATAAATAAAATGCAATTGCTCTGGTCAGAGCGGAGGAAGGATTGAGGGGGGGGTGTCAGTTAAGGTCCTGCCCACTCATCCTTTCCTTCAATTCCTGAGCCCACCTGAGACGAGGCATTTCAAGCCTCCTTAATTGCCTCACGATGACAGAGAGGCTGCCAAAGCAACTGCCACAGCGGCTCTTTCAAAGACACCGTCCTGACCACATTGAGAGGCCTCCCGTGGAGAGAATATAGCCCTCCTCTTCCAGGCGCCCTCAGCATGTGTGCGGCACACAACAGGCCCTCTGCTTGAGAACCGGCGTTGGATGCTCCGATCCCCATGCTGCTCTTTCCTATTCAATTCTATGCACTCTCATGACGGGCCGTGTTCAGACGAAGAAAAATGGCATAGAGTCCAAAAGTAATTGCTACTGACCTCGTGTTCCTATGGCCCTATGTTCACGTTTCTCTCTGATCTATGCCGCCCTCTCCTCCACCAGAGTGAGAGTAGTTTTATACTTCTCATTATTAGTTGCTTTAGAAAAAAAAGATGTGGACCATTTTTAAGTCTTTACTGAATTTGTTACAGTATTGCTTCTACTTTATATTTTGGTTTTTTGGCTGAGAGGCATGTGGGATTTTAGCTCCCTGACCAGGGATTGAACCCACACCCCCTATGTTGGAAGCGGAAGTTCTAACTGCTAGACCACCAGAGAAGTCGCATAAATTGCTTTTGAAATCAGTTTGCTCTCCTGGAGCTTCCACATGAAAATCCAGAAAAGCATCAGATCCAGCTAAGCATCAAAGGAAGTGAGCCTAAAAGGATCAACACAGTGAATGGTGGGTATTCCAGAAAATTCTAGGAAAACTTTTGGAAGCCAAGAAGGGAGTGTTTTTTTACCAAAGCACGATGCCATCTCCAACAGCACTGAAGAGATCGTTGGTGTTAGGATCCATTGGGATGACGTGCCGACAATCGGGGTCATTTTCCAGGGCTTTGTTTATCCAGTTAACAAAGGCATACTTCTCTTCCTCTGCAAGTAAATGATTAAAGTGACTCATTTGCAAAGTGAAAATCTGGTACAAGCAAAATCGTATACACACATGGCTCTTAGATTCTCATGCCCAGAAGAGACGTTGTGAGGTTCATCTGGTCCATTATCCTATCATCTCACATATATTGATAATAAAAAATCTCAGATGATTTGGGAAATAGGCACAAAATCTCTGTTTTATGTCCAAGTCATAAAACATACATATAGTAAACAAATTTAGAAGCTATAGATATGCAAATATATTTAAAAGTAAATGCAAAATGAAGTGAAGTGAAAGTCATCCAGTCATGTTCGATTCTTTGCAACTCCATGGACTATAGCCCACCAGGCTCCTCTGTCCATGGAATTTCCCAGGCAAGAATACTGGAGTGGTTGCTATTTCCTACTCCCTGTATAGGGAATCTTCCCAACCCAGGGATCAAACCCGGGTCTCCTGCATTGCAGGCAGATTCTTTACTGTCTGAGCCACTATCTATTTTTATATATGTAAATATATAAATAATTGAATGTTTATTTATATTTCTATACAATCTAAACATGAATATGGTCCAATGCTTACATGATAAAACTCAGGGTTCTGCCTCTCGCCCTGCTGCTTTCAGTGTGGGGTGATCACAGGCAATTTTTGCAATGTCTCTGACTTTCTTTACACAATTATAGGCATCTCTGCTTTTCAAAAGTCCACCTTGTTTTTGCAAAAGAGCTACATCAGTACCTGTTTTTGCTCACCACAAGAAATCTGCAGGGGATTTTTGCTTTTATGAAAAAAGGTGAAAAGTAAAAATAGTGCTCCATGTTTGTTTTGCAGAGGCAGTGGGTATCCCAGTAAGGAGAGTACCACCGCCCAGCTCCTTTCTTGGGACTATACAGAGCATCCCAGCATCAAGCTGCCATCATTCTGAACTGAGTCTGTGAGCATTTGTCTCATCTCAATGTATTCCGCGCATCCATCAGCAAGATGTGACCTAAGGTAACTGCTTCTTCACTTTGCACACTTTCGTTTACAGAAGGTTTCATAGAAATGCTGTACTCTCAGGTGGTGGGGGAAAACTGTATAATGACATTGTTATGAAATGAAATCACTTGTGATATGATATTTCTTTCATATCAGTAAAGCTGCCAGAAATTGACTTTAGAAATTTTAATAAAGCCTCAAGTTATGCCTTATAGCCCAGCACTGTGTTTCCCAAATTGTGTGTTACTGAAAGCAACAATGTCCCTCAGAAGAATTCTGAGTCACAACAGTTTGAGAAACACTGCATGGCATATTATTGTCTTGAAGATTTCACACAGCATATTATTGTCTTGAAGATTCCTAATGCACATTTACAAAGCAAAAGCCTGAAAATTTGCTATATTTAAAAATAAAAGGCTGAACTTGGTCTTTGCCATTAAGAATGATACTTAACCATGAGCTGATCTGTAAGATCAAACCGTGTTTTGAAGACCTCAGGAATTACTGGAAGTATTGGATTACTGTACTGTTTGGGCTATTAGAAGTTTCCATGAAGGCTGATGGATGGCACCCTTCAGAATAAATACACAGTTTTCCTCCAAATCAAGGAAAACACAATTTTTAGGGAGACTGCTCAGCAAGAATTAAGAACCATCATGAATTTTGGAGGTAGAAGCCTTTTTGTTCAAAAGATTTACAAAGGAGTTTTGGCAGCCTTTAATATGCTTTTTAAAGTTTTTTTTTAAAATTCATTTATTTATTGGGCTGGACCGAGTCTTAGTTGCGGCAGGTGGGATCTAGTTCCCTGACCAGGGATTGAACCCAGGCCCCCTGTATTAGGAATGCAGAGTCTTAGCCACTGGACCACCAGGGAAGTCCCTGTAATATACTTTTTAAATGCTGATGAGATTATTTGGCATTGGACCCTATCTAGAGCCAGAACTGTGGGCCCACTTATACACAGGAAGATAAACAGCAGTTAATAAACTCAGGTTAACTCCTGTCCTTCTTTGCACCCTTTAGGTTTGAATGCTGAGTTTGGAATCTGTAAACACAAAAGGCGTGGATCCTTTCGACATGGTTCCCTCTCCGTTTGTCCTCAGTTCATCCCAATCCTCTCTCCACTCTGCTCCCCAGCTCCCATGCTGGTACACCTACCTGAGTATGAGTGTTGAGTGCCAACACTAGACTGCTCGGAAGTGCCCCCGATTGCACAAATCCCTTCCTTCTTATTGATAGCTTTTCTAAAGGTCTTGGCAACCTCTGTGCTTTTCAGGCCATGAAAAACCTGCAAAAACATAATGTATCTTTAGAAACCTAATCTGTGATGTAGAAAACCATAAAGGAAACAATAAGCTATGCTGAAGCAAGAAAGATGGGAATGTATTGCTGGTATTTCTCAAATTGAACTTCCACGTTTCCAGTGCATCTCCTTGGCTTCTGCATCATACTCACCTTGATAAACTCATCAAAGCTGATCTTCCCATCCTGATCCAGGTCACCTGTGGCCATCAGGTTTTCTGTAATTTCTCTCACCCTGTACCCAGGCAGAGGCAAGCAGGCAGCCTTGAACAAGTCATTCAGTTCATTGCAGCTGATGTACCCGTTGCCATCCGTATCTGTAAGGCAAAGGAGGAGCTGATGGCTCAGGGCAATTTGGGTTACAACCCAAAGAGAGGTGAGAGAAGGCCTGATGGGAGCACAGTGGGTGGGAGAGGCAGTCATTCAGAGGTTGTGAGCTGACCCCATGCAAAGTCAGAATCTCACAAGAGACCTGTTGCTATTCTACATGGGTATTAGCATCATTTCCAACATCCAAGAGTCAAAATGTCAACAAAGAGAACAAGCTGAAGAGACTCTTACAGAAACAGATGGGAAAATAAATCACAGACTTGGAGCTACTGATTAAGAAAAAGTATTTGTTGTTGTTCAGTCGCTAAGTCATGTCTGACTCTATTGAGACCCCGTGGACTGCAGCCGGCCAGGCTCCTCTGTCCATGGGATTCTCCAGGCACGAATGCTGGAGTGGGTTGCCATTCCCTTCTCCAGTGGATATTCCAGACCCAGGGATCGAACCTGGATCTCTTGCATTGGTAGATGGATTCTTTACCACTGAGGCACCTGGGAAGTAAGGAATACTATAAAAACAAAGGAAATCAAAAAAAGCAGACAAGCTATAAAAGATGAGACTTAGTGGCCATGTCCAGGAAAAGCTACAGGTGAAGAAGGGCTCATATGCCATGTTTTGATAGAGAGAAAATAAATTTTCTTGAAGAATAGCTTTCAGAATGTTTCCCTAGCTCCTGTAATCAATACCACTGTTTTCCTGCCCTTTATACTATTTTGCTCATGTTACCAGTCACTGATTCTGTCCTAAAGCTACTAAAAAAGTAGAGAATTGTGTGACTTGAGCTATCAGGTTCACTTACCCACTTTGGCAAAAGCTTCTCTGAGCTCCATCATTTCTTCATCGGATACTGATCCTCTGGCCATTTTTTTACTGCTTCAGGCAACAGTTCTGCAGAGAGGGGACAACACATGGAGTGACTGATGTGCATCTTAAGATATACCACATTGAGAAGCAATTCTTATTTATTAAGTAAAGAAATATTTTTTTGCACACCTTATGACATATAATTATCTTCCCAAAAGGTAAGAAATGGACTTTTTCTTATTTTATCTTTTTCAAATTTTTTAACTTTTTATTTTCTATTAAAGTTGAGCCAATTAACAATGTTGTAATAGTTTCAGGTGGATAGCAAAGCAACTCAACCGTACATACATATGAGTGAGTGAGGGAAAGTAGCTCAGTCACGACTAAAGCTCGACAGCTTAGTCCATGGACTAAGCTGCATGGACTCTGTCCATGGACTTCTCCAGGCAAGGATACTGGAGTGGGTTGCTGTTCCCTTCTCCAGGCGATCTTCCCAACCCACTCTTCCCTAAAATCCCCTTCCATCCAGGCTGCCACATAACACTGGGCAGAGCTTCCTGTGCTCTACAGTAGGTCCTTGTTGATTATCAAAGAAATAGCCTTTTTCTTAACTGGACTCCACTTTTTGGTCTCCAGAGATGGTCCTCAACATTCAGAAAACTAAGATCATGGCATCCGGTCTCATCACTTCATGGCAAATAGACGGGGAAACACTGGAAACACTAACACACTTTATTTTGGGGGGCTCCAAAATCACTGCAGATGGTGACTGCAGCCATGAAATCAAGAGACACTTGCTCCCTGGAAGAAAAGCTATGACCAACCTAGACAGCATATTAAAAAACAGAGACATTGCTTTGCCAACAAAGGTCCATCTAGTCAAAGCTATGGTTTTTTCAGTGATCATATATGGATGTGACAGTTGGACTATGAAGAAAGCTGAGTGCTGAAGAATTGATGCTTTTGAACTGTGGTGTTGGAGAAGATCTTGAGAGTCCCTGGGACTGCTAGGAGATCAACACAGTAAATCCTGAAGGAAATCAGTCCTGAATATTCACTGGAAGGACTGATGCTGAAGCTGAAACTCCAGTACTTTGGCCACCTGATGTGAAGAGCTGACTCATTTGAAAAGACCCTGATTCTGGGAAAGACTGAAGGTGAGATGAGGAGGGGACAACAGATGATGAGATGGCTGGATGGCATCACCGGCTCAATGTACATGAGTGAGTAAACTCCAGAAGTTGGGAGTTGGACAGGGAGGCCTGGTGTGCTGCAACTCATAGGGTCACAAAGAGTCGGACACAACTGAGCAACTGAACCGAACTGAACTGAAAGATGGTTCATACTGTTTCTCTCCTCCCTGGGATCAGGCTGCTCCTCACGTCAGGAGATGGAGCTTATTTCCTCTCCTTGAATCTAGGCTGACTCTGACTGCTGTTAGTATTTAGAGGGCTGGAGAAGCCATGTCTGGGCTGGAAACTTCGGCTTCCTGCCTTTGGGAATGCTCCCTCCTTCTGGGATGCTCATGCTTGGGATTGTGTCTCTTGGAAACCAGCTACCATGCTCTGAGATGTCTAAGCCACAGGAAGTATGATAACTGAATGCTCTGGTTAGTGGTCCCTGCTGAGCTCCCAGGCAGCACCAGCATCAGCTCCCGGCCAGCAGAGTGGGCCAGTTTGGACATCCCAGCCCTTTTGGGCCCCTGGATGAACACAGTCCCAGCCAACATCCCATGAAGCACAATTGCCCAGAATTCTGATACCAAGAGAATTGAGAGATGGGTTTAAAACCCCAACATTTTGGAGTAGTTTGAAACACAGAAATATATGACCAAAACACAATTTTCCCATAAATGTCATTTTTAGAGATATGTTCACATTCATATTTCAAATGAGTATGTTTGGCTGAGTCAACAGATAACTTCAAAGGCAGTCATCAAAGTTCTCTAAGTATTTTAGAAAAGAGGAGGGGAATCTGATCGTCTAATAAGTCTAATGGGAATTTGAGGGACTTTTTAGGTGTTCTCAGAAAGGCGAGCGTTGGCTAAGAAACTATGCTAGTACTTAGGCGTAATTTCCCTTTCCCTGCGCATGATTGCTGCCCTCTAGTGGGTAGAAAGAGAATGCAACAGAAAATGGGTTATACGCTTGTCTGGCTAACCCCCTCCAGGACTCTTGCCTGAATTCCATGGACCGAGGAGCCTGGCAGGCTACAGTCCCCGGGGTAGCAGAGTCGAAACAACTAAGGGACTAACACACTAGCTAGTTCATAGGCTCATGTTTCAAATAGGAGTTCCGTTAAAGCTTATGGAATTTCCCAATGGGGAAGGGGTAAGCAGGGTGAGACTGTGAAGAAGTGTTTCTATTTACATTTGGGGCATTTTAGTGAAGTCACTGATTTTAAAAAATATTGAAAATTTGTGACAGAATGTTGTTTTAAATGGATTTCCTTTTTCATATTTGCATTTCATTTCTGCTGTACTTTTTCTCAGTGACAAAGCACCACACAAGACAGCAAAGTTTTAACACAAACCTGTTGGCCAAAAAAAATGCATTATGCTCAATTTTGCAAAAACACATCCCTTATTCACCAACTCTCTATACTGCCACATATATTTATCACATGTATTAGAAGTTTCAAACTTTCATTTTCCTAAGCAACCTCTGTGAATAGAATCCTTACATGTAAACAACAGTAACAAAAATAACTCTGGGGGGGGATAAATTAAGAGTATGGGATTATGTGTATGTATAAAATACATACACAACAAGGATTTACTGAATAGCACAGGGACCTGTATTTGATACCTTGTAATAACCCAAAATGCAAAAGAGTCTGAAAAAGAACAGACATTTATATATGTATAAAGGAATCATTGTGCTGTATACCTGAAACTAATATTATAAATTATTATATAAAATAAATATTACTAAAATATAAATATAAAATTAAACATAAAATTATTATATTAAAATATTGTTAAGTCCAATTTAAAAAAAACCAACTCTGAAAGACGTTGGTTGAAAAAAACCCAAATGCCCCCTCTCACCTCCACTATCCCATCTTCTTGCCACCTTACCCACTGGTGGGAACTCCAAAGAGCTTGATTTTAAAACTGTGGAATTATATATATTGTTAATATTTCAATTCCTTTAAATTGTGGGATTCTATATATTGTTATTGTTTCAATTTATATTGTTATTATTTCATTATATAATTTAAATTCTATATGGTTATTTCCATTTTCAATATATCTATAATTGTGGAATTATAATATATTGCTATTATTTGTCTTTTATTATCAAAAGCAACTATGGTATTATTATTTACCTTATATTAAAAAGGTGTTGGTCCATTAGGTTCTCTAACAGAAGGTAGAAACTGTTGAGAGCTTAACTGTGTGAGGAAACACAATCTCACCCAGCACAATAACCTCAGAGCCCAGCGGCGCCGGCCACCTGACTTTCTTGCCTTCACTTCTCTTCCTTCCTTTTGTGCTTGTCTGTTTCTCTGTCTCCCTCCCTCCCTCCCTTCCTTCCTCCCTCCCTCCCTTCCTTCCTTCTCTTCTTTCTTTCCTTGCAGGTTTGTTGTTATTGTTAGTCTCCTTTTTAAAAATCAAGCCAGGAGACGTAAGAGACCTGGGTTCGATATCTGGGTCAGAAATATCCCCTGGAGGAGGAAATGGCAACCCACTCCAGTATTCTTGCCTGGGAAATTCCAGGGACAGAGGAGCCTGGCGGGCTGCAATCCATGGGGCTGCAAAGAGTCGGACACGACTGAGCGCACACGCATGTACTATGCACTTGTTCCAAACCAATTTGAGCCCAGTTACAAGGATAGACCCAAGCCTAAGACCTAAACCCAATAAAATGTGATCAAGCAGAAGGTGAAATAAGACAACGGCGAGGGAGAGCCTTAATACTTCAAACACTGCACAACGAAAATCTAGTTCCAGGTTCCAAGTTCTCTAGAGGTTAAATGCGAAAAAGGAGCTATCACTTACATAGTTCCTTCTGTCTACGTGAGAAAAGTCAGTTTTCTTAGGGCAGCAGAACTGACGTCTGAGAGCAGTACCTTCATCCAATCTGGGTAAGAGGACATTCACGGGGTGTAGTAAATGCAAGTTCGGTGTTTCTTATACTGTCCCTCAGTAAAGACTGACGGCTCGGCTACATGCACTGGTACTTCACAGAGCAGGAGCCAGAAGCTCAGAGAAGTTAAGATCCACCTCTCAGACCACACAGCCGGGTAGAGGAGCAGCAGGATTCCAGCGCTCGAGTCTCCTCTCCTCTCCCATGCTCTCTGTTCAGGCCGCTTTGCATTTCTCTTAGACACTCATTTCATCCACCCATTCACTCATCCAGCAATTATTCATTAAGTATTGGCTGGGCCAAAAAGTTCGTTTGGGTTTTTTCCATTAGATGTTAACCTGGAACAAACTTTTTCGCCAACCCAATAAATAACATGGCCTATGCGAGATTTAAAAAAAACTAGAATATGAAGTATATATCCAGGTGTTCTAGCTTAGGAAGCTTTTGCTTTCCTGTGTTAAGAAATCGAGGCGTCTGTTGGAAGACACCAGTGTGTAATTTTGCATACTTCACTAAATCCTGATGACTACTTTGGTTTGATTCTTCTTTATACTCTCTACCAGTAAGAGAAGGCTCTCCTCCATTATATTTTAGCAAAGTCTTTGGTAAAGGCTGGCCCTTCTTGTTTTGGGGGTTTCTGCTTTCTTGGTTCACAGATGTTCACAGGGTTACTAGATAAATCCATTCACTTACAAATATTTATGAAAGCCTACTACAAGGCAGGCAGTGTTCTTCATTTTAGGTGAGCGTGCTGCCCTAGCTACTCTGAAAACTTGAACCAATGTTAAAGATCAAGAGAATGAATGGGGTCTCTGAATCTAAACTTGGCCTATTCTTTGACAGAAGACTTTTAGATTTTAGAGCACGTGAGTGATTGGTGAGAAAAACGTGTAAAGAGGCAGGGAATGAGACTGTCTTTTAAGGCTCAAGGGCAGTGTTGAGGAAAAAGGAAAGAAAAAAAAAAAAGAAAGAAAGTGTTGGGTGACAAAGAAAATCTAAAGATCAGGGTTCAGAGGACTTCCCTGGTGGCCCAGTGGTTAAGACTCCACCTTCTAACAGAGGGAATGTGGATTCCACCCCTGGTTGGGGAGCTCAGATCCCATGTACCTCACAGCCAAAAAACCAAAACACAACATAGAAACAATTTTACAACAAATTCAATGAAGACTTTAAAAATGTTTCACATCAAAAAATAAAAAATAAAGATTATGGTATAGTGAAAAAACAAAGAATACTTTAGCATAAAAATTGCAGGGCCCAAATAAAAGATCTAGGGAAGGAAACAGGGTTATTTTAAAACCTTCTAAAAGATTTATATAAAGAAAGCGAAGTCACTCAGTCGTGTCCGACTCTTTGCAACCCCATGGACTGTAGTCCACGAGGCTCTTCCATCCATGGGATTCTCCAGGCAAGAACAGTGGAGTGTATTGCCATTTCCTTCTCCAGGGGATCTTCCCAACACCAGGGTTCGAACACAGGTCTCCCGCAGTGCAGGCAGACACTTTAACCTCTGAACCACCAGGGAAGTTAACAGTATGGGGAGGACTAAATCAGAGAGAGGATCTCAGGGGTGGATCTCTCAGAGAGAAATCAGTCCTCAATATTCATTGGAAGGACTGATGCTGACGCTGAAACTCCAATACTTTGGCTATCTGATGTGAAGAACTGACTCATTTGAAAAGACCCTGATGCTGGGAAAGATTGAAGGCGGGAGAAGGGGACGACAGAGGATGAGATGGTTGGATGGCATCACTGACTCAATGGACATGAGTTTGAGTAAATTCCAGGAGTTGTTGATGGACTGGGAGGCCTGGCATGCTGCAGTCCATGGGGTCGCAGAGTCGGACACAACTGAGTGACTGAACTGAACTAAACTCAGAGATGTCAAATAGTAAGACAGCCTTCCAATGAAAGAAACTCAAAACCCTCCCTGGTGCCTTAGTCGGTAAAGAATCTGCCTGCAATGTAGGAGACGGGGGTTCCATCCCTGGGTCAGGAAGATCTCCTGGAGAAGAAATGGCAACACACTCCAGTATTCTTGCCTGGAGAATCCCACAGACAGAGGAGCCTGGTGGGCTACAGTGCATGTTATGGGTAGCAAAGAGTTGGACACGACTGAACCACTAACACTTCCACTTTTCAGTGACTTAAAAGCTAAAGGGAAAGAGAATAGACTGAACTTGTTTGAGAGGAGAACTGGAGAAGAAGTAATCACCAACCTAAATTACTATGATACTGTTTGTTGTTTGAGCCCAAACATGAAGAGATGTTGAAGGAGGCTCTCTCTTACCATCAGAGTGAGCTGTAAATCCTGGAAACACAATCCAACTTGTAGAGACAGAGGAATCTAAGAAATCATTTAGCACAACTCCCTCATTGTATAGATAGAGAGACTGAAGTTCCAATGAGATGAAGTGCTCTATCTGCTTATAAGTCTTCAAAGCACTCCTGGTCTAGGGTCTATAACTGAAAGAGCAGAGCAGCAGAAGGCCGGAGTGACCATTAATCGGGCCGCTACAATCCAGAACTTCGAACAGACCCTTTAATTAAACAGTATTTCACAAAGCAGAGCAGGAAGAAGAGGTAATTAATGGAAAAACATGCAGAGTGGACCATTTCTAAGAAGGACATGGCTGGGGTTAGAATCAAGTATTAGGTACTTCACACAGTCTATTGATATGAAAAAAAAATATGCCCATGTTAATTCATGTGTGTTTGATGGCTTGAGTCATAATTATGTGAGTTAGTTTCATAAAGACAATTGATGAGGGTCTGTTTGTAAATTACTGGCACCATATTAGCAGCTGACTCTAGAGAGGTCACTGAAGTAATGAGACTGGCTGCAGGCATTTGGAAGCTCCCATTTGGAGCTTAGAAGAAGTGGTTGAGGAAGGCGTGTCCCTTCCAGGGCGTGAACGAGCCCTTTCTCGGGCTTTGCTCTGCTGCTTCTGCAGTAAGTGGGGTCCTTTTAAATGACTACATCATCTAACTGTGACTTTGCCAAGAACCACTTTAAGGTCTTTTGCAAATCAGTGGTGAGTTCTGGAACCCCATTTCTGAACCACTGCCCAAATCATAAATCTAAGAAGACAAATCTCACATGATTCATCTAAGTCACGTCTGGCCGCTCATTTTTCTGTAAGCACTTAAATTTATTAAATCAATGATTACAGAATCCCAGGACATTTGGCCAAAGAAAGAACCAGTCGTTCTTTTCAGAAGGTTATTTTTAAAGCCTCAAGAAAATCAAATTACCGCCCCTACCCCCTCTCCAAACTTCAAAAGCCACAAAACCTGTTCCTTCTTTTAGGTCATCGAGTTCTAAGCCTCTCTTTAAAGAAGGCTGGTATTTTCCAGATGGGTAGTGAAAGAGAATTTCTCAGAATGACTTCTTACACTAAAAGCATCTCACTTAAGTTCCCTGAAATCTGAACGTAGAAACTATTTGTAGGAGTTTACTACAGAACACAGTGCTGGAGAATTTACAGAAGGAAATGCATGCTGTAAAATAAATGTTAAAATGGAAGCTGAATTTTCTCTGAGGCGTGTTTCCTAACTGACAATGAAAAGAAGCAGAAAGGCTGATAACACGTGATCCGTGCAGAGTGGAACAGCTACCTGGGCTGGCATCATTTTTGAAAGCAGGTAATGCTGTGTGGGTCAGTACTTTGATTCGATAGATTGATACCCAATTACATAACTGCTGGGATCAGAGCCTTATCTGTAATCTGGCATCACATTGTCAAGAGACTGTTTTGAATGTGCCCTACTTTTTCTGCAACTTGACACAGTGGGGAAAGTACAACAGGAAACTCAGGACCCAGGCTCCCAGCTTTCCCTCTGATTCAGTATGTATCCAGGAGAAAATTGTACAACTTCCGACCCCTCCCTGAGCAATAAGTAAACCCCAAACAACACGACGTCCAGAACATCATCAATCTGCCATCTTTAGCCTTACACTCTGATGATGAAAGAAGTGAAACATACAATACTTAGGATTCCAAAGCCAAATAAAATCCCCATAAATTTTTGAAAAAGCAATCATGCTACAGTTATATCAGATAAGGAAGGAATTTTGCTTTCCCTTAATCCTGTTCCCTTTCCTTTACAGAGTAAAACACTGTGTTGGCAGGGGTGCATGGGGGATAATTTTCTATGTATGCTTGGAATACCATTTCTCTGTGGATACAGATATTCCAAGCTTTCACAGAAAGGATGATTCTCAACATGTATTTTTCAAATGCCTTTGTTTTTAAGAACCAAATAACTATGCATGTGTGTCAAGCTGCTCAGTTGTGCCGACTCTTAGCGACCCCAAGGACTGTAGCCTGCCAGGCTCCTCTGTCCATGAGATTCTCCAGACAGGAATGCTGGAGTGGGTTGTCATGCCCTCCTCCAGGGGATCTTCCCAACACAGGAATCGAACCCAGGTCTCTTATGTCTCCTGGACTGGCAGGTAGATCCTTTACCACTAGTGCCACCTGGGAAGCCCCCAAATAACTACAAATGTCCTCAAATACAGACGACCATTTAAAGGGGCCCGTGTGAATTCTGGGGTCAAGTCAGAATCTCTTTTGGATTGCCTTTTCTCTCCCTGCAGACACATTGGTTCTCCCGAGGCTCTGCAGAGTGCAGGACTCTGCTCTGCAGGTCTCGGAGGCAAACAGGGCGGCAGTCAGTGAAGCATGGGAAACTGTTCCCGGCACAGGCTCATCGGCTCTCTCTCTTTATCTCAGGTGGTGAAAACACCCCGAGGGAGCCAGCAGCCCCAGTTACTCCATACCTGATGGACCTGACCTTGCTCTGGGGTCTCTGTGATCTGATCAACCTCAGAAGTTGAAGGGCTTCTGAAGCTGCATTGGGAATGGCACCCAGAGCCCAGCTCTGGCCCCAACTAAGGAGTGCCCAGCTCCCCATCCCCCCTCCCGGCACACCCTGATGCCTGTTTTCTACCAAGCTGCCCCTTCCACTAAGGATGTGACGCAGGGTAAACCTCTGGCGAGCAAAAGGCATGCTCCAGGCTGGGGTTGCCAGGCCTGCCTTGCCTTGGCCTCTGTCTCCTTCCCGGGGCTGTAGACAGTGATAGTCTTGGCATTCATGTCTAGAAAGACCACAGCTACCCTTCATTCCACATTCAACCACAAGGACTTAAGATCCAGACTTTCACCTATCGGAAGCTCAGGGAACCCCAAACACGTCTTTTCAAAAAGCTGAATATTATTAAGCCACTGTGATAGCATTGTCTCAATATCAGACGTCACGTCACCCATTTCCTTCATTCATTCACTCCACCTATGAGTCTACGTGCAAAGCACTGCCCTGGTTACTAGGTACAAGCAAAGGGCTCCCTGGGACATCATGAAGCCCACAGTTAAATGTCAAGTTTCAGATCCAACACAGAGATCACAGCTCATTACTGCCAAACGGTCAACAGAATGAAAAGAGTTCTGAAGATCAAAAATGAACAAGTGAAAAGGCTGAACACAGGGCTGCAAGGGTGGAGGGGGGAAGATGAGATAAGAATAAGAAATTAGCACAGAAGCTTATCAAAAAATAAAAATATCAAACATCTCAATCAGCGCATGCAATACATCTGTAGGTAAGCGGATAACTTACACATGTGGACATCTCCAAGAAAACCACAATAACTAGTAGGGAGTGGAAGAGAGAGCTTGGGGATCAGGAGACCCAGGCTGCTACCTGTCTGTGCCACATCAAGCTCCATTCAGCCTCTCTGGGCCTCAGTTTCCTCATCTGTAAATTTGGAGATGAAGTTCCTTCTATGTTAAAAGTTCCAAAAGTCTGTTCGCTAGCTGACAAGTGTAAGGTACAAGTTAGAGCCAGGGTGAGGTGTGTTTCAAGGGAGCCTAGAATAGGGGCCAGGGGCCATGAGGAGCTGTGGCCGTGGCCCTGAAGCATCTCTGGGGAGAAGAACCTCCTCGGGAGAGGACGCAGCATCTCCCAGCCCCACCTGGTTCCTGCTCTTACCTCAGCATCGGGTAAAGCTCTGTCCTCATGCATTCTCCTCACTGACCCGGGCAGATGCCCACGGCTCAGCGGCTCCACTGCTCAGCGCAGAGCAGGGAAGCTTCCAGAACGACACATGAGCTCCGTTTTCTGGGAGATCGCTGCGTACATCTTTAGTCAGTCTGCTCCAGTTCACTGTTGGTTTCCAGGCAAGAGTGCACGCACGCTGTCCCAGAAAGAGAGCCATCTACTATTTTCTCAAAAATATCCAAATAAGGCAACCCGACAAACTCTCCGCTGTCTCACATCCCTACCCTGTAACCTAAATCTTGGCTGATATGATGAAAGCGCTCTCTCTTGGGCTATTCTCAGAGGGAATTACAGAAGCGGCTTGATTCATAAAAATTCTGTCACATGCCTCAGTAAGAGCCACTGCACCTTCAAAAAAAATTCTTTGAACCTGTTTTTGGAGGCTCTCTTTCTCCAAATCTTTAAGTAGTTTTCTTTGCTATCTTCTGGGTCTATGCCAAGTTCCTTAAATGAGAACACAAGAATAACAAGAGTCATAGGATGTAGAGATAAACGGGCCAGATTTCCTATCTGGTCAGTCCCCTATCACAGAGGAGTAGAAAGACACCCAAGTTAAAGGCTGTGCTCTATGTCACAGAGCTCACTGGGACTGCAGTCCAGGGCTCCTTACTTCTCCTATTTCCTTGACAGGAAGTTTTCAAACCTAGGAGGGAATGCTGTTCTTCAAGTAAGACCTGCTCAATGCAATGGTAAAGTACAAATGCCCCATGATTCCAAATATCTTATGAATATAATTTCATGTATGTTCCTTGCACCTGAAGGAGAACAGTCTAGGTAAAGAGAAGGCATGTCCAGGTCCAGAGTACAAACACGTGCCCATTACTATGTACAAATCCTACTGGCACTTTCAGGGTTACAATGACTGAGACAGGATGAACGCTCTGTGTATTCATCTGTACCTTCAGTTTTGACTTCACAGGAAGGACCTCTGATAGTTTTTAGCAACCCCAAAGCAAACCACAGTAAGGTAACCCACACTGAGGCATAACGTTCTAAAAACGAAATGCCAGATTCATAGGGGAATATGAAAATGACACCCTCAGACATCTGAGATTAGCAAGGTTTGAGACATCCTGTCCTTCCAGCTGCTGGTTGGGGCTCTGTGAGTCCTTCCTTCTCTGAGCTCTAGTTCAGACCGCTATGGCTCAGCTCCCATGTCCACACCTCCATTTCTCCCAGCAGACTCTGAGATCACAAACCATAAGTCATCTCAAAGCACTGCCTCGTGGCTGGTGCTTAGTAGTACGCAGGAAATCAGTTGTAGGCGTGAACAAGCAAACCCATAAACTAATGGTACCCAGGGCTTGAGAAGGCTACGGTTACCTTCCTTGAGGAGCTAATACTAACATTTTCAGCATGTGAAAGTTGAAGTGTTAGCTGCTCAGTTATGTCTGACTCTTTATGACCCCGTGGACGTTAACTTCTGTCCATAGGATTCTCCAGCCAAGAACACTGGAGTGGGTTGCCATTTCCTCCTCCGAGGGACCTTTCTGACCCAAGAAGTGAACCTGGGTCTCCTGCATTGCAGGCAGATTTTTTACCATCTGAGCCACCAGGGAGGCCATTCTTGTGTTCACACTTATCATATCCCTCCCACTGAAAGATACAAACGTCAGATCAAGGCAAGCGGATGCATCAAGTTTATATGAGGCCACTTGGCAGGAAAAGCGACTCTGCAAGTGTCCCTCGCTGCCTTTGAACTGGGCTGGGGGTGCTCCCGGGCCCCAGCCTCCAGCCGTAAGAGGGTTCCGGCTGAGATAGCAGGGCCTAGGGCTGAGCAGTTTCTGTAAACCCTGCTGGCCACCGCTGATGCTGTGGTCTCCGCCTCAGTGTGCAGTGTCTCACTCGGAGCAGAGGCCTGCTTCGGGGGAAGGGACTGTGGTGTGGAGACAGATCAGGACCGAAAGGAGGGGGAAAATCAGCCTTGATGCACAAATTCAGCGTATTAGGAACACACACGGGAAAGAACTAGGAATGGGTGCCAGAGTTCACCTGAATATAATTTGCACATCACTATCTGGACTATGAAATTCCTCCTCTGGTAATGCTACGTGTCTACCACTAAGTTGTTTTAGATGCTCAGTCGTGTCCAACTTTTTGGGACCCCATGGATTCTAGCCCGTCAGGCTCCTTTGTCCATGGGATTTTCCAGGCCAGAACATTGGAGTGGGTTGCCATTTCCTTCTCCAGGAGATCTTCCTGACCCAGGGGTCGAACCCACATTTCCTGCATTGGCAGGCAGTTTCTTTACCATTGAGCCACCAGGGAAGCCCCCTTGAAGGGTGAATAAATTGGCTTATTACATGCAGTGAACATGCAAAAAAACAAACCAAACCAACTGAAGAACAAACTCTCGAATAGGGCCCTCTGAATTGTCATCCCTACTAAGTCAGTAAATAATAGCTATGGGATATTTGGCATTTTGCAGTTTTTACTAACTTGTTTTTAGAGTAATACATGTTTATCTTAGAGTAATATATGTTTATCTTATTACTAGAGTAATATAGTAATATAGTTTATCTTAAAAAATGTACATGAGTAAAAAGAATAAAATATAAACCACCTGTAACTCCAACACCTAGTGACAACTGATCTATTTTGGTATATATGCTTTTGCATGTTTTATAAATGTATATACAGTATATTTATTTGTACATTTCTTCTTTCAATCAACATCTGCCAAGTACCTACTCTATTCTAGGTCGTGCTTAGATGCTGGTGATGCAAATATAAGATGTGGCCCTGGCCTGTTAGGTAAGGAAGAAAGACATCAGTCACTAGAAAACAGGGGGACTTTCTAGATTTACAGGAAGGAGGAACACGGCTCTCCCCAGGGGAGATATGCATGGTGCCCCGGAAGTACTGAGATGTGATCCGAGTTTCCACAGATGGGAGGAGCCTGCTTAACAGTCAGTCAGTCTTTTCCTTATTCATTCAGAGTGACGAAGCCATATGCTCTCCATAGAAAGGTTATCTATGTTGGGCCAGAGAAAACAACAGCTAAAGGACAAATGGAGACGAGCTAATGTTCCCTCAGTGGTTACTCAACACTAAACGTTCTCTATGCATTATCACACTGAATTCCACCACAACTCTATGTAGCATTACAATTATTTCCTCTTTATAGATGAGGGAACTGAGATTTAAGTAACTGGCCCAGGGTTACATCGCTCTGAACCAGGGAAACCTCAGATAGTATGGTGCTGCATCATGAGAAAATGGGAAAATGGGGGCCCTGAAAAGGGAGGTTGCTTCCTGAAGTCTCAAAGTGAGTCACTGACTCATCAGAGAAGAGGAAAAGAACCTCCAGAATCCTACTTTGGTCTAGAAAGTATCAGAAAAGCACAAGTAAATTATGGGTTTCCCTGGTGGCCCAGATGGTAAAGTATCTACCTGCAACATGGGAGACCCAAGTTCGATCCCTAGGTCAGGAAGATCCCCTGGAGCAGAAAATGGCGACCCACTCCAGTATTCTTGGCTGGAGAATCCCATGGACAGAGGAGCCTGGTGGCTACAGTCCGTGGGGTCCCAGAGTCGGACACAACGGAGCAACTATCAAAGTCAGAGAGGTTTTAATAAAAAACCCCAAGATGCACAGTCCATGAAATGTAAGATGGACTTACATCTTCTGTAGTCCATATGTGGATGGAGAGGAGGATGATGGGAGGAATTTCTTCCACTTGTTTCAAGAACAGCACACGTCTAGTTTGCAGCTTCACCAGCTATAACAAGACCACGTTCTCCCATTCTAAGTGAGCGTGAGGGCATGACGGGTTTCTTACAAACCTCATCCAACCACTGATGATCTTATCTTTCTTTATGAAATTAAGCTTGCTATATACATAAAAAAGAGTAAACTAGGAAATAACATCGTAAAGCAAAAAGATGCTGGATTTTCTGATGTAGCAGCTTCTTCCTACATACTTGCATACACGTTACTTAAATTCTTTGAGTCTCAGTTTCTTTATATGTAAAACGGGGATATTGATAACAGTATGGAGGTTCCTTCAGAAACCAAAAACAGAACTACCATATGAACAACTTACTGGAGGAAGAAGTAGCAAACTACTCTAGTGTTCTTGCTGGGAAAATCCCATGTACAGGGGAGCGTGGCAGGCTATACTCCATGGGGTTGCAAAGAGTCCAACATGACTGAGCACTCACACACACACACATACAAACACATAAACAACCTAAGTGTCCATCAACAGGTGAATGGATAAAGACGATGTGGTACATATATACAATGGAACATTACTCAGCCATGTAAAGGAACAAACTGAGTCACTTATAGAGATGTGAATGGACCTACAGTCTGTCATACAGAGTGAAGTGAGTCAGAAAGAGAAAAACAATGATCATATATTGATGCACATATATGGAAACTAGAAAAATGTCAAAAATGAACCTAGTTTCAAGGCAGGAACAGAGAGGCAGATGCAGAGAACAGATGTGTGGACACAGGGCGAGGGTGGAGGGTGGGATGAACTGGGAGATTAGGGTTCACAGACTATCGTGTGTTAAATAGACAGCTAGTGGGAGCCTGTGGTATAGCACAGGAAGGTCAGTGTAGTGCTCTGCGACAACCCCGAAGGGCAGGCTGGGGGTGGGGGTAGAATGGAGGTTCAAGAGGGAGAGGATATGTATATACATATGGCTGATTCTTTAACTTACATGCAGAGTACATCATGAGAAACGGCTGGATGAAGCACAAGATGGAATCAAGCTTGCCAGGAGAAATATCAATAACCTCAGATATGCAGATGATACCACACTGATGGCAAAAAGCGAAGAAGAACTGAAGAGCCTCTTGATGAAAGTGAAAGAGGAGAGTGAAAAAGTTGGCTTAAAATTCAACATTCAGAAAACTAAGATCATGGCATCTGGTCCCATCACTTCATGGCAAATAGATGGGGAAACAATGAAAACAGTGACAGACTTTCTTTTCTTGGGCTCCAAAATCACTGCAGATGGTGACTGCAGTCATGAAATTAAAAGACGCTTGCTCCTTGGAAGATAAGTTATAACCAATCTAGACAGCATATTAAAAAGCAGACATTACTTTACCAATAAAAGTCGGTCTAGTCAAAGCTATGGCTTTTCTAGTAGTCATGTATGGATGACAGTTGGACTATAAAGAAAGCTGAGCACCGAAGAATTGATGCCTTTGAACTGTGGTGTTGGAGAAGACCCTTGAGAGTTCCTTGGACTGCAAGGAGATCCAACCAGTCCATCCTAAAGGAGGTCAGTCCTGGGTGTTCATTGGAAGGACTGATGCTGAAGCTGAAACTCCAATACTCTGGCCACCTGACGCGAAGAACTGACTCATCTGAAAAGACCCAGATGCTGGGAACGATTGAAGGTAGGAGGAGAAAGGGACGACAGAGGATGAGATGGTTGGATGGCATCACCAACTTAATGGACATGAGTTTGAGTAAACTCCGGGAGTTGGTGATGGACAGTGAGGCCTGGAATGCTGCGGCCCATGGGGTTGCAAAGAGTCAGACACAACTGAGCGACTGAACTAACTAAATAACTATAGATGATTCACTCTATTGTACAGAAGAGGCTAACACAGCATTGTAAAGCAATTACATTCCCATAAAAATAGTTAGGTAGTCACAGCGCTCATCCATAGAGCTGTGTTATAATAAAACAAGACAAAGTGTTTCAACTGTATAGAACAGTGCTTGGTGAGGGAGGAAGAAAGAAAGGAGGAAAGGGCAGAAGGAAGGAGGGAAGAAAAGAAAAATAAAAAAGAACCAGAACTTCTGTTACAAAATTATCTTGGGGAACAGACTCAATTTCCATTATAAATTGTATAAAACATTATGTAGAGTCACTGTCTAAAATTCACACTTAATTGTTATGTGTGTGGGTGGGTGTAAATCTAGATTTCACATTTATGCTTTATCTTCAAATGATCTTAGCTTGGCTTGCTCTGGCTCCTGTACCACTTCTCTCCTCCGGAGTCCTTGAAGTCAGTTTCAAAAGCAACTTCGGAATTAGTAGATGATACCAACCAGAAGCCACCAGCAATAGTGTTGGCTGATCTCATGCTGAGCGGTCAAGGGGCTCTGGGCTCAGTCTTGCTTGAGATACTTGTCGTGGAAAGTACCTTCTAACAGTTGAGGAAGTGTGGCCAGAGTGGGAAAATGTACAGCAATCTTAAGAAAAGCCTGACCACATCCATTGTGAGTCATGAAATGACAAGAGATCTCTGAGTATCTGCGGTGAAGACCACTGGCCTACAACTCCTCACTCTCAGGCATACCGATGCTTGGGGGCTGACTCTGTTAGCCTTTTTTCTGCCTCTGTCTCTTATCCACTCCTGAGGTCTCCAGGCATTTTTTGGAAAAACGCTAAAACAGTGTGCAGTTGACAATCATGCACTCGGGCCGACAACGGAAGCTTCTATTTATTCTTAATAAGGCAATCTCATTTTCTATGGGATCTTTGGAGTAGTTCTTTCGGAATCTCTAATGACAAGCTCATTCTCATAAAAAATAATGAGGAGTTACAAGTATATTGAGGCAGAAATTTGTATTTGTTTGATGGACTATACTTATCTTCACTTTGTTGGAAGCCACAGTTCAGGGGGCAAATATTTACCAATTCCAGTTTACTCATGGGATATGCTATAACATTTCTTTTGTCAAAATTTCAAATAACTAAACAGCCTAGTTGAATCCCTTCCTAACTCTTATTTTAAGGACTTTGTACCATCAAATCCTCAAGCATTTATTTATTTCTTTGTCAATTATGTTTGGTATACCAGGAGACCCATCAAAAGAGTTGGAATCTCTGCCTGATAGAAAATTAGGAATAATCATTGAATATTCAATCACAGAAAGGAAAACTTAGACTTATCAGAAAGCAGCCAGTGGCTCATGTTAGAAAATACAGTGCAAAGAAAACAGACAAGGTTTACACACTTAAGAAACTGTGAATATTAAAATGGGAAAGAGGCAAGGTGTCGATCTTGGCTCTGGCCAGCTCTGTGACCTTGGACGTTAACTCTCCCCAAACCTCAGTTGGTCATCTATCATAAGATGGTGATAACATTGATCTTAGGCAGTTTTTGTGTAGAAATATAAAAGCAAATACTTGTCAAGTGCTTAGCATGATGCCCCACAAATAGTAAGGGCTCAACAAGTCAGGGGGGCTTCCCAGGGGGCTCAGTGGTAAGGAATCCACCTGCCAGTGCAAGAGATGCAGGTTTGATCCCTGGGTGGGGAAGATCCCCTGGAGGAGGAAATGGCAACTCTTCCAGTATTCTTACCCGGAAAACTCCACAGACAAAAGAGCCTGACGGACTACAGTCCTTGGGGTCGCAAAGGGTCGGACATGACAGAGCACACACACACGCAAGTTGGCATCGGTGGAGAGACTGGCAGAGTGAGATGTGAACACAGACTGATGAACTGGGGAAACGGCAGAGGAAATGGACAATGGACCCAAGGGCAGAGCAGCGAATAGGCAGTACTCTCCTCTATTCTGTAGATGAGGAAACCAAGCTTAAGAGACCTGCTCAGGTTCCACATTCAGTAAAAAACTAGAAAAGGGAATCGAAATTTGCCTGCAAATTTGCTTGCTTTTTATACCATGCTTATTTTTCTCATGCACAGAAACTGTAGATACTGAGACTTCCAAGCTTTAAGAAAAATCGACATTATGTATGATATTTAATACATTTATATTACATACATTATATTAATCACCAGAAAGACTGAGTGTCCCAACTGTCAACCTGCATGGTCACAGGAAAGAAACAGGGATTCAAGGATATTTTGGTGAAAAATCTCAAAAGACAATGAAGGAAGGGAAAAATCTGAAAAAAGTCCTCAAAGGTGTCCATGATAGCCCATCTTGTTAAAGGGAAATTTTTTAAAATGTTATAAAGCATGGGAAATAAAGGGAAAGTTCATCCACATCTTCGAGATGAAGAAAAGGGGGGCCCAATATGCAAAACTGCAAACATGTTCCTCATTTTCTTCTCACTTTCTCTTTGCTTCCATGATGCAGTGGAATGTGTATTTCACTCTTCTTTCTGATCTGGCCCTCCTGGTGAAGGTAATGTGAGCAGATGACATCAAGGACATGCAAAAGATCCACATTTTAAAACGTGACACCTGAAGTTAACAAAGATGCAATTCTAGTTTGAAATTTTGCCTGAGGAACAGTGAAAGCCAAGAGAATGCAGACGCCTCTTCCCTTCATTCATTTGGATCTACAGTTTGGATAAAAGCTGGTGACAATTACCAGACTGAGGGATCCAACAGGCAGGCTATTACTGAATTGTAAAGTAATTAGTTCATTCATTTACTTCCCTCTCGAAAGTACAAACAACAACAAAAAAAAGGAACATAAATTATTTGGGAGATTGCAATTCCCATGCAGTGTTAATTTGTCGGTCAAATTTGGTGTCTTGGCTTTTCTGCCTGTGGAGAATGTAATCCATAATTTCTTTTCCATTTTAGCTCAGCCAGTCAAGAGGGTGTGTGTGTGTGTGTGTGAGAGAGAGAGAGACAGAGAGAGACAAAGACAGGTGTTTGGGGTGGGGGAGAGGGAGATAATACAGACAGACAGACAGACAAAGAGAGAGAGCATGAGAGTGTGTCCATCTGTCTGTGGAACTGGTGCTAGACTAAAACAAGAATCAATGTTGCAGCCACAAAACTGTGGCTTTCTTAGCAGGTTCCTCAATTTAACATCTTAGCTTTTCCTTCCGCCAGAAAAAAATACTGGAGAAACAAGCCTCCTTATAACTTAAAGTGGGGCTGAGGCAGGCGTGGCTCTGAAGTTGAGCAAAACTCATTTAACCTCAGTAAGTGGGCCGCTTTTTACCTCTATTCTTCAGCTCACAATTAAAACAATCTTTCATTCTTTTTTCAGTTTTAGGACACCTCTGTTTGGCCATTAGTATATAATTATAGATATGTGTGCTTGGTTTATCTATAATTATATAGTTATGGCCAAATAGAGGTGTCCTAAAACTGTGAAAGATTGTGTGCTTGGGTACAAATACAAACTTGTTTAATTTATTCATGTCTATCAATCACAATAGTTAGAAAATGAGAATGCCACTTGGCTAAAGTATTCCACCTTTCTGTGACTGAGAACTTTTCAAAGCTTTAGGGGTAGAGATATTTTGTGACCTAGGCTCTGGTCTATAAGTTGGTAAAAACAAAACAGTCAAGAGCAAAGAGGGACTGAGTAAACACTGATGATGTTGACAAAGAACAGTCTTTTAAAAAAAAAAAAACCAATAATACAGATGCATTTACCTGGGATGCATGACTATTACCGGTCTAGGCACAAATAACCATCATGGTCTGCTACCTTTTTATTCCAAGAGGTTTCTCCTGGAATTTAGCAATTAACACAAAATTGATTCAATTGTAGAAAAGTAAAGTAATATCAAATACTTGAATGCGTTAACCTGCTTTCATACATGAAGCTAACACCAATACCTACCTCACAGGATTGCTGGGATGACTAAATGTATTAATCTGGTCAAAACACTTAGAAAAACAATTCAAAATAGAGCTACAGAAGGCTTAGCTGTTACTATGAGAGTATTGAACTGAAATTCTTTGTTCCTTATCTGCTGTTGGCAGTATCTTGTAAGACGGAGCGATTATGAAATTACTGGGAAGACTGATGTAATGACTGAAATTGACAAACAAAACAAGGGGAACAGTCAATAGCACAAGGAAGTTGAATCAGGAGGGAACAGAGGAAAGCAAGGGGGAATGGCCATCCGGGGAACTCAGTGTTCACAGCAACTGCAGGGAGATGCCCCTATTAGATGAATATCTGATCAAGTGGTAACTTCTCAGAACTCCAAATGAGAACAACGAGAAACACGAAATCTTTTGATTTAAGAAGTGCGTTGCCATCGGGCAAAACAGGGAAATTTGAAACTCTTGGAACCTGCAGACACTGATTAGTTTTATATTTTGGTGGACTCATTCTAATTTTTATTTCTTCAGGATTCGATAGGCAGATGGAATAGAATCATTGGATGATATCTGTAAGTTGGAAAGCTAGCAAACAAACAAACAAACAAAAATCCTAAGATGGCAATGAGATCTAATCAATTAGAATCTAAATGTCACTTCGGCAGCCTGGGTGGGAGGAGAGTTTGGGGGAGAATGGATACAGGTATGAGTATGGCTGAGTCCCTTTGCTGTCCACCTGGAATTGTCACAGCATTGCTAACTGGCTATACCTCAATATAAAATAAGAAGTTTTTTTTTTTTTTTAAGTAGCCAAATTTAAAACCAAGGAAAGATATTGCTAAGTCACTTCAGTCGTGTCCAACTCTTCTCGACCCCATGGACTGTAGCCTATGAGGCTCCTCCGTCCATGGGATTTTCCAGGCAAGAGTAATGGAATGGGGTGCCATTGCCTTCTCCAAGGATAAAATGTATGGTTTTTTCTGTGAAAAGTATAATAAACAAATCGTGTCATTTTGCTATAAAATATATTAGTCATAAAGTCATTAGACTTTATAATCTTCACAGACTTTTGACTTCATAAATATAATCTTATGAGAAAACTTCTTAGTTTTATTTTACCAAACTTAATTTTTTTTAATATTCATTTTTGCCATCTCTCCTATATACCCAGAAAGGCCTTTGTTCTTTTGGTAACAAGGAGGAGTTGACGAGAGAATTTTCTGAGAAGAGTGTAAAGTGAATAAGGAAAAGTCACTGATACCTGTTCCTGTGTTCTTGGTCATCAAATATCCTACAATCAGGTACATAATTTTGGTGTGGGTAGCTAAGTGTTCGCTCAATTCATGTATTTAAACTAAAATAATGAGATTTATTTTGCCTCTTGGCTACCGTCATCGGACAGTTTCTTCAATTCCTTGAAGGCAATGTCCATTTAGTGCTCTAGAATGAAGAACAGTGCTTTGACAGAAAGGAAGCACATTAGAATGTAAAATACCAAAAAAAAAAAAAAAAAAAAAGAATGTAAAATACCATATTGTTGTTATATCTTCTTGCATAGCAGTCACTGGCGGAACTCAGTAAATACTAAATTAACAAGTGAAATTTAAAAAAAGACTTCTATGCATTTCTAAGGAGCTGAGAAAAACGAAATAAAGATCAAAGGCACCTACTATGTGCCAAGAGACACAGCAAGAGCGCAGGCTGTTAGTAAATTAAGGACTTCAAAACAATACGATTACTGCCCTACTTAAGTATTACGCAAACAAATACAGAAGAATACAGTGGAGGCAAGGAAGGTGGGGCCAGGAACCAGTAGGAAAGACCTGCAAAAGGACACATTTCTTGAAATAAGCCTTAAAAAACAAACAGAGGTTTTTACATAAAGAAGAAAGCACTCAGAAAAACAGCTGGAGTGAAAAGAGCATGGAACTTTCTGGTGGCTTGTGGCCTTGTGCACATAGAACGTGGGTGGGTGTCGGGGGAGTAAGAAGACAGTGGGCAGCAGCTAGGGCAGAAGGAAGTGACAAAGAAATACGGTTGGGGAAGTGGTTGAGGCAGGTCGGTGGGGGCACACAACTCTTGAGTAAAACCATGCATTCATTAAGAGAGAACACTTCTTCATTCTATTATTATATGAAACCCACAATGCTATCTCTTGCTTATGAAAATGTTTCTGGGTTTACGGCATATTTTTTTTTTCTTTTCTTCTTTCTCTCTCTCTTCAAATCATGAATGCCAAGATCTCTTCAGTCAGCTTCAGAACTAAAAGCCTATCTCGATCTACATCTGGGGAAAAGATGCTGGTGTGGAAGAGAGGACCTGGAATACTCAGATGCTTCCAGAGAGGCGGGATAGAGCCTGAAATCCTGGCTTCTCACAGCCTCTCCCCATCTCCAACTGCCCAGTGACCTTGGGCCAATTCCTTCAACATCTAAGCCCACTTCTCATCTCTAAGGGCAGTTGGGTGTAGGGGGGAGAAGGAGGAGAATGAAATGAGGTCACGCATAAAGAGTGGCTTACACAGTAAGTACTTATCAATAATAAGTGTTATTACTACTTTCTTTGTCCTCTCTAATTTAAATAAATATATTTGAATGAGAATGTTACTTGTTGGTCTCCCATTCCCCAAAGGGCTCAGCAAAAGAATTAGCTTGTTGTTTAGTTGCTGAATCATGTCTGACTCTTTTGTGACGCCGTGGATTACAGCCCGCCAGACTCCTCTGTCCATGCGATTCTGGACAGAACACTGGAATGGGTTATCATTGCCTCCTCTAGGGGTTCTTCCCGACCCAAAGATCGAACCTGTGTCTCCTGCATTGGCAGGCGGTTTCTTTCCCACTGAGCCACCTGGGAATTAGAGACAGTGTTAAAATACTGAAATTGTTTCCCAAATTACAGATTGTTTCAAGGCATAATCTATGAAGAAGACAAAATTTTAAATGTGACAGGAGAAAGCATCTGTGGGATAGCTAATAAATGTCCCACCTCAGCAGTGTTGTTCAAAGGGCAAGATCCAGAACATTCTTCCCTGATATTACTGGGGGTGAACAAGAATGAAGAGAAATGGTATTTTATAACATATCGGATTGATGCTTTAACAATCTAAACTTGATTCCATTTTCATTTCCTCCCAATGTAAAGAAAACACTGACATAATTTTGCATCCTAATTCATTTTTTTCTCATCAATATTTTACTTAAAACATGACATAGTATATTTTTAACCTGCTCTTTTTGGGGGTTCAATCCTCCTCCCTCAACTCTACATTTTTGCTAGTTTAAAACTATTCAAGTGAGATGTGTCAAACAATATTGATGATCACATTTCACAACCTCAGAAATTCACATTTACAGGTAAGTCATTAATTTCATTCAAATTTGTCTGTGCAAAGATGTTCTTTAAACTATTTTATTAACTAGAAACCAATTATGATAAATTTATGCAAATTCAAAATTAAGATGTGTGTGGATAAACCACCTTTATTTTAATAATAGTTTTTTAAGTTGTCCTGAGGAGGTAATTTTAGAAAACAAGTTGCTATACTTAATTGGGCTTCCCAGGTGGTTCTAGTGGTAAAGAACCCACCTGCCAATGCAGGTGACATAACAGACATGGGTGCGATCCCTGGGTTGGGAAGATCCTCTGGAGGAGGGCATGGCAACCCACTCCAACCATGGAGAAGGGAGAATATGGCAACCCGTATTCTTACCTGGAGAATCCTATGGACAGAGGAGCCTGGTGGGCTACAGTCCATGGAGTCGCAAAGAGTCGGACACGACTAAAGCAACTTAGCACATACTTAATTAAGAAAAATTAGGTTTTGATAAGTATGCTGATAAGTGAATCCATCTGCAATCTGAATGGCTTTTATGTTTATCATTTGTCAGTTAATATTGTTGAATAATGATAATTGATTTTGATAATCAGTAATGATAATTGATTCAAAATGATTAATCAAGGCTGATGTTACAAGTTTCAAAGACTAAGTTTCAACAAAATTTCTGGAATAAATATCCCACAGCAACTTTATAAGAATTTCTATTGCAGACAGAAGCCCTTCCTCCATAACTTAATGATCATTTATATGGTTATAAGGATATCAAGTAGTTCAGACAATTCTACAAAGCAGTACAATTAAGCAACACAAATTGCTTTTATTTTTAGAGAATAAATGGAGAAGAGATAGCCTCTAGTTCCATGTGGCTACTAAGCACACCCATTAAAAACCGTTGGCGCCCAAAATCACTCAAACCACCAGGGTCACACTCTGTAACACAGGACTCAAGATGTCAATATATCCACTAAAGTACCGTTGAGAAGTTTTTTTTTTCCTTTTTAGAAATACAGAACCACAGGAGCTAAAATTAAACTATCCCCGTCAGGCCAAGGAGCAGTAGCATCTAAATGATCAATATCTACTTTCCTGAGAACATTTGAAAGTAGATAAAATCACAGTAAACAGCTTCCCTGAAGTAAAGGAATAGAAAGAAATCAGAACATGGTTTGGTTTTAAAACAAACAATCAAAAATCCTGCGCAATACAGTATAGCATAGGGAATTCTGCTCCGCGTTACGCGGCAGCCTGAATGGGAGGGAGGTTTGGGGGAGAATGGATACATGTATATGTAAGCCTGGGTCCCTTTGTTCACCGGAAACTATCACAACGGTGTTAACTGGCGACACCCCCATACACAGCACGAGCAAGCACCGGGACGAGAGTTTGGGCACGCTCCGGGGGACGGTGAGGGACAGGGAAGCCGGCGCGCTGCGGTCCAGGGGGTCGCAGGCTGAGCGCAGGACTGCGCGACTGAACGACAACACAAAGTTTCTAAAAAGGAAAAAACAAAAAAACATAGCTTTTGGAGAGGAGTGATAACTGCGGGTGGCTGGAGAAGTCACCCCCGAGAGCAAAAGCAGAGGGGTCCCCCTCCGGGTGGCCGCACGGGGCGGCGGCAGCTCTGCTGAGCAGCTCAGCCGGGGCGGGGGCAGAGCTCCGGGGGGCCGAGCGCGGCAGGTGCTCGGTCTCCAGTCCCCCGAAGGCAGCGTCCACCATCCACAGAACCAGAACCGCCCAACAAGCAGCACATGGTGAGCAACCCAGAAAGGCAAAAAAAAAGCCGGAGAGAAAATTTACCTGGTGGCCAAAGTGTTCTCAATGGTGCTGGCGTGTGACCAGAAAACCCCTTCGTTCTGATCTGGAGAACAACTTTGTTAACCCCGGGTGTGTGGTCACAAGGCAGGAAGTGACTAGAATGACAAATCATCAGCCAGGAAAGAAATAGATTTTGTCTTTATAAGGACATTTCACTTAACGCGTTTTTGTTTTTTTTTTTTTTTCCTCATGTCCCCTCCCCCGCAAAAATCACCTGACAGGTCACACTGAAATTCAGAAGCCTCTTACCACTTCCTCTTTATAAGCATTTTTTCTCTCTCCTTCCCTTTCTTTCTCCTCTAGCTGGCTTGTAGACGCTGGGCTACTGAAACCTGTTTGATTTCAGATAACTACCTTGACTTTTCGCTCTGACCCTAACTGAGAACGCAGTGCTCTGGTGCTTAGCTTCTGACAGCAGAGATACACAAATTATTCATTTTTAATGAAAGAGCCAAAGGAAGAGGTGGCGGTGTCCCCAAAACCAGCTAAAAGGGATCTCCTTGGGAAAGCCCCACCCCAGGTGATACCAACCCCCCCCTTAAGAGTCCTCAACAATGATCTCATTGGTGCAAACAAAACAAAAAGATCTCTTGAAGGGGAAGGGCTAGAAAAGAAAGATATATTTACTCATTCTTTTATTTATAGAACACCTATGTACTAGAGATCTCTTTAACCCAGTTAAAGACTTCAATTATTTAGACGTTTTCTACCAAGAGCACCTGCAGCAGTGACTAGGTTCAGTGGGTTGGCCAAGTAACTGCTCAGCGGTAAAGAACACCTGTCAATGCAGGATGATGCAAGAGATGCAGGTTTGATCCCTGAGTCAGGGAAGATGCCCTGGAGGAGGAAATGGCAACCCGATCCAGTATTCTTGTCTGGAAAACCCCATGGACAGAGGAGCCTGGCGGGGCTACAGTCCATGGGGTCACAAAGATTCAGATGTGACTGAGCACACAAATTCATCCTACAGACCAGGTTTATTTTCTGAATCCACATTTTATAAAATTAGCAAAATAAAAAACTCAACTCTATGCCAAAACCCTGACCGCCCGTCCTGAGGGCTAATTCTTATCTTCAAAGGGAAGTGCTCAATGCTTAAGAAGCCTAAATACTGGTTGTGAAGGTTGTGTAGCATCCTGAGTCACGAATGTTGGAACATTATTCATAGCCTGTCTCCATGCTGCCTGGAGCCTGTGTAGCTCCAGCGACCAGCCGGCTATGGAGGAATGAGAATCTGAAGCTCTGCTCTGGCTGATAGTGAGTTGAAGATGTTATGATCTTTCAATAAGTTTCTGTATTTGCAAGGGGTCTGGGACTCCCACCAGTGGCTACTCTGGTTGGTGGTGGGAGGGGGGGCTGCTGTTATACTTCTTTTGCTTCTTTTGATTTCTCCTCTAGAAAGTTCTGACCTCAAATGTCACATCAAGCCCTACTGGTATTTCTGTCTACTTCATTCGCCAGCGGTGTGACAACATCTTGGTCAGAACCCTACAGGGGCCATCTCTGGGGAGAGGGTGGGCAGAACAGGAAGAGATGGTGGAGATTAAGCCTGTTCTAGAAGTGGTTCACCTCACAGAGAACCGTCAACCCTCTTGAGACTCCCCAGGGAAGACTGAGGGGGTGAACTGGACCTCATTTTCTCCATTGCATCCTTACTTCCAAGTAATACAGTGCAGGGGTTGGGGGTTCCAGAGACACCTAAATTCTTTCAGGACACCAGAGATACATCCATGCATCACTGTGACAGGACTGATCACCCTATGAAGCAGCCAAATCCTGGTGGTTTCCACGTGGGTGGGTCAATCATCAGCCATCCATGCAGCAACACAGATAATATCTGGATGGTCCTAAAGGACCATAAAGAAGAACAGAGACTCATCTCATTTACCAGGGAGGAGAGCAGCCTTCTGCTCTCCTGTGTCTACTGGAGTCTGGTCATCAGACCTCCAAGGGATCTAATGGAAGAGCAACATACACGGGGCATGGCTTCAGTGGGTGTCTCGGTGCCTGTCTGGCAGCACTGGTGATTCAGAAATGAGTAAGACGCAACCGCAGCTCTCAAGGAGCACACAGACTAGAGGAGAAAAACATGTAAGTCAGTAAATGCCATCAACGAAAGAGGTGAAAAGGCAGTGGAACGCTGAGGCAGAGGCAGATGTCAGCAGAGATGATGTTGGAAGAGGGTGAAACGTGTGGTTATGCCTAGCAGCTGATTCAGGTCAAAAAAAAAAGACACATCGGATTCCAGGCGACATCTAGATTCTAGATGAAAGCCATTGAACTGTGCTGCTTGCAACCACCCACCTGCAGGAACCCTCCATGCAAGCACTGGCTCAGCCCTGGCACCACCTCAGCCAACCACCACCACCTCACCCACATCCTGAGCCACTCCTTCAATCATAATCTCGCCATCTGCCTCCCAGCAGCACCAGCCTACCCAGTGGAGGCAGGCAATTGTTTAGGTGTTAGACCAAAGCTTTTTCAGTGTTTAGAATTGCTTGTACAGCATGCTAATGAACAGTAGACCCATCTGGGTTTTATTATTCTTAGGGGCTTCCCTGATAGCTCAGTTGGTAAAGAATCCACCTGCAATGCAGAAGACCCTGGTTCAATTCCTGGGTCGGGAAGATCCCCTGGAGAAGGGATAGGCTACCCACTCTAGTATTCTTGGGCTTCCCTTGTGGGTTAGCTGGTAAAGAATCCACTTGCAATGCAAGAGACCTAGGTTCAATCCCTGGGTTAGGAAGATCTGGAGAAGGGAAACGCTACCCATTCCAGTATTTTGGCCTGGAGAATTTCATGGACTGTATAGTCCATGGGGTCGAAAATAGTTGGATATGACTGAGCAACTTTCACTTTCTATAGATCATGCCCTACTGATGCTGAGTGACTTTCATTTTCACTTTCTATAGATCATGCCCCACCGATGGCCCACACTCAGAGAGGACCCCTCACACCTCCTATCCCACCATCCACATGCCTGTCCTGCCACCTCCGCCACTCCCCTGGCCTGTGCTTTCCCTTCCCTCTACCCCTGCTGCCCTCCCTCCTGTATTCCACCCCGGGATGCTCACAGCCTCAGTCCCTAAAACATCAGCTGCTATGCTCCAGCCACTAAACGTTGCTGTAGAAAGTCCCAGAAACAGAGTTGAAATGCTATAACTTCAATCTGCTTGCCTTCAAATTACTTCTTAGACATACTTTTGTTCAATTTCATTCCTTCCTGACAGCAAGCATCCTCAAACTGGGGTTCACAGACTCCAAACATTTTATGCATGATTTTGTACATATGGGCTTTTCCCCCCTGGCTTTATCATACTATTTATCATAGTATCAAAGAGATCACAGAACCCCAAATTTAGACCAAAGAGATTCTCGTCTCTTGCCTCAATCTCTCATTCTACCCTCCTGCATCCTTTCCTGACCCAAGATTCCTGCCCCTTGTTGACTGAGATGATACCCAGGTCATCAGGTGTGAACTTCTTTCTCCAGCCTCCTTGTCTCTCACAAGACCCACTGTCTCCTTCTCCTTCATTCTTAGAGGAGGAGGTGTCATCTCTCTTTTCAAGGTCAATAGTTCTGCATTTTAATCTTAATCTTGTATCTTCTGTTTAGATACATTGCTCCATCAATTATCTGTTTTTCAAGCATCTTTATCCACTTATGATTTCTCTTTGCATGGATGGGGATGCAAAGAGTCAGAGATGACTCAATGACTAACACTTTTACTTTCTGGACTAGATAGTTCACAAGATTATTTTATTTATACCTCATAAAAATCCTATGAATTAGGTGTTATTTTTAATTTTCCTTCAATTTTTTAAAATTATAGTTTCCAAATCTACACTACCTCTCCACTGTAGAATTATACACTGACATCTTTGCTCTGAGATGACTCAGGACCTCCCAGGTTGTACCCAGGTTGGTACAGCATACTCTCCTTCTACCTGGGCTTGTTTCATGCAACTTGTCTGAGCTTTTGATTGTTAGCAGAAAAAACACAAACAGAGGTCTTGAATATACTTCCATGATTCGACTTGGTCTCCTGTACTTCTGAGTCCACTAACCATGAGAAAACCATGAGCATGCATGCGTGCTCAGTCATTTCAGTCATATCTGACTTTTTGCATCCCTGTGGACTGTAGCCCACCAGGCTCCATGGGATTCCCCAGGCAAGAATACTGGAAAGGGTTGCCATGCCCTCCTCCATGGGAATCTTCCTGATCCAGGATTCAAACCCCACATCTCCTGCATTGCGGGCACATTCTTTACCAATGAGCCACCAGGGAAGTCCTGAGAAAATCGTATCTTTGTTCAAAGGGAAGGAGGAGATGCTTGAAGTAAAGCTGAACTCAATGCACAGCCCAGGCCAATTTCAGTTGACCCGTGTTCTGAAGCAGAGAACCTAGGAACCTAGGTTCCTTGCTGTAAACAATTGAGATTCGGAGGTTGTTTACTAGGCAGCCTTAACACAGAAATGGATGACGTGGGAATTTCCTTGTAAGTCCAGTGTCTAAGACTCGATGCTCCCAATGCAGGGGGCCTGAGTTCAATCCCTGGTCTGGAAACCGGAACCCACATGTTGCAACTAAAGATCCCACAGGCGGCAGTGAAGATCCCGCCTGAGGCAACTAAGACCTGGCATAGCCAAATAAACATTTAAATTAATAAATATTTTTTGAAAGAAATGACTTGGACTTCTTCCCCAACCATTTAAAATTGTAGTCTTACTCTTGTCATATTCAATCACCCTCACTCTGCTCTATAGCTTCTACAGATTTAATACCTTCTAAAATAGAGCCTTTTAAATTAAGCATATTGTCTCCTTCCAAACAAAAGCTCAGTGGCGCTAGCAGTAAAGAACCCACCTGTCAATACAGGAGATGCAAGAGACGCGGGTTTGATCCCTGGGTTGGGAAGATCCCCTGGAGACGGGAATGGCAACCCACTCCAGTATCCTTGCCTGGAGAATCCCGTGGACAGAGGAGCCTGGAGGGCTACAGTCCATAGGGTTAGAGAGTTGGACACGACTGAAGCAACGAAGCGACTCAGCGTACATGCAAACATAAGCTTAATTACAGGCTGGTCCTTACCGGCTCAGCTACGGAATGAGATGAAGTAGTGAATGAATGTTTACTGCACTTTTCCTTGACAGCAAAAATATGAAAGTAACAGGAGAGTGAATAAACTGCAGTTTAGTGTAGTGTCTAGCAGGGAAAATGAGTAAAGTAGAACTAAATTGCTAAAGCAAGAGAAAATCTTAAAAATATAAAGGTGGTGGAAACCAAAATTGCAGAATAATACCAATATATTTCTATACATTTAAAAGAACTATTATAATGTGGTTTTTGGATGTCTCTGTATATGTGGGTATTCATAATAAAAATACATCTAAGTAATAACAGATACCAGTTCAAGAACACAGTTACCTCTGGCAAGTTAGGGAGACAGTGTGAAGGCAGGCAGAAGAATCCAACTATGTCCACAGTAAAACGTTGAGACTTGGCAAAAGTAAGTGTTGAATACATGAGTGTTGATTAGGATACTCTCTTTCATCACATTTTAAATACTATTCATTTAAATTTAAAAATCTTTTTCTTGATTAATAAGATCTTCACAGGGTTCAAAATGCAGAAGATGCAATAAATTATTTAGTAAAAATATTATCTTACAACTCTATCGTCATGCAACCCAATTCTTCTTTTCTAATAATGGCTCTTTTGAGATATGATTCACATACCATAAAATTCATCTTTTAAAAGTGAAATTCAGGGATTTTTAGTATACTGACAGAGTTGGGCAACATCACACTATGAGCTTCCAGGACACTTTCATCACCCCCAAAAGACACCTTGTACCATCAGCAGTTATGCCCCATTTAACCCCACCTCCCAAACTGCCAGCTATTATTGTATTATTCGCACCAACAGATTTCTCTGTTATGGACATATCACATGAATGGAGTCATACAACACGTGGTCTTTAGTGACTGCTTCTTTTACTTAGCGGAATGTTTTTAAGGTTCACCCATATTTGTATGGGTGCTTCATTCCTTCCTACGGGAGAATAATATCCACCATATGGATATGTTGGGTCAGTCGTTCAGTCATGTCTGACTTCTTGAAACCCCATGGGCTGTATGCAGCCCACCAGGCTCCTCTGTCCATGGAATTCTCCAGGCAAGAATACTGTAGTGGGTAGCCATCCCTTCTCCAGGGGGATCTTCCCGACCCAGGGATAGAACCTGGGTCTCCTGCATTGCAGGTGTATTCTTTACCATCTGAGCCACCAATAAAGCCCATAAGGAGATACCACATTTTATTTATTCAGTCATTAACTGATAGACATTTGAATTTCTTCCACCTTTTGGATATTATGAATAATGTTGCCATGGATATCTGTGTACATGTCTTTTGTGTGGACATAAGTTTCAATTTTTTAATAAAATAATACATGTGTGTAGTTTTAGAAGTCAAATATTACCTCCTGGTTTATAATGCAACACTGGTACACTGGTCTCCTGACACACTTCTTCTCTACCTCTGATTCCAGTTCCACTGAAACAATTATTTTCAACTGTTTGGTTATCTCTCTGCCACTTTGTATTTCTTGGTGCTTTGCTTATACTATGTCTTGCTATGTCTTGTTCGGGTTCAAAATATTTTTTTAACTTCTTACTTGGGAGGTGAAGATTTAACCCTCACACTGTGTGTACACCTCAGCCCTCCCACCATTCTCTACAACAAAATCTTAAAGGTTATGACACCTTCAAACCAAATTGCAGTTTTAACAATGCCTATGTAAATATTCACAGCTGAGTTCTGTAGAACAAAATGTTTACACTTCCTTTCTTGTATCTTTCCTTTTCCATCTGTTTGGCTTCTATGTGCCTATTATTAATTCTGTACCAAACTCTCCAACAGAGCTAAAACACAATATGAAAAAACAAAAAATGGATCCAGTCCTCTTTTTTTTCCCTCCTGGAGAAGTCTTTCTGAGAGTCTTCCGTTTTGCTGTCTGGTCCTGCTGTCCAGCTGCCATCTAGAAGCTTCCATTCACCATCATCCTGGGAATCCCCTTCTTCCTCTGCATTGGATCTTCTGTTTCTGGACCACAGACCTTCCACTTTCTAGGTCTACTTCCTTCTCTTCATTAGCACATCTTTTAGTCAGATTCCCAAGGAAGACTGCATGGGACAGAAACTTCTTGAGATGTTTTATAGCTGAAAACATACACAATCTACTTTCATTCCTGGAAGTCCACACAATCATTTTCTTTCAAAATTCTGAAGAAACTGTTCCAGTGCTGGCTGTTCAGAGGTCCAACCTATGGTCCTGGCTTAGGACCATACCCACAAGGACACGACCCTTGTATATCATTTTTTCTTTCTTTCTGGAAATATTTAAGGGTTTTACTATATGCCTGACATTGCAATACTTTCTGATATATTTTAAGGTGGGTCCATTTCCATCCACTGTGCTAGGGACTCAATGGTCTCTTAATCTGGAAATTCAAATATTTCAGTTCTGGGAAGTTTTCCTCTCCCTCTTTCTCTCTTATTTTCTTTCCTTACTTTTTTGATGTTCTTTTTCCTTGGGATTAGTTTTATTTGGGTGTTGGGCTTCCTGAATTGATCCTCTAATTTTCTGTCCCTTGGTCTTTTCTGTTCTACAGTCAGGGAAGTTTTTTAACCTTTTCTTCAAAACTTCTATTGAACATTTTATTTCTTTTATGACTTTTAAAAATAACTGAAAGCTCTTTCTTTGAATCTCCCTTTTTTATTAGCAAGGTAGGGGTCAGGAAGGGGTGAGGAGTGTCTTGCTGATCCTTATATAAGCTATCTACCAGCCGTCCTGTCTGACAGCTCTTTCCTGCACCCCTGCCTTCAAAGATACGCGGCCCCTCGGAGGCCTGAGCTTTGCCGAGAGCCTACAGTAGGCTTTGAGTTCCTTCCTGTGCTCTCTCATTACAAGCGTGAGGGTCCAACTTTGTCATGTGTGCTCAGGCACTTTCCACAATCCATCTATTTAATGCCTTCAACATTCTGCTGATGTTGCCCGTCTACCGTTGTCTCATTTGATACTGGTCTCTCCTACTAGACTGGGAGTTCCATGAGGCCAAGGGCTGGGTTTGTCCTGTTAACTTCTAAACACTACACCTGGCATTTCAAAAATATTTGTTGAATAAATAAAGTGAAGAGGGCTAAGCTGAGCTTTCAAGGATGAGATGGAAAGGAGAGGCAGAAATGTACTCGGACCACAAGTGGCTGGCAGGTGCAGAAGATAGTGGGTGACAGAAAGCAAGGAACACCTAGAACCTGACCCAGCTGAGCATTCCCGCAGTGAAGAGTGCAAGGCAGGGACTTCCCTGGTGGTCTGGTGGCTAGCACTCTGCTCTCCTAATGCAGGGGGCCCAGATCTGATCCCACCGGTGGCAACCAAGAGTTCCCATGGCGCGGCTAAATATCTCGCAACTAAGATCTTGGTGCAGTCAAAAAAATAGAAAGAAAATAAAAAATTTTTAAAGTCATTTGTATTAAAAAAGTACAAGGAAGCTAGGGGGAGGGTGGGGGAGGGTGCAAAGAAAGAGGAAAGGCTGGACAGAGTAGCAGAGACCAGACGGTGGCGTATCAAGATGGCAGCGAGGCTGGTTCCTCCTGAGGGCTTGGATGGACCGTCCATTCCTTGCCCCCCTCCCAGCTTCTGGTGGCTGCTGGTAATCTTCGGTTTCCTTGGTTTGCAGAGGCATCACCCACATCCCAGCTGTGTCTGAATTTCCCCTTTTTATGAGGAGACAGTCATACTGGATCAGGGCCCACTCCAATGACCTCATATTAACGTGATCATCTGCAAATAGCTTATTGCTAAATAAAGTGACATTCATGGACAATGGGGATTAGGACTTCAACATCCTCTGTGTGTGTGTGTGTGTGTGTGTGTGTGTTGGGCAGTGGTGGTGGGGGGAGGGGGCCACAATTCATAAGGGTCTAGAAAGGGTCACAATCAGACCTGTATTTCAGACAAATAACTGTACCTCCAATGAGAAGAAGGAGATGTTGAGGGCTGGAGTCAGGGAAAGGAGGATAAAGATCAGACCATTGCAGATGGCTTGCTTCCACACAGTATAAGGTGATGACAAATGGTGGGTAGATTCAAGGGACACGTGCTCAGCAGAAAGGACAAGAAAGGACTGAGTGGACATTTAGGATGAGAGAGTAAACAAGGGGTAAGGAGGGATCAAGGATGGGAACATGGGTGTGGAGAATGGTACCATTCAATGAGACAGGAGGTGACACAGTGATAAAGAATCTGCAGACAACGGTTCACTCTCTGAGTCAGGAAGATCCCCTGGAGAAGGCAATGGCAGCCCACTCCAGTACTCTTGCCTGGAGAATCCCATGGACAGAGGAGCCTGGCGGGCTATGGTCCATGGGGTCACAAAGAGTTGGATACGACTGAGTGACTAGGCAGGTGCTCGCGCACACACACACACACACACACACACACAATGAGACAGGAATTCAAGAGGAGTGCATTTGGAAAAGAAGATTCTGAATTTAGGAAATGCTACCTTATTTCCTCAATTTCCTCACAGGTTTTATAGGTATAGCTCTTCTAAAACTGATCTGAAGGAATTTACTCAATATTAATGTCCTTGCAATATTTGACCCTGCTACCCATTTTTTCTTTTTGCAAACTCTCTTCTCCATGAACGATTATTTATATTTAATTGCAAAATGAATAATTCCATTTTGAAATCCTGCTATCACTTCAAATACCTGAAACTGAACTCATTGTTCTTCTGAAAAAAAGCTCATTCATACCCCATCCCTCACCTCAGTCCAGCCAGCAGTCTACCTTTCACCCAAGAGAGACCAGAGTATTCTGGACCCATATTTTTTTCCTCATTCTCACACGTGGTCAAAGTTGCATCTATTTTTCCCTCAAGCATGCGTGCATGCTCAGTCACTTCAGTCATGTCCAACTCCCTCGGTCCATGGGGTTCTCCAGGCAAGAATACTGGAGTAGGCTGCTGTGCCTGCCTCCAGGGGATTTTCCTGACCTAGGGATTGAACCTGCATTTCCTGCACTTCAGGCAGATTCTTTAACTGCTGAGCCACCGGGGAAGCCCCTGTTTCCCTCATGGTCTTTCCCAATCTTGTGCTCTCTGCGCCTCTTCTACCTTATTTAAGCCCTTACTACCATAACCCTCAGGCCCTGCATCAGCTTCCTGATTTACGACTTCCTGCCTGGCTGCTCCTTAACCCACCCTGCCTCTACCCACTGCATTACTCTTCATAAAGCTACGCTGTCCTCCCAACACTGTCCTGTTCGTGAATCAGCTGACAGCACTCATCACTTCCAGGACAGTGTCCAAACTCAGCCTCCATCCATCTTTCAAGCCTCGTACTAACACCATAAGCCCTCTGGTGCTCTTCAACTGGTCCGTCAACCCTCTGACATGCCCGGGACGCCTCTCACTGCATCTGTCAGACTCTCGTGCCCTCTTCCTGCCTGGTCTCCCCACTTCCTGTATCTATAAATCTCAGTCATTCTCCTAGAATCAACAATAAGACTGGCTACATAATTTATGAACCCCAGTGCAAAGTGAAAACATGGTCTTTCTGTTCAAAAATGATTAAGAATCCTCAGACCCTGACAGCAGAGCATGGAGCCCTTCTGAGCACAGGGCCCTGCGTGGCGTGGGCCACATGCTCATGAAGTGACCCCCGATCCAAGAATCCGTCCTTGACCGTCAGTCTGTTATTTCTTCCCTTCCGAAAATCTATATTGTTTGTTTATAACCCATCCTTTATATTGACAGCATACTACCTTTGTCCATTGATCTCTATGACTATCTATGCGTTGGCAGCATTTTTGTCGGTTCATCAAGCTGTTGTTGCTATTGTGTGCTGTGACGTGCTCAGATGCATACTTGTGTCTGACTCATGGGTTGTGGGCTGTCAGGCTCCTCTGTCCATGGGATTCTTCTGGCAAGAATACTGCAGTGGGTTGCCATTTCCTACTCCAGGGGATCTTCCTGACTCAGGGATTGAACCCACGTCTCTTACCTGGCAAGCTGATTCTTTTACCACTGAGCCACCTGGGAAGCCTCCCAGCTGTTATTAGGAAATTACTATGTGCCAGGCCCTCAGAAAACAAGATCGAAAGACTCAGCCTCACAAACTGGAGGAACTTACAATCTGAGAGGTTACCAAACACACTGACAATTATCATCCCCCGTGACAAACACTGACAGAGACATGCCCGGGGTACCAGTGACATGGGAGTAGAGAAGCAGGCAGGAAGGCATCTTAGAAGATGTGGAGCTGAACTTTCCAAAGTGCATGGAAGCTGGTCAGGCAAAGGAGGGGAAAAAGAGTGACGAAGGGCATTTCAGAAAGAGGGACCAGCATAGACAGATACTGCAGAGACTGTTACATGCCTCTCCCAACTGAAACATCAGCTTCCAGAGGACAGGAATTGCACCTTCTATTAGCACATGATTCATTGCCCGTGGTACAAATACAATAAATATTTGGTTTGGTGAGAAGGTAAGTCGATTCTATAAACAATATGGCATTTCAAAGTTAAATCAAAGAGCAAAAGTAATTAGATGTTTCAAATATACCTTTAAAATTTACACTCTCTAAGCATGAGAGTACTTCCAGAGAATTTACATATGCAGCTGCCATATAAAGACTGACTCTTACACCTGTTGAATGCTAATTTTACTATCCCTTTTTGAAAACAGTTCAGTGAAAGCTGATGAGAGCTCTTACCGCCAGGTAGATTATAAAAGGCAGAGGCTGCTCATAGCTGCCAATTTTATTTTCACAAAATATTAAGTACATAAAAATGTTATCCCTGCAATACTTCTAAGTATTAAAAAGTTGAATGCAGAACACTCCATGGGCTATGACCATTTCAAAAGCAGAAGGTTTGTGCATCTTTAGTTTATAACAATGCACTAGATACTCACTGACATTTAATAACCCACTGGCACCAACAGAGTCATTCAAACAGATGCAGGCCGAAATGTATGCTACCTAAGTTCAACTTCTCATGCAGGAAATATAATTTTTTCTCAAGTTTTGTAGACAAGTATGCTGCTACTGTGGCTGAGACCACGTTTGAGATGTTCCCAACCACCAAGAATAGGAATACAAGGACAAGAGTGTTTAAATAAGCACACACAAAACAATCTGGAGCAGGGAATGGCAACCCACTCCAGTATTCCTGCCTGGAAAATCCCATGGACAGAGGAGCCTGGCAGGCTACAGTTCCCGGGGCCACAAAGAGTTGGACAGGACTCAGTGCCTGAGCATGCACATAGAAAACAAGGAAAGAGAAAGTGTGAAGCAAGTATTCAGATGGAAAGCCAAGAGCCTTTGAACAATGCAAATCAAAAAATAATCAAAATTTTAAAACAAACAAGAAAAATATTTGAGGATGGTAGACAGGAAAAGCAAAAGGACTGAAATTTAAAATTATAGACACAAATCCTGATTCCAGTGTACACTAGCAGATCTTGAGTCAGGCATTTCCTCTTTCCTTAGCTGAACTTACATGCACATTGGAGAAAAATACCACCTATATCATAGGGTAAATTCAAAAATTAAATCAGCTGACACACACTAACTGTGGTCCTTGTTAGTGCCAAATTTTTCTTGAATCTGAATTCATAAATTATTATTTATATGAAAATAACTAAATACTTCACTATATTGATTCAAATTCATTCAATCAATCAATCTTTAAAATTAAAATTCAACTAGGATTGATTTTGCATCTACTCTTGCTCTGTGCTGGGTACCATAACACATTTTATTGAATACTTTCAACAAACCCAAGTGGCATTTACTTTATATATTTATTTATTATTTTTTATTTGGCTGTGCCAAGTCTTAGCTGTGGCAAGCAGGATCGCTGTTGCCACTTGTCAGGATCTCTAGTTGTAGGCATGTGAGATACAGTGCCCTGACCAGGGATTGAACCTGGGCCCTTGCATAGGGAGCACAGAGTCTTAACCACTGGACCACCAGGGAAGTCCTTACTCTATTCTAAAGTAAAGAAACTGAGGCCCAGATGAAAAGTTTTGTGCTTTCTGTTTATCTGCACTGTAACATGAAAATATTTCTAGTCGACTTTTCCATTCTTTAAATAGAGGTAGGAATCAGCCGCTAATTCTCTGCATCCCAGGCCAAAGGAAAGTCAGCATAGCTTCAGTGAATTCACACGACAGTTTCCAGATTTCAACCACTCACTCATTAAGCAAGTGTTTATTGTGTACAATATGCCAAGGAAGATACAAAACAAATCACCGAGGTAAAGAGAATCTTAGGAAACTTGTGCGGTAGAAAGTAAACCATGAAATAGATGATTTCAGATAAGTCTGGTGGCAGACAAAAGGAACAGATGGGAAGTGACTGGAAACTGGAAGAATTAGAAAAAACAGGGCTATGGATAAGGTATGAGGCAATAATTGCTAGGCCTGGATGGTAGCAGCGGGCACGGAAGCAGGAGATATTTCTGAGGCTGACTACCTACTGAAGATAAATGAGAAGATGAGTCAAGGATGACTTTGAGGTCAGTCAGCTAAGGAAGTCAGGGAAGAGGGATCTCTTGGATAGAAATGTGGCATTCAGGGAAGGCAAAGGTGAAATCCACTGGGCCACAAGGAGATTAGGGCCACACTGAAAACGCTCAGGGGAGCTCACCCATGCAAAATGCAAGCTACATAACTGGAGAGTGAGGCTGGGGGAAGGCAGAAGGTACAGACTGGAGCCTCATCACCACAGAGCTAACTAAAACCATGAGATGACATCAACCTTCCAGCAGGAAGAAGCACTTAGAAGTACATGAGCAGAAGCTCCAGGGCTGACATCTTAACATTAAGAGGGAGAATCTAGAAAAATGATACTGTTGAACCTACTGGCAGGGCAGCGGTGCAGACGCAGACATAGAGAACAGACTTGTGGACACAGCTGGGGAAGGACAGGGTGGGGCAAATGGAGAGAGTAGCATGGAAATAGATACACTACTATATGTAAAATAGATAGCCAGTGGGAATTTGCTCTGTGACTCAGGGAACTCAAACCCAGGCTCTGTGACAATCTAGAGGGGTGGGATGGGCTGGGAGGTGGCAGGGAGGCTAAAGAGGGAGGGGACATATGTATGCCTACGACTGATTCATGTTGATGTGTGGCAGAAACCAACACAATACTGTAAAGCAATTATCCTTCAATTAAAAATAAATTTTTTATTTTTTTATTTTTTTTTTATTTTAACAAATTCAAGACTTTTTTCTTTACATTATTGTGTTTGTTTTGCCATACATTGACATGAATCCACCATGGGTATACATGTGTTCCCCTTCCGGAACCCCCCTCCCATCTCCCTCCTGATTCCAATCCTCTGGGTCATCCCAGTGCACCAGCTGAGCACCCTGTATCATGCATCAAACCTGGGGTGGCGATTCATTTCACATATGATAATTTACATGTTTCAATGCCATTCTCCCATATCATCCCACCCTAAAAATATATAAATTTTTTAAAAAGAGAGGGAGAAAAGAGCCAATTCGATCAATTTTTTGGCATGTACAGGACTATATTTAAATAAGACTATTTTACAACTTTATAGATTAGATAATATAATAAAGAACGCTATATTTTATTTTTCTGTACCCAGTAAAGGTTAAATATCAATAAGAGAGAAGGCACGTACACTTTAAATTCTGTCCATTTTGAGAAGAATTGTACTCAGGGAAAGAAAATCACAGCTGAACATGAAGTCTCTTGAACCAAATAGGAATATTAAGAATCCATTTCCATTTACACCGATGTGTAAGATCTGTTTCCATCAGCCAAGTCCCTGGAAGTGCTCAGCAAGTCTGCAAACATGCTTCTGCCTGCACTGATCCCAACAAATGCATCCACTATTTTCCTTATTCATCCTCCTTACCGAAAGGCACTCAGCCGGACACTGACGGGTCAGGGGTGGATAAGATGGACACACTGCTCTTGGGGAGTTCATAGTCTAGTCCATGACGGTTCATACCCTGCCTCTGTGCTTCCAATCCAAAGCAACTGGACTGAACCTCAGTGACATTTCCGTTGTCCTTTGGCCACATACTTCTTTTTGACTCTGCTAGGTCTTCACGTACGCTTTCCCTACTTGCACCCTGCAGGCTCTCCAGTTGCCCTGCAGTATGTGGCATCTTAGTTCCCTGACCAGGGCTCGAACTCATATCCCCTGCATTGGAAAGTGGATCCTTAACCACTGGACCACCAGGGAAGTCCCTTGTATTTCTTATAGATAAAGGCTGAGTGAGTGTTAACCAGTAAATGGAAGTCTTCTTTTAGATGAACTAGTCAGAAAATGGGACAAACACATGCCCCAGTGGTTACACATTTAAACCTGAGTAGTTGTGTGGTTCCTGCTACCACTCCGGAGGGCTGTGTTGGTTGCTTACAGAGTGAGGCTTTGGGCCTTACAGAGGCTTCCTTGTTGTTGTTCAGTCACTCAGCCGTGTCCAACTCTTTGAGACTTCACAGACAGAAGCATGCCAGGCTTCCCTGTCCTTCACTATCTCCCGGAGCTTGCTCAAACTCATGTCTGCTGAGTCAGTGATGCCATCCAACCATCTCATCCTCTGTCGCCCTCTTCTCCTCCTGTGCTCATCTTTCCCAGCTTCAGGGTCTTTTCCAGTGAGCTGGCTCTTTGCAGTAAGTGGCCAAAATATTAAGAGCTTCAGCTTCAGCATCAGTGCTTTCACTGAATATTCAGGTTTGATTTCCTTTAGAAAGGACTAGGAAGCCTCTATTCTTGCTCTCCAAGGGACTCTCAAGGAGAACAGAGGCCTCCCAGTCCTTCATAACCAGTAAGAGGAATAAAAACATTAGAGAGAGAAGAACCCTTTGTCACCTCATCTCCTTTCTCGTCACACTGCTCCTTCCCATGTAAGTCAAGAAAAATGAAGGATAAATGAAAGATAAACAGGAACTTCCCTGGCAGTCCAGCGGTTACAACTTTGCCCTCCAATGCAGGTCTTTCAGGTTCAATCTCTGGTCAAGGAGCTAAGACCCCACATGCCTCTCAGCCAAAAAACCAAAACATGAAACAGAAGCAATATTGAAACAAATTCAATAAAGACTTTAAAAATGGTTCACAAAAAAAAAATCTTCAAGAAGATAAACAAAAGTATATATTTTTAGAATTAATAAAAACAAAAACAGGCCCCAGAAGAATGAACTTCTCCAAAACTATTTCAGGGGGTGGGGTAGATTCACTGAAGCTACTAAATTTATAAATTTTCATTTTGTAAGTATTCAGAGAGAGGAAGCAAACTTCAGAGGAAGTGTACCAACTCCGCTTACTCTAGCAAGGTGGCAGCAGCGGGCATCAGTAAGCACACAGGATTGTTCTAATCTCTAAGAACAAGCTCCCTCTGTATGGTTTGAGTTATTCTCAAATACATCCCTGATCTGGAGGAGCTAAACTGAGCTAAACGTGCCAAGCGTAAGCAGCAGGGACCGACACACTCTGGAAAATGTAGGTCTTATCCAAGATAGTAGAAGAGGAATGAAAGTTGTTCAAGAGAAACCAATAATCTGGATTCTTCTGGCAAATCATCTGATGTTTTTTAAATATCAGCAATGGATTTTTAAAAACTTAAATGTCTTCTTGGTTAATCTGTGATTCATCCAGAGGTCATTAATTTACAACCACTGGTCTATGGCAACTTTGCTGTTTGCATGGAAACATGGAACTCATCACAGGTTTAGAAACATGATTCATCTTAGTGCTGGAAATCAGTGCAAGATGTATAAAAATGCTAGAATGACCCAAAGGAAGCGACATACAGTTATAATTGAAATGAAAAAAGAGAAAAAATTTAAACTTCAGAAAGATGAAAAAATAATGACCATTACTGGTGTACATACTGAAGACTGACAATAAAAATGATATTAAAAGATTGATAACAAATCATGCAAAATGGTGAAACAGGCTTGACCTATGTATTAATTATTACCACCATCATCATCATCTGCTAGAATCTAGGAGAAAGTCTTTAGTGTGATAAATATTGTATATCTAATGTCAATACAGAGGAGGAAAGCTAAGTATTTTGAGTAATAACGTTCTATGGCAAATGACTGCTGAAAGTTGGGGCAAAGTATGGGTAAGCCCATTGGTTCAAAGCCTGTTTCACTAAAGCTTGTGTTGAGGTTCCAGTACAGACTCATGCATCCATCCATTCATTTGACAAATATTTGAGATTGAGAAAGTACTATGTGCCAAGTACCATCAGAGGCACTGGACATACTATACTGCATGAATCAAACAAAAAGTTTCTGACCTTTTCGAGCTGGCATTCCAGTTGAGGCAGATAATATATTAATACAAGATACATTGGTTTATTCTATATTAGATGATACATGATATCTTAGGGAGAAAAAAAATTCAGTCAGGGAAGGAAAACAGAAGTTTGTGTGTAGAATGTGTGCATCCTTTTGCAGGGAGAGGGCTGAAGTGGATTTGAGATTCCAAATAAGGGGGACCAGGAAAGGTCTCACTGAGAAAGTGACATTAGCATAGACTCAAGAGGGAGGTGAGGGCTGACGGTGAGGGAGCAGAAGTAGACCAAGACTTGAGGTAGGGTAAGAAAAGTCAAGGCAGAAGGAACAAATGCAAACGCCCCGAGGGAGAGGTGCAGGTGTCACTTTCAATAGCAACACAATGAAGCCAAGAACTAGGAAGGGACAGAGCAGTAGCAGATGAGGTCAGAGAGGCCTGATCAGACAAAGGGTTGGCTTTTTACCAGAAGTGGCTTTTCCCCTGCAGGAAGTCACTCCAAGGAAAGCAGTCTAATAAAAGGAGTCACAGGATTTGACATGTTTTATTTTTACTTTTTTTTTGGCCATGTCAAACAGCTTGCAGGATCTTAGTTCCCCAACCATAAATCAAACTCAGGTCACATGCAGTGGAAGCATAGAGTCCTAAGCATTGGACTGCCAGGAAAATTCCTGACATATCTTTTCAAAGAATCTTTTGACTGCTGTCTTGATTGAATTAAAAGAAAGCAAAAGGAGGGTCAGTGAGGCCAGCTGGGAGCTGTTGCAATAATGTAGGTGAAAGACAACAGCGGTTTGGACTAAGGTCTTGGCAGAGGAGATGGTAAGAAGGCATCAGATTCTGTGTAGATTTTGACATCAGCACTGGAAGGACTGCTGACATGCTCTGCAGCACATGAGAAAATGAAGAGTCCCTGAGTCATCAGACGGATGGAGCTGGCATTAACAGACATGAGGAAGACTGGATGAAAAGCAGGTTTGAGGGGGTAGGGGAGAACAGCAAGAATTCAGTTTGAGACCCATTAAGACTACTGGGGATCCATTAAGAGATGCTGAGCAGGCAGATGGATACAGCATCTGGAGGTCCACACTGTAGGTTTAAATTTGAGGTCATCAGCATATATTTGGTATTTCAGGCTGTGAGGTTGGATGAGATCACCTAGAGGGTAAATACAGATAAAGAAGAAAACAGATCAAGCTCTGAGCTTTGGGGCACTCCAACACAAAAGGTTAGGAAAATGAAGAGGACAAGTGAAGCATACTACGAAGGAACTCGAAGAGAGGTAGGAGATACATCAGGTGACTGTGATGACTTAAGACCTAGGGAAGATAGAACTCAAGTTGAGGAGAAGATTCAACCTCTGAAAAGCTGTTGATGGTCGTATGAGAGACAACACTGGATATAGAAACAAGGAGGCCGTTAGTAATCAGGTGAGAGCAGTTTGGTGGAAGAGAGGGACTAAAGTCCCACTGGAGACCGTCTCCGAAAGAATGAGAGGGAAGAACTTGGAGACAGCAACTATAAACAGATTTCAAAAGGTTTATTGCAAGGGGAAGAAGAGAAATGTTGCAGAAGCTTATTCAAGGGGGAAGTGGGCTCAAGATTTTTTTTAAGACAGGAGTAATAACAGTTTGTTCCTATGATTCCAGGAATTACCCAGCAGAGAGAAAGATAAAAATAACGCAAGAGACAGAGGGAAGATTTGTTGGAGCAATTTTCTTGAATAGATAAGAGAAGATGAGCTCCAGTGGACAAATGGTGGGGTTGGCCTTGGTTAGGAGTGGGGACAACTCATCCACAGAGCGAATGGTCACAGGTACTGAGAGACGGGGCTGTGGAAATCCTGATTGCCCTTTTTCTTTAAGGATCAATTATGGTGTGTTTTTTTTTTAAGGATTTTTTTTTTGAGGATCATTTTTAAAAGTCTTTCCAATATTGTTTCTGCTTTATGTTTTGATGTTTTGGCTGAGAGCACATGGGAGCTTAGCTCCCAGACCAGAGATTGAACCCTTGCCCTCTGCATTGGAAGGCAAAGTCTTAACCACTAAATTGCCAGGGAAGTCCCGATTGCCTCTATTTTCACAGTGAAGGATTTGGGGAAAGGAGCCGTAGAAGGGTTGTAGAAAACTATTTAATACAAATAACTGTCTAGGAGTTTGGAAGAGTGAATGCTTTAGGAGCAGAGGGTATGATGGCTGAGCAATATCCAAGGCTAGGGATTACACTTTTTAAAATATTCTTCTTATAATTTCTTAAACTTTCATTATTGAAGTCATTTCAGAATTACAAAAAAAAATAGTTCAAAAGAATTTTCATATGCACCTCACTCAACTTCCCCAAATGTTAACATCTTATTTAATCACAGTACAAGTGAACATATCAGAAAGTTATCACAGATCCACCTTCACTAAACTACAGACTGAAACTACTGAAATTTTAAAAAACTCAAATTTAGCAAACTGTCATATGAATGTTCTTTTTCTAGACTAGGAGTCAATCCACTATCCCATATTCTATTTGTTTTTTCAGTCTCCTCCAATCTGGGACAATTCTTCAATCCGTCTTTCGTCACCTTGACACCTTTGAAAAGGCTAGTCAAGACGATCCCTCTGTTTGGGCTTGTCTGTTTCCTTACAATTTAAATCAGAACTGTATTTTTGCCAAAAGTGAGGTGTCCTTTTCAGTTCATTGCATCATGGGGCACATGACCTCTGCCAAGGTCCTCCACTGTAAAGGTACCATTTCCTTTGTAATTAATAGTGACAATTAGGTGATCATGGATTTTAAAATATAAGCATTCTGCATGGTTTTCCCCCCACCCCACACATCTCCACTGGAGTAAGCACTGAACAGATGGAGGGCTGATTTAAAAACGTGACTTATTAAGTGAGGATCTCATCAAGTTATAACCTAGAACGGTTGCAGATGCTGTCAAAGAGAAGGATTAACAGCCTCAATAGATTTTTAGTGTAAATCAAGATAATCAATTAGAGAAAAAGATGTTTGACAGATTGATTATCAAAGCAGATAAACTGTCCTGATTTTAAAGTTTTCCAGGACTGGTTGATTTATACCCATCTTTACTGGAAATACTTCCAGGAAATACTTCTTAAATCCATTTTTGTCATAATAGACTTAAGTAAGCATACTTGTTGATGTGTGCTAGGGGCCACCACAGTCTTGTGAAGCTATTGTCCAAGAACTAAAATAAATTAGAATATTTTATAAAAAAAAATCATATCTGAAAACAGCCTTCTGAACTCTAACCTGTTCATAAGTAGAAAAGATAATCTAGACTTTCATTCATCCATCTAACAAATATTTATTGGACGAATTTGTAGTTTAGTCACTAAGTTGTGTCCAGCTCTTTGCGACTCCATGGACTGCAGCACACCAGGCTTCCCTGTCCAATATCAGGCCCCAAACTTGAACACCTGATTTGTACTACAAGTCATAGGAAAAAAAAAAAGATGTGCCGAACACCTAATTAAAACATTCCAGGGGCTCCAAGAAAACTCAAGTGAAAGTGAAAGTTGCTCAGTCATGCCCCACTCTTTGTGACTCCATGGACTATACAGTCTATGGAATTCTTCAGGCCAGAATACTGGAGTGGGTAGCCTTTCTCTTCTCCAGGGGGTCTTCCCAACTCAGGGATCGAACCCAGGTCTCCCACATTGAAGGTGGATTCTTTACCAGCTGAGTCCCCAGGGAAGCCCCCATGAAAAATCAAGGTTCTCCCAAATGAAACTGAAAATATGATGAAATATACTGAACTTCTGATAAAGTAGATGTGCCTAATTACACATTTTTCTTGCAACAGGATCTTGAGCTACTCTGTGGCTTCAGCTGTATACTCTCAAAGAAATGGAGGCCAGGGGCGAGATGAAAAACATACCAGACCACAAACCAAGAGATCCTGGATCTAACTTTGACTTGAGTTTCAACCTGTGTGGCCGATGAAGTCTGCAGAGCAAGGTGATTAAGAATGCATGCTCTGGAGTTATAAAAGCTTGGGTTCCTAACCTAGTTACTAGGGTTATTGTCTTTGTGCCTTTGGACAAACTTCTTAATCCCTCTAAGCCCATTTCTTCATCACAATAGGAAAAGTAAAAAACACTCACAACCTGGCATAGTTACAAGGCACACAGAGGAGATGCACAGAGGGCATTTAGCAAAATGAACAATACACAGCATATGCACCAAACAGAAGTCATATCTAACAATCTTTATTATAGTTACTATTATTATTAGTCACCATTCTGCACTTCATTCTACATAACTGTAAAATCAGTGGCATCAACTAGATCAGAATTTCTCTAACATGAATAAATATCTGGAAAAATGATCCCAAACTTTGAGAGTTGTCTTTACTTTTATTAAAAAGCAAACATAAAACTTGGCAAAAACTGCTCATACCATTAGATTCCTAAAATATAAATCCAAAATCAGGTTAAAATTAAATTCAAAACAATAAGAACCAAATCAAATTAAGTATTTTAATGAGGCTAGCAGTGATTTTCTGGAATCAAATGGCCTCCTGAACATGGTGCTGATCCCCTGTGGTGCGGGTCCTTTTGTGTTCACCACCAACATTGATTTCTGTGTTCGCCTCATTTTTCCCGCTTCACTTTCTTTGAACTACTGCAGCCTTCAATGGCATCGCTTGGCCTTCACTTCACATGAACTCATGATTTACTTGGAGCTGGTTCTTTCTCATTAGCTCCTGAAAATTATGGGAGGAAGCTGGCCTCAATTCCAGATGCATCTCTTAATGCAGATCCCATGGATTCCCAGCTCCAAGTCTTTCAGTCACTCTCTACTGCCTGTCAGGATCCTAATATTTAACTCTCTCCCAGACTTACATTTTCAAGCCTTATCTACCCAACTTCTTTCTAGCCAAACTAGGAGAACTTCTACCATAAACTGAATTTCTATGTCCCTTGAAAACTTGTATGTTGAAACCTAATCCCCGGGGTAATGGTTCTGGAAGTGAGGTCTCTGGGTGGAACCCTCATGAATGGGATTAGTGCCCTTATAAAAGAGACCCAGAGAGCTCCCTTGCCTCTTCCATCATGCAAGGGCAGAGCAAGAAGACAGTCACTTATGGAACAGAAAATGAGCTTCACCAGACACCGAATCTGCTGGTGCCTAGATCTTAGACTTTCCAGCTCCCAGAACTATGAGAAATAGATGTTTACTAGGCACCCAGTCTGTGTTATTTTTGCTATAGCAGCCAGAACAGACTAAGACACTTGCAAGATATTCTTTTAGAACTTGCTGAGATTTTCTTTATGGCCAAGTAGGCATTAATCTTGGTCAATATTTCCTGTGTACTGAAGACACTGTGTGTTTTCTGATTACTGGATACAGTTATCTATAAATGCCTGTCAGATCAAACATCAGTTGGGTTATTCACTTTTTCTATGTCCTTAGTAAGCTTTCGTTTGCTCAATCTCTTAGTTACTGAGAAACTTGTTTTTAAAAAAAAAAAAAACCCATTTTAGAAGTGAATTTATCAATAACATCTCCTTGTAATTTTGTTGATATTTTTTTCAGGCATTTAGAAGTTATGTTGTTAGGCACAGACAGTCTGATGTTGACATCATCTTGATGAATCATTTCCTTGCATCCTTAAAAAATAAGTCCATGAGAACTTACTTTGTGCAATATTTGTATATTTCTTGCCCAGCCCAATGGTCAACTTTCTCGATACTTCATTGGCTAAGGTATAGATTTTCTAGGTCTGGAGAATGGGTGTCAGTTTTGAAGACATTCTCATTTAATTTTCACAATAACCCCACATACGGAAGGCACCATTACTGTCTCAGTTTTACAGATGTGGACATTAACAGTCAGATGGTTGAGAAACTTGATCAAAGTTATACAACTAGTAAATGGTGGAGATGGTACTCAAACCATGCTTGTTTGGCTTTGGGGCCCAAATATATATAATGTCTCATCTTAAATAGCTCAGGTAGATAAACTGGGTATATTAGGTACACTCACACACACACACACACCCCTTCAAAATCACCAGGGGGAACAATAAATACTAAAATATAAAAGTAGGCAAGACACTAGAAGAAGTCATTTACAATAGAAAACGTTCAGTCATAAACAGAGAAAAAGATGTTTAAGCTCATTAACGATCATATACTAATTAAAATAAGATGTTACCTCCCACCTATTAGAGTAGCAAAGATTAACAAATTAATGAATTCCCAGAATCAGCTAGATTGAAGGAAAATAAATATTCTTACACCCAGCTGGTGGGTGCTTAAATCAAGACTTCTAGAAGACAAATAGGGAATATGCAACATGGAAAAAAATTCTCATGTTTTTGAGAGAACAGTAAGGCTATAAAATGGGGCAGAATATTTTAAAATTTAACCCATGGCTGATTCATGTCAATGTATGGCAAAAACCACTACAGTATTGTAAACTAATTAGCCTACAATTTAAAAAAAAAAAAGATAAAATTTAAAAAAAATATATGTGTGTGAACATCTATATAAAATGCTTTAAATTATATATATCATATCAAACTGTTAACAGTAGTTATCTCTATTTGAAAGAATTACAAGAAATTTTTCTTCTCTCATTTTTTAAGCTGTATAATTGATTTTCGACAACAAACATATTAATTTCATGACTCCTAAGCCTGCAAAATCAAAGGCTGGGATTGGAAAGAGTAAAGTAGGTCTGTACCATAAGATGGCTGAGATAAAATATCAGGTGAAAAAAATTAAGTTACCAAATACTATAGATAATATAATCTCCTTATATAAAAGTTATATACATCATACATATATAAATTCTAGACTATTACACACAAAACATTTAGGATTGGGGAGAAGACAGAGAAGACACTTACTTTCTATCCTTCTGTAGTATTTTTTCCCAATAAGCATTAATCAGTTTGTAATTAAAACATTCAATTAAAAATATGAAAGTTGGAGGAGCCACTTATCAAAATCCATAAAGCAGGGCACGTACTTTTGTTCATTAAATCACAGAAATATCAAACTCAAGTGCTTCCACCACCAAAGCTTAACAGATGTTATTTAATAGCAAATAAAATTACCCAGTCTAATATTTTAAAATCAAATAGATTTATAGACATTCTTACTCTAGTATATGGAAATATACCAATATTGGTATAACTGAATTGGATATTGGAAAATACTGGTCAATGCTGTAAAGTATTAACATATTCAATAATTACTTAGCTACACATGCTAATTGGGGATTCCCTGGAGGCTCAGCAGTAAATAATTCACCTGTGATGCAGAAGACACAGGACACTCAGGTTCAGTCCCTGGGTCGGGATGATCCCCTGGAGGTGGGCATGGCAAACAACTCCAGTATTCTTGCCTGGAGAATCCTATGGACAGAGGAGCCTGGTGGGCTACAGTCCATGGGGTGGCAAAGAGTCGGACACAACTCAAGTGACTAAGCATACACTCACACACCCATTGATTAAATGATCAGTAACAGCTCATGAATGTAAATTAGTCACAGAACCTCAGAGCATGAATATGGAAGGAGGCTTATAGGTGAGGAAACAGGTTCTCAGAAGAAGACCATGGGAGGCAGTAATAGTCCCCTGAGTCCCAGTTCAGTTTTAGAAACTTTCTAGATGGATAACACAGATGACAACCATCTTGAGAGTTCTTCTGGCTCTTCCTACGGAGACTGAGGATGGAGCTCTCCTAGATCAACCTAGTAAAGGTATTGCTTATGTAAATTTCACCACCAGTCGCACATTCAACAAATATACCCATTGTTTAAAAAACAATGTACAAAATCGTTATAAAGGGCAATTTACTGTTTTAGGAGACAGGATCTTGATCTTATCTCTGATTGGGGCTGTGGTACCTCCAGCTTCCTGTGCTTCACCCAGACCCCATCAAACGCCTGTCCTTTCTAAGAGGTACTATGAGGCAGCTGGCAGAGAAGTGCCTGCTCATCTTTGTGCAGATGTTCCTTTGGGCAGAAGTCACCTGGGGGAGGCCTAGAGGTCAAGCAAAAGACACAGTCCTCACTTGCATTTCAACCAAAGTCCTTCCCCTCTGAGGCTGCTTCATCCTCCAGCCACAAACGGTTAACTCAGAAAAATTCTGGCCTCTTCATAGACATACGTTTCACTACTAGAGCAAGTTCTTGAAGCATTCAGTGTTCTAATACTCCCATATGTTATAGAAAACACTTCTCTTTGAAAATGACTTTTTCTTCTTGAAAATAATAAATAAGTAAAATACTTTTTTTTTGCCAGACTACATGCCTTGTGGAATCTTAGTTCCCTGACCAGGGATTGAACTTCTATCCCCTGCAGTGGAAGCGTAGAGTTTTAACCACTGGATCACCATGGAATTAACAAAATACATGTATTAAAAACACTTTGGACCAAGTCTAGTCCTCAGGCATGGGTCTAAAAATCACAGCTGCTCTAATTCATTACAGCTCCTCTTACAGCTCACAGGACGAGATTAGCAAAACCGGTCCTTCTTGTTCCCAACTAAATAATTCCTATTATGCAAATAGTGGCAAGCGGGATCTGTTAAACATGTGGTTCCACTTTCAATCACTGTGGTCTATCACCATAGCTCCTCACTGACCCCATCTCCCTTCACTGGGAACATCAAGTACCACACAACTATGTGCTGAGAAGCAGCAGAGATGGAACATGAGGAGGTGTTTTCATCTCTTCCTCAAAGGGATCACTTGGGCAAAGTGATACGCAAAGGTACAAATCCTCTGGAAGCAATCCTTTTCAATGTAGGAAGTCTAGGTTTGGGAAGTGGGAGTTGGGGAAGAAGGAGATGGTCTGGTTTCCTTAGCTGCTGCTGGAGGAAGTGGTGACTAAAGGTATCTCCAGATGGGTCTGATGCGGGTGGTTTGGGGAGTGATGGAGGGTGCGGGGTTCCTGGGTGCAAGGAAAGTACCCCACCAGCAACGGCATGCAAGGTCTCCATGACTCAGGACCCTCTAACGAGAAGCAGGAGCACAGACTTACTCTCATGCTATTTGGTGGTTTGCTGAAAATCTCTTGTTGTTACTGAACCTCTTCTCTAAAGCAAATCTTAAGCAGAGCCATATGTTAACATGTCCAACAGATTAAAAGGGTAGTTTCTTTGCTTGGAATTGCAGTGGAGGGAAGACTAAAGCCCCATAATCTGTCTTCCCTAAAGCCCCTGAACAGAGCTGGACACCAAATCTCTCCCATTGGAGGGTACTGGTTCACCTGGAATAACTAGCAGAAGAAATGAAGGAACAGGGTAAGGAAAGAAGCAAGGTCCTGGGACTCATGGATTTCAATCCTAATATAACGTTCAACACCAAAACATCTGGGAGCTAAGATCCCATGTGCCTTACCGCCAACAAACCAAAGCATAGAAGCAATATTATAACAAATTCAACAGAGACTTTAAAAACGGTCCACATCAGAAAAAAAAAAATCTTTAAAAGAAAACATAAGGGTGGAGTAATTGAGAGTGTTGTAAATCGTGACCTGTCAAAAGCAAACTAAACTTGCTGCGTGATACTGAAACAAAAGGGATGGTTCTGTGAGTTCAGTGGTGGTGTAACACGTGGAAAATTCTTCACCAACACAGAGCATATAAAGCGCCATGACAGGTCCAAGCAACCGGTGCTCGTCCCTACCCATGGGCCCCACACACAACTTAAGCCATGCGACACTTAGGACAGACAGCATAATATGGCTTCGCTGGTGCCTCAGTGGTAAAGAATCCTCCTGTCAATGCAAGAGACGTGAGTCAGGAAGATCCTCTGGAGAAGGAAATGGCAAGCCACTCCAGCATTCTTGCCTGGAGAATTCCACGGGCAGAGGAACCTGGCGGGCTGCAATCCATGGGATCGCAAGAGAGTCTGATACAACTTAGCGACTAAACAACAACACTTAGGACCAAGGGCACAAAACAGAACGATAGGTTTGAAAAATGAGTCCACCATATTTACCGTTTAACATCATAAATTGCTACTTGCCTTAGAATGAAGAGTAAGTTCATTACAAAGCATTTCTACTCACCTATGGCTCTAAATGCTAGAGGTCTTTTTTGAGGACTGAACCAAGAGCAAAGAACTTCCACACCTCATGGAAACTGCATGTGCCTTTTGAAGTTTGGTACTAAACCCTAGAAGGTCCCAAGGATTCAGCAGATTGTTCTCCCAAAGTTCGGAGCACACATTAGGGGGGAAAAAAAAACCTGAGAAAAATATATGCTTTCAGAACATCTTTCCCTCTAGCAATTCCAAAGAGGGTCACTCTGCAGCTCTTTGGGCTTTTCCACTTTTGTTTGGCTCACCAGCTGGCCTGGAGGACACCGAGAACAAGGCAGCTTTCATCTCTGAGTCACTGGGTGACATTCTTCATGGATTAGGTCCAGTTCTATCAATGCTGATGACAACTCATGGACTCAACTCACCTGAACGACACGGGCTGAGGCACACCACTGCACTAGGACATTACCAGGCACAAGCTGTCCCATGGTTGCTCAGCAGCCCAGAGCAGTCTACAGACCAATGAAAGAACAGAGGGCCCTGCCTGGAGCATTTGTTAACAATCTGAGAACCGCATACCTCTTTCACCAACATATCAGAGACGTTAGCACACCAAGTGTGATATTTTATGGATAAATGCCCAGGAGTCACCCTTGAACCCTCCAAATAACCAGTTAACATCAACTATAATCACATTAAGCAGGGACAACACAGACGGGAAATCTGAGCCATTTGTTTTCAACCACTGGCGTCTAATGGGAACTCAACTCTACCCTGCAAGAACTTAAGTCCTTGATCCAGTTCTCTCTTTGAATCCTCACAATATGCTGAGTCAGGTACCATTTTACCCCAATTTTACAGGTGAAGAAACCACAGGAGCTTAGAGAGGTTGAGTAGCTGGATCAAGGGCACAGAGGTATCAAGCAATGGCCAGGGATCTGAACCCAGCAGAGCTGAGCTATGCTGCTTTTGGTTGACACCTGATGCAATAATAGAATTTTCAATTAACATGAGAACTCTGGGGTAAGATACAACATAAAATCAACACTTCGATGAGTCCCTTCCACATGGTAAGTAACCACCATCGACATTTCATCACTCACAGAATGCAAGACAATGCTTACTCAACTTAATGTTAAGGAAACAAATATTATTCACCTTTTTTTGGTGAAGGACACAATCATACAATATATACAGATACCTAATATCATCTGAAGGGCTTCCCAGGTGGCTCAGTGGTAAAGAATCTGCATGCCAATACCGGAACAGCAGGAGACCCGGTTCGCTCCCTGGGTCAGGAAGAACACCTGGAGGAGGAAATGGCAACCCACTCCAGTATTCTTGCCTGGAAAGTCTCATGGACAGAGGAGCCTAGCAGGCTACAGTCCTTGGGGTCGCCAAAAGTCGGCTACGACTGAGCATGCGTGCAACACAAGCATGCACACCCAATATCAGCAGGTCACAGATAGTCTAAAACAATCACTGAAACTAAGGAAACACAGACTACTTCTGAGAATTCCAGTCAGTGTGAATAAATAACATTATTCTACCTGAGCAACGTAATAAAAAATGTTTAAAAATTTAAAAACTTCAAGTTGTCATAACTATATATAAATAAAGCCTTTGGAAAGATTTAAAATGTCATTTTAATGTCTAAAATTATAAAGCCTCTCAATGAGTCACCTGTTGTTTTCACAAAGTTTAAATTTGAGCACCTAGCAAAGAGCTTTACGCATAATTTCCAATAAATCATTCTGGAATGAATGGCTGAATTCATGAATGTGCTTTTAAAACAGATAGACATTGTTCTTTCATTATGTTTGGGATTTTTTTTAATTCTGTGATGCAGGTTGTATGACCTTCCCTTACTAATAACTTTTTTGAAAAAAAAAAAAACCCAGGACTTTCATCCTGAAAGACAACAAGAAAAAACTAAATAACTGGCTAAAGATTAACTAAGAATAGAAATGAAGTGTTTGCTTGTGCAACAAGATGTGTTAGTGTGCATTAGTCGCTCAGTCGTGTCCAACTCTTTGCAACCCCATGGACTACAGCCCACCAGGCTCCTCCGTCCATGGGATTTTCCAGACAAGAATACTGCAGTAGGGTGCCATTGCCTTCTTCAGGGGATCTTCCCTATCCAGGGATCAAACCCAGGTCTCCCTCATAGCAAGCATACTCTGTACCATGAGATAAGAGAGGTTTTTTAAAAGGCAGTTTCTTCAAAATATCTTTATTAACATTTAAGAAAATACAAAATTGTCCTGTATGAAGCAGAATGAAAGAACATGAAACAAAAGTATATGTTTAAGCCACTGTGACTGATAAAAGAGTAAAGACATTTTTTAGTAAATATATATATAAAACTCAGATCAAGAAAATACCTCTTTTTCAAAAGCATTTTTGTGCCTTGGCTTACCTTGGAGGCTTAATGGTTTATCCAATGTGCTCTCAAAATTAACTATTCATTTTTTAAAAGAACTTCTAAGAATTAACATAAAAATCACTGCAGTTATTTCCATAAAGTAAAATGCTAAATTAAATATACACTGACCAAACTATTCCGTAAACCTCCACTCCTTTTTAAAAGGGAAACAAATTAACAGAGAAATATAGAAAACTGTGAAAATTCCTACCAACAGTTTCTACACCATTCCAACAAAGCTGAATCTTTTCACCAATAGCAAATCTGAGATCCCCAAGTATCCCCCACTCATTAGAAAAATCAATAGCACTACCTGCAGGGTGCACAGGGTTGCTTGTGTATAAGGCTTTTATCTCATTTTTAGCAACATTTTTTTTTTAAAATGCAGGATGTACACAACCTTGGCACTCACCATTACCGTGGCCTCCTTAATACAATCTGTTAAAAGTGTTGTGGTTCAGTCTGACAAGCTTCATTGCACAGTTCTGCCAAATTGCAAAGCTAATGCGACAATCAAAAGGCTGCCTAATACTGTACATCAGGTAAAGGAAGCCTTTAAAATCAAAGAGGGAGTTGTATTATTTAAAGAGACACGATTATTTAAACAAAAACAAGCAGAAAAGGAGATTGAGGTAGCAATACTCTCCAAAAAATTTTAAAAATTAATAAATGAAGTAAAAATAATAAAAGAACCCAAACTGAATGTGATGTGTACTTTCTAAATCTGGCCTTCACTTGTATATCATTTCCATAGATAGAGCATACAATTTGTGCTAGAAAAACTGATATATATATATATGTATATATAACACCAAGCCATGAATTTAATTTTCATAATCACAATCTCATTTGCCTAAATATTCCATGCTAAGTAACAGAAGTAGGAAGCAGTGGAAGACAAAATATTCACACCTCTGGAGGTTATATATTAATCAGCCCTAGTTTCTGCCTGGTATTTGCTAGAAGAAATCTGCATGCAATGAAGCCTGATGCCTCATTCCATGTGTGACAAAGCGTTTTTTAAAAAACTATTGATAAGCATATCGCTTTGATTTTTGACTATGCAATCCTAAGCATAAATTTCAAAGGTCAAGCACTGGTGGATAAAACTTAATCTAAGTAGTTCTTGCAGTTCAAACAACTTTTATGAAGACAGAGGGGGAAAAAAAGTTAGTGTTAGTCTCTCAGCCAAGTCCAACTCTTTGGGACCCCATGGACTGTAGCCCACTAGCTCCTCTGCCCATGGGATTCTCCAGGCAAGAGTACTGGAGTGGGTAGCCATTCCCTTCTCCAGGGGATCTTCCTGACCCAGGGATGGAACCCGTGTCTCCTGCATTGCAGTTAGATTCTTTACTATCTGAATCACCAGGGAAGCCCCAAGAGGATAGGAACCCGACTCTATCTATTGGAATATAAGCCTTTTTTATGGGTAAAAATATAAACATCTTTCACACTTAGAAAATATGCACAACACATATTACTGAAGATAAAATCTAGCAAATCAGATTTGCTTGTTATCAACTCTCTTTAGCTTTCTGAGAAGCTAATTGATCTATGCACTAGACACAGACAAAAATGGAATAAATTCATGGTCTAGGGCAGCAGTGTAATTGGGACATGGTTATTTTAAAATTACAAGAAACTGCATGCAAAGGAAAACAAAATGCAGAATATTTCTCAGAATCTGATTAAATGCTTTTTTACTTTTCCACTTTTTTTTATTGACTGTTTAAAAATATATGCTTGTTCCTAAGAAAAAGGAAGACTTGGTTAGGGAGTAAATCTTGAAAGATCCCTAAAGTTACAGAGATTTACACACAAGTCTCATCTTCCAACAACTGTTACTAAAGTCCCTATACTTATAAAATAAAGCACAACAAAACACAAGACTGGAACGAAGCTCCATCTACTTTACTTTCTGAGTTGGGATTCACACATCTACCTAATGAATTTTCTCTCACACACTTTCTCCCTCAAATCTCCAAAGAGACGTATGCACATACATGCAAACACACACGATGTATCGATCACTGTACATACAGGTTCATCAACACCACGACACAGGACACAAATCACGATATGAATCAAGATAAATAACGAGGGCAGTGAGAAACGAGTTTCTTTCAAAGCCCGCTCGATCCTTTATGCCCTATTTCTTTCTACACGTTTCCTCGTCAGCGAAGAACTTTAAAGGATCAGGAAGACACAACAGGTTGCATTAAAAGAAGAGAAACAGAATGCTCGCTCTTTGGGAGCCCTGCAAAATTAGCCAAGCGCCTAAGGCTGCGCAGAAGTGCAGGACGAAAGAACACCAGCCCGGCCCCTAGCTACCCGAGTTAAGCATCTTGCAAGTGAGACAAGTAAATACATGATAGTGGTCACTGTCATTAAGAATAAAAGCAGTAATAACGATCGTCACCACGGGGGTCCGTACAGCAGGCGCACGTGGAGCGGGCTTCTCCTGCAGCCCCGCGCGGCGGCCGGCGAAGGCGACAGGGCTCGGCGCGCGCCCCCGCGGGGGCGGACCGGCTGCTCGGGGCTCCGCGGGCGCGCGCCCCGCCGGCCCCGCCCGCCCCGCCTGCGCCTGCGCGCCCGGCAGCCGGGCCCGCGCGTGTGGGCTTCCGGTTGCTAGGAGACGTGTCCGCTTGGCCCCACCTGGCCGGCGGGTGAGGGTGACCTGGGGGCTTCCTTTCGGGACACGCATCCCGCTGGAAGGAAGACCTGCGACCTCACTTCACCTTAACCTGCCTGCGTTCCCAGGAAGAGGAGATTAAAAAAGGAAAAGCTGGTGGTTTCGAAAAGCAGCTGATTGCCCTAAAGGATAGCCCAGGGGTCCAACGTTTCCAAGCACCTCTTCGAAAAATAAGAACGGGAAATGACCAGCATCAAGTGGGACGTACTACCAGGAAACAGATCCTGAGTGCTTGCGTGCCAGATCGTCTTTGGAGGGGTTATAAAGCAGGCCATCTGTGCTCCGGAGCGTACCCGTCTCGACGGTCAACGAAATAGCCGTGTGCCAGGCTCTTTGATACTGTCCCGACGAAGCACGCAATATTTGAACATCATCCATCAGGCATCATTTCTAAACAGTACTAATCGGGACTGGGATTGTAGAAAATCTCACTATATTGAAGGCATTTTATTTGGGGATTAAATAGTTATGGCTCAACTGTAGTGATTGAATTTAAAACACGTCATTATTACAGAAAGAAGACAACTTTTTGGTGAAGAGTTAGATATTGTGGATTTTCAGAGGCCATGGAACGACTTCCTCACCTTTTTTGACCAAAAACTCTTCCCATAAATATGTATATACATTGATAACATTTTGGAGGTAGGAGAAAAAATGAGTGTCGTTTCTACCATTCTGGAAAAGCAGTATTTACTAGCTGAAATAACACTGCCACTTTGAATTTTTGATTAACACGGGAAATTTTAAGATGGTCCTGATTGGTAACAGTCTATGTATTTTTAAATTTTGTGTTAATTATAAGCCAAAATTTTATCTAGATTCTTTCTAGAAGACTTAAGGAATTGTATTTCTTACCCTCTTTTTCTTTTATAGGAATTCTGCTTGGCGTCAGTATAGTATTAATTAGCACGGAATGATTTTCATTAGGATTTAATCTGGATTCGAATGAATTTTTCAGAAACAATTGAAACGTATTCAAAAACTTAAGTTCTTCACCCATAGCTGTGACAAATAGTGCTTATTATTAAAATGCGAAAACACCCACAACTTCTTCGAAGACCCTTACCTCCAAATCTCCCTAAGCTGTCTTTATGTCAGAAGAAAGTCCATGCAGGTATGTGTATTAATCAGATATGTTATTAGCTTTTTAAATTTGTTTTTCATAGGATTTTCTCAACCTGCACAGTTCAACATCACAGTAAAGACACTCACTGGGGGCTTCCCTGGTGGTCTAGTGGCTAAGACTCCAAGTTGAGAATGCACGGCCCCCAGGGTTTGATGCCTGGTCAGGGAACTAGATGCCACATGTTGCAGCAGCCAAATAAACAAATATAACTATAAAGACACTCACTAATGACTACAACGTGCAGATTTTTGTGTAATATGGTAGCATCTAACTCATTCTACAAATAGAGTTAATTCTCATGTTTTGTGGATTCTGTAGGAGTGAATTTACCTAACTGCTAGAATCCATTTGTAATCCCCAACCCAGAACATTGTACTATGTTTTGGCTTTTTAACTCCAAAATATATCATGAAGAACACTTTGCAGCAGTATATGGAGCTCTTTCTCTCTCCTTTTATAGTAGTGAGACTGTGTGCAGCAAGAGGGTATATATGGTAATTCTTGGATACATCCAGGGCAGTGAAAGCATACATATTCCCAACAGTGTTGGAAAAAGGATACTGCTCTGCCTTCTTGTTTTAGCTCTCATAAACAACTGCCACCTTTCCGGTCTAAATAGTGCCATAATTTCTGAATTCTGAACTTTTGGTTGGTGATTTAATTGTCTAAACTAGCCTCCAAGTGTAGTACAAGAAGGCTACGATGTACCTTCCCGAGAGAGCATATGCTTTAGATACTCTTCCTTCAGACCCAAGTTACAGTGTTGTTGGCTGAGAGTTCAATGCTGATGAATCAACAATCTAAAGTGTCTTTAAATAGGAACACATATAAAACAAGTTTGTGTGTATTGATTGGTTGCTGACAATGTTGAGATCAGAGGCTTGCAGGAAACTGACCCTGTATTTTCCCAAGAAATAATAGCTCATTGTTGGATAATTCAGTGCTCACTGAGACTAGAGAACAGAACTGCTCCAAATCATGAGAATTGACTATATTTAAAAGCACAGTGCTAAGAACTGGAGATATAATAGTGAGTAAAACGAACTATGCCAATTCTCTTTATTAGTTACCCTTTGGTGAGAGCCAACAATCATATAATTAAATGTAAAATTACCCTGTGATAAATGCTATGAAGTAAAGGAGAGCCACTTATGATTATAACTTTATATAATACTCTTAATCCTCTATTTCTGTATATGGTATATATTGACTCCTTACTTATAAGCGATGATAAAATTAGCATACAAGCTTTTCTTGCCCATTTTAATTCTCTTCTATCACCTGATTTAAGTTGATTATATTAATTATTTTAGTGTCAACACTTATAAGCATATTAAAATATGCTTAGTCTATAACTTGATATATAGTGCTAAACCCTTTTGATGCCTGGCCATAAAAAATGTGTGAATCAATACACCTATGTTATACACAATTTTATTTCCCACATTTCCTACCTACTTTTGTTATATCATTTCTATATGTTTCTACAGTGTTTTATATTTCTGCATTTATAATCTGTTCCATAATAATAATACCCACAGTTATACAGATACACTGCTCACTACCAGTTCTTTGGCTGTAGTTTTCCATTTATTTTTCTGTTGAAGTACATCATCTAGCACAGAGTTTCTCACTACTGCCATTTTGAGCTGGATAATTCGTTTTGTGGAGGGGATGGGGGTGGGGGTGGAGTGCAGGGATGGACCATCTTGCTTTGGCAAGTTGGATAGTTAATGACCTTGGCTATTATTAATCTTATGTTCCCAAAGGGTCTTGGCAGAGTGCTTTGCATGTAATAGGTATTTGAAATGCTTGTTGAATGAATGAATGAATAAATACCTAAAATGTCTGAAGTACGATTTATAAAATGAGTAGTCAAGTATTGAAGTAAAATTGAAATAATATGTACGATTGGCATACAACACCAAATTCTGTAGTGAATTAATGACATGAATCTGGTCCCTGTCTTTCAGGACTTTTCAAGACGTTTAGTTAAACTCTATTGTAGGTATTGATATGCATACAATGAAAACTTAAAATAACAGTACAAAGCAGCATAGAATTTTTGTCCAGTTAATGGTACAGACAGCAGTAGTTCATAATTGTGTCCCCCTGGGGAGCAATGGAGTGTGAGCTAAGATTTGAGAAATTAACAAATGTGAAGAGAAGTATGTTTAATTATAGAGGAGATCAGTATAGTTTTTGAAGGCAGAGGAGTCTGTTGGAAAAGTAGAATTTTAGCATTCTAAAAGAAAAAAAATACATATCATGGGGAAATGTATCCAAAAAAAGGGAAGTCTGAATTGAGAAGACAGATATCATCTTCATTGGGCAGATTTCCCTAAGCACCTCTTCTCTTTGCATCCAGTCAGAGTACTTTCCTTTATGGTCCCAGAGTATCCCCGACCTACCCTCTACTGACCTCTTATTCTCTAGTATAACTGTTTACCTGCCTAGTAGTATCTGTTGCTCAGTTGTGTCCGACTCTTTGCCACCCCATGAACCATAGCCCGCCAGCCTCCTCTGTCCATGGGATTTCCCAGGCAAGAATACTGGAGTGAGTTGCCATTTCCTTTTTCAGGGGATCTTCCTGACCCAGAGATCGAACCTGAGTCTACTGCATTGGCAGGCAGATTCTTTACCACGGCTCCACCTGGGAAGCCTATTTTCTATATTAAATTGCAAGAACTTTGATGGTAGTAAGATTTCTGCTGTGTAATTGTACTCTCAGCACTATGTGTACAGCCAGCACATGTAAAAATGTGAAAAAGTGTTTGTCTCTCGTTGTGTCCAACTCCTTGCAACCCCATGGACTATAGCCCACCAGGCTCCTCTGTCCATTGGATTTTCCAGGCAAGAATATTGGAGTGGGTAACCATCCCCTTTTCCAGGGTATCTTCCTGACCCAGGGATCGAACCTGGGTGTCCTGCAGGTAGATTCTTTACTGTCTGAGGAGGTGTTAAATGTTTGTTGAATTAATTAATGAGAACAATAAGTATGGGTTGTGTTAATCAAGGAAGATGGATTGTATTGGGTTGGTAATATCTTACAGAAAAACCCTGAATTTTAGCCATGCAGTATAAGGTTTAAGGTTGGAGAAGGCAGTGGCACCCTGCTCCAGTACTCTTGCCTAGAAAATCCCCTGGACATGGACAGAGGAGCTTAGTGGGCTGCAGTCCATGGGGTCGCTAAGATTCGGCACAACTGAGTGACTTCACTTTCACTTTTCACTTTAATACATTGGAGAAGGAAATGGCAACCCACTCCAGCATTCCTGCCTGGAGAATCCCAGGGATGGGGGAGCCTGGTGGGCTGCCATCTATGGGGTCGCACAGAGTCAGACACAACTGAAGTAACTTAGCAGCAGCAGCAGCAGCATAAGGTTTAAGGTAGACTTTGAAAGAAGAAAATGATTTAAATTGGTTAGTAAGAGAAGGTGTTACACAGTTTGATCAACAAAGAAAACTCAGGTCTGCCTAAAAAAAGAACAGTGTCAGAAAAGGAAAAGTGATGTCACTCAATCTAGTAGGTAACTGTTCTAAGCAATAATAATAACAATGTATTGGGTGAGTATAGTACAGGGATGGATGGAATGGAGGGAAGAATTGGGACTACACTGTTAAAAGATATTTACCATAGCCAGTAAGCGGTGTGGTGTTCGTTTAAGGTAGACTTAGATTCATTGTAAATATATATTGCAAACTCTAGAGCAAGCATTTAAAATAATTTTATAAGTGTAATTGATATAATAACAGAGGAAGGAAACTGAAGGATAGAAACCGACTCATAAAATTCTCAACTAAAACCCAAAAAGACAGAAGAAGAATGCAAGATTTTTAAAGAGATGGCAAAGTAAAACAGCTACAACAAATAGAAAACTTTACCAATGTGGCAGATGTTAAGTCAGCAATGTCAGTCATTTCTTAAAATGTGAATGGTCTAAGTGTGCCAATTAAATGATAGAAACTGTCATAGCAGATAAGAGACAAGAGCTAATTACATATTGTCTGCAAGAAACTCCCTTTAAATATAAAAATGAGTCAGTCAGTTCAGTCACTCAGTCATGTCCGACTCTTTGTGACCCCATGAACCGCAGCACACCAGGCCTCCCTGTCCATCACCAACTCCTGGAGTTTACTCAAATTCATGTCCATTGAGTCGGTGATGCCATCCAAACATTTCATCCTCTATCGTCCCCTTCTCTCGCCTTCAATCTTTCCCAGCATCAGAGTCTTTTCCAATGAGTCAGTTCTTTGCATCAGGTGGCCACAGTATTGGAGTTTCAGCTTCAGCATCAGTCCGTCCAATGATTATTCAGGACTGATTTCCTTTAGGATGGACTGGTTGGATCTCCTAGCAGTCCAGGGGACTCTCAAGAGTCTTCTCCAACACCACAGTTCAAAAGCATCAGTTCTTCTGTGCTCAGCTTTCTTTATAGTCCAACTCTCACATCCATACATGACTACTGGACAAACCATAGCCTTGACTAGATGGACCTTTGTTGGCAAAGTAGTCTCTGCTTTTTAATATGCTGTCTAAGTTGGTTATAACTTTTCTTCCAAGGAGTAAGTGTCTTATAATTTTATGGCTGCAGTCACCCTCTTCAGTGATTTTGGAGCCCCCCAAAATAAAGTCTGCCACTGTTTCCACTGTTTCACCATCTATTTTCCATGAAGTGATGGAGCAGCGGCTGCATGGTTAGGAGTGGCTGACAGGAGCTACCCCACGTCCAAGGTCAGGAGTAGCACTCCAGAGGAGTTTCCCCACGTCTAAGGTCAGGAGCGGCAGCTGAGAGGAGATATGCCACATATGAGGTCAGGAGCAGTGGCTGTGCAGAGATACCATACATCCAAGGTAAGGAACAGTGTCTGCATTCTGCTAGAGCAGCCGTGAAGAGATACCCCACGTCCAAGGTAAGAGAAACCCAAGTAACACAGTAGGTGCTGAGAGAGGGCATCAGAGGACAGACAGACTGAAATCACAATCACAGACGACTATCCAATCTGATCACACGTACCACAGCCTTCTCTGATTCAATGAAGCTAAGCCATTCTGTGTGGGGCTACCCAAGACGGAGGGGTCATGGTGACAAAGTCTGACAGAATGTGGTCCACTGGAGAGGGAATGGCAAACCACTTCAGTATTCTTGCCTTGAGAACCCAATGAACAGTATGAAAAGGCAAAAAGATAGGACACGGAAAGATGAACTCCCCAGGTGAGTAGGTGCCCAATATGCTACTGGAGATCAGTGGAGAAATAGCTCCGGAAAGAATGAAGGGATGAGCCGAAGCAAAAACAACACCCAGCTGGGGATGTGACTGGTGATAGAAGCAAGGTCCAATGCTGTGAAGGGCAATATTGCATAGGAACCTGGAATGTTAGGTCCATGAATCAAGGCAAATTGGAAGTGGCAAGAGTAAACATTCTAGAAATCAGCGAACTAAAATGGACTGGAATGGGTGAATGTAACTCAAATTACCATTATATCTACTATTGTGGGTAGGAGTCCCTTAGAAGAAATGGAGCAGTCATCATAGACAACAAAAGAGTCTGAAATGCATTACTTGAATGCAATCTCAAAAAACGACAGGATGATCTCTGTTCCTTTCCAAGGCAAACCACTCAATATCATGGTAATCCAAGTCTCTACACTGACCAGTAACGCTGAAGAAGCTGAAGTTGAATGGGTCTATGAAGACCTACAAGACCTTTTAGAACTAACACCCAAAAAAGATGTCCTTTTCATTATGAGGGACTGGAACGCAAAAGTAGGAAGTCAAGAAAGAAATTTGACTGGAGTAATAGGCAAATTTGGCCTTGGAGTACAGAATGAAGCAGGGCAAAGGCTATTAGAGTTTTGCCAAGAGAACACACTGGTCATAGCAAACACCCTCTTCCAATAGCACAAGAGAAGACTCTACACGTGGACATCATCAGATGATTGATACCGAAATCAGATTGATTATATTCTTTGCAGCCAAAGATGGAGAAGCTCTATACAGTCAGCAAAAACAAGACTGGGAGCTGACTGTGGCTCAGATCATGAACTCCTTATTGTCAAATTCAGACTTAAATTGAAGAAAGTAGGGAAAACCACTAGACCATTCAGGTATGACCTAAATCAAATGCCTGATGACTATACAGTGGAAGTGAGAAATAGATTTAAGGGACTAGATCTGATAGAGTGCCTGATGAACTATGGACAGAAATTTGTGACATTGTACAGGAGACAGAGATTAAGACCATCCCCAAGAAAAAGAAATGCAAAAAAGGAAAATGGCTCTCTGAGGAGACCTTACAAATAGCTTTGAAAAGAAGAGAAGTGAAAAGCAAAGAAGAAAAGGAAAGATATAAGCATCTGAATGCAGAGTTCCAAAGAATAGCAAGGAGAGATAAAGCCTTCCTCAGTGATCAATGCAAAGAAATAGAGGAAAACAATAGAATGGGAAAGACTAGAGATCTCTTCAAGAAAATTAGAGATACCAAGAGAATATTTCATGCAAAGATGGGTTCAGTAAAGGACAGAAATGGTATGGACCTAACAGAAGCAGAAGATATCAAGAAGAGGTGGCAAGAATACACAGAAGAACTGTACAAAAAAGATCTTCACGACTCAGATAATCACAATGGTGTGATCACTCACCTAGAGCCAGACATCCTGGAATGTGAAGTCAAGTGGGCCTTAGGAAGCATCACTACAAACAAAGCTAGTGGAGGTGATGGAATTCCAGTTGAGCTATTTCAAATCCTAAAAGATGATGCTGTGAAAGTGCTGCACTCAATATGCTAGCAAATTTGGAAAACTCAGCAGCAGCCACGGGACCAGAAAATGTCAGCTTTCACTTCAATCCCAAAGAAAGGCAATGCCAAAGAATGCTCTACACAATTGCACTCATCTCACACGCTAGTAAAGTAATGCTCAAAATTCTCCAAGCCAGGCTTCAGCAATATGTGAACCGTGAACTTCCAAAAGTTCGAGCTGGATTTAGAAAAGGCAGAGGAACCAGAGATCAAATTGCCAACATCCACTGGATCATCGATAAAGCAAAAGAGTTCCAATAAAACATCTATTTCTGTTTTATTGACTATGACAAAGCCTTTGACTGTGTGGATCACAATAAACTGTGGAAAATTCTGAAAGAGATGGGAATACCAGACCACCTGATCTGCCTCTTGAGAAACCTGTATGCAGATCAGGAAGCAACAGTTAGAACTGGACATGAAACAACAGACTGGTTCCAGATAGGACAAGGAGTATATCAAGGCTGTATATTGTCACCCTGCTTATTTAACTTATATGCAGAGTACATCATAGAAATGCTGGGCTGGAAGAAGCACAAGCTGGGATCAAGATTGCTGGGAGAAATATCAATAACCTCAGATATGCAGATAACACCACCCTTATGGCAGAAAGCGAAGAAGAACTAAAGAGGCTCTTGATGAAAGTGAAAGAGGAGAGAGAAAAAGTTGGCTTAAAGCTCAACATTCAGAAAACTAAGATCATGGTATCTGGTCCCATCACCTCATGGGGTCCCAAAGAGTCGAACACGACTGAGTGAACTGATGGGACCAGATGATCTCTAGTCTTTCCCATTCTGTTGTTTTCCTCTATTTCTTTGCACTGATCACTGAAGAAGGCTTTCTTATCTCTCCTTGCTATTGTTTGGAACTCTGCATTCAAATGGGTATATCTTAGGGATAGAGAAAGGTACTCATACTAACACTAATCAAAAGAATGCTGGAGTAGCTATGTTCGTTGGGTTTTTTAAATTATTTATTCATTTGTCGGCAAGTTGCAGAGTGATGGATATAGCTCCTTGACCAGCGATCAGAGCTGGTCCCCCAATCTTGAGAGCCCCAAGTCCTAGCCACTGGACCACTAGGGAAGTCCTAGCTTGTTTTCTTATTTGTTGAGTTTAAGAACTCTTTATTTGGATGCAAGGCCTTTATCAGATGTGACATCTCTCTCCCAAGGCTTTCCTAGTCACTTTCATCTATTAGCCTTGTCTCATTTTTAGATATTAAACCACAAGACCAATCTAAATTGATACTTTCATCTAGCATGCAGTTACACCTTGCCCTTTCACCCACCTCTGACTATATCTGCTAATTTTTAGACAAGCCCAGAGAAATACCTTGTTCTTTTGCTTCTCTTGCCTCACTCATAATTTCTGGTATTTTCATAGGTGGGGGGGCTAGCGGTGGGGAAGGTGACTATCAGTCATGAGTCTCTGCACTGCTCCCTCTCCCCTCCACGAAATGGCAGGAGGTAGTGTTCAAATGGAGTCAAGGATTCTCTTGTCTTCCTGCAGTTGAGACACAGCACTGGAAGGGCTGAGACGTTTTTGTTACTCTATAGGTTTCACTTTCATGCACTGGAGAAAGAAATGGCAACCCACTCCAGTGTTCTTGCCTGGAGAATCCCAGGGACGGGGGAGCCTGGTGGGCTGCCGTCTATGCAGTCACACGGAGTCGGACACGACTGAAGCGACTTAGCAGCAGCAGCAGCAGCAGGTGTATGGGGGTGGGGAAACCGTGGTAGGGAGTGGGGAGATATTAGTTTCTCCTTGTGGCATACATTCCTGTTCTCTATAGATGATTTAGACCTCAACTTGGTTGGAAGTGGGGATAAATCCTTCTTTCACCCACTACAAGCAGAGGAAGATCAGGGAAACACAAAGCACTCCAAGAGCTCTATTCAGAGAAAATCCTCTCTACAAATACAGATCAGCCTCTAGCCATCTCTCATGTACGGACAACGGGTGAGAGTTGGACTCGCTTTGGTCATCTCTTTGCAAATCTTGCCTTAACGAATCTGTTCATTAGAATACTGAAGCCCTCACCATTTATTGTGGTCAGCTGAGACAATAGACAAAAACGTCATTTAATATTCCATCACATCAGAAAGAGAAAGCGTAATAGGATGTAGTGAAGTCCCTAAGAATGCAGGCACATGGCATTTTCTGGACCTAAGAGAGAAAAAAATACTGCTGGTTGTAACCTGGATGAATTTGTGGGACCTTGTAGCCAGTATCAGAATGCTGTCATGCTCAAAAGACACCCTGGTCTGACATCTGGCTTTGAAAAGAATGTAAATCCTTGCCCACAGAAGTTTCAAATGAGAAAGAGATAATGATAAATAATAAACAGGCCGACTTCAAGTCATTTTTACCTTCTATATTGTCAGGGATTTTAGTGGCAACTGCTCAAAAATCTCCCTTTATGTCATGCTCTTCTCCATCCATTCTATTCTCCCAAGAATACCTCCCTACTCTTTCTAACACAGTTTAGCCTTTTCAGTTTTCCAGCTGTTCACTCAAACTTTATCCCTGTTAGCTAAACAAAAGTCCTGATAATTGAGTGAGTATATACAGAAACATTTTAAGAAGGTGAGGGAGGGTGGGTGGATTTAAAAAGCTATGAATGCTGATACATTAATAGTTTTGCTCCTAACACCTTGATAAACATAATCTAATTCTGCTTTATTTTTTCTTTTTCTGGTTTAGTCAGGACTGGTGAAACTAAGCTACCACGTGTACACTCTGTTCAAGAAAAAACCGCTTCAGTTGAAAGAGATAAAACTAGTTTTCGTGTTGTTCCAAGGGATCAAGCACAAACCCCTGTCAGTATTCAAAACCTCTTCCTTGATCATCATATACAACAAAGAGTGACGACTATTTCAACAACTAAAAAATCTTCTAAGCGTGTCTATTGGCACATTCCAGAGACTGCTACTGGTTCCATATTTTTCCCCAGGTGTCGTTCAGCTTCAGCTCGGGTTTTTGGGAAAGAAATAAGCAAAATGGAAAGTCCAGAGAAATCAGAAGGGCCATTAAAAATACAAAACATTTACACCAGCATTTTAAAAGACATTCTGATTCTCTCTTCGGAGTTCTCCAGAGTTCCAAGTGTCACTCCTTCAGTGCCTAGTCCCAAGCTCAAGAAGGTTCACTCTGACCACTTTTTACAAGAGAGCAACATTTATACTTTGAAGCAGCCCCTGTTTCGTTTAAGCGCAACAGTGCCGATCCCCGTACCAAGGACCAGGCCTGTGAAAGCCGCAAGTCAGTGGTCTGACCGTGTACAAAGCCAAACAGTGAAGCTCAATATCACTGATTTCCCAGGTCTCATGCTCATACCGTCACCAGTTTTACCGAGGAAACCTCTGAGACAGTCTCTGATAGGTAAATCCAGTCTGGAGATTGTCTGTAATGATGAGGTCAAGGAGAGCAAAGGCAGAGGTGCATCCCACCACATGGTGGTTCCCCCCTGGGTTTGCAGGGTAGAATGATGGGATTCCTTTTTGCTTGTATCTTTAATAGATGGAGCAGAATGCAGTGACAGAAATCCTTGCAGGTCTGCCAAGGATGGACTGGAAACCACCCCTGGCGGTGGTAATGGGAACCAGATAATACCTTTCAAAGGATCAGAGAAGTTCATTAAAAGGAGCAATAGGAATGAATGGGCATCTGTAAGGTGGTTTTGATGAACTCTAGAAGCAGAATGCCAGTGCAGATGGATGCCTCCCTGGGTGCATTTTTTCCATGGATAACCTCAATTCATTAAAAGATGAACAATTATAATAATGTCCTAACATCCTCAACATGAAATTTCACGGAAATCTAACCATGGTCCTTTTAAAATATTTTTTCTAGAAAGCTATGCAATAGGACATGAACAAATAGACACTGTCCCAAAGCAAAGCATGCTGAGCCTACATGAAGGTAAATAGAAGGTTTATATTCTTTAAATAATTATGATTCTCTCGCCATAGAAATATTTGTGATTTTGTGTGTTTGTGTATATGTATGTGATTCACACATATGTCACACCTCATTATCAGTTCCTTAAACTATTTACTCAGCAACTTTTTTTTAAAATTTATTTGGCTACACTGGGTCTTGGTGGCAGCACGCAGGATCTTCAGTTACAGCATGCGGAATCTAGTTCCCTGACCAGGGATCGAATCTGGGCCCTCTGTATTTGGAACACAGTCTCTACGACTGGACCACTAGGGGAGTCCCCAGCTACTATTTTTAGAAGTGCTGACTATAAACCCAACTTTCTACGGATGTTGGGATCATAAAAGCTAGAATGTTCTTTTTTTTTTCTTTATTTTTTTTCTTTATTTATTTTCTTTACATTATCGTGTTGGTTTTGCCATAATTGACGTGAATCCGCCATGGGTGTACATGTGTTCCCCTTCCAGACCACCCCCCCATCCTAGAGTGGGGAGACAGATGCGCCATCATGACAGGTGCTTGCCATGTACCAGCACTGCTTTGACCTTAGTTACCGAGCAGAAACAAATGAAAAATCATGTTTAAAGAAAGATGACTTCATCGTACATCTCCCATTATTTCTATAAACAATTTCATAAATAGTGTGTAAACAGTTCACAGTTTTCAGGTACATGAAGAAAGACAAAATGAGTAGGAACTAGCAGAAAGAGTAAGCAGTAGAAACAGACCCATAGGTGTTAAGACTGTTGGGTGTTTCTAAACTGGGCGTGGGCTGGACAACACACTAAGGAACACAGCAGGAAACTTCGGCTGAGATACTAACGAAGTGAGCATGAATTGTAACAGTTGCACAGGAGACAATTATTGAAGTTTTCAAGCTCTGTTGAAGTGGAGGGGCTTTGGTAAGCTTTCAGTTGAAGACCCAGAGGACTCACGCCTTGGGAATAAGAATGTTGTTTGAGGAGAAAGGACAAAACTAAAATAGGTTACCCCCTACAAAACTCAAAACCAATCCTTGATAAATCACAGTGATACTTCCTGTCCAGTCAAGGAAAACCTAACACTTATTAGAGACAGATAATATTATCCAGATCCTTTAAAATTTTTATCCAGAATGCCCAGCTTAAATTGAAAACTCACAAGGCATCCTAAAAACAGTATAAAATATCTGAAAACCAGTAGAAAGAAACAGGCAGTAGGATGAGAATCACACATTCAGATATTGGAATTGTCAAACAAGGATTTTAAAGTAATTGTAATTACTATGCTGAAAAAAAATAGTTGGAGAATTTTATCAGAGAACTGAAATTTTTGTTTTTAAAAATAATCACATAAAATTTTAGAACAGGAAGCATAATATAACAAATTAGTGATTCAACGGATATGTTTAGTAGGAGGCAGTGGCTCAGACAGTAGAGAATCTGCCTGTAATGTAGGAGACCCAGGTTCGATCCCTGGGTTGGGAAGATCCCCTGGAGAAGGGAATGGCTACCCAGTCCAGTATTCTTGCCTGGGAAATCCGTGGACAGTGGAGCCTGGCAGGCTGTAGTCCTTGAGATCTCAAAGAGTCAGACACGACTGAGTGACTAATACTTTTCAGTCTCACACTATACATAGAAGAACACGCCAACCATAAAACTTTCTTTTTTCCTCAGTTGTTTTGAGATATAATTCACATGTTACTCTGTATACATTTAAAGTATACAGCACACTGTATTGATCCATGAATATATGGCAAGATGATTACCACAATAAATTTAGTTAATATCCATCACTTCACAAGTTTTTCTTGTGATGAAAATTTTAAACTTCACTCTCTCAGCAACTTTCAGATATACTTTCAAATATATGTATGCAATAGCGTTAACTAGCAACCACAGGGCTTTCTGAGCACACTATCCTAGCCACTCCCTGTCCCTGTCTGTGACATAAATTAACTTCTGGGTCTCCTCCACGCCATGTGCATGTGTGTGCTTAGTCGCTAGTTGTGTCCGACTCTTTGCAACCCCACAGACTGTAGCCCACCAGGCTCCTCTGTCCATGGGACTCTGCAGGCAAGAATACTGGGATGGGTTACTAATCCCTTCTCCAGGGATTCTTCCCGACCCAGGAACTGAACCCTCATCTCCTGCATTGCAGGCAAATTCTTTACCCCTGAACCACTAAGAAGCCCCTGCATGTCATAGGCCTGAACAAATCAGGTTAGCATCTCTAACTTACAGAGTTTATTCCTCTCTGATGTTTCCCTCTTTGAAAGATCCAGGTGAGTTTTAGCATCCTCAGATCCTTCAGAGATCTGTCAGGGAATTTTTAACCACTCCTCCCACCTCCATCTCCCTACCTTTCAATCAGAAACCAACTGTGTGAGCTTAGCCATGAGTGTGGGTGGACAGGAAGCAGGTCACAGACTTACGTCTTTACTCATTCTCTACTCCTGTTGCTCTGTTCCCTCCCACAAGACAAGGAATCTCTGTATCACATCATACGTCTTTATTCTGTGGTTTTCACATCTGTTGACCTGAAATGGGTCTATCTTAGAAATTAATAACTGAGCATTGTTTTCTCTGGTCTAGCATGCTCCATTTCTTTTCACTGAAGCATAATGTAAGAGCTACTGAGATGATAAAATTTGTTGGAGCAAGTAATACAGCAAGAATGGCTGGGGATGTAAAATATATTTCAAAATATCTTCCTGCCACTCCTGGATGTCTGCTTAAATAGGCCTTTTTTTTTTAAAGATAGTTTTATTTCTTTATTTTTGGCCAAGCTGCATGTGGGATCTTAGTTTCCCAGCCAGGGATTGAACCTACACTCCCTCACCCGCTAAATTTGAATTTCAGAGTCTTAAACACTGGACCACCAGGGAAATCCCTTGAGTAGACCATTCTTGAAGAAATGTGAAACCCACAAGGATCATGATAAAGTAAATGCAGGTGGTTGCTGTTTGGCTACTCCTGAGTTGTTTAGGTTTTTATTTTCCTTTTCCTGTGTAAGGTCTTCAAACCGAGTTACATAAGATATTGGAATCATGTGTCAAGGTGATATTAAGGAAGAAAGCAAGGTTGCTCCTTAGGATGTGATCTCTATCTAAGATATGTTTATATGATGCCCTTTATTCATTTTGTGAAGCAAGAAATTGTGTGATTCATTGTAAAATCAGATATTTTTATATATAGTACAAAAATCTGATGGAATCTGAATTATTGAGGTAGAAATCTATTAGCTTATGGTTTTCCTTTTGAAAGACAACTGTGCTATCTAATATTAAAAGAGTTTGGCCAACAGAACCAACTGAGGTTGGGTGGATGAAGGTTGTAGGGAATCTCCAACATGAGGCTGAATAGGTGAAGGTGATGAGGAATCTCTTCCAAAGGATATATCTAGGCAACCTACTTCTGTTGACTTACTGGGCTTTTCTGGTGGCTCAGATGGTAAAGACTCTACCTGCAATGAAGGATACCCAGGTTTGATCCCTGGGTCAAGAAGATCCCCTGGAAAAAGGAATGGCTGCTTGTTCCAGTATGCCTGCCTGGAGAACTCCATGGACTGAGGAACCTGGCAGGCTACGGTCCATGGGGTTCCCAAGAGTCAGACACAACTGAGTGATCGACACCTCCACTCTTCACTGCTATCATAGAAGCTTCCCTGGTGGCTCAGTGTTGAAGAACCCACCTGCAATGCAAGAGACGCAGGAGATGCCTGTAATCCCTGGGTTGGGATGATCCTCTGGAGAAGGAAATGGCAACCCACTCCAGTATTTTTTGCCTGGGAAATCCCATGGACAGAGGAGCCTGGAGGTTGCAAAGAAGTCTGAAATGATTTAATGACTAAACAACAACAGCAACAATTCTTACAATACAAATACCTTGTCAGTTTCCCTCTAAGTGATGACACATTTATGTTTGGTTTGTTTTGTTTATTTAGGTAGCATTAAATCTAAAAGGATGGAACCTACAGTGGCACCTGTCATACACGGTGAAGGTTTCAAGACTGTTGTGGCAACACACTATGAAACAATACTAGCCATGACCAACCTGGCCATAGTAACCTGTCAAATTCATGGAAGAAATGCACTTAATCTTAAGGTATGCTAGATACTTTTAATGGCAATTTCCTGTCGTATTGTCAGGTATTTTTTCTTTAGGTTTCCTAGCTTAGGTTACTTTCCATGGTATTGAAGGAACAACATCAAGTGTTTGGGGCCACAGAGTTGTATAGTAAGAACAGTTTTGTATTCTCTTGAAGTTAACGTGGTATCGATCCAAACTAGATGTTTTAAACTTGGGATGCCAATTTAATTTTCATGGTAACCATTCCTCGGAAGCTGTCTATAAAATATACACAAAAGAGAATGAGAAAGGAATCAACATGACAGATTACAAAGAATTGGTTGAATGCCAAGGAGGTAGTAATGGAGTGAACGAGGAATAGCAACAACAACAAAATTCTAGAAAAGGCTAAACCATGGCGACAGTAACTCTACCAGTGCTTGTAACGGTTTTGGGGGGAGGGAAGGAAGTATGAACAGCAGGAGCAAAGGGGTTTTTTTAGGGAAGTGAAATTATCCTGTATGATTTAATATTATCATAATGGACACATTTCATTATACATCTGTCAGGACCCATAGAATATACAACACAAAGTTTGAACTCTAACATAAATTTTGGATTTAGGTTAATAATGATGTGCCAATGTTAGTAATGCTCAAAATTCTTCAAGCTAGGCTTCAACAGTACATAAACTGAGAAATTCCAGATAAACAAGCTAGAAAAAGTTGAGGAACTAGAGATCAAACTGTTGCATCATAGAAAAAGCAAGAGAATTCCAAGAAAAAAAAAAACTCCTGCTTCACTGACTATGCTAAAGCTTTTGACTGTGTGGATCAAAACAAACAGTGGAAAATTCTTCAAGAGATGGGAATAGCAGACCACCTTACCTGCCTCCTGAGAATCCTGTGTGCAGCACAAGAAGCAACAGTTAGAACCAGACATGGAACAAGGGACTAGTTCAAAATTGGGAAAGGAGTACGTCAAGGCTCCATGTATATTGTCACCTTGCTTTTTTAACTTCTATGCAGAGTACATCATGCAAAATGCTGGGCTGGATGAATCACAAACTGGAATCAAGATTGCCAAGAGAAATATCAACAATCTGCAGATGATACCACCCTAATAGCAGAGGGCGAAGAGGAAATAAAGAGCCCCTTAATGAGGGTGAAAAAGGAGAGTGAAAAAGCTGGCTTAAAACTTAACATTCAAAAAACAAAGACCATGGCATCTGGTCCCATCACTTCATGGCAAATAGAAGGGGAAGAAATGGAAACAGTGACAGATTTCATTTTCTTGGGCTCCAAAATCACTGCAGACTGTGACTGCAGCCACAAAATTAAAAGATGCTTGCCCTTGAAAAACAAGGTGTGACTAACCCATATAGTGTATTAAAAAAAGAGACATCACTTTACTGCCAAAGATCTGTATAGTCAAAGCTATGATTTTTCCAGTAGTCATATATGGATTTAAGAGGAGGACCGTAAAGAAAGCTGAGAGCTGAAGAATTGATATTTTCAAACTGTGATGCTGGAGAAGACTCTTGAGAGTCCCTTGGACCATCAGGAGATCAAACCAGTCAACCCTAAAAGAAATTAACCCTGAATATTCATTGGAAGGACTGATGCTGAAGCTGAAGCTCTAATACTTTGGCCACCTGATGCAAAGAGCTGACTCACTGGAAAAGACTCTAATGCTGGAAAAGACTGAGGACAGGAGAAGAGGGCAAAAGAGAATGAGATGGTTGGATGGCATCACAGACTCAATGGACATGAGTTGGAGCAAAATCCCGGAGATAGTAAAGGAGAGGGAAGCTTGGCGTGCTGCAGTCCGTGGTGTTACAAAGAGTTGGACATGACTTAACTACTGAACAACAGCAACGTTAGTCCACTGATTATAACAAAACATACTGGTGTGTGAGATGTTGACGTTGGGAGATACACTGGTATGTGTGGGGAATAGATATGTGGAAAAGAAAGATCTCAAATCAGTAACCTAACTTTGTACTTTAAGGAACTTGAATAAAAGAGCAAACTAAACCCAAAATTAGCAGAAAGAAGGGAATAACAAAGATTAGAATGGAGATAAATGAAACAGGATAGGAAAGCAAGATAATCAAAGAAACCAAAAGTTAGTTCTTTGAAAAGATCAACAAAGTTGACCTTTAGCTAAACTAACAAAGAAAGACAGAAGGTACAAATAAAATCAGGAATGAAGATGGAAAAGTTACTACTGGCTTCAGTAAGTGGGATTATAAATAAATGCAAAAGTAAATGGCCTGCAAATTAAATATCCTGGATGAAATGAAACATTTTCTAGAAAATCACAAATTAACAAAACTGACTCAACAATAACTAGAAATTTGAGCAGACCCCTAAAAAAGTAAATAGATTTAATAAATAATCAAAACTTCCGAACAAAGAATGCAGGACTGAATGGCTTCATGGGTGAATTTTGCTGATTGTTTAAAGGAAAATGAACATCTACACTTCTCTAAAACTTCCAGAAAATAAAAGAGGCAGGAACACAACCCATTTCCACTGCTGAGTAGGGGAATCCCACACCACGAAACAGTTCTTGGACACCAGCTGGGTGTTCTACAGTTCAACTCACTTCTGATCGTATCTATCCAGAGATAACATTGGGTTCCACAGGTAAAGTGCTCAGTCCCACAAGACCACCCTCCACTTCCGACACCAGTCACAAGCCCAGGATGTTTACCTGTGATTCTGACCAACCAGCTACAGACTGGAGGTTTTGAGGACCCTTCCAACTCAGGATGCCAATCATAAGTTGTTACCTATACTTCTGACCACATCCATGCTAAATCACTTCAGTCATGTTGGACTCTATGCGACCCCATGAACTGTAGCCTACCAGACTCCTCTGTCCATGGGATTTTCCAGGCAAGAATACTGGAGTGAGTTGCCATTTCCTCCTCAAGGGGATCTTCCCAACCCAGGGATTGAACCTGTGGCTCTTATGTCTCCTGCACTGACAAACAGATTCTTTATCACTAGTGCCACCTGGGAAGCCCCATACTTCTGACTGACAGGCCATAAATGAGACATTCTCACACCCTGCTTCTTGGCTTCCATTAATTTCATAGAGTGGCTCACAGAACTCAAGAAAGCTATTTACTTACTTGATTACTGGTTTATTACAAAGGATATTAAGGGATATGAATCAACAGCCAGATGAAGAGATACAAAGGGGGAGGAAAGAGGAAAGGGCTCAGAGGTTCCACACCCTCTCCAGGTGCTGCTCTCGCCAAATCTCCATGTGTTCACCAGTCTGGGGGTGCTCCAGACCCTGTTCTTCTGGTTTTTATGGAGGCTTCATTAATGGGTATAACTGATTAAATTTTTGACCATTGGTGATTGAGCTTAGTCTTTAATCGTCCCCCTCTTCAGAGGTAACGGGATTGAAAGTTCTAACCTTCTAATCACATGGTGGGGTTCCTCTGATAACCAGTCTCCATCCTTAGGAGCTTTTCAAAAGTTACTTCATTTGCATAAAGACAGTTGTGCTATAAAAGGGTTTGTTATGAATAACACAACACCCATTTTGTCGTTATGGCTCTGAAGCAACTTCAGGAACTGAAGATAAGGAAATAACTATTATGGCAAAAAATGTTCCCTTTGCTCTTATTGTCCAGGAAATTCCAATGGTTTGGGGAGCTGGTAGCGAGGAACCATGAATGAAGTCCAACTATATATAAGAAATACATTTTGGTCATTCAGATGACCAAGTATATTTTTTACTAGGTAAAAATATCACAATCCAGAACACATTTTATGCTATCAGTATAACCCAAATATCATAGGAAGATGAAAACACCACAGGAAAACTATGGATCGATACTCTTTGTTAATTAATTAATTAAGTTGCTAAATCCATGATACAAGAAAAAAAGAAGCTCTAAATACCAAATTCAAAACTTAAAAAGAGGACATCGCCACATTTTCTCAGACATTAAAATAGAAAATAATGAAATAATAAGAACAATATTTTCCCAATAAATACAACAACTGTGATAAAATGGAAAAATTTTAGTCCCTAATAAGGCATACATTTTTCTAAGTCAGAAATTGGCATATTTATGCAGAAAATCTTTGATAGATGTTAGATTAATAAAACTAACAGAGAAGTAGAGATAGAGACACGAAAAATAGGGAGTAAAGAGAATTAAATATAAAATATATTTATTTATTTCAGCATAGAGTGGACAGTCAAGTGTTTGCTTGTTATTAATTGAAATAATGCCTGTCACACATATAACACTATATTTATCACATGCATAAATACTTGGTAGTTTTTCTATTTTGTTTATTTACATATTTAAGAAATAATGAACGGCTAACATAAATGAATGGAAGATTATTATAGGCTTGCTATTATGTCAAACATTGTCATTTAGATTATGTGCTCATCTTTTTAAACTCTTGTATAAAATATTTTGTGTATGGTAAATAATTAACTTTTTCTCTTGTCACTTTCTTTTAGGGCTTTTTTCTCCTAAATTGCCCAGATCTAACACCTTTGGCTTTCCAGTTGATATATCTTAACTTAGCATATAATAACATCTGTTACTTTCCCACAGAAGTAAGTCCATTTTATTATTGTATAGATTGTCATAATTTCCTACTATTTATAATAATTACTAGTTTAAAATAAGACACTTATGGCACCCTGGAGTTACTGTAAAATTAATGTATTTTGGGTTGCATCCCAAAAGGCTTACTTTCAAAAGTACCAAAAGTATAGTACATTTTTCTTAGGAAATCCTAATGACACAATCCTCAAAGACTGTGTTATAGTCAGGTTCTCAAATATGTTCTCATAATTAAACAATGCATGTAAAATTATTTTTTGTCTGATTCTGAATAAAATCTAAGATATATGTTATCCATGTTAATTAGAAGCTTTAAATACAATGTTTAGTGACCAGGTAATATGATGTTGTAACAAGTATTCATTATCATAGGCTGAAATAGGATATTCTGCTCAGTAAAACATATCAAGGATAATCGGATATGGGAAGAGGTAATTCAGTGTCATTTTATATAAATAAGTCATTATGACTAATGAGGACAGATTATAGCCAACCCTTTCTCCAGGAGATCTTCCTGATACAGGGAGCAAACTCAGGTCTCCTGCACTGCAGGCAGATTCTTCACCATCTGAGCCACCAGGGAAGCTCAGCACAGATTATGTTTTCTGTGTCTTTAGTCATTGTTTAATTGGTCATGGGGTGTTTTGTTGTTTTGTGAATTGATTTCCAGAATATTGACTTTTAAAGTGAATTGATTTCCAGCAAACTGACTTGCTTTCTATTTCAAATATGCAGTATTGAAAATATACATTTTCATAATTTCTCTATAATACTGTGTTTTGCCTTTTCATCCTGTTCATGGGGTTCTCATGGCAAGAATACTGGAGTGGTCTGCCATTCCCTCCTCCAGGATACCACATTTTGTCAGAACTCTTCACTATGTCCCATGGATGAGATGGTTAGGTAGCATCACTGACTCAATGGACATGAGTTTGAGCAAACTCTGGGAGATGGTGAAGGACAGGGAAACCTGGCTTGCTGCGGTCCATGGGGTCGCAAAGAGTTGGACAGGACTTAGCGACTCAACAAGAACTGTGTTTTTATTTTTACTAGAAGAGTTAGTTTTTATTTTTACTAGAAGAGTTACTTTTTCTTTTTGAGTATGTCATACTAGTTTTTTAATTTGACTAAGACAAATTGACAAGAATTCCCCAGGAGTATAGGGATCTTAGTTCTTCATGTTAATTTTAACTTTTCTTCTAACAGTCATATGTGAGACGTATGGATCTGTCAAAGAATACATTAACCACTACAATGTATAACCATGGGAGATTTTCTGTTGTAAATTATATGGTGCTCATTTTTAAAGTGATAGAAATAAGTAGAACTTGCCAATAAAATGCAGATCAGTGTTGTATAGCTATAGATAAAATGTTCCAATGAAAATGGCAATATCCAGACTGGAAAGTGCTTTACTAGGGGCAGGCAATTGATGCCAAGTTATTATCATAGCGTAAAAGAAATGAATAGAAGACCAGAGGCTGGCATAAATGTGGTGACTGGATTTATTACAAGTTTCATGGAAAATTCAAGGTGGTAGATGCTGGCAGAGGACAGAGCCTTCTGAAATAGTTTAGGACAGAAAAAAGTAAAAGCAAAAATGGTGAATGTAACAAACCATGTAAATATTTACTTGGTTTCCTTTCTTCTCTTAGCCACAAAATCACATACAATGGTAATTAAATAATGTATTGTTAGGTCTGTTACATATACGAATGTAGTATGTATATATATCAATTATAGTACAAAAAAGGAAGAGGGAATAAAGCTATTTAGTAACATTTCCATATCTCACTGGAATTAAGTTAGTGTAAATCTGAAGTAGATTCTGATAAGTCAAGGTGTATATTACAAACCTTAGAGCAATCACTGATAACTGAGGAGGATATAGTGGGAAAAAATCATTAAAGTAATTAAAATGCTATACTATAAAATATTCAGTTGATTCAGACAAAGACAGCAGAGGAGGAACAAAAATGACAAGACATATAGAGCACTGTTAAGTTAAATTGTGATGTAAACCCAACCATGTCAATAATAATATTAAATGTGAATATATTCAAACAACACAATCAAAAACTACAGTGTGGCAGACTGGATTAAAAAAAAATAAGCCCCAGCGATATTCTGTCTAAAGGAGATACGCTTGAGAGTGAAAGGGACAAAGAAGTTAAAAGTAAACGTATAGGAGAAGATATATCACACAGGGATCTCTTACCTTCCTCATTCTTTGCATAGTTGCTTCTTACGAAACCACGAGACTGATTAAACAGGATGATTTCCCCATTTAGAAAAGGAACATTCTCAAGTCAAGGATATATAAGTATAGTAGCTACTCCGTCTTATCAGATCATACATATGAATGAGGGTTAATTATTTTGAAGGCTTAGCAAAGGTACTTATTGAGATATGTGATATGTTGAGAAAAATGAGTGTAAGCTACTGATTTTTCTGCTTTCGTTCAAAGGGTTTATTGTCCTACTCATGTTTATATCTCTTTTCTATTCCTTAGATATATTGTCTTAGAAATTTACAAATACTGAATCTGAGAAATAATCCTATCAAAGAAATCCCTTCTGCAATTCAACAACTTAAGGTCCTTAAATCTTTGAACGTTGCTTTTAATTTGATTACCACTCTTCCACCCGGGTAAGGTTGATAGTCTGAGATTATAAACACAGAAAATAAAGAATTTATAATTTAGAAAAGGATCAGTCTCCCTTTTGAAAGAAGCTAGCTACTTTGGAGCCATTTGATGATTCTTCTTCTGCTCCCATTAGTTGATTTGATTCTTCTTATCATGTTAAAAAAAAAAAAAAAACGCCTACGAGCTACATTGATGGCAATTAATGTGGGGGTGGTAAATTCACATCTAGACACGCATTATCTGAGTATGGATGAAGTCATCTAAAGAAGCTCAGGTGAGGACCTTATACCTATCCCTGGGGAGCCTCTTTGGATATGGAAAGAACTCTGAACTTGGAATTAAGAATTCTAGCCTTTTAATCTCAAAACTGAGAATTCTGTATTTGACCTGGAGAAAGTCACTTAACCATTCTAGACCTCAATTTCCTAATCTATAAACTAAGAAGCTACCTGTATGATATCTCAGATCCTTTAAACTCCAAAAAGAATGTTGACATATGGATATAAAAGAGATGGATTTTTTTTTTCCACGTATGGACTGGTAACTGTTTAACTCCTAATGAAAGTTTTGAACCAAAACCCTAACCAAATGCCAAAACAAGGTATTTCTTCTAGTTAGATTTTAACAAATTGAATGTAAGTTAAGGGCAATAAGTTAAGAGCACAGAGACTCTTAAAGAGTTGAATAATGTTTTGCAAAAGAGGGTTCTTATAGTAATTAAGAATGTACATCAAAATTTGTTTATAAAATTGTTCATCTGTCATTGTTTGTAATTAACAATCCAACAAGATCTATATTCATACATTGTAAAACTATTCAGTCATTTAAAAAATTGTAAAGTATGTAAAAATTATATCATTATCATGCAAAAATACTTGTATACATATAAAATATATTAAACACACATAAATGTATTAAAAGAATCAATTCTAAGGGAGTAAAAATATTGCATTATGGATTTTATTTTTGTTTGACTCCTCTATATCTCCACAGTGACATGAATTGCACTACCTTGGCCTGCCTTGATATGAGAATCAGCCATTTCTCTTAGGAAATCCTGTTTCCTTTTTAATTGGAGGATGGTATTTAAAAAGCAAAATCTGGGTGCTGGATAGTCTCATTGCTACTGGAATGATATTGCTTCTAGACACTCTCAGTGGACAGAGGTTAAGTAACTGTTAAGTACATTAATCTGTGTGTACACACGTCTATAATTGTTTCTGTGTGTACATACAGAAAATTAATTTTTTTCTCAGTGGATAACAGGAGAAAAATGACATAGAAAATTACCGCTTTCAACTGACAGACTGAAAGTTTTGCCTTGCTTTTTTGAAACAGTTTGATTTGATTAGCCAGCATGTTCTTTGGGAGAGAGAAGCTGTTTGAAATAAAGAACCTGAGAACATACTTGTGAACCCTGAAGTAAGAGCTGATTTTGGAAATGCACAAATTTATTTTCCCATATTGCTATTGATTAAAGATAAGGATTGAATTACTTTACACCCATATATCTGAAGAACAGGGAGTGTTATGTTTGATTTCATACTAACTTGTATAAACTATTAATATTCTTATAGCTTCTATTTTTAAAAATCTGTAAATAATATTAATAGTAATGCTGTGGTCCAGTGAAAGATCATCCTAAATGGCCACGAACACATGGTAGGCTCTCAATAAATAACATTTATATTTCTGTGGTAATGTGATGTTACTACATGCAATTATTAGTGCTGGCACAATCTTCAAAGCCATCGCCAGGGCTCTAGTTTAATTAGCTCATTGCTCAATGATGTGCTGATAAATAAAACAATGCAATAGATGTAAAACATTCTATTCATCCTAAAAATTGTGATAGATTTATTGCTAGAGGGGTATAGATTGTCAGACCAAACTGAGGATGTCTCAACAGATTACTCTCTAAAATCCTATATAAATGAGATAAATTTCATCTCTAGAGAGCCTATGATTTCAAGGCCAAGAGTGCCAGCACAATCAAGCCATCTGCAACAAAGAGAGTTTAATGTAACTGCAGGGGAGGGTTCTTTCAAGAAGTTTAGAATGAGCAAAGAAGAATGATGTAAATTAACTGCTAAATATCCCTGACTACAAATTTAACATGCATAAAATGTAGCTATCTTTATGTCATGGGAGAATTTTTTCTATGTTCAAATAAATCATAACGTATTTTTCATAAGCTCCCTCCTATGAAGTTTCTTAACTAGCTTTCTCAGTGCTGCCTACAAGCCCAATTAAACATCACAATCAATATGAATATATTATCAAAGATGAAAGCCTGGAATCAGACTAGTTTGCCTGTACTAAAGAAATAAAGGAAGACAAAATGATCCTAGAAAGTTCCTGAGGTAAAAAAGTAAAATAACGTAATTTTAAATAAATAAAAAACTGGAACAGATGGTATTAATATTTTCTTTCCAGAGGTGAAAAAAGTCTATGAACATTGAACAGAAAAAGTTTGCTTGTCTTTTTTTTTTTTTTTTTGCTTTTCTATTTGATCTCATTCATTTCTCAGAGCAAATGATTTAAAATTAGCTAGGATCACCACACCTTTCAAACTGTGATGCTGGAGAAGGCTCTTGAGAGTCCCTTGGACAGCAAGGAGATTAAACCAGTCAATCCTAAAGGAGATCAATCCTGAATATTCACTGGATGGACTGATGCTGAAGCTGAAGCTCTGATACTTTGGCCACCTGATGCGAAGAGTCGACTCATTGGAAGAGACCCTGATGCTGGGAAAGATTGAAGGCAGGAGGAGAAGGGGATGACAGAGGATGAGATGGTTGGATGGCATCAATGACTCAATGGACATGAGTCTGAGCAAGCTCTGGGAGACAGTGATTGGTGCCTGCAGTCCATGGGGTCGCAACTGAACAACGACCACCGTGCCTTTCATTCAATTGTGATCTCCTAAGTACTTTTGATGTGCTTGGCACCATGTGAAACATTAGACATATAGAAATGTAAAATTGAATACTTGGCCCCCTGAAAGTCACTATTTAGGAGACAGACATTTATTATACAGTGTGATAAATTCTCTGATCGAGGTAAACAGAGAAGCACAGAAGAGGCTGCTCACCTAGTCTAAAAAATTCAGGAAGAGTTCCTTGGAAGAGTTGACTTCCAAATCAAGACTTAAAAAAAGGAAGTTATTTATCAAAGAGTCAAATTTGGGGGAACTGGAGATATACATGAGAACTGGGCTAATTTAGGGAATTTTAGCAAATAAATCCTGGCCTATATGTAAATATAGGGTGGTGGGAGAGGTGAGCTGGATCAGTAGCCTGGAGACAGATCACGAGGACCATTAGAATCCACACCAAAATAGTAGGAAGTTACGAAATATTCTGCTCGTGATGCTTTAGTTAATAATCATGCAAGTAACTTTTCGTCTTTATGGAAAACAGGCAGGTATTTGATAAGAGTGTTCACAAAGAGGGGATAATTACTGAGGATTTTGGTGAATGTCATACTCAGCTTTTCCATTCCAGTCTTCAAGAAGCAACTCCCACTTCCACCCTCCAGACAGGGCTCTCTGCCTTAGTCTTTGTGTTCTTTGGTTCTTACTTTTAAGTACTTCACTTAATTGGAGAAGAAAATGGCAACCCACTCCCATATTCTTGCCTGGGAAATCCCATGGACAGAGGAGCCAGGTGGGTTACAGTCCATGGGGTTTCAAGAGTCGGAAACAATTGAAGGGACTGAGCACCATACTCTGCTTAATGGAAGGAAAATTCAAGGATATTTCACTAGGAAGATCTTAATGAGACTGTACTGGGCTGAAACGTGTCCCTCAAAAGTTCATGTCCATGCAGAACCTTAGAAGGAGAACTTGTATGAAAATAGGATCTTTGCAGATGTAATATGGTTAACAAGAAGTCATACTTGATTAGGGTGGGATTTGAGGGGGCTCTAAATCCAATAAATTGTGTCCTCATAAGAAGGCCACATGAAGACAGAGATGGAGACTGGAGTTATGCTTCACAAACCAAGAAACATCAAGGACTGCTGGCAGGCAGCCCCCAGAAGCTAGGAGAGGGGCGAGGGCAGCTTCTTCCTCAGAGCCTCCAGAGGAACAACTCTGCTGATACCGTGATTTTGGACTTTGAGCCTCCCGTACAGTGAGAGAAGAAATTTCTGTTGTTTTAAGCCCACCCAGACTGTGAGAATTTGTTCCATCAGTCCTAGGAAACTAATACAGGAAGCAATAAAATATATTTTTTAAATATTGTTAAGCATTTCTCAGGTTATCCCAGGTGGTACAATGGTAAAGAATCTGCTTGCCAAGGCAGGAGATGCCGGGGACAGGCTTTTAATCCTTGGTCAGGAAGATCCCTTGGAAATGGCAACCCACTCCAGTATTCTTGCCTGGAGAATCCTATGGACAGAGGAGCCTGGCGGGCTACAGTCCATGGGGTCTCAAAGAGTCAGACATCGCTGAGTACAAGGAATTTCTCAGGTGGTTTTTTCTAGATGGGGCTTTATACACTCCAAATATTTCAAATCAATCTTAAGAGATAGATGAATTATTTTAGGAAAATTATTGTAATTATACCAGCTATAATGGAAACAAAAGTTTATTTGTATAAGTTTCAAGATCTTAAAAATATATGATTTCTCTCTGTACTTCTACCTACTAACTGAGGAATGAAATGATTTATATCCAGTAATGATAAGCATATAAACATTTTTACAATTCATTTTCTCTTTCTATTAAAGGCTATTTTGTTTGCATAATCTTGAGGAACTTGATATTTCCTACAATAGTATTGCTTTTATTCCAAATGATATTCAGAAACTCAGGTATTTTGCAAGTAGTAAGTACCCACAAGACATATGCCCCTTAAGGACAGAGCAAAATAAGGCTATTTACTTCTTTACATTCATTTAAAATCAACTTGTGTAAATATTATCTTATCTCTGAATGTCTTTTACTAGATTTTATTTGGTTTCTAAGGAGCATTATCTTTAGTAAAATTTGATCATTTTATTTCTGCTTTTCTAATATTTTGACCAATTACTGAATTTCCTGTGTAACAATCTTTGTATTTTCATAGAAGAATTCAGCCTGTTCATATTTGTTATGACTGATATATTTAATTTTTTTGCCTTCTGTTTAATGTTGTATTTACTGTCTCTTCATTTTCCCTTTTCATTTTTTTTTTTGGAGTTTTTTTTTTTTTTAAGATGCTATTCTCTTTTTTTTCTCCCTTGTTAATTTTGGAACTTCACTGAATTTTCAAAGTCTATTACTGGCTACCTTTACTTCCCTAAAATTCATAAACACATTTTTCCCCCTGATATTTTATAAAAGCTTCATCTAACACAATGATCTGTCTTCTCCCATTGCTGCCTTCTACTAATAGTTGAGACTTTTCACCTGAATGGAACAAAATGTATGTGTTGATGTTTAATTTGTCTATGAAAATAAATTTTCTTTGTATCACTATTATACTTTATGTAGTATAACATTCACTCTTCTATGTTTGTGATAATTTCTTTTTCCATAGTGATGACCTGTTGCACAAAATACATGCTTTAACTCTACCATTTACACAAATGCACTTATTTGCATAATAATATATTGGATGGTTGCCGTTTAAGTTAATTCTCTGGATTTAAAGGAAGTACTTGACACTCATATTTTATTACTACTAAGTTTTATACCAATTTTGGGGCACACGGGGACAGATGTCTACTTTTTTCTTTTAAAATATGGTTTCCTTTGTTTGCAGGGCACTTGAAAAATTGATCGTTGATGGAAATGAACTGACTAGTTTTCCACATGGAATTTTAAAGCTTAATCTGAAAAAAATCCTATTTGAGAATAATTTCACTAATCCTATTTTTTGGAAAGAGAATTCTCTGAATAATCCTCAACACCTTACTCAAATTACAGCTTTGTTCTTTTTAAAGAATAATCTACATAAATATTATAATGTGATCCCAGAGGAAATCCAAAAGTTACTTAAATGGTGAGCAAATTCTGAAGTCCTTTTTACCAAGACACACTTTTAAGCTTTTAAAATGTAGTTTATTATAGGGCCAGATGATAGTTTTATAGTTAAAACACACACACCTCACGCTACACCGAACATGCAGTTCTTTAGATGGTTCCTTCTGGCTTTTCTGGCACAATAATATAGTTTGAATTCAGCCTATCTTCTAATATTCTCAAGCTATTATTTAAATCTAAGGTGACTAAAATAAGCTTCTTGTTTTAAACAGGACAGACTGATCTCTCAAAACACAAAAAGACTCAAAATATTCAACCTAGAACAGGCATTCAAAGAACCCTGGGCCAAGAAACACACTCTGAGAACATTCACCTAAATACAAGCAGGGAACTGTGGCTTAAATATGGAACACTGAGCTGCTGGTTAGAGAATTATTTTTCATTTTCAAGAAATCTCCCCAGATCTGGGAGTATTTAAGGCATATCTCTCTATATAAGCAGAAGCCTAAATATTGTTGTACAGGAGATACCTAAATAAATCCTACTACGCAAAAAAAAAAAAAAAAAATCTAAGGTGAGGTACAGATTGCTGAGATGTAGCTGGCAAATTCCATACAGTTTTAGTTAAGTCTTTTCTATGAACCGCTAGAGGCTTTCCTGGCAGCTCAATAGTAAAGAATCCACCTGCCAATGCAGGAGACTTGGGTTCGATCCCTGGGTTGGGAAGATCCCTTGGAGGAGGAAATGGCAACCTGTTCCATATCCTTGTCTGGGAAATTCCATGGATAGCGGAGCCTGGTGGGCTACAGTCCATGGGGCCACAAGACTGACATGACTGAACACATTCCTTTATTATTGTGTTTTGTATTTCCTGATTGCTAGTGAAATTGAGAATCTTTTATTTTTCTGGAGGTTCTCTGGACGTTCAGATTTCTTCTTCTGTGAATAGTCTATTCAAGTGCTACTGTTAAAAGTACCAACGAGCCGATGTCTTTTTTTAACTGACTTGTGAGCCTTTAAAACTATGCTTGCATGCATGTATGCTCACTTATGTCTGACTTTTTGCGACCCCATGGACTGTGGAATATATATGGACCTCATAAATATGGAATATATACATGTGGATACTAATCCTATCCTATTTATTTTGAGTAATAAATATAATATGTATTTATTATAAAAAATTCGGGAAATACAGAAAAATTCCCAGTGGTCACATATTAAATAGGAGCAGCTATACTTTCCTGTTTTAGAAAATTAGGATTATTTTATACGCATTTTGTGGGAATTATCCTTAGGGTGTTTTCTTACTCTAAAGCTATACTTTCCTGTTCTAGAAAATTAGGATTATTTTGTACAGATTTTTTTAGCATTTAGTTTTTCACTTGTGTATGTCAACTCCTCAGAGAGAGGGTAAGATCAATAATGAGAAAGGCCATGTTTTATACTGCTTTGAGTCTGACATGGCCTCAAGCAAAATGTCTTTCCTCTAGTAGACAGTGATGTTTCCTTCGTTGCAGCACATCCCAATGTGAATGGTGTCATGGTCCAATGTTTGGTGAAGGTTTTCGCATCATCCGATCCTGCGATGTTTTTGGTGTAGCACAGCTTCCTGTTATATTTTATGTCTGCTCCTCTTCCTGCTATAGGAAAGTAAAGGAAAGCAGCTTTGTTTTCGATCATGTTCCTGAAAAAAGAGTATCTCTAAATCCTGAATTGATGAATCATACAGTGATTTATGAGTCCCACTTTAAAAACCATTAAAGTTGATGTATACAATCATTCGTGTCTTCAAGAGCACAGGTTCTGTGTGGAACCGTCTTCTCACATGAATCCTCTTTGTAATCCTAGCTCCTTATGAAAGCTTGTGATTGTTAGGGAGTCTTTTCAGAATATTTTTTGAGAAGGATTAGTAAAAAAGTCTTTGAGAATTCTGAAAAAGATCTAGAAAATTTCTTTCAGAGCATGTTTAGTATAAAAAGAAAAATGTTAAAATCCTTTGCAAAAAGGATTCATCTTACAATTGGTCTTTGTATGCATCCATTCTCAGGGATATGATAGTAATTCAAAGTCATCCGTGGGGTTTGAGCTATATGGATTCAAAGTCATGCAGCCAGGTTCTCAATATTCATGCATTTCTGTGGAAATTTGTCCAGTGCCAACTGTCTTAATTGTGGATTGCTTTGGGGAATAAAGGATTAATTCCAATACTATATTTAGTTGTTTGAATTCATTACCCAGGCTCTTAGAAAATTGGTACCATCTTTCAATTATCTTGACCACCATCTCATAAAGCCTGAATCCATAGGCCCATGTCAGCATTCATTAGGCTTTCAGTAATGGTACGGCAAGAAAATAAAGTTATAAGTACAAAATTACATTGCAAAGCAACATATGCATACAGTAGAACTTGAGGATTTAGAAATTAGTATTTGGTAAGAGGAAGGTAAAAGGGCATTTTGATATAACAAACAATTTTAGAAAGGCATAGAATTGTTTCATGGATGGCATAACTTTTAAGTGCAGTTAAAACTAAAATGTTATTTCTAATGAAACCTGATGAGATGAAATGATTTAAATATATACAACTATATGGCACACGGGCTCAGTTGCTCTGCAGCATGTGGGATCTTCCCAGATCAGGGATTGAACACATGTCTCCTGCATTGGCAGGCAGATTCTTCACCAGGGAACCACCAGGGAAGTCCCCTGCTTAGAATTTAAGGAGTGTGTGACTCTCCTGGTCAGAGGTCACTTACTGGTGTCACTGTTTAACCAATTTAACCATAACCTGCCCACGAAGGCGGTGCTTTGGGTTTCATACACCTGCCGTCCTACACCCTGAGCCTGGACCCTTGATAGTCTGACTCGCATATACTGCCCTTACAACATCCCAAGAATGACCTCTGAAGGTACTCCGTCGGGTCACTCACTGTCACTGAGATAGCAGAGGTGGGGGCAGGGAAGCTTCACTTTCCATGGCCTTCTCCAGCCCTGGCTGCGGCAGTTGCAATGAGCGTTCCAGGTGGTCCCCAACCCCCAGGGCTCTGCTGCCTGCAGGCTAGGGGGCCAGATCCCTCCTGGCTTGCTCACAAAAAGCAGAGAGTTGTCCTGTGGTGAGCAGGCGCTGCTCTGGTAATGATCCACCCCTCCCCAACCTCTCTCTCCCCCCACTTTCTGGCAGTGAGGGCTGTTGCTTGGTTGGAAAGCCACATAGGGGTGCAGAGCTGTTCCAGCCAGCAGACACCACCGCTTGGGCAGCTGCTATGCGGCAGGGTGAGCTGGAGAAAAGAGGCCACTCTTTCCCCTCCCAAAGCCGAGATTCAGAGTCCGTCCTTCCAATACGGTCAGGAGAAGTTGAGAGGCCCAAAGCTCCTCCACTCGGTACAGGACTGCTAAGGTCCCTAATACCGGACCCGGCACAGAGTGGGGGCTCAGAAAAGGGTAGCTCTTACTTTTAACATCAGTCTGTGGCTCCTCAGCCCCAGCCCGGTCCCCACTTCTGTACCATGAAGTCCGCCTTCAAGAGAGTTCTGTTTTGGGTTTTTGTTTTTTCAAGATTTTTTTTTTATTTCAGTCACTTTTAAAGTCTTTGTTGAATTTAACACCATTGCTTCTGCTATTTATGTTTTGGTTTTTCGGTGACTAGCTGTGCGGGATCTTTGCTCCCCAGCCAGGGATGGAGCCCCGCAGCCCGCAATGGACTGCTCGCACTTCACGCATGCGTGCTCCGTTGTGTCTGACTGCGACCCCATCGACTGTAGCCCACCCGCCTCCTCTGTCCATGGGATTTTCCAGGCAAGAATACTGGAGGGGTTGCTCCTCTGTACTTCAGGGGATCTTCCTGACCCAGAAATCAAATCCAAGTCTCTTGCACCTCCTTCGCTGGCAGAGGGATTCTTTACCACTAGTGCCACCTGAGAGGAAAAGTCAGTCACTGGACCACCAGGGAAGTCCTATGGTTTGTTTTTTTTAAACAGATTTTAAACACATATTTTCCAACTTCTCTTTTAAAATTTTTGACACAGTGATTTTTCCAGTTGATTGAATGTCAGTTGAGGATCTCTGATTATTTTTATTCGTTGTTTTCATTACATTGAGTGGGGAGGGATGATGTAAAGATTAATGACAGAAAATTGATTCTTCTTTCTATTTTCTCTAAGATGCGCTTAGTTAAGCACTTCTAATCTTTAAATAGGATTCCTTTGGCTAGGCCAGCAATGCAAATGTTCCCAGTGCAATTAATCTCAGAAATCCATACCTCCACAAATCAAGAGTGACAGCCCATTTTGAGTACGACTTTTTCTAACATATTTTGGAAATTTCTATTTTTCCACCAATAAGAATTGCTATATATTTGACCAGAAAATGGTGGTCGGGGAACATATATATATGGGTGCTCAAAGGATTCAACAAGTCTTTCTCATACTTCCAGTGAGACTTCAAGATTAGTGTTTGTTTGTTTTTTTGTAAAGGAGGAATAAATAATAGTCACACTCACTATTATTTAAATAAGACTTTCAAACTGATTTTTTTCAGCTGAGTTCAAGTCATCAGTGATTTACGGAGCACCTACTAGATAATGAGCACCATGTACAATGCTCTAGAGACTTTTCTGGTGGTGGAAGTGGCTAAGACTCCTCGCTCCCAACGCAGGGGACCTAGGTTTGATCCCTGCTCAGGAAACTAGATTTTACATGCTCCAACTAAGAGTTCACATGCCACAACTAAAAATGCTGCATGCTGCAACTAAGACCTGGTGCAGATTAATAAATGAACAAATGAATGAATAGTAAAAAGTTAAAAAAAAAAAAAAAAGAACCAGCCCTTAGATGTGGATATAAAGGGTTGTGCAGAGAAAGGGTCAAGTTAATCCATGGCCACTGCCTTCACCTTCGCTGGGTCCCACTTGCTCAAAGAAGCAGCTGTAGCGCCCTCACCATTGGACCCTCATGGCCCAAGGACAGTGCATGAGTGCAGGGTCCCACTTGAGAGAATTTCCACCTCAGCTGCTTCTGAAAGTTGGACAGGATATTTCCTGGCACCCAGAGTGTGAGAAGAATAAGGATAAGTCTCCTCAAAATGTCTCATCAGTTTTGAAATGTTGTTTGACCCTCCTTAACAATTGCTGAATATGTTTGTATGCATGCTAACTCACTCCAGTCATGTTCAATTCTTTGCGACATTATGGACTGTAGCCCACCAGGCTCCTCTGTCCATGGGATTCTCCAGGCAAGAATACTGGAGTGGGTTGCCATGCCCTCCTCCAGGGGATCTTCCCAATCCAGGGATCGAACTTGCGTCTCTTACATTTCCCCATTGGCAGCCTGGCTCTTTACCACTAGAGCCACCTGGGAAATGTGAATATGATGATCACTTGGAAAAGCTGAACCAATTAAATTTTTACTGTTTCAAAGACAGAAAGCTGACATTAGGAAGTTCTGCAGAAGCCAGAGTTAGAACTTTATGGGGACAACTGGCATATTTCTCAGGAACTCTGGCCACTTAACATAATTTTAAAAAGTTCAGTAAGAACCATGGGCTGACTTAAAACTGTACAGATAATCATCAGCTTGATTTTCTTCCTTTACTTTCTTTTTTTAGCCCAATCCGTATAGTTTTTAAGTTGTAGAAGGTTTTTTTTGTTCTAAAAAGAGATGCATACTAATTGCATTTTTTGATCCCTGAGTCACTCTTGCTTTGGTCATAAACTTTTAATTTAAGGAGTGAGGCACTAAAAAGTAAGAATTACCCGAGTAATTTACAGTAATGCAAAACTTGGCCCAGCACACAGATCAATAGTCTCCATAAGGCCTAGGGCAGATACAGAGACAGTTACAAAAAGTCATTATCTAATTGGGAAATATATGCTCAGACACCAGATTTTCAGTTGACCTTAAGTGAAGATTCTCTTGGCCCAAAAAGCACAATAATAGACAGTTGTTGAAACAGCATGCAGACAAGGGCACTTTTTTGTAACATCATGTGTCATAGGAAGAATTGCCTTAACTGGAACTTTCCAATTTCATTTTCCCTTTCGAGTTGGCAAGAATACTGATAAAGAGACCCGAAATGATCTCCAGTAGTCCTTTCGACGACTTCTCAAAGAACCCTCAAACGTCCCTGGATTTAGATTGCAGCTACTTTCATTCCATTATAATAGCAGAAGCTGTTTGTTATCGTGACCACTGGATCTGTCTCTTTGACCCCCTTTTTACAGTGCAAATGAAATTACAGCTATTTGTAGTTCCCAGTGGATGCAAGCAGAGAGCACGTCCTGTATAAACGACAAATAGGTTTTTTAAAAATAGGAAAACCACATTACCTTATTTTTTTTTGGTAGTAAATTAATTTAATCATTATGTGCTTTAGAAAACATTTCTTTTTTTTAATTTATTTTTTATTTTTTTTATTGTTTTTGCCATACAATGTCATGATATCACCATGGGTTTACATATGCTCCCCCTCCAGAACCCCCCTCCCTCCTCCCTCCCCCCCGGGAAATCTCGCTGCACCAGCCCCGAGCATCAATCCTGGGCTGGCGATTGATTAGACATATGATAATTAACTTGTTTCAATGCCATTCTCCCATATCATCCCACCCTTACCCTCATCCACAGAGTCCACGAGTCTATTCTATACATCTGCGTTCCTTTTGCTGTCTCACATGTTGGGTTCTCATTACCGTCTTTCTAAATTCCATATATATGTGTTAATATACTGTATTGTTGTTTTTGCTTCTGGCTTACTTCACTCTGGATAATGGGCTCCAGTTTCGTCCATCTGAGTAGAATTGCTTCAAATGAATTTTTTTTTCACCATCCCAGCCTGAGGATCTAATCTTTCAGTTGACAAAGCAGAGGGCAGGTGAAGCCTGGGTTTATCCTATACCCAGCTCAGAGGTGGAAGGGACAGAAGTCTCCAAGTGTGGGAAGGCTTGAGTGTCCGTGACTGAAGACACCATTCAAGATGGTTTCTAGGTGCATTAGAAGTTCCCTAAGAAGGACCCAGGACAGGTCAATTGTCTACCCTCGTCTCCCTTACCAGGCAGCCCTTCCCCGTTCTGACCTTTCCCTCTTTTTCAAGTGCTAGGAAACTAGCTCTCCATCCCAGAAACCCTGCTGGCAGTGTTCTCTTCCCTATTTTCTGTGAGTTCCTGTTGAACAGTCACTTCACTGCCTTCCAAAACAGCTGAATTCTCTTTTCTTTCACAACAGGCCTTGACTTGCTCATCCTAACCACAGCCCCATCATTCCCAGTCAAGGCTAATCTGAACCTCCCTTCCTTGGGGACCAAGAAGGCTGGTCTTCAGAGACTTTCAAATCACTCTATGAAATAGTCTCTGTTAATATCTCCGTTTCAGACACAAAGAAACTGAAAGGATGAGTTTAGAAAGGATATATTCTGAACAGTATCATTTTGTTAGGGGAAGCACACTGATTGAAACCGCCCACCCTGGCCAGGCACCATGGTAACAATTTGCATGAGTTGTTTTAGGACAGGAGGTCCCAGTAAGGAACACGGAACTAATAAGCCTCCACCAACCAGAAGAGTTGGGGAAAGGTCAAAAGGAGACACCACATGTCCGACCGCCTCCCAGAATCCTCTCTGGGTTCCATCTTGGCTGAACAAGGCCTGCACCACCAGGAAGGACTCTGAGTCAGAATGATTGGCTAAGGACAACCCGGAAACTAATCCCATCACCATAAAACCTGAGCCAGTGGCAGAGCTGTTCTCCTGGGTTCCCTTACCCTACTGCTCTCCACCCGGGTGCCCTTTCCCAATAAAATCTCTTGCTTTGTCAGCACATGTGTCTCCTCGGACAATTCATTTCCGAGTGTTAGACAAGAGCCCAGTTTCAGGCCCTGGAAGGGGTCCCCCTACCTGCAACAATTTCAGAGATATATACATATAAACTTGCTGAAGGCTCTTAATACAGAAAGTCACTCTGCTTTCTGGAAAATTCATGCCCCCACTCGTGTACACACCAGCAGTCAACATCTTTTCCACCACACAGTCACCAAAACACTGAATATTGTTATTTAAAATATATTATCACTCAGTAGGGGAAATGGGTGCTTTGTCGTGATTATTCTCTCTCTTAAAAATCTCCCATTTTCTACTAGTTTACTTTTGTAATCTTTCTTTTTGGGGGAGCAAGCACGGTACAGATCCTAAGGAAATGAATTAAATACTTCACTATTTTACCTGGAGCCAGATTTAGTTGTTTTATTCTTAAAAAAAAAAATTAGAAAGGGGGAAGCTTAAAGTATCCCACATTTCCAGAGCTTGTTCCAGAAACAGAAGCAGCTTCTTTACATTGAAGAACCAGAAAAAAAGTTTGTTCCGCTTCTCAACAGCCAGTGGGTCCCCACCAGCATCAGTATCACCAGAGAAGCTGAGGACGACAGACCCACGTGAATGGAACCAAGTGGGCAAGTCACGTGTCAAAACTAGGTTGAGCATCACTCTGCCTTTTCTCCTTTTTTAATACTAACTCATCACTGCCAGTGGTCATGTTGTGGTGTCTCCACGTGCTAAGAATTTTATGCCACATAATGAATACCCGGTTATCAAATATGTAAATCCCAAAACCTGTGCTCGAGAATAAGGAAGTGGGTCAAATAGAGGCTTGCTGCTTTTCATGATGCATCAAAGGGTTGCCTCAAACGGGATGTTGGGTGTTGCAAGGCGCAGAGATCACAAACCATCTGCCACCCCTGCTAGGCACTGCAGAACCTCAGAGTTTTACACCCTCTCAACCCTTTCCTGGCAAACAGTGTCTGATGCAGTACGAGAGGGCCACTCTAACTAAAATGTAAGATCAGGCAAGAGAAAAAAAAAAAAGTTGGCTTATCAGCTATTTTAGAGTACATTTGAATTCCCAAGTGGGATGACTCCCAAATGAAGCCACTGTTTTCTAACCAAAGTAGCTAAAAGCAACTGAGAAGCAGCAGGAGAGAAGCTACACCCCGAAAAGAAGCTGGCTTTCTGCTTTGGTAGAGCATATTCTACCCCCAAATAATACCATGAGGTGTGTCCTGCAAAAAGCTCTGTCTTCCAAAAGATAGAGTAAAGACTGCTCTAAGAAAGCAGGAAGAGGGCTTTCCTGGTGACTCAGTGGTAAAGAACCCACCTGCCAATGCAGGAGACATGGGTTCGATCTCTGGTCTGGAAATACCGCACGTACCGCAGAGCAATTAAGCCCATGCGCCGCAGCTATTGAGCCTGTGCTCTAGGCCCTGGGGGCTGCAACTACTGAGCCCACGAGCATAGCTACTGAAGCCCCTGTGCCCTAGAGCCCTGGCTTCACCACAAGAGAAGCCACCACAATGAGAAGCCCACGGACCACCACTAGAGAGCAGCGCCTGCAGCAACGAAGACCCAGCACAGCCAAAACATACAAAAAATATATTATTTTTTAAAAAAAGAAAGCAGGAATCATGCTCAAATGAAAGGTATATTCATTTCCTACAGCTACTGTAACAAAATACCACAGATCAGTGGCTTAAAACAACACAATTTCATTATCGTACAGTTAAGAAGGGTTGGGCTTCCCTCATAGCTCAATCGGTAAAGAATCTGCCTGCAATGCAAGAGACCCAGGTTCTATTCCTGGGTCGGGAAGATCCCCTGGAGAAGGAAATGGCAATCCACTCCAGTACTCTTGCCTGGAAAATCCCGTGGACAGAGGAGCCTGGCAGGCTACAGTCCATGGGGTCGCCATGGTCGGATATGACTGAGCGACTAGCCCACCGCCATATCTGAAACGGGTCTCACTGGGTTTAGGGATAAAGTCAGGGTGTCAGCAAAGCTGTGTTTCTTCTGAAGGCCCTAGAAAGAATGTGTTTTCTTGCCTTTTGCAGCTTCTAGAGGCTGCCTTCATCCCTTGGCTCAGTGCCCCCTTCTGTTTTCAAAGCCAGCAATGATTCTTTCTCTTACCGTCATCTCTAAGTTTTCCTCTTCTGTCTGTGCTTTATGAGGATAGCTGTCCTCAACACAGGGCTTCCCAGGTGGCGCTAGGGGTAAAGGACTTGCTTGCCAGTGCAGGAGATATTAGAGACTTGGGTTTGATCCCTGGGTTTGGGAAGATCACCTGGAGGAGGGCATGGCCACACACTCCAGTATTTTTGCCTGGAGAATCCAGAGGATCCTGGGGTGGCTACAGTCCATGGGGTCACAAAGAATCAAACAGAATTGAAGGGCCTTAGCACACATGTCCTCATTACAGAATTCCCTGGTGGTCCAGTGGTTAGGACTGCATGCTCTCACTGCTGAAGGCACAGCTTCAACCCCTGGTTGGGGAACCAAGATCCCACAAGCTGCAGGGCCCAGCCAAAAAAACCCCACATATGTGCCAAGTGCTGTGCTAGGCTCTTTCCACTGATGAGGGACTTTAAAAAAAAAAATTGGATTCCCTAATAGCTCAGTTGGTAAAGAATCTGCCTGCAATGCAGGAGACCCTGGTTTGATTCCTGGGTCAGGAAGATCCCCTGGAGAAGGGATCGGCTAACCACCTCAGTATTCTAGGGCTTCCCTTGTGGCTCAGCTGGTAAAGAATCTGCCTGCAATGTGGGAGACCTAGGTTCAATTCCTGGGTTGGGAAAATCCCCTGGAGAAGGGAAAGGCTACCCACTCCAGTATTCTGGCCTGGAGAATTCCATGGAATGTAAAGCCCATGGGGTCACAAAGAGTTGGACAAAACTGAGTGAATTGCACTTTCCTCATTACAATGGCCCCAGGATAATCTCACCATCTCAAGATCAGCTGATTAGCAACCTTAACTCCACCTGCCCACCTTAATTTTCCCATTGCCATGAGACATAGCAGTAGTCACAGGTTCCAAGGACAAGGACTGAGACATCTTTGGGGGACCAGTATTCTGTCTACCACAAGACGGAACATCAGAGACCTTAGTTTTGTATCTTTAATCCACACAGCAAACGTCTACTTGGGGTGTTTACAAAATAAGAAATTGAGACTTTGAGAATTAAGTAGTTTCCCCAAAGACATTCTTCTAATAAGAGATGGAGCTGGAACATGACCCCACCTGTCTGTTTGCAAGCCCCTTCTTATCCTCCGCACCGTGGTCCCACCCAGCAGGCAACTTCGGTCCTTCAGCACGCGTGCTTAGTCACGGCCCCTCTCTTTGCAACCCTTCAGACTGCAGCCTGCCAGGCTCCTCTGTCCATGGGATTTTTTCAGGCAAGAATACTACAGTCTATGGAGTCGAAAAGAATCAGACAGGACTGAGCACACATGTGCTCACACACATGCTTGGGCATTCAAAATGCATCTTCAGATCTAGGCTGCATACTGCTCCTTTCTAGAAATGTCTTAGCTATTGCCCTTCACTGGTCCCTCCTCCCTTCCCTCTATGCCCTCCTTCTCAATGCAAGTTTTAAAAATCTCTTATTTAGTTTTCTGTGTCTCTGTACTTTTATTCACGTGCATTTCCATCTCTTTATTTTGATGTACTGCATTCAAGATAATTTCTTCAACTTTATTTTCCAGTATTGCACCTGTTCCTAACATGGTGTTCAATTGATACGAGTTTTTTTTTTCAATGCCTTACTTCTAGAAAATCTATTTGATTCTTTCTTAACACTCTTTTTCATGGCATCTATGCTGTTACTTTGATTTCTCAGCTTATTCAAAACTTTAAAAAATTCTAAGCTTATAAAATATCATATTTATAATAATAAATATGTTTATTTTATGGTTTCTTTCAGATTATTCTGTTATTTAACATTTTCAGCATGTTAATCTCCTGTTTATTACGTATGCTAACTCTCCTTCATAATGGCTGATTTTCTCTTTTTTAAAATAACTATTTATTTGACTGCACCAGGTCTTAGCCATGGTACACAGGATATTTTTTTTTAGTTGCATCATGCAAACTCTCAGTTGTGGCATGTGGGGTCTAGTTCCCTGTCCAGCAATCAGAGTTGGGTCCCCTGCTTTGAGAGTGTGGAGTCTTAGCCACTGGACCACCAGGGAAGTCCCTGATTTCCTCTTTTGAGTAGACTATTTTTTAATTGTACTCATGTTTACTAAGGGTTGCTTTTTCAGTGGGAGTCCCAGTGAACCCTGGCTTAAGAAAATCTTGCATTTGTTTTGGCCATAGCTCTAGCACTTCCCTGGAGAAGGAATTGTTAACCCACTCCAGGATTCTTACCTGGAGAATTCCAGACAGAGGAACCTGGCTGGCTACAGTTCATGGGGTTGCAAAGAATTGGGCACAACCAAAGATGCACACATGCATGCATGCTAGAGCTTTCAATGGCTCTGGACCGGTTTGTAGTTTCACAATCCATGCAAGCAGGCTACATTGAGACATGATGCCTGTTCGTGGTGCATGTCCACCACAAACAGTCTTTATCCTTCATGGTGACTTTTTCCCCCGTGTGCCCACAGATATGATTAATAGTCTCACAACTTCTTCAAGCAAGTGGCCCACATTTTCCTAATATTGTATTTATTGCTGCTCCAGGTCTTTCCTCACAACCCTCCAACCCCCACTTTTAGCAGGAGTGTCCTTGCTCAAAACCTGCCAACTCCTTGACTCAGTCAGGCAACACTGGACCCCTTCACTCTCCCACATTGCCCTGTGTATCCTTATATAAAGTCCCTTTACTCGCATTAACAAGAAGATAGGAATGACGAGGTGTCACAAAGCGGTGCTGGGCTGTGCGGTGCTGTGCTCGGTCGCGTCAGTCCTGTCCTTTGCATGCCCAGTGCCTCTGCACCTGGAGCCCACCAGGCTCCTCGGTCCATGGGATTCTCCAGACAAGAGTACTGGAACGGGTTGCCTTGCCCTCCTCCAGGGGATCGTCCCAACCCAGGGGTCAATCCCGAGTCTCTTACACGTCTGTCTCCTGCACTGGCAAGTGGGTTCCTTACCACTAGCACCATCTGGGCAGCCACAAAGCGGTTCAAATTTTAATGACAGAAGGGAGTCAGCCCTGAAGCTGTTGGGGCAGGTGGTCAGCAGAATGCAACTTTTTGCAATTCGGAGACTATTTCAAAATATGAAAGATTTTAAAAATTAAGGTATTAGAGCCAAGGAGGGGAAGGAGAAGTAGGGGGAGAAAGAGAAAGTAAAGGAGAAAGAGGAAGAGAAAGAGGAAGAGACTGAGGAGGAGCAGGAAGGGGTGAAGGAGGGGGAGGGGGAGGGGAGGAGACTGTGCCCACCGAGCCGCACACACCCGCAGGCTCTCCTGCAATATGATTTCACTCTATAAGCACACCGTCAGTGTCGCCTTTGTCATAAGATTTCCAATCTGACATGCCTTCAAAACTTTATTTTCACTAAGCAATTTAGTCATAGGAAGCTAGTTCATGTGCTCAGTCCCTCAGTCGTGTCCGACTCTTTGCGACCCCATGGACTGGAGCCTATGAGGCTTCTCTCTCCACGGGATTCTCCAGGCAAGAATCCTGGAGTGGGTTGCCAGTTCCTTCTCCAGGGGATCTTCCTGACCCAGGGATCGAACCCCCATCTCCTGTGTTTCCTGCACTGCAGGTGGATTCTTTACCACTAAACCATCAGGGCAGCCTAAAGACCCAAACAATTTGCTTTGAAAACACACGGAGGACAGGACGTTGCAGTAACCCTCCATCTCCTCTAGCTCTCTCTCCCCTGGTACATGGTTTCATCCCCTCTCACAGCACTTTTGCTTCTCCGGGTGTGTGTACTGCCCTGGGACTCCTCCATCCTCTCCCCTCACCCTCCGGCCCAGTGTAGTCCCTCAGCCCACTGTGACTTGTCACCTGGAACTCCCACAGCTCATCACCTCTATCTTTTGATAACTTACATCTCAGGGAGCAAGGCACCCAGCTCAGCCACCCCACCAGGCAATGAAGCACAGGTCCCAGCCAGTTGAAGGGTTGGACACCTGGGATCAGGTGTGGCTGGAGAGGAGAGAGAAGGACAAAATATGGGGGTCTGAGCCTCGGGGGCGGGGGGGGGGGCAGAAACAATGCCCCTTAAAGGGGCTGTGGGTGTGAAAGATACTCTCAGGCTCAGTCTGTCCAATGTAGTCTTGAATACGTCAGTCCTCCAAAAGGCTCAGTGGTAAAGAATCTGCCTGCAATACAGGAGACATGGGTTTGATCTCTGGGTTGGGAAGATCCCCTGGAGAAGGAAATAACAACCCACTCCAGTATTCCCACCTGGAGAATCCCATGGACAGAGGAGCCTGGTGGACTGCAATCCATGAGGTCGCAAAAGTCGAACACAACTGAGCAACTCAACCACCACCAAGCCAGTCCAGAGGAAAGGAACAGTATAGAATCTGATGTTTTCTTTCTTCTCTCTTTTTCTTGATGTCTGTCTCACATACACACACACAGTCACACACCAGCGGCATCCTTTCATTTCAGCTTCACACTGCTGTTAACCCACTTGCTGCATTATTTTTTTCCTTCCAGAAACACTGCTTCTGCCCTGCCATCCACCTCCACAGAGAATGTTCCTGGAGTCTTCTGCTGCCACTCTGTTGGTTTTGCAAGTCACTCTCATCAGCTTCAGTTAGCCTTCTGTGGCTGTTAACTGCAAAATCTGATGGTCGCATCCCATCCTTTGCAGGGTCTCTTCTGGCTCAGAGAGTAAAGAATCTGCCTGCCATGCAGGAGAGGTGGGTTTGATCCCCGGGTTGGAAAGATCCCCTGAAAAAGGAAATGGCTACCCACTCCAGTATTCTCGCCTGGAGAATCCCATGGACAGAGGAGCCTGGAGAGTCCATGGGGTCACAAAGAGTTGGACTATGAGTGAGTGACTGACACACACACTTCCAGCTCTGAAGTCCGTGGTTCAGTCGTTCAGGAGAAATCTGACCGAGGAGGCACATCATGGCAAAACTGCCTGCAGAGCCTTCCAAATGGATTTGAAAACGCTTTGAGGCAAACCAGTGTGCCTCGTGCCCTCTTGTGGGCAGATCTGACATCTCAAACAGCCTTAGGGCCTTGAGGATAATCCACAAAATTAAAATAAAACGTAGATGATCATGGGTGACGCTGACTGAGAGCTCAACGGAGCGAGGGCGCTGATCTACGGATGTCAAGGCCTGTTGCCTGCGGTAACCGCATGGCACCCCAGCCCGGTGGTTACGATGTTACTTCCTCTTTGAGCAGAGGAAACCGAGAAACCCAAGGCTGAAGCCAGCAGTCCAAAGTCATGCAGCGCACAGGTCACAGAGGGACCCAACTCACAGAGAGGGATTCCAAGAGCTGTCCTCACAACTCAGCGTGAGGCCTCAGAGGCCTCATCAGAGGAAAATTCCTTCAAATGTTTTTGGAAATGGAAAACCACGTTGGAGATCGTCTTGCCAGCCTTTCCCCCAGTGGCCCATTATATGGAGGGCATTCTGCATGAGGATAATAAGGTTGTGGGTATGTGATGGTGGGGATGGGGAGGCAGAATATTCTGTGATCAAATGAAACACGGGGTGAAAAAAAATTTACGGTGACACTTGTGTCTTCAGGGCTTCCCTGGCAGGTAAAGAATCCACCTGCCAATGCAGGAGACCTGCATTCGATCCCTGGGTCGGGACGATCCCCTGGAGAAGGAAATGGTAACCCACTCCACAGTATTCTTGCCTGGAGAATTCAAAGGAGCCTGGCGGGCTACAGTCCATGGAGTCGCAAAAGAGTCACACATGACTGAGCGACAAACACTAACACTTTCTCTTCATTGTGCTAATGTGTGGATAAAGAAAGTGATGGGATGTGCTCCATGAATCTCAAAACTCATCAGATCGGGGCTTCTCGTTATATCTTTGGAGGAGGAAACGGCAGCCCATTCCACGGGGTCACCACTGGGCGAGGGAGCACGCTTATTATATCTTAGTTCTGCAATCTTATAACACTCTGGGCCAGATAATTCTTTGTTGTGGGGACTGTTCTATGCATTGAGGGATAGTTAGCAGCATTCCTGGCTTCATCCCTGGCTTCTATGCCAGGACAGCCCCCATTCCCAAGTCCTGATAACCAAAATTATCTCCAGAGGCTTTCCAGGCAGTCTAGTGGATAGGAAAACATGCTTCCATTGCAAGGGGGTGTGGGTTCGATTCCTATTTGACGAACAAAGATTTCACGTGTGGTGTGGTGTAGCCAAAAAATAAAATAAATTTAAAAAAGCTTATTTAATTAAAAATTATCTGCAGACATGGCCAGCTGTTTCCAGAGGGACAAGACTGAAACTACTGCTTTAGACCACAGAACTCTTTTCTTCATGGAGCAACTCAAAGGACTAATGTTCCAGGGAATTCACTTCTGGAAACACTGACTTGGTTCATTTATGCTCGGTTTATGGGAGAGGAAATGAGGGACGGGGAAGTGAGGGGACTTGATCATGTCCATCATGTAACTTGAGTGATGCATGTGACAACTGAGGCTCCAAATAAACCCTGGTTCTTTGGGCTTCAAGACTACCCTAGCTTCTTCTCTTAGGTGATGCTGGCAGTCCGAGCTGGGGATGGGATCAGGGGACAGCCCTAACGCAACTCTGTGAAGCCCTATCTTTTCACTGGTGCTGCTTCACAGCTACTCAAATACTGGACACATTTTTTCCCTCTCTTATTGAGGCAGAACATTTAGACACTCCCTGAAGGACAGACCAGCTCATGGTTGACCCTATGGCCAAAGTCCTACCATGATGAATTTCTGTTTTTCAAACAAAAGAAAAAGGCCAAGTTCAGAAAGAGTCCCTTTCCTTACTGAATTCTCCAGTAGCCCCTTTTCCTCATGGATTTCGTGACAGGGGTAGTGTTGGGGCAAAGTGTACATCTCACGCTTTCTTTCCCTGCAGAACCTTTGGAATGGGGACAGATTTCCATTTATTGAGGCTGATTTGAATGTGCAGTTAGGATTGGGGTATAGATGGCAGGGGAGTCAGGGGACATTGGCAGAGGGGGCACCACTGTGCTTTCTGAGACCAGGACTTCACAGGAGCGGGAGGTTGGACCAGGTACAAATTTAGGTTTTACTCTCCACAGGTGGCGCTAGTGGTAAAGTATCCACCTGCTAATGCAGGAGACGAGGGTTTGATCCCTGGGTCCGGAAGATTCCCTGGAGTAGAAGTGGCAACGCACTCCAGAATTCTTGCCTGAATTCCATGGACAAAACTCCATGGGCAGAGGAGCCAGGTGGACTACCGTCCATGGGGCCACAAAGAGTTCAGACACAACTGAGCGCTGCCTCTCACGAGTTTGGGGTGTAGTCCATTCCAAAAGCAGAGACACACCTCCCGCCTCTCCGTCCACTCCAACTTGAGGTTTCTGTCACCTAGATTCTACCCTTGGGGGAGAGGAGGTGTTCTGTGGACAGCTGTCCCTGGCTTGGGGTGATGAGCGTTCGGTGCAGTGCAAAGCTGCACCCCTGAAATGCACAGACGTGATATCGACAGCATTCACTGTCATGTGCATCATGCTATCGCCTCCACGCGGCCAGGACTGTCTTACATGCTTTACACTTGCTGTTGTTCAGTTGCTAACCTGTGTCTGACTCTTTTGTGACCCCATAGACCATAGCCTGTTAGGCTCCTCTGTCCATGGGATTCTCCAGGCAAGAATACTGGAGTGGGTTGCCATTTCCTTCTCCAGGGGATCTTCTTGGAGCAGGGACCGAACATTGAACCCCACATTTCCTGCATTAGAAGGAAGATTCTTTACCACCAGGGAAGCCCATATTTCACACTTACTACTCATTTAATCTTTACAACAACCCCACACGGCCGATGCTGCTATTATGTTCATTTTACAGATGAGGAAACTGAGTCATAAGCCTTATATAACTTGCACAAGGTCATAGACTAGTAAGAGCCAGCTTTGAAACCCAAGAGGTCTGAGGCTCTGAACCTCTGTGCTATCTGGCACCCACACCCCCTACCCCAGTTCTAAAAACAGCACTGGGAGCCCCACCTTTAAAGAGATAAAGACAGTGAAGATTTACCAGGAAACACTCCTGGTGCAGCGTGTTGCTTTGTAATGACTGGAAAGGCAGGAAAAACCAACTCTTCCTTATAAAAAGGTGACATGTTATCTTTAGTAAAAACAACATGTTTATACTCTGATCGACCACCTTCCTAAAGGGTGATTTTCTAGATAATGATAACTATTGATTAGCTGCTTCTCTTCCCATGGAGACACCAAATTGGGCTTGAAGAACTGAGGATTTTGGTAGCTATGATACACACATGCGTCATTGTTGGAGGCTCAAACTCAAAGCAAGACTGCCACCTGCTGTAGAGATGGGTTAATACTTTTTTCTCTTTCCTAAAACTGTTAACAGTCATAAAAACAAAGAAGGGAGAGAGGAGATGATCAGTTTCAATCACTCTCCTTAAGTGTTGAGTTGATGCCTAGCTGTGGTCACGGACAAAGACACAATTGTGTTACTGCATTTCTTCTCACAGTTGAGCATAGGTCTTAACTGAGCGTAGGTCTGAAGTCTTAATCACAACACTGATGCCTGGACAACAGACCATCAGCTTCTTTCAACCCCACTGCTACCACTGCAGGTTTAGACCTTGCCTGACCTGGATGGTCTCCAACTGACCACCCAGCCACTGTGTCTTCCCCTAAACATGCCCTTCTCCAAGGTGATCACTTTTAAATGTAGACCAGAGCATGCTGAAGCTGAAGTTCCAATACTCTGGCCACCTGATGTGAAGAGTCGACTCACTGGAAAAGACCCTGATGCTGGGAAAGATTGAAGGCAGGAGGAGAAGGGGACGACAGAGAATGAGATGGTTGGATGGCATCACCGACTCAATGGGTATGAACTTGGGCAAACTCTGGGAGATGGTGATGGACAGGGAGGCCTGGTGTGCTGCAGTCCATGGGGTCACAAAGAGTCGGACATGATTTAGCAACTGAACAACAACAAAGAGCATGCTACCCCCCTTCATATATCCTCCAATGGGCTCCAGGTTCATACAGATTTCAATCTGGACTCGTTCCCATGGCCTCTGCAGCCTTAGGAGATCTAGCTCCTGACTGTTCTCTAATCACTGCCTAGGTTGCTCCGGTCATGATCTGCTTTGGGGAAAGAGCAGGCATCTTTGGACCTTGGGTCTTTTGCATTTGCCATTCTTCCTGGCAAGGAAAGCTCAGGCCACAGATATTTGCACACCTGTCTGCTCTTTGTTATTTATGGCCCAGAATCAAAGCCATTTCTCCAGAGAGAATTTCTGGCCATTCGTTTTAAAATAGAAAATCCTAGTCTCTACTACAACGTGTGCTCAGTTGCTCAGCATGTCTGACTCTTTGTAGCCCCAAGGACTGTAGCTCACCAGGCTCCTTTGTTCATGGGACTCCCCAGGCACGAAGACTGGAGTGGGTCGCAATTTCTGGGATCTTCCAAACCAGGAATCGAACCCATGTCTTCTGCGTCTCCTGCATTAGCAGGTGGATTCTTTGCCGCTGAGCCACATGGGAAGCTCCTATATTACTACATAACAGATGTACAGTAAGTATTGCTTTTCTTCCTGTCTCCAGACATCCAAGGCTCTAGTGCTGTTAACACAAAGCCATGGGTAGAAAGAATTACCATTTGACGTCCTCCCCTGCCCCCTAGTTCTGAAGTTGGTACAGAAATGGCAGAACACAGTCATCCGTTAGTAAAGTTGGGAAGACTAAGGGGATAGTCCTAAGTAGGTGAGTTCAGCTTGTGTCCACGTGAGGCTGAGATCCTCTGGACAGGGGGTCTAATGGAACACCAGAGAGCCTTGTTAAAGGAACTGGACTAAACCAAGGGAAGGCTGGGGGCCACAGCCACCCTTCCCCCACAGTCCCACCTGTTCATCTTTATATTCTTATCCAAGTGCCCTCGCACTGCTACCACCAATCCACGTGAGAAAAACAAACAGTCCAGATCTGGATTAGCTCTTTCCTCTCAGGCTAAAAGTCAGAGAGGGGTCTCAGGGCACAGAGTGGAAGGAAAGGCAGGATGTCTCAAGGCCAGACAGGAAGTAGTGGACATCACCTCCACTTCAAGTTCACTGGCCCCTCTTTGGCTACACTGGCTCAACCAGATGCATGAGGCTAGGCCGGTGCACCTAAGAGGAAAAGCACAGATACTGGTGGACATGCTGCAAGATGCAAACACATCTTTCCTTTTGTTTTCTATAGGCCCATGGTTAATGGGAGCCATTGTTCATTACCTTGATATAATGAACATTGTCCACCAGCTACTAATAAGCCATCTTCTATTGACTTTTGATTGAGACGCTATCCCCAGGGTCTCCGCCTTTCAGTGGGAAGACAAGGTACTTCTGATTGGTCCACGTGGGGCTCGTAATGAACAGAGTTTCAGGGAAGGAGTTCAGATCTGGGTAACTGGAGTCTGGAGGCCAGCCCTTTCCCAAAGTCACCTTTATCTGCCTGGCAACAGTACCCACTCAACACGTGGCCAATGGAATGGCTTGATTTTTTTTTTGGTGGGTGGGGTAGAGTTACTTTACAACGTGGTGTTAGTTTCTGCTGTACAGTGAAGTGAAGCAGCTGTATGGAAACACATATTCCCTCCCTCTGAGAACCCCTTCCTCCCAAGTGCCCCCACTCCTCTAGGTCACCAGAGAGCACTGAACTGAGCTCCCGGTGCTATACAGCAGTTCCCTTGAATACTGAAACTTGTCGAAAGTGAATGGGACCAAAGGCGAGAATGTAGAGTCGGGGAAGGGAGGTGGCTCAGCTAGTAAAGAATTCTCCTGCAATGCAGGAGACCCCAGTTCAATTCCTGGGTCTGGAAGATCCCGTGGAGAAGGGCACCCATTCCAGTATTCTTGGGCTTCCCTGGTGGCTCAGCTGGTAAAGAATCCACCTGCAATGCAGGAGGCCTGGGTTCCATCCCTGGGTTGGGAAGATCCCCTGGAGGAGGGAATGGTTACCCACTCCAGTATTCTTGCTGGAGAATCCTATGGACAGAGGAGCCTTGCGGGCTACACTCCACAGGGTCACAAAGAGTTGCACCTTTCACTTCACTTCAGGCAGGTGGAGAAGGGGACGCTTCCCAGTGAGCAGTTAGAAGGTTTTCTGTCCCTGCCTGGTGTGGCAGGAAGGCTTTACAGGCCCAGGGCTCCGGACAGCAGGGCTGGTGACTTCACGCGTCCCACAGACTCCTTGCAACCGGCTTCCTCTTCTCACCAAGAGGGACGTCGTGAGTGTGTCAAGGGAGAGGAATTTCAGTCCTAGTCACCACGGCACAGTGGGTTTCAGGCCAGCCAGATGCTGCATACGGGAAGCCTCCATCACGAGACTTCTCAAGGTCTTCTTCAAAGGGGAACGTGGGGGAGAATTGCAATGCCTCATCGTCAACATCCTTGTGAGATGTTTCCTCAAAACAAACATTTAAGGACCTCTCTCTTGAAATAATTCCCCAACTGGTTTGGGAAGGAGAAGCAGAGTTCTCTTTTTCACTTCACCAGAAACTCAAACAGTACATTCATGAGTGGTGCCATGGGAGGCACAGTGCAAACACAGCTGGAAAACCTCAGCTTAAAACTGAGAACACACACTTCCCCGCTTCCTCACACATGAAGGGGCAGCTCTCCAGTCCAGAAGAATCCCAGAGATTAACCACAGAGTTGAAGTCAGTACTGAGCTCTTCTCTGCATCATGTCAGGCCTCTGCCGGGCCCTCCAGGGGCCTCTCGCCCTAGGTCCACCTCGACCCTCATCCAGCTGGGTTCCTGCCTCTGTGCTCCCACCTGGGGTCAGCCAGCCCTCTGCTGGGTGATTTGTTTTCATGTCAGATCCTCATATCAACTACACACTGTTATCATCCCCTTATTTCCAAATAGCTCAGGTCATGGATGTAGTGTGGTCAGAGTCACTTGGGTAGGAGGTGCAGATGTGGGATTTGGTCCATAGTTTCAGCCAATGATTCTCACCCAAGTCAACAAAGCAGAACATCTTTGGGATGGCTCGCCCTCCTCACCCCAAATAACTCCCTACCTGCAGAGCATTGGACTGTAAAGCACAGGTTACTTGGATTTTCCAAGTGAAGAATACAAAGGGAAAAAGTTAATCACTGGGATCCAGGTTCTGCATCTCGGTGCCCCACAGTGGACCATGGTCTGATGAGAAACACCAGGTCTTCATTTTCCTTCCGGCAATCAAGAGAGAATCACATGGGAAAACCATGCAAGGAGTAAATCCTATTAAAGAGTAATCTGTGGCACAACAAGGGCCTCTCCGGTGGCTCAGTGGTAAAGAATCCGCCTGCCAATGCATGAGACCCAAGAGACTCAGGTTCAGTCCCTGAGTTGGAAAGAACCCCTGAAGGAGGAAATGGCAACCAGCTCCAGTATTCTTCCTGGAACACCCCACGGACAGAGGAGTCTGGTGGGCGACAGTCCCTGGTGTTGCAAAAGACAAACACGACTTAGAAACCAAACAACAACAACAAAAGTCACAACAAATTACTTCCCTCCAAGAACCTGTACGTGAGCTCAGGCCACTTCTCTGTTCCAACAGGTACCTTACTGGGATGGAGCCTCTATTACCACGGCTGGGCGCAACCACAGTCCAGTCAGATCTGTACACGGGCCATTCCAATGGCTACATTCTTCCTCAAAACAAAAGCTCACGAGTATCACTTCCCAGGTAGCTCCTGTGCACTCTTCCTCAACATCAACAACGTGTCACACACCCGTGTGCAGGCACGAGTACACACTCTCACAGACCCACACGCTCACCAGAACGCAGAGCCCTTCAAGCAATGCAACTCCCACAAATAAACAAACACAAGAGAAGGATGTGAGAAAGCACTCGGCGCAATGCCACCAACTTGGGTGTGACCAGCTCTTACAAATTAAAAGTGGTTTTTGTTATCATCTCCAAAAAAGACCACGGAAAAAGTGGAGGCTGTGACACAGTCTTTGGAGGCAGGCAGAATATACTACCTGTGGGAACCTAGGGAAGTTATTTCTCTTCTCTGAGTCCCAGTGTGCTCCCCTGCAAAGAGGAGGTGATGACATGAACCTCGTGGAGCTGTTCTCAGGAATATCAACATGTCCCTCGGACTCTGAGTTCCTAAGAGGATATGTAAGCTGGTAAGACTAAAACATTATGAGAACTTCCCTGGTGGCCAAGTGGCTAAGACTCCTCATTCCCCATGCAGGTTGCCTGGGTTCCATCCCTGGTCAGGGAACCAGATCCCACATGCCTCAGTTAAGACCCAGCGCAGCCAAATAAATAAAATATTTTAAAGGAATAAAACATTGTCCTAAATTCCACCTCACTTTTATCCTCAGTTCAGTCGCTCTGTCGTTTCCGACTCTGCGACCCCATGGACTGCAGCACGCCAGGCTTCCCTGTCCATCTATGCGCCTAAATTTCTATTTAAAAGAGATCTAGCTTAAATAATGAAAAGGGACCCTGCTTTGGCAGAGGTGCCTGGGACAAGAAAACAAGGATAGAATGAGAGAATACCGGTTTCACAGGAGACACTCATTTCTTGCATCGACTCAATTTCACCCCAGGGCTACTACCCCTGTGGCTCAGCAGTAAGGAATCCACCTGCCAATGCAGGAGATGTGGGTTCCATCCCTGGGTCAAGAAGATCCCCTAGAGGAGGAAATGGCAACCCACTCCAGCATTCTTGCCTGGAGAATGCCATGGACAGCGGAGCCTGGCGAGCTACAGTCCATGGGGTCACAAAGAGTCAGACATGACTTAGCGACTAAACAACAACAGTATTAACCCGCTGAATGGAACACACACACATACACAGGACAGGGTGGGGCGAGGGAACCACCTGCCCCATTTTACTGCCGGCCGGTGATGTTTGACAGGTTCATTCCAAGCAGGTTTACTTAGGGCATGGGAATCCCCGGGATATGACACCACATTCCAGACTAAAGATGTGCAGAGAAGGGACGCAGTGCCAGGGCTCTTTCTCAAGCTGGAGAAAGTATATAGGAGGTGGAAGAAAAAATAAGCTCACATGTTTCGAGAAAGCATGCAAATATAAGAAATAATAGGAAAAAGGGATTCATAAAAGTTAAGTGATTCATCTAACCTTGCTAATGGAATGTCTGTGATTTTAGTTATTACTAGCATCACATTGTTCGTTAACAGCACTTCCCCTGTATCTGAAGCCATAAACGTCTTCAACTACTGTATGTTCAATTTTATATCTACAAGACAAAATTCTGAAAGGCAGGGATAAAGTTCTAGTCACCCACACATCCCCTGACTTTGTGGAATAGAGTTGACAAGAGGTTTCATTTGTGCCCTTCGAAGGGCACCATCTAGAGGCAAGTACTTCAAATAGCACCTCCATGCGCTGCTAAGCAACTCAAAACTCATCCATACACACGTTAACTGCAAAAGTAAAGCATACTCTCGACACAAACCCTGGAAGAAGTAAAGTCTCTATGATACAGTTACAAAATTGAATTTAGGTCAGAAACAAAGCCTGAGAAGACAGATTTTTGCTTGCATTTTTTGTTCACTGAAACTACCAATTCCTTTCACAAAACAAGCTTTATAGGAATAGGAACTGAGTAATTTATCTTGTCAGTTACAATTCATAAAAAATAGGCTCCACCGTTAGCTAAATACAACCATTCAAATACAATTTAAGAAGTATCAAAAAACCCTTAGAAAAACAACAGTAGCAGCAAAAACATTGAACATCTGTAAACAAAATCACCAGTAACAACTCTACTCTTAATAACAGAGAATCCGCAGTCTCCAAAAATATTAAATATATATAATAAAGAGAACATTGGTCATCTTTTTTCTTAATAGACAATAGTCAAAACAATGTTATCAACAGGAGACACAAGTGATGTGGTCGCAAGGCACGCTGCACAGCCTTTCTTGCTATAGTCAAGTACATCATGTCGCTGCAGAGGGTAGACTTTCCAGAAGTCTTCTCCTCGCTGTGATCCTCGCACACCGGGGGCACTTGGAGGACTGGAAGCACTGCTTGTGAAAGCAAGCTCTGCACACTGCAAGCAAGGAGGAGAGCCATCAGCAAATGGGTAGCTGGTTTCTCAAATACGTATGTCCTTTTTCCCCAGCCTGGGGAGAGAGGACCTGAAGCCAAGAGGTCACTTGAAGACAAGAGGATTTGTCCCCAGTAGATCATGAAGATGGGCCTCCCTGGTGGGTCAGTGGTCAAGAATCCACTTGCCAATGCAAGAGACATGGGTTCCATCCCTGGGTTGGGAAGATCCCCTGGAGAAGGAAATGGCAACCGGCTCCATATTCTTGCCTGGGAAATCCCATAGACAGAGGAGCCTGGTGGGCTACAGTCCATGACGTCACAAAGACTCAGACAGGACTTAGCAACTAAACAAAAACAACAACAAGGCCATGAGGAGAGTGAAACAGGCCGAGAGCGCTTGGGTAGTGGACTTCAGTGCCTCCCAGGTCCGCTCAAAGACCATCCATCATGGGTGTCGGGAGAGCTGGTGGCTGATGGCTCAGGAGGTGACATCCCTTCTCTGGAAATGGCCCTAACTAAAGAGAGCTGCCTCAGTCAAGGTTATTCCCCCTTGCTGGTCCCAGGCCACATCCAGTGACAGGTCAATATGAGGTTTAAAGGCCTGGCTGGCTCTCTGTCCCTAATTTGGGAAAATGCTGAAAATCCACCCCAGCTCTAGAGTTCCCTGAGAGATGCACTGAGCCTTCATGGCAACCCTACCATTTTCAACTTCTTCCTTGGCCCAGCCCTGCTGCCTTCATACCCTCGTGGATGTGGAGCCTGAGAACAAACCCTAGGGCAGCGGTTCGCAAACTTTTGGCACCAGGGACCAGTTTCGTGGAAGATAATTTTTCCATGGAAGATAATTTTTCCATGGGTCAGGGTGGGGGATGGTTTGGGGATGATTCAAGAGCATTACATTTATTGTGCATTTTATTTCATTATTATTACATAAGCTCCACCTCAGATCATCAGGCATTAGATACGAGAGGTTGGGGACCCCTGCAGTGAACCTGGGGTTGATGGTGATTGAATTACAAAACAGAGGCAGCTGTAACTTGCCCTGATGTAAGAACTCGGGGACAGGTCAAACAGGACCACCTCCTATCTCTGAACTCTGTTCCCTGAGACATCATCCTTTATCCCTGCCCCACTCACACCTCCTCCCTGTGCACCCAAAACTTTACCAGCTTCAATTCAACAGAGAAGCACACACTAGCATCATTATACCTCAAGAAAATAACACTATGCTTTAGTTATTAAGCTTAAGTTGATAGTTCAGTTGGTAAAGACTCTGCCTGCAATGCAGGAGACCTGGCTTTGATCCCTGGGTTGGGAAGAGCCCATGGAGAAGGGAAAAGCTACCCACTCCAGTATTCTGGCCTAGAGGATTCCATGGGTCCATGGGGACGCAAAGAGTTGGACACGACTGAGTGAGTTTCACTTTCAAGCTTAAGTTAATTTTATGTTTAAGTTATCAAACTTTGCACTTATGTTATTATACTGCTATCAAGCTTATGGCAGTATGGTATTAAGATACCTGAACATCTTCTACACGTTGCAGTCTGAAATGGGAAAATGACAGCTGTACTCCGGCAAAATTCACAGATGAAGCCCTTTCCTTGACACAGCTGTAAGAACAGGAGTCAAAAGTGAGAGTCTTCATGGGTAATGTTTCTCCTGATGGAGAAACTGAGTTCCACTTTCATAGAACTCTATAAACACCAGATTTCCACACTCCCCCGCCCCAGGTATTGAAATTTGTTATTCTAAAATTGCCTAAATTGGTGGTGGAAGTAACATTTAAAAGGTTTATATAAATCTGTGAATTGCAATTTTCATAGAAGTCAAAATGAAACATTCTACACAGGACAAAAGATAGGCTTAAGCAACATATCATATTTGCAGAAGGCCACTGAATGTCATGGATACAAGTAACAATTAAAAAGCCTGTCTATGTCAGATGAAAGAAAAATTTCAGTTTGGTATTCTATAAGCCAAGACGGTAAACTCCTCTCACTATACAAGAGTTCTAATGATTTACAGTTTTAAAAACATCTTTTTTTTAAGTGTCTGTGATTCCAGCCTCTGGAAGGAACAGAATACTATCTCTTGCCACAATGGATGGATCAGAGCAATAAATGCGTGTCCATTTTGTCTGGACAACTGCATCAGGGTAGTTTGAGGCACCAGAGAAAAATTATGATTTTAAATACATGTTCTTAAACGATCTCATTTTATTTCTGGGAGCTCCCCTGCAGTTCATCAGTCCGTGAAGACACAGAGCTCCTGTTTCAGTGGATCCTGAGTCTGTGTGGCTGCACTCGGCACATCAGAGCAGATGAGAACGGAGGGAGGCCCATGCCGGGCTGGGTGCTCAGACTACCAGTCGCTTGGCCCAGGCTTGCTTTCCAGCAGGACACTCTTGGTTTGGTACTGAACAGCTCTGAACCTCATTCCACTCATCTGTAAACAGTGCAGGGGCTTCCCTGGGGGCTCAGTGGTAAAGAACCCGCCTGCTAATGCAGGAGACATGGGTTCAATCCATGGACTGGGAAGATCCCCTGGAGAAGGAAATGGCAACCCATCCTAGTATTCTTGCCTGGAAAATCTTATGGACAGAGGAGCCTGGTGGGCTACAGTCCATGAGGTCGCAGAGTCAGACACGACTTAGTGACTGAACTACAGCAATGAAAGTGTTGCTGGCACTTTCCTCAGTTTGTGAGGGTAAAGGAGGTTAAGTGCAAAACAGCCCACCCAGGATGGGCCGCAGAAAGGACAGCTCAGGGACACACCCGCCGGGGCAAGCAGATCTCACCTCACAGCTGTCCACGTGCTCGAGGGAAACTTTCAGAATGTCCTTGAGTGAGGGCGCCAGCAGCCCTTTCTTGACCTTGACCAAGTCCTCCAGGGAGAACAAGTGGAGTGCCTCCGTCAAGTGTCCTGGCAGCTGCTCAAACTCCTTTAATGTGCTTCCGGAGAGAAAAATCAAGATAAAATCAGAAACCCACCCACACAGGTCTGGGCAGGAACCAGGGATTGGGGAGAAGGGTTTCTTTTTTCCTGGCTCTCAAAACTGAAATTTTTCAACTCAACTTAAAAAAAAAAAAATAGCCCCAGGAACAAGTTAACCTTACTCCCTACTTTACATTTTGCAAGTTTAAATTGCAAGGAGTTGCAATTTAAAGGAAGCCAGGAAGTTAAAAGTCCATAAATAATGATTTCAGAAAGCTGCATGAGAAAAGTGCCTCTGACAGCTGCCTATATACACTCTGAGTGAAAGAAAACTTAAAATTTGGTTTTTGAGTCCTGACAACACGTACTGAGATAATAATGACCACTTTATTGAACTCCAGCTCAATATCAAGTCCATCAGTGTGACCGATGGATATCTCAGGAGAGTTATCAATGCTATGACTCCCAAACCTCTGGTCCAGCACTAACACAAGCATCCATATGGGTCGGGAAGATCCCCTGGAGAAGGAAATGGCAACCCACTCCAGTATTCCTGCGTGGGAAACCTCATGGTCAGAGGAGCCTGGCAGGCTGCAGTCCCACAAGGAATCGGACACAACTAAGCAACAACCACAATCCAAGTGAGGGCTGGTTAAAGGCACCTGGATGTCCCAAGGGCATTCAGAACTGTATGTAACCTTCTCCGAGCCCCCCGATCTCTTTCTGAACCCCCTATGTCAGTTAGCAGCATCACCATGCACTGCATTCCCAAGCCTACACTGAACTTGATGCTGTAGGGATGCTAAACCCAGTTTAATCCTCTGCCCAGCTACGGGTGGTCCTCGCTCACACTACTTCCTCGGCCGGAGGGTCCCTGAACCCTAGTTTTTGCTGAGTTGCCCTTCAGGCTCTGGCTTTGTCCCCAGGAAGCCCTCCTCCCCACCCTGTCCCTTAAAAACTGCTGCCCCTCCCCCATGCACCAGGGACAGGCACACTTTGGCAATGACCTCTCTGTGCTCACTTCCTCCCCAGACTCTCCCCGAACACGTGTCCTGTTGCTTTTTCATCTGAAGCACAGAGTGGATAGTCAAGACATTTTTGCAGATGGTAAGAACTGTGGATATTGTTACATGTTACAGAGAAAACTTGAGGACCTGAGAAGAAACTAACTTTTCACCCCAAAGCCAGGAGGGAGAGCGCAAGGCCAGATGATTATAAAGGACAAGCTCCTCCCTAAGAAATGTAATTCAGAAGTAAGGCATCATTAAGTAAAGATCAGAAACAGAAAGCAGCTTTAAAAGAGAACAAAATTTTTTAAAAACCTATAATCCCAACTGGTAGCTCAGATGCTAAAGAATCTACCTGCAAATGCAGGAGACCCTGATTCAATCCCAGAGTCGGAAAGATCCCCTGGAGAAGGGAATGGCAACCATTCCAGTATTCTTGCCTGGAGACTCCCATGGACACACCATGGGGACACAAAGAGTTGGCCCCAACTGAGAGATTAACACTATGATCTCAGCTATTACAACAAATAATCCTAACTCCTTGAGTAACTTACTTTTCCTCCTCTTAAAAATATCTCTGCTAAATGAATTCATGCCTGTGCCTTTATGGCCATCGCCTCCAAAAATTCACCCTCAGGACATAGCTATGGACATGGCCAGAGATTCAGCTGGAGCTTAGTGTTTGGGTCGTTTTTCTTCTTGGATAGCAAAAGATATTTAAAATGTATTAGGTGTTCAGTAATAGGACAATACTTAAATGAATACCACATCATAGTACAGAATATTATACAGCCAATAAAAGTTGGCATGCCTCTTTATCAGTGTTTTAAAAGGCACTGGTACACCCACGAGCACAGCGGCACTAGTCACAATAACCAAAAGAAAGCAACCCAAGATGGATGGATCGATCAACAAAAGATGGAACATAGAGACAATGTATATATATTCAACATCACTCCGCCTTTCAAAGGAAATCCTGACACAGGCCACAGTGTGAGTGAAGCTTGAAGACATGATGCTACATGAAATGCCAGGCACAAAACAATAAACACTGTTATGATTCCACTCAAATGAGGTACTTAGAATAGTCAAAATCATAGAGACAGAAAAGAGAATGGTGGTTCCCACAGGCTGGAACAGAGGATGGAGAACCACTGTGGGTAAAGAGTTTCAGTTTTACAAAATGAAAAGAGCTCTGCAGATGGATGGTGATGATGGTTGCCTAGCAACAGGAATGTACCTAACCACTTACCTGTACACTTAAAAAGGATTAAGATGGTAAATTTACATTATGTGCATTTTATCACAACTTAAATCCCCTGGAGAAGAGAAAGGCTACCCACTCCAGTATGCTGGCCTGGAGAATTCCATGGACAAAGGAGCCTAGTAGGCTACAGTCCATGGGGTCGCAAAAGTTGGACACAACTGAGCGACTTTCACTTTCATTTTTTTTTTTTTCAAAACAATAGTAAAAGTCCATTGCCTAGGGTTGTTTTATACTTATACTGGTCCATTCTTCTTAACATGTTAAATCCCCTGGTAGTGAGTAACATTTAGCAACATTCAAGAGAGTGTCTACATCCCCAAGGAGAGGCATGAGATGATCACTGTGCACTGGTGGAGATGGACCACAAAGCACAGAGGATCAGCAAGAGTGTGGAGGTTATCAAACCCCCCATTCATGGCCCAGCCCAGCCCAGCCAGCAGTAGTACCTTTCAGCAAACCTGCAGGTCTTCAACAGCTTCTTGATATGAAATAGCTGCTCCTGGATTTCCTAATGTGAGAAACCAAATGGAGGGGAAAGTGTAATGTGATAAGTAACACTGGAAATGTATAAGTCAAAATTAAATGTTATCTCTAACCTTGAAATGCTACAGCTCTAGAAAATAAGCCTTTGAAATGCATTGAACCCAGGTCTCCTGCATTGCAGGCAGACGCTTTAACCTCTGAGCCACCAGAAAAGCTAATATAAGGCATATAGACTGTGCATCTATATAAAGCATATAGTACACAGTCTATAAAGCCTATAAAGGGGCCCATGGCTGAGTCCAGAGATCTACAGAGGGCCCAGGAAGGACCCAGGTCTTGGGGAGTCTAAAGCTTACACGATGTTGGAGGCCTTCTTTTAAAAAAAACACCAAACTACGTCCAAAAGGAGATTCTGTGTTTGGAGACACTATGGATGTACCTGGAGGACATTATGCCAAGTGAGTGAAGTCAGATACAGAAAGACAAAAACTGCCTGGTCTAATTTATACAGGGAATCTAAAAAAGTCAAGTACATAAAAGCACAGACCATAAGGGTAGATCCTGGAGTGAGGAGGTGGAGAAATGGGGAGACAATTGGTCCAGGACACAGAGTTACAGTTACCTAGGATAAGACCATGGGGTCGGTAAGGATCACGACTAAACAACAACAACAACAAGGATAAGTCTAGAGATTTCATGTACGGCATGATGACTGTAATTCACGAGACTGTATTAAAAACTGGAAATTTGCTACGAGAGTAAGTTTCAGGTGCTCTCATCACATACACAGGCAGGTAACCCTGTGAGGGGATGGATATGTTAATTAGCTTGACTATCAATCATTTCACTGTGTATATATACATCAAGTCATCACGTAGTACCCCTTAAACACATACAACTTTTCTTTAAAAGATGGTTGTGGTTGAGTTGCTAAGTTGTGTCTGACTCTTGCGTCCCCATGGACTGTAGCCCAGTAGGCTCCTCTGTCCCTGGGATTTTCCAGGCAAGAATACTGGAGGAGGGTTGTCATTTCCTTCTCCAGGGGATCTTCTCGACCCAGGGATCTAACCTGGTCTCCAGCACTGCAGGCAGATTCATTACTGACTGAGCTAGCAGGGAAGCTCCATTTAAAAGATGGTAACATTCAAAAGCTAGGTACAAACCAAACTAGGTATAAAGGTATGATTTGGGTATGGGGCTTTGACAAGAGCCTAAGCAGGAGAAGGTCTCTGAAGCATAAGCTCTGGCTGCTGGGTGGTAAGTCCGCCCCTTACAGGGTCTGTCTGGATCCCCGGAGCCGGGGGAGACGTCCCCTTGCTGCCTCAGGGCCCTTTCGGCCGCTGGACTCCCTCCCCCAGGAAAGGTGGCCGCTCACCCTCACTCTGTCCAGCTCCTTGGCCTTCGTGTACAGGCCGTGGCTGACATGCAGCAGGTTGAAGATGGGCTCGTGCCATATGTGGTCCAGCAGGCGTTTGGAGAAGTTGCTGACGTAGTACTTCCGGAAGTCCCACATCCTGAGGATCCGGGCGGGAATGCAGGACTCCAAGTACGAGTGGCAGCAGTTGCAGAAGTACTTCCCCAGGTATTCGCAGTACCGGAGCCTCTTCACGAACTCTGCCGGGGTGCACAGGACGACGAGCACTGGGCCCCCTGAGGCCGGAAGCCCACCCTCGCCCCGCCCTCGCCCCCAGCGCCCGCCCAAGGCCCAGACTCGGGACGGCTGTTCTCACGCCGCTGAAGCCATGCGGGGGAGAACAGCAGACGCTGGAGGCCCTGAGGCATGGACGGTCACGAGCTTCACTTTTGTGGAACGGATGCTGGAATACAGAACCCTCCCCCAGACACGCCTGGATTTGGAAGATGGGCCTTCAAACTGACACGTGGCCAACAGAACGTGAGATTCAAGGTCTGGGGATGTGGTGGGAGTTCAGACCCAACCTCCTACTTGGCAGGAAGACTCTGACAAGCGCGAATCTCTTCAGGCTAAGTGTCCTGAAGCCACAAAAACTGCCCAGAATTGGATCCTGTGATACCACAGGTATGCAAAATGCTTTGTAAATGATAACACACTCTATGTATGCTATCGGAAAGCATACCCTAAAAGAGTTTCCATGAGGAAAAAGAAAAACAAACAGAAAAATGCACAAAGGATGGCAATACATGGGAAGAGAAAACATAACCAGTAAAGATCTGAAAAACATATATGGTTACCCCCATCCTCTACACACACACACACACACACACACACTCCTTTAGGGACAATCACTTCCTTAGGCAACCTCTCACTCCCAGGCCAATAAGCCTGGATTAAGGCTATAAAACCCATAGCATTCTTGACTTTCTCTTTCATTGAAAGTATCACCCAGTTATTTACTTGGCTGATGACATCCTGTCAGCAAGCTCCATGAGGGAAGGACCACATTCCTATCAACACTGCACACTTACATCTTCACATCTGAACAAACTCTGAGAGGTACTTTAAAAGTTGGTGGAATCATAGTCACACCTCTTCACAGTTTCTGACTCATTCATTCAGTATTTACTGAGGCAGCAGGATATAGTGGTTAACCAGAGAGATATGGTCCCCACTAGACTTTAGCTGGGAAGATGAGTCATTGAAAGAAAATCACTTCCAACTGTGATGCATGGCAGGCACTGTCATTCAGCATGGTAGAAGGAAGTTCAGATGGGTTTATGCTTTTTGTTTATATTTCTTGAGGTAGAGATGCTCAAAGTCTTACTCCATCTCAGAACACCTATCAAAGGCCAAGGGAACCCTTTCCAGCAAACCTCCTCTTCCTAGGCTTCCACAGGTCAGACCTATGGATGCTCTCACAGCAAAATAAGTGATTCCCAGTCTCAACTGGGCAACTCACCTTTCTAACTTGGGTGAAACCAGATTTTCTAGGCCCTTAGGCCACTCTCTCAAAACTTTCTCAGGGGAGTCTGGTTAGGTCCTAGGTAAGCCATCCAATCATTTAACAAATATCTTTCAAGTCCCAACTGTGTGCCAGGCATACTTGTAGGAGTAGGAGATAAAGCAATGGATAATACAGACCACATATTAATAATATGTATATAATAGGTAACTAATGAGAGCCTACTGTAGAGCCCAGAGAACTCTCTTCAGTGCTCTGTGGTGGGAAGGAAATTAAAAAAAGAGGGGCTATATGTAAACATATAATGGATTTACTGTGCTGTACAGCAGAAAGTAACACAAGATTGTAAAGTAAGTATGCTTTAATAACAGTCAATTAAAAATAAAACAAACCACGTATCTGTCCTCATGGAACTTAGAATCTAGTGAGAGACAGATCATAATAAGAAAAATCAGTAAGACAGAGTATTTTAGGGAGATAAGGACTTGAATAAAAACAAAAAGGAAGGGGAGTATCAAGTGTATGTGTGTGTTTGTGGCCAAGAGGGTGATGAGGTGGAGTTTCAGTAGGGCAGCCAAGGAAGACCAGAAAGTGCAGATGGGAAGGAAGGATGGGAACTGGCCCCGGTGGGGCAGGGGCGGGGAGAGGTTGTTGTCCAGGGGAGGGCATTCCGGGGAGAGAAAAGCACAGATGCAAATCCCTGAGTCAGGAGTGAGCCTGTCACCTTCAAGGACCAGCCAGGAGGCCATGTGGCTTGAGCTCAGTGCCTGATGGGGCAAGAGCTGGGAGATGAGAGTCGGAAAGTAATGGGTGGTCACAGTGGCCTCTTCACCAAAGAGAAGGAAGTGTTATGAAATGACTGTAACAACTTCTCACTGTAGGCATCTCTCATAAAAACAATGTACATTCCCCCTTTCTGTGCTATACACTAGGGTCTCACTAGTCATGTACTTCGTTCATAGTTGTATACATATGTCAATCCCAATCTCCTGCCCCCTAAAAAAGAAGGTACAGTCTGTTTGTAGGTCATACATTAAGTTAACCTTAAATATGTATTCCAGTATACACTCAGTTCAGTTCAGTCACTCAGTTGTGTCCAACTCTTTGTGACCCCATGGACTACAGCATGCCAGGTTTCCCTTGCTTCACCAACTCCTAACTCCTAGAGCTTGCTCAAACTCATGTCCATTGAGTCGGTGATGCCATCCAACCATCTCAACCTCTGTCGTCCCCTTCTCCCCCTGCCTCCAATCTTTCCCAGCATTGGGGTCTTTCCCAATGAGTCAGTTCTTTGCATCAGATGGTCAAAGTATTGGAGTTTCAGCTTCAGTTTACAGTGTTCATTAGGTGCAGACAAATACTATTTGATTGCACTTATGTGAGGTACCAAGAAGAGTCAAACTCATCAGAAAGTACACTGGTAGATGCCAGGGGCTAGGGGATAGGAGGTGGGAAGGGGGAATGGGGACAGTGTGTAATGGGGACAGAGTTTCAGTTTAGGAAGGTGAAAAATTTGGGAGATGAATGATGGTGAGAGTTGCACAACAGTGTGAATATTCTTAGTGCCACTGAACTGTTCAGTTAAATATGGTTAAAACAGTATGTTTTATCCATACATGACTAATGTGGATGGACTAGTGATGTATGGATGTGAGAGCTGGACCATAAAGAAGGCTGAGAGCCAAAGAATTGATGCCTTCGAATTGTGGTGTTGTAGAAGACTCTTGAGAGTCCCTTGGACAGCAAGGAGATCCAAACAGTCAATCCTAAAGGAAATCAGTCCTGAATATTCATTGGAAGGACTGATGCTGGAGCTCCAACACTCTGGCCACCTGATGTGAAGAGCCGACTCATTGGAAAAGACCCTGATGCTGGGAAAGATTGAAGGTAAAAAGAGAAGAAGAGAGAAGAGGGTGGCAGAGGATGAGATGGTTAGAAAGCATCACCGACTCAATGGACATGAATCTGAGCAAACTCAGGGAGATAGTGAAGGACAGGGAAGCCTGGCATGCTGCAGTCCCTGGAGTTGCTAAGAGCTAGATAGGACTTAGCGACTGAACACCAACAAGAGTATGTTTTATATTATGTGACTTTCATAACAATTAAAAAACATTAAAAAAATAATGATGCAAACTGCCCAACTTTCTTTGGATGTATAGAGAGATAAGTAGGAAATCTAAAATTGGCTATTTGGGGGGCTTTTTTACTTACGATATTTAAAAATGTAAGAGTATGGATATGAAATTATGTAAATTTCATTCATATGCTTATTAATCAAATCACTGTTGAACAAGACTTGTTGCTGTGTGTACTGTCTTGCATGCACTTTAGAGAAATGAATATACCAACATTTATGCTTTAAGGTAAAAATGTCATTGCCTAATAACTAAGCAACCCAATATCCATACTTACTAGGTTCTATTGGAGTCCCACAGCCAGCACAGAAAAAATTTTGGGCTATTACCACAAGGTCCCTCCTGAGGACAGAAAATGATAAGAGTTATATTTCAGAAAAGGCCAATGGAGCATTTATCACTGACTGGAAGAGCAGTTGACATCGGGATGTTTTTCTTAGCTTGAGGGCTTAATTTTATCATTTTTTCATTTGGGAAAGAAATAGAATTTTTCTTTCCCAAGAAGAGAGCTTTCTAGCTGAAATCTCTGGGTCTTTTAAAAGCTCTTGCTACCACCAGAGCAGAAGTCAGTATCACAAATAACCATGCCACCAAAGAGTCTTTAGAGACTTCTCATGGGGCATCACAGAGTTCTCTCTCCTGAGAGAACTAGAAGCATATAATACATGGGAAGAGGTTCAAGGGAACAAGACACAATCCCCAAACTTGCTTGGGAAGTTTACAAATGGATCAGGGACATTGGGATGAATATGAGGTATCGTAAGACAATGCTGTCAAAGATTTTTGGTGAAAGATAGAATATTGAAGTGTTTGCTATTCAACTGGTAGTGTTGCAATAACGGGGATTTGGTAATATGCAGAAAGTTGTAACACTTTACTATGGTTTAAGTTCAGCAAATATGGCCAAGGTAAAAAAGCATGGTAAAAATATGTGTGCGTGGTAAAAATACGTGCTTTAGGGAGAACCCAGGGAAATCCCAGAGGAAAGACCATCCACGTCAAGGGAAGTGACCCCGCCCAAGGCTTGGAGAGGGAACTCTTCTCCCTAAGCAGCCCCAGAGAACTTTCTCATGTTCTCCCAAGAGGAAAAAAAAAAATAGTCTACAAGGCACCTCTGTGGGCCACAGGCAATGACCATCGCCAGCCCCTTCGTAACTGCAGTTTGCACACTGTATTAAATACCAACCAAGAGGAATGAAAAAAATGCATTTGGTTAAAATATCCTTTTGCCTACAATGTCATATACTCTCAGAATAAATAAACCACTACTTTAAATTATGGGATTCCCAGGTGACTCAGTGGTAAAGAACCCACCTGCCAATGCAGGAGATGCGGGTTCTATCCCTGGGTCAGGAAGATCCCCTGGAGGAGGAAATGGCAACCCACTCCAGTATTCTTGCCTGGAAAATTCCATGGACAGAGGAGCCTGGCAGGCCACAGTCCATGGGGTCACAAAGAGTCAGACAAGACTGAGCAACTCAGTACAGCACTACTTTAAATTATTATATATATTTATCCTTTTTGCACCATCTTATTTCTTTGTCTTTTAGAATTTTGTTACTTCTTAGAGAACAGAGATGTTTTCATTTGCATTCTGTCACATTTTTTTTTTAACTCTAAGAGCTCTCCTGAAGATTAAATTTTCCTTTAAAAATATAAATTCACTGACTTTTTATCTCACATTGCCCTAGAAAATGGAGTGGTCTAGTCTTAAAATTACTGTATAATATTTTTAAGGTTCACCATCAGCCACGTAATATGAGCCTGTTTACCTTTCAGTTGTTATGTAATGTTCATAGTTCGGGAAACAAAGTTAAATTCTCAACATGTCAAAACTTACAGAGACCAAAAGCCCACTATAAATGGGGTGCCAAGAAAGGTAACTCAGAAAAATGTGCCCAAATTTCTTTTCCCTAAAACAAATTTTCCTTTGTCCCTTGGTGTTTTATTTTTTGCCTTCATCCATCTCCATGAAGAGACAGAAGGAACCCATCACAACTTTTGTTTTAACTGGACTCGTGGTCCAAGCAGCAACCTAAACTTACTTGAGTGGTGGATGAACATTAAATATGATTTGAAACCTAGGGGGCGCCCAGTCTCCAGTCCCTCTGATCCTCGACTTCAGTTTAATTTCCTGGACAACATCTGTGCTGGATTCAAAGTCTTTCTGGACCTGCTCTTCATTTATAACCTGCATAAATAACCCAAAAGAGGACTCAGGAGCAACTTAAACAAGCACATTTCAGGAACTGAAATAAAAAGAACGTTCAGATGTGTTCCCAACATTAACCTTTACCTTGAAAAATAAAAACTGCTTTTAAGTGAATAACAGAACCTGGCCAGAGCCGTCTCTATCTAAAACCCTCTGCAGGAGAACTGCTTCAGACACCACCCAGCTGAGATCACTCTCCTCGGTATTTTTAGTTAGTTCTTTTGTTTCCAGACTGTGAATTACTGTAAGTAGGTCAGTGTGAACTGGAATGCCTTCCTGCCTAGCAGAAGCCGAAGCCTCACCCTGCCTAGTCAATAGCTGACAGATGCTGTGGATCTGAATCCCCTTCTCCAGGAATTGTTCTCTCCAGACACTGCCCCTCTTGTACAGGTGCAGACCCCACCCTCACCTCTGACCATGGAACTTTCCTCTTAGCATCTAAAACCCAGGCTTCTCCGATTACCGTCCTTGTTCTCCACAGTTTGGCCACTTTCAAGCCGTATTTCCCAGGAACATTAAGATGAACCCTCCCCCAAACATACTCCACTACCCACAAACATGTTCTTCAACTACATCAAATGACTCTGCTCAACAAACACACCACAGGGACTTCCCCGGTGGTCCAGTGGTGAAGACTCTGTGCTTCTACTACAGGGGCGCGGGTTTGATCCCTGGTCAGGGAACTAAGATGATGCAGCCAAAAGAACCAAAACCCAGAAGCACCATGCACCTCCCAGTCACTTTCACTACAGCTGCTCCTTTGCCAAGAGTGCCCTTCATACACCCCTACCTGACCTGCTGCAGTTCTGCCTGGCCTGATACTTATCTCAAGCCCTGAGATCTCCATTCAGCCTTTCCAAGTTCCCCTGATGACATGGAACACTGCCTCCCCTGCACTTCCGGTGTGCCTTCTCTCCTACCCCACTTGTAGCCTCTGCCACCCCATCCTCTGCCCGCAGTGAGCTGCCTGCTTGGAGGGCAGTGCACTCCACAAGGGGACCAGCCTGGACTTTCAAAGGAGGCAGCCTCGGCGCTCGACTCCCGCTCTACCACTGACAAGCCCCAATGAGGATCTGGAACTAACACCTTAAACTTAAAATAACGGGCTTCCATGGTGGTCTAGTGGTTAAGAATCCACCTGCCAATGCAGGGCACATGGGTTTGATCCCTGATCCAGGAAGATTCCACATGCCACAGGGCATCTAAGCCTGTGAGCTGTAACGACTGAGCCCCTACTGCAACAAGAGAAGCCACTGCGACGAGAGGCCCTTGCATTAGCCCTGGCTCACCACAACTAGAGAAGAACCTGTGCCCAGCAATGAAGACCCAGCACAGCCATAAATAAATGAGTAAATAAATAAAATTAAAAAAAATTAAATTAACAATAGCATCTACCTGATAGGAGATATGTGAGGATTAAGACATGAATTGCTGAGTACAGGCCCTGGTGCATTACAAACGCCCAATAAACATCAGATTCGTCCTTCCTTTCGAGTCTCCCTTAACGCCCAGCAGCCATACAAGGAAACACAGAAACCTCTGATGTGGAGAGCAGGCAAAATGAGAATTTAAGAACTGAAGATCAAATTCTGTTGAGACTTACTATGGAGCCAGCTTCATCGAGGGAGCCTGCCAGCTGATAATGAACTTCTGCCAGCATCCAGCATTTCTTGAATATGCGGTATAACTCTTTGGCTATTAGCTCAGCAGAATTGAAGTTTGGCTCATGAATGACACTGCAATGCAAGAGATGCAAACATGGAAAATTATTTTCATAAGAAGTGTGTTAAGGGTCTTTTGCTTCGGCTTTTTAACTATTGCCCCTCCCCGCTTAAAAAAGCAGAGGAGGTGACACACAACAGACCATGTGTGCGTCCACCACGCACCAGTGGTTCTCTTACTTAACTCAATCCCTCCATGTTTCACAGAGCAGCTTGTGTTTATTGAGGGTACCAAGGTGGGGAGGGGTGGTGAGAAGAGAACCAGGTTTAAAGTCAGAAGACCTGGGTTCAAGCCCTCTCTTTTGTGACCCCATGGACTGCAGCCCAGCAGGCTCCTCAGTCCATGGGATTTCCTAGGCAAGAATACTGGACTGGGTTGCCATTTCCTTCTCCAGGGGATCTTCTCCACCATGGGATCGAACCCACATCTCTTGCATTGGCAAGCAGATTCTTCCTTACTGAGCCAACTGGGAAGCAAGTTCGAGTTCTCCCGCTGCTATTTAACAGCTTGGTGCCCTGATGCACATCTCATCTGAACCTCAGTTTCTACAACCATAAAATTGGGTTTAAAAACCCCTGCCCATCCCACCCATGAGGATTAAATGAGAACGTGTACAAAAGTCTTTCAAACACTCTCAAAACACTGTAGGAACTCTCGCGGTGATTGTTTCATTTCTAAACAGTGATCCCTGTTATTGGAATTGGCTAGGTTTGGCCCAAGATGTCAGAGGCCTGGTGTCCACAGTGCCTCAGAGGTGATGGCCCAGGGGTCTGTGTGCTGATGAAAGTGGGAGGGAGATACCTCTTAGAGGTGTCGGAGGAACATCCACAGGGCTCTGTGGTATTGCTGAAATCTCCAGGTTCTGTGGGAAAATCGAAGAAAAGGTAATGGAGGGCTTTTAGTCTGTTTCTCTTAATCACAGTCAATTTGATACGAACACAAAACTAGCTGCCTACATCTCAGAAAGGACCAGTTATTCAAGATCTCCATCTTTCAGGTTCTTTTGCATTTCTGTTATGAGACAACATCTGTTATGAGGCCACAGATGGGATTTTAAAATATGCCCATCTGAAATTTCACCGAAATACAATGGAGAGGGCCAAACAGATATCAGACCCTAATGGTAGCTGCTTTTGCATTCAGATCTACACGAGATGAGAGATTTAATACCAAGACATCGTATTTTTTTTATATCAGGGACACAATCTGATTTGGGGAGGAGTTTCCCTGAATGACACTGTCATGTATTGTGTGTGATGCATGTCATCAGGTGTGTGGGGAGGGTGCCTCCATCACAGCTCATGAGTTTCCAAATCTCACCTATGATAACAAAGTCATCAAAGTCACATTTGCAGTCCTCTTCCGTCACCTCAGAGGAAGTAGGTGTTTCAACCACTGGGCTGACCTGTAACACAGCGCAACCTAGAGAAAGAAAGGAAGAAGGGAAAAAGACTGTCTTCTTTTTTCACCCAGAAAAAAAGACTGCCCAACCTGCAACTCCCAGCTAAATTGAAATGAAGGAATGAAAGGGCTGAGTTGACTTGAAAAGAATTTTGAAATTCAGTTGCAATAATTAGAAAGGTTGGGGGTGAGGAGGGAGGTGGGAGGGGAGTTCAGAATGGGGGAACACATGTATACGTAGGGCTGATTCATGTTGATGTATGGCAAAAACCATCACAATATTGTAAAGTGCTTGTCCTCCGATTAAAAAGGGCAGGAAGTTATGTTTGTGTTGTTCTTACGTTCACAATATTAAATGAAACAGACTGGTGAGTCTGTTGGGGTCCATAGGAGTAGTCTACCTACTTCCATGGAAGTTTGAAAATTTCCACAATGCAAAGTTTAACAAATGGAAGAGACGGGAGAAACAATCCGTTGTTGTTGTTGTTCACAGTAAGGAAAAGAGTATAGGTGACAGGAACACTGTACTAGGTTGAGTGTGTGCACTCAGTCACGCAGTCATGTCCAGCTCTTTGCAGCCCCATGCACTATAGCCCACCATGGAATTTCCCAGGCAAGAATAACTGGAGTAGGTACCAAACCCATGTCTCCTGTGTCTCCTGCATTGGCAGGCAGATGCTTTACCACTGAGCCACCTGGGGAGCCCACTAGGTTGAATATGCTCCCCTAAACGTCCCCTGCCCAGCACCTGTGAACATGACTTCATATGGAAATAGGGTCATTGTAATCAAGTTAAGCTGCAGCCACACTGGATCAGGGTGCGTCCTAGAGCCGATGTGAGTGATGTTGTAAAAAGAGGGAAGTTTGTGCACAGACCCGGATACTCAGAGACCAAACATCCTGTGAACGTGGAGGACTGGAGGGCCGCTCTACAAGCCAGGAGCGGCAGCGACCATCCAGAGTCTGGAGACAGGCAGGGACCAGATTCTCCCTCAAAGCCTCTAGAAGGAACCAACCTTCCGGACAATTCATGGCTGACCTGTGACCTCCATGACTGTGAAAGGATCAATTTCTGTCGTCTTACGCCACCCAATATGTAGTATTTTGCTCCAGGAGCTCCAAGACACTAATAAAGATATGTTCATGCTTTTCTATCCCTAATACCAGTTGGGAGAATTAGCCTAAGAATGTCTTCACACAGAGAGAAACAAAAGTGAAAAAGGAAGGTTGTGATCACAAAGGAGTTTTTAAATCCATTTTAAGTGTTAAAATATTGAAAGCCACCTAACTGCCAAATAACTGGGAAAAGACTTTGCAAATCATGCTCTTACTTCAAGAAACACCCTCACTGAAAAATGTGACCACTGAAAAACCATTCTATCTGGGGGATATCAATTCCTCAGTTTTGGTTTCCTCCTGGGTTAAATGGGGGCAGTTTCACCCACTTCTGTGTTTCTCACCCTCTTTTGATCATGATCAGCAGTAACGTACAATTTACTTTGCAACCTGGTACAGACACAAAAATATATATAATTGATAAAGTTCCAGGAAGCATCGCTCACCCCATGTGAGCTGCGTGCCGATACTGTCCAGTTGTTAGTTTGCTTTTTTAATACTGTCTGGATCAATCTGCAATTTGTTGAACTCTGCTCTACCTCATGAAGTAACTTCAATGACCATAAATGTCACAAGGGTGATACTTGATAAAAGATCAATTTTTTATCTGGGTGGTAGACATATTTTAAATGTTTATTTAATATATTAATATTTTTTAAAAATTCAGCTAAACATGAGCTTCCAGTCAACCATTCAACACATACTTATGAAATATTTCAGGCAAAGCCCTACCTGTGGATTCCCAGCATCTGCGATACCCAGTGCATCACGGACTCCTTGTTACCAGAAAGAATGAAAGAGGACGGAAGTGGGGAAGGAAGCCAGTGTAAGCAGAGGAATGCTGGGTGACAAGACAGAGGAAGGGGGAAGCAGGATGGAGCCTAAGAAAAAGCATGTGGATTTCACCACTGAGTGGCACGTGATGACCAATTCTAAGCCAAGTGGCAGAAATGGTGGGAACCGTCATTCCAGAAGGACAGGGTTTGACAGATGTGTGGGGAGAATACAGCAGAAAGCTTCTTCATATTTGCCCCACTCACCTTCATAGCCACTGTCAGACGAAGTGGAAGACCCAGATTCCTGCTTTACGTGGGTATAAAAGGTCCCTTCCAAGTCTGCCTGATCATTCCCAAGTGACCTGCCGGCCTCTTCTATATTCCAGGTCTCTGTGTGCTGCTGACTTAGAATATTACACTTCATTTTCTCCATGACTGATATAATCATATCTGCAACATAAAAGTGGGCATTTTCCTGCAGAGGCAAAGATGACCAGTTAAAATTCTCACAAGCATAATCAACTTTTTTTTCCCCAATGAGGGTGTATTAGATTGAAAAATCAAGAAGTTATATTTAAGTTAATGCATAGACATATATGTATTTCACTGTGTTATCATAGGTCATTACATCAAGAATAGCCCATATCTTCCAAAGATGGAAGATTTAGCCCACTGCAACCAAAAGATGAGGCATGTTGAATTTCCTATGATATTAAACCCTAGACCAGTGCTGCGATGGGAGACATTACTCATCAGTCATGGAAAATTTCCCAGCTGAGGCCAGACCCTACCAGTCAAATGTTGAAATCGAACTTATTTGCCATGCCTCCTCCAGTGAAGTTTACAGACTGAAATCAGAACAGGCATACTCCAAAGTGTTAACCCTCTTGGTGGTTTTAAAAAGAGGAAGGAAGCCATGTTCACCTTTTCTACATCAACAGGGAGAACAAATGCCTCTGGTGAGAAGGAATTTGAAGAAACAGTTCTTCCGCCAACTTGAACAGCATCTGCCAATACAGCAAGTTATTAAAAATGGAGAAAAAGAAATTCAAAGTTTATCTAAGAAAACAGTTTTAGGGAGTGACTTTCAAATGTTGTTTAAAATATTAGCACAATTCTAGAATAAAAGAAGATGACACAAGAAGAAAGACTCCTCTGATGGCAGGCCTTGTAGAGGGCAGAGGGTCGTCATTTCTGCAAGAAGCTACTGGAATAACTTGAGAGGAATCCTTAGAGAAGGCATGGGAGAACCACGGGAATGGAGGAGAGCAGTGAGGAAAGAGGGGAAAGAGAAGAGGATCATGGAAACTACCTACAGGAGATGGAGGGTGAGAAGGAATAGTCTGGCAGCAGGACCATAAGAATTATGGGATCATTCCTCCAACTCACTGCAAATGACCTAAAACTTCCTGTTTACAGTAACAAAATCTATCTGAAAAAGGTCAGCACCGCTTCTCTAAAATGATCTTCCTCCAGTCAGAAACAAGAAGAAACTGCAGAGGTTATATTCGGCTGACTCATCCATTCTGCATCCTTATTAAGCCACTCCATTACTGGCAATGAACGCCACCAAGACCAAAACGAGGTCTGTCATGTGATATCTGATCGCAGCACATAACACTAAACACTTCTGTGACATCTGCAAGTGCTGCTGTCCCAACCTGATGAATCAGAACCAAGAGCTATAGATATCTTGATGGTTTTAAAGCTCTGGGGGTGGCAAACAGACAGGCAAGCAGGATTCCTCCAACTACTGCAGGGAAAAACTGACTCCATGATGGATCTGTTTCTTTTACTTTAACTGTGCTTTCCTGCTGCTTCGGTTCACTAAAAGGATACTGTCCATACATTATGGCCTGCCTCAGGAAACCCTGCCCCTCTGCCTGAACGTTAAACCAAAATGCCTTTTGTTCAGGACCCTGTCCACCAGTGGATGGCTATCGGAAGGAAAATTTTAACGCATTCCTTCCTGGAGGCTGGCCATTCCAGGAGATATTTGTAAGATTAATGGTCTTTTTCACTTTACATCCTCGCTTCCCCCATCTCTGTTCTATAAAAGAACCTGGCATCCAGACCCTGATAAGATGGTTATTTTGAGACATTAGTCTACCATCTTCTGGGTCAGCCAGCTTTCTGAATAAAGTCATATTCCTTGCCTCAGCACTTCATCTCTCAGTTAACTGACCTGTCGTGCAATGAGCAGAGTGGGTTTGGACTCAGGAACATAACCCCTTCCTTGCCTCGTGCTTAAGAACTCCACCTGTAAAACTTTGGACCTCTTAGCTTCAGAAGCCATCTGGGGTGGGCAAACTTTTTCTGAAAAGGACTATGTAGTAAATGTAGGACCTGAGGGCCACACAGCACCTGCTGCAATTATTACTCGGTTCTGTCATTGCTCTGAGAAAACAGCTATAAACAAAATAAACACAGCTTTATCAGTAAAATCAGAAGTCTGGTGGCATTTGGTTACAGGTCCTGGTTTGGGGAATCTGAGGATAGAGGGGAAAATGTAGAGAAAAATCAGGCAGTGGCTTCTAGTTCCAGCTCTCCACTCACCAGCTGTGCCTCTGCAGTAAAATTTCCTCATCCTAGGAATTAGGATAATCATTTTATTAGCAAACTGAAGGAGCCAAAGAATGTAGAAGCACCTAAACGTGTAGATCCTACACTAAGGAAAGCAATTATTTCTTACAGCCTCAGGAAACGCAGATAGGCTCAGCTGTGTTTCCCTCCCATATAATCTAAGAAAGGAAATCCCTGCTACTGCCATTTGAGATGCAGCAGATCCGGGAAAATGCCTCAAGGCAAATGCCTATTCTGCCCACTGCTACCCCTGCACCAAAGAAAGAAAGAACCAGATCACTCAGGACTTCTTTTCCTTAAGCCCGGGGAATGAATCCCCTCGCCAAGTTTAAAACAGACGGTCAAAAAATGGAGTGGTTTTTTTAAGGTCCTTAGATTGCTAGGGTCACTGTTTTTGGACAGAAGGGGCTGGGACAAAGGATAATTTTATTTACTTTTCTTTAAAGATATCCTTTGATGTGGACCATTTTTTAAAAGTCTTCATTGAATTTGTTACAATACTGCTTCTGTTTTATGTTTTGTTTTTTTGTTTTTTTAAGCTGAGAGGCATGTGGGATCTTAGCTTCCTGAGCAGAGATTTAACCTGCTCCCTCTGTACTGGAAAGCGAAGTTGTAACCACTGAACCACCAGGAAAGTCCCAGAAAGGATAATTTTAAATTGCAGAACAACTTCTTGCACAGGAACACAAAAAGTTATTCGGGGCAGGGGTACACTAGGCCCTAAAAATCATCTTCTCTTTATAACTTGCCGTGGTGGTGGTCTGTGGGAAAGACTACTTTCAATTTTCTCTTTTCTCCTCACCCTCCTGTGAGACATCAAGTAGGAGACTAACATCTCAGGTTTCAACCACTAAATTTGCAAGTCACTTTTTTCCTGAGAACTATCCAGGCAGGTGAGCAAAAAGGGAAAAAAAGGCAAAAAAAGGCCTGCCATCAGACTGAGCTACTGAGCACACACATCATCAGACTGTGCAATATTGCTCAAACTTGGTTCTTATCTCAAAGTTAGCTCATTGAAAAGATTGAATCTGCTTATTCTTAAATTGCATGTTAAAGATTGTCACCATCTCTGAGTTTTCAAAAGTTTCAATAGAACAAACAAACCTCATATCTTAGGAAAGGGAGAGGACTGGTTTCTGCTAATGAGAAATAAATACACGTGCATGTACACACACACAAACACACACATACACACAGGCAGCTTTTAAATTGCTTTGAAATAAAAAACTTCCTTGACTATTTGAACTAGGATTCCAACAAAAATACAAATTAATGCACAGTGTGAATATAGTATAACTTAAAATTAAGCATGCCACAAATCATAACAAGAATAGCTTAATTTATTGATCCAAGTGGCATCTGGCATGGATTACCTGGGTTTCAGAATTTTGGCATTTTAGGAATATGTGCCTGACCTTAGAGCAATGGGAGACCTGGTTTTAATTGGAAAAAAGCTTTGTCCAGTTTGGAGGAACTGTGGCTCCTGTTTTTAAACCTTACTATTTTTCTAGTTGCACCCTGTCCAGGTAAATCTAACAGGTGAGGCATGTTCCTCTCCCACGTGAACACTGACGTGAACTGGGGCTCACTCTGAGGGGACCTCCTTCCACCCTCACGTGGAATGCAGAGCACTTCCGGTGCTCCCCTGCAGGGCACATACCCACACTCTCAGATGACAGCTGACACTGATTATTGACTAAGTTCTCCTGCAGCCTCAGGAGAAAGGGAATTCTTGGCTCCATCAGTTGTGGCCGTCCCAGTGGCTGGGCTAAAGCCGGTATGAACTGAGCTGGTGCCCTGGCTGGTGAGGATCCTGGAAAACCGGGAGCCTTTTCCTCACGAGGAACACTCAGCCTCAGCCCCAAGCAAGAGCAGGCATGAGATCAGACCGGAAGGGTGAAAGTCCAAACCAGAGTTACCTGCATCAACAGAAGCTGTCAGCTGGGAAGACTTGAAAAAATCCCTGCCATCCTCAGGACGTGGGGGGCTGGACACAGCCTTGGAGCTTGTGATCAGAGACGTGTGAGGACAGCGTCTTGGGAGCACTGCCCGCTCTTCCTTCGAGGTAAGAGAGGAGTCACTACCGTTGCCAGCTGAGCCCCGGGCAGAGGAGTCCGCGGTGCCCTTCAACAGCGATGTCTCCACCACGGAGTCCCCAAGAGACAAGGGTGAAGCGCCCGAGGGAGATTTGGCATCAGACGCAATGTGGCTGTCTCTGTTCCCCGCTGCGCGCACCTGGGGGGGCGAGTCCTGCAGCTGTTGCTGCACACACGGGGGGTTAATCCAGGCAGCTCTGTGCCTTGCGAACCTGATATCTGCTGGGCAGGGGGCGTGCTCAGTGTCCAGGAAGCTGGGTGAACTGTCAGTGTCGCCTGGGTCATCGCTGACCCCTTCCCAGGGGTCCGCAGGGGAGTCCTGCCAGCCCGAAGACTGGGACACCATCTTCAGGGCTCAGGGCTAGTGTGAATTCCCTTGTGCTGTTGGACTGGACCTTGAACTCACCACATGGCCAGCTGGAGGGCTGGAGAGCTTCTCTGCAATGAGTGAGAATCATTTACCGTAAACAAGGACTCAATAAAGTTGATAAAGTTGTATAAAGATACTGCTGGTAAAAAACTGAAACAACAGCAAAATGTAAAACATCTCATGCATTATTTCAAAATTAAATGTCAAACCCAAAATGGGAATGCTGCCTAGGAGTAAAGACATGCCTTCATGGTTTTTTAAATTATTATTGTTGGGGTATAATTGCTTTACAGCGTTGTGTTAGTATCTGCTGTACAAAAGAAGTGAATCAGCTCCAAGTATACAGATATCCCCTCCCTTTTGGCTCTTCCTCCCAGCCCCCATCCCACCCTTCTAGGTCATCACAGAGCACTGAGCTGAGCTGCCTGCACTTTACAGGAGGTTCCCACTAGCTATCTATTTCACATATGGTAGTATATGTATGTTTCTTCTTTCTATTTAGTTTGTGGTCGTATTTCAACAAAGTGGACCCATGGCATGTGAGGCTGAGAACAACCAACAGCACTAAAAACCTGTAAGTTTACATGAGCTTATGAAACTTACTTAGATTATAAAAGCAATAAAAATTTATCATTTGCTTATAATATCTAAAGAACATACTGTGATCTAGATGCTGTCTTTAAAACGGTCCACTGGCTTCTTAGCTCCATTTTTAGCGTTAGTAAAGTAGGCAATGATTACAATGCTGAGAATGACACAGATGAGAAGCACTCTTGTCACTAATTACAGCCCAGCTCGTGTGTCTTCCTGACACTCTCCCCTCGGTCCCTCACACTGTAAAGCTCAGCCTTCAACAGTCACTGCGAGATTGGCAAGGGGAAGATTTAGCGATGAAGGTGTCTGCTTGGACGCTGAGCCTAAATGAAGGGTGAAGTCCATGGGTACACTTCAATGAGCCGAGGCTCTGGTCTTCATAAAGTTCCAGGGCTTAAACATCATCTTTATGTATACAGGCGATTCCCACATGGATCTCTATTCCTGACTTCCCCTGAACTCCAGACTAGTGTATCCTACTGCTTGTTTGACATTTGTCTAGCGGCATCACACCTGATAAATCCAAAGAAACACTGATTTCTGCCCCACCCCCCAAATATGCTCCTTCCTAGTTTTCCCCATTTCAGGAAACATACCCCCCAGTTGCTGAAGCCTCAAATCTAGGAGTCATCTTGACCCTACCTTCCAGAGCTCTCCATCTTTAACCCACCAGCAAGCTTATTCCTGAATTTCCCCAGTAGCTCAGAGGTAAAGAATCTGCCACCTAATGCAGGAGACGCAGGAGACTCAGGTTCTGTATCTGGGTAGGGAAGATCCCCAGAGGAGGAAATGGCAACCCACTCCAGTATTCTTGCCTGGAGAATCCCATGGACAGAGGATCCTGGCAGGTTACAGTCCATGGGGTCGCAAAGAGTCAGACATGACTGAGCACAACAACAAGCTTACATCTATAGCTACCACCTAGTCTAAGTCACCATTTGTCCAATGGTCTCCCGGATTCTTCTCTCAGCTGTTTATAATCAAGTTATTCAGAAATATCTTTCATAAATCTGAATCAACTCCCCAGGACTGGCAGGCTAGGTCTTCAGATAGCTGGATATTTTCAGGAGCTGATTTTATGAGCCAACTTGTATATCTCCTCATATCTAGAAAAGCCCTAAAATCCTTCATGGTGATGACTATTACTTGTGACTAGCAGAAAACTTTTAGAAAAATATGTGCTTGATTGCATATACTCTCCCATCACTGAAATCACATATATAGTGACCTTCCCCCTGCCTCTTTGTGGCACTTTCTCAGAGCTATGTGAGGTGCTATCTCCCGGGTGAGACCCCTCATTTCACCTCAAATAAAACAACCCACAGGCTTCCCTGGTGGATCAGTAGTAAAGAATCCGCCTGCCAATGCAGGAGACCCAAGTTTGATCCCTGGTCTGGGAAGATCCCACCTGCTGTGGAGCAACTAAGCCTGTGCGCCAGAGAAAAGCCAGAGAAAAGCCTGTGCAGCAACAAAGACCCAGCACAGCCAAAAATAAATACATAAATAAAATTATATAAACTAAAACTTAACTCATAACTCTCATGTTGCTCATTTTTTTAAGTTGACAGCTCCCACCCCACCCCCATCATAGCGTCCCACTAAATCCCGAATAAAATCCAAAATCCTTACCTTGGCCCCCAGGCACGACACAACCCTGTCCTGCAGACTTCTCTGGCCTGTCCACCCTCTGTCAGTCCCAGCTACGAAGCAAGCTGTTGACTCCCACAAGCTCTTGCTCACCTTCTGTTCTAGTCCCTCTGCTTGGACAGCTCTCCCCTCAAATGACCGCACATCAGACACCTTCCTGTCTTATGCACTCCTGGGTTTATGAATGACTTCCTCAGAGAGGTCTTTCCTAATCACCTCTCTTAACACAGCTCCCGGGTTACACCTTATCACGCCACTTTGCTTCATCCTCAGCACAGCAGTTCTCACTTCCTGCTGCTTACTGTCATCCCCGTCCACCACTCCACCTCTGGCTAGAAGCTCCAGGAGAGCAGGGGCCTTGTCTCAGAGTGGCTGATGGGGGCTCAGTAAAAGCTACAGACTGAATGAACAAATCCAACAAAATGAAAATAGAGTTACAGGCTAAAGACTTCTGTGATTGATATAACTCCTCTACTATCATGGCAGACCTTCTCATCATAGATGGAAGTGAGTCCCTGTTTCCTAAAGATACGAAACTTTTCTCACCCACTGCTTACAAATAGACACAAAAAGGCAATGTGAACATAGTACTAAAAATCTTTGGGTTTTCTTGATTCAGGGGTCTTCCACTCTAGGTCACAGCTTTTGGAGTGACGCAGGAGACATGTTGTTCAGTCACTAACTCGTGTCCGACTCTGTGACCCCGTGGACTGTAGTCCACCAGGCTCCTCTGTCCATAGCATCTCCCAGGCAAGAATACTGGAGTGGCTCACCATTTCCTTCTCCAGGAGATCTTTCCAGACCAGGAATCAAACCCACGTCTCCTGCATTGGCAGACAGGTTCTTTACCACTGAGCTACCAAGGAAGACTGATGCAGGAGACAGACAGACAGACATATATATATTTATGTGTGTGTGCACCGAGTCAATGGACATGGGTGTGGGTGGACTCCGGGAGTTGGTGACGGACAGGGAGGCCTGGTGTGCTGCAGTCTATGGAGATGCAAAGAGTCGGACACAACTGAGCAACTGAACTGAACTGAATGTGTAAATATATGCCATCCCGAGAACACAGCACAAGCGCCAAATCACAGTCACGAAATATCACAAGATTTGGTGATAACTGCCAGCTCTCACTATCTGAAGTGTTTCATCCTCCTTCTCCCAAGCTCAAATCCCACTTGTGCCCCAAGTTCTTTCTGTCACACATCTTTTCCTCTCTAGTAATTTCAAGTGTTATAATTATAAAAAAAAAAAGCCCACCCATGACTATGGTTTTATAAAATGCCCCAAACACAGAAGTCTAGAGTGACAAGTGAGGCCTTCTCATCACACCAAGCTCCACCAACCCCAATTCTTTCCCAGAAATAACACTGTCAACCATTTTATTCCTGCCATATCTTCAATGAATTAACATACATATGTCAGGTCAAAGATATGTCATGTTTCCTTTTTTATACACACATGCAATCACACCAGACATATGCTAAATATACTTTCTTTTTTTCTCAATAATATATCTTGACAGTACATACTCTTTTTTTTTTAACTATCTTACCACTTTTAGAGGTATAAATGTATCATAATTGCTTAGTCATATTCCTACTAATGAAAATTTATTTTCAGTTTTTTACTATTATAAAATATACAGCAATGAACATCTTCATTCATATTGCTTTTTGTTGATTCTCCTTTATTATATCTTTTCTTTTACTAGTTCTAATTTTAGTTCTGAGCCCATGGCCTATGATAATCTTACTATTTCCAAAAGAATGAAGCTATGTAAGTCATGATTTATCCTCCTATTTCTACACATCATATTTAGTTTTCAGTGTGAGAGACAATTACAGCTGAGAAATCATGTGGTAAGTAATAGTGTGATCCCTGTGTTTTTATAAACAGATTAAAGTTAATAATTCAAAGAGAATGATGTTATTTATGAGCCTCTCAGATAGGGAGATAACTGCACTGAGCAAAAACAGACTTTCTTATAAAAAGTAATTTTCAGAAGCAGGTGCTTGTTCTACTTCCTTCTAGAAAGATGTTCTTGTTTCACACAAAGAGCCTGCAGATCTTGGCTTGGCCAGGTTATAAAATAACTTTTTAGAGCAGGAATAGAACCAGAGAAATTCAAGCTATATCTAAGATCACAGCTAGGTAGTGGCAGAGAAAGGATGGCAAGCCAGGCTGGACACTCATTAAGAAGCATGAGTTTCCCTGAGAGGCACATGGACACAGAGGATAGAGCAATGATTGGAAATAAAGTCCAGTTCCTGGTGGTGATATCTCCATCTCTTGATCTTTGGGGCAACAGATAATTCGTGAGAGATCAAGAAATGGTTGCTGGTTATGTTGCTTATTGCCACACTGCTTACAATCTGTTATTCAACTAAACAGATATTCATTGAGCATATACTACATGGCTGGCATTGTTTTTGTTTTGGTAGCACAAGGGTAATAGTGGTGACTAAGATAAGCTTCCTGACTTCCAGTAGCCTACATTCTGGCAGAGGGGAGATGGGGACTAAACACATACATAGCTACCTCTCAGGCACTGACTGGCAGTAGGTAATATGAATCTAAGGAATGACTGGCATCTCCTCAAAGTCCTTCCCACTGTCATAAATGAGCTCCTTTGGATCACAGATGCTTATGTGCAAAGACAAAACTCAATCTCCAACCACATATTAAAGGAAGAGAAATTTAGTTGCAAAGCTTACTGTCATTTCTACTGGGATTTTCCTTTTGAGAGTAAACACAGGCCAGATTACTAGTTAACACGTGGGCAGCAGCAAAGGCCCTAGACAAAGAAGAGACTCCAGGACTTCCCCCACCCACCCTAAATCATTTTGGAAGGTCCCTGTGCATTGGACTCAGTGGTCCCACTGAGAATGACTGCATCACTTGGGCCACTGCTAGGGTATAACATCTACTCCACAGATGCAACCTTTGCAAGAGGGGAAGGTGACCCACTGTGAGTCACCGTGACCTCTAGAGTGACCTCACAAAAGCCCAGTAGACCACAGCATTAGTCGCTCAGTCGTGTCCGACTCTCTGCGATCCCATGGACTGTAGCCCACCAGGTTCCTCTGTCCATGGGATTCTCCAGACAAGAATGTGGAGTGGGTTGCCATTCCCTTCACCAGGGGATCTTCCCAACCCAGGGATCGAACCCAGGTCTTCTGCATTGCAGGCAGATTCTTTACCATCTGACCAACCAGGGAGGCCCAAGCAGCCAGCATTTTGATGGTAGATAAACAACTTTAGCAGCTAATACCCCTAACAATCTTAAAGATACTCCATGAATAGGCAACGTATGTCAGGTTTAGGATTTGGGGTTTTCTCTGCCTCAGCACTAACTAGTACCCGAATACATAGGTGGGAGCATCAGAGTAAAGGCTCATCTTAAATGTTATCTTCTCAGATAGGCCTCCCTGGTTAGCCTATAAACAATGGCAATTGCCCCTCCCTAATAGCTCCTTTCCCCCTTGGCAACTCTATTTTTTTCTCCTTACTCCTTGACACTAATCATTTTGTTTAACCTCAATGACTAACACCCACTAGAATGTAAAATCTTTGAGGGCAGTTTTTTAAAATATTTATTTATTTGGCTGCGCCTGGTTTTAGTTGCAGCACATAGGATCTTTGACCTTTGTTGGGGCATGTGGAACTAGGAACTAGGACCTAGTTCCCTGACCAGGGATTGAACCCTGGCCCCTTGCATTGGGAATGCAGTCTTAGCCACTAAGGAAGTCCCCAGGTTGTTGGTTTTTTTTTAATTGGAGAATAATTTCTTTACAATGCTGTGTTAGTTTCTGCTGTACAACGAAGTGAATCAGCTATGTAACTTTTATTTTGATCACTATTCTGCCCCTGGTATCTAGAACAGGGGCACATAATAAGTGCCCAACAAATACACTGAGTGTATGAATAAAAGAATGAACAAACTCACCAATCATACCTAAGCATGGTTATATTGGCTATTTCTGTTGCCTAAGAAAGGAATCCAGGAACAGGCATCACCCTGTAGAAGAAACTGGAGATCACGACCTAAAACGGCTGCCAACAATTTCCTTAGAACAAAGGACGTTAGAGAAGAGAAATCGCAGACAGGAGTTGCATGTGAAAGGTCACATTCATTCCTTACAACTTTACGGTGTCTTAGTGAGCATGCCCAGTCAGAGACAAAAGCAAGCAGAGACGGAAATGATCTTGAACCAAGGTGAGCCCTTCGGTTAAGACAGTTCCCCAGAACCTCTTCCCATCTTTCTGTATCCACTTCCCTTTGTGTTTTGACTTTAAACAAAGGCTCGTATCCCCTCAGGACATCTGCAGACTCACCCAGAAGTCATCAAGATGCCCAATAATGAGACTTCGTGGCTTCCGTGTCAGGGGCCGGGAATCACAGTCAACTGCAGTTTTCAGACAGCTTCACCTTGACTGTGCATGCGCTGCATGCTGTGTTCTCACAAGAAAAGCACAGGGAAGAAGCATACCACACTGCAGTGGTGGCTGGCGGCGTCACCTGACTCCTCTCTGGGCAACTTAACCTTGGCGGTGACCCTTGCTTGTGAAGGTCCTTGTCAGAAGAACACAGAGGAAGGACAGACAGCAGGGTGGGGTGGGAAGGGGAAGACCCAGGCAGGGCAGAGGTCAAGGAAGCCCAGATATTTGCCTAGGAAGACTTCAGGGTTGCCCAAGAGGCACAATGACTGACTTCCTGTGGTCACTGCCTGTGTCACACTTAACGCTCTCATTCTGCACAATGAAAATTTACGATATTTCAGGTGTTCTTAGGCCAGTCTGGGAACTGAAATGCAGCCCATCAAAGGACTCGCCCAAAGTCTATTAGTAATCAGCAGAAGTAGAACAAAAACAAAAGTCCGTCACCTGATCCAAAGCTCCTTCCCCTTGTATTTACATGTTCCATGTGGGCTGAAACTAGCAGGATATTTTCAATTCCCTTAGCAAAGTAATTTTAAGAATTTCCCCACCAGGTGTGTCACAGAGCATGGAATTAAGAACCAAACAGCTACATATATTTGATCGCATGCCTTTAGAACAGTTGTCTCCAGAATGTTGTGATATGACTTCCTATTTGAAAAAAAAACTTCGCATTTACATCTCCAATATAGGACTACTTATAAATTTTACATGTGCACAGATATTCTAATACACTGTATAATTATAAAGCATTATTGAAAAAGATGCAAGAGCACAGCATTTTGTTCTTGCTTTCCAGTGAATCATCTTGTACCGTAAAGGTACATAACTTCCACTTTGGGGACCACTGTTCAAGTAATGCTTTACTCAAAATCTTATATACAAAAATGACTTTTACATGAATATAATTAGACAACTAAATAAGACTTAGAAAAATATTCATATAAAAGTTTACCCAAAGTAAGGCTAGGTACCTGTCCTTGAAAGATGGCTAGATTCCCATGTTTGGGTTGGAAAAATCCAGATGAACTTTTTGACCAATTCAATAAAGTAGGGAGCCATATTAGAAAACAGTTTGACAGTTCTTCAAACGGTTCAACATACAGTTGCCATTTGAGCAAGCAATCCCACTCCTGGCTACATATCCAAGAGAAACAAAAGTATATGTTAACATAAAAAACTTACATGTAAATATTCTTAAATTGAGATATATTTGAGTTTAAGGGGTACAGCATAATGATTTGATTTACATACATCATGAAGCCATTATCACGCTAAGTCTAGTGAACATCCATCCTTTCATAAAGTCACAAAATTAAGCAAAGAGAAAGAAATATTTTTCCTTGTGATGAGAACTCTAAGGATTTACTCTCTTGACAATGTTCACACATAACACACAGCAATGTTAATTAAATTCATCCTGTTGTACATTACAACTCTAGTACTTATTAATCTAAGATCTGGAAGTCTGTATCCAGTTTTCTCTCCCCTCCCCCTCCACTTTCATCACTGGCAACCAAATGTCTGATCACCTCTTCTAAAATTTGTCTTTGGAGTGTAGGTGACCTGTTCCTGTTACACAACACAGTGATTTGTTATTTCTATACACATGTGAATGTTAGTGGCAGCATTGTTCAGAACAGTTAAAAATTAGAAACAACCCAAATGTCCATCAATCAATAAATAAAGGATGTTACTCTGGCCATCTGATGTGAACAGCCAATTCATTGGAAAAGACCCCGATGCTGGGAAAGATTGAGGGCAGGAGGAGAAGGGGATGACAGAGGATGAGATGGTTGGATGGCATCACTGACTCAATAGACATCAGTTTCACCAAACTCCAGGAGATGGTGAAGGACAGGAAGCCTGGCATGCTGTAGTCCATGGGGTTGCAAAGAGTTGAACACAACTGAGCAACTGGACAGACAGCCAGCCATACAGTGTAACATCATTCAGCCATAGTAAGAAGGAAAGTACTAATACATGCTACAATATGACTGAGCCCTAAAAACATCCTACTAAGTGAAAGAAGTCATTGACAAAAAATATTTATTTATGAATGAACAAAATTGTCCAGAATAGGCAGACCCATAGAGACAGAAAGTACATTAGCAGTTCCTTTGGGGAATGGGAAGATAGGGGCGACAGGTAAAAATACCCTTTTGAGGTTCTAAATGTTTTCAAATCAATTCTGGTAATGCTGGCACATATCTGTGAAGATATGAAAACCACTGGATTGTACACTTCAAATGGGTGGATTTATGTTATGTCAATTCTATCTGCATCTCAAAAATGCTGTTGAAACCATGAAATGGGCCAAGGCGATCTCCTTTCCAAAAGGTCTAGAAAGACTAGAGATGCTGTTATTCTGTGGACCATGGACATCAAAGGAACATGAGCTGTGAGTCAGGCTGAGAACAATGGAACTGAAAGTTAATGGGGAAATAAGAGACTAGACAAAGGGAGCAGGAATAAATGTGCCTAAAATAAGTATGAAGAAGGGAGAAAGCAAGAAGTGAGAATGCCATGACAGAACTATGCAGAAAAAAAAACCCCAAGGGCCGGTAAGGAAAACACCATCGGCATGATGGCTGAGTACTAGGGCATTGCTTGTCTACACCGAGGGTTCCAAGCGTCCACCCTTCTCTTTACACCAGCACTGCAGGGGAGCTTCTACGGATCCCAATTTATAGAGGGGACAACAAAGTCAGAGAGGTTGAGTATCATGGTCATGTTTGGTTAAGCACCTATCCTTCGGAAATATATACAGAAGGATTTAGAATTGATAGAATTTCTTGAATATGTTTTAAAATAATACAGCAGGAAGGTCCAGGGAGGGAAATGGATGAAACACAACGGGCCACATTGATCACTGTTGAAGATGGATCACATGGACTGTTCTCTCTACTTAATATTTGAAATTTTCCATAAGACAATTCCCAAGTTTAAAAAAAAACAAACCTTCAACATGTGCTATGTCTTTCTGTGTCCCTAAATTACCTCTTTGTCCTCCTTACCTACCACCTCTACAACCCTAGGCCTCTATACCCCTCTGCACCCTATACCCTTCTACCCTCCTCTACCCACCCCCATCCCAATCTTATTCAAATTTACCTTTGGATTGAGACATTCCCCATCACCCTTTGAAAAGTGCACCCCTACAAGTGTACACTCTCCCCATTTACTGCCCCACTTCGTTCCGCAGCACTTAGCCTCTGATTGCTTACCCATCAGCAGTCATTCATTACTAACTCTTAGATGGTGTTTACTACATGCCTGACGCGGTTCTAAGCTTTCTAAATACATACACACACACTAGATCCTCCTAGCGACCTATGAGGTAGATATGACCACACCATCTTTATTTTACAGAAGAGAAACTCAGGCACAGTTAGTCAATGGAGCCCGTTTCCCACCCAGGCTAGTCTTGCTCCAAGTCCACATTCTTACCCACAACAGTACAGGGGTGAAAGGAAGACCTTTAAATCTCATGGACCTAACCAGCTCTCCAAAAGATCAACACTCACCCAGCATGGAGTAGCTGCTGTGAGCCTGGTAACATCTGACACTGTGACCTCCCCCAGCCCAAATCTCCATAGAGACCAGAGACTAAATTAAGAGTGAGAACTCCAGCCCCGAAAAAGATCTTATATAGGTCATCGAATGATTTGACAATTGAACCATATTGTTTAAAGTACCCTTGGGACCTCCCGGGCTGCCCAGTGGTTAAGACTTCACTTTCCAGTGCAGGGGATGTGGGTTCATCCCTGGTTGGTACCTGCAGGCCAAAAAAATGAAACATAAAGCAGAAACAATATTGTAACAAATTCAATAAACACTTTAAAAATGGTCTACATCAAAAAAAAAAAGCAAACTTAAAAAAATAATGCCCTTAAAAGTAAGTATATTCAGAAGTTCAAGTTTCCTCACCTATCAGATTTAAAGTGGCCGTCCTCAATTTCCAAATCAAGAGAGAACACAGGAATAACTTACATATATTTTCAGGACTTAGTTGTTTTCTGACCCACTATAGCTTGTTGGAATAAAAGAATGTAGACCAATACAAGGATTAAAAGAAATAAAACCCTCCACCCTCCAATTTTCATCAGCTGAAATCAACCACAGAAAAGCCCATGTTGGCCCTGCGTGCCATTCAATGTTACCTGCTAGAAAACATTTGAGATCTAATTTGTGTTTATCTCTTTTAATGACGGTAATGCTGAGGATCTAAGAAAAGAACTAAAGATTTTTTAAAAACCAATTTTCAAACATAATTGCTGGGCAAATCACATTGTGTGTAGTTTCCTCCAGGTTTTCCTTATTTGCCATCTGCCAGTCATTGGTTACAGCTGACAAAAACAGGACTCTGAAACTTCCCTTTACACTGAGAAGTCTTTCTTTCCAGTTCACACTACGTTCCAGTGAGAAATAAACATTCACTCAAAATAGGATTATTCTCACTGTTTTGTGCATGAGAAAACTGAGGCTCAGAAAAAGGAAGTAAAGACCACACAGCAGGGCTTCCCTGGTGGCTCAGGGGTATAGAATCTGCCTGCCAATGCAGCAGACACGGGTTCGACCCCTGCTCCGGGAAGATGCCACAAGCCCCGAAGCAACTAGGTAGGCCCATGCACCACAACTACTGAGCCCAAATGCCACAGTGACTGAAGTTCGTGAGCCCTAGAGCCCATGCTCAGGCAACAAAAGAGGCCACCGCAATGAGAACCCACACATGGCAACAAAGGGCAGTCCCCGCTCATCTCAGCTAGAGAAAGCTGTCCCTGCTCATCTCAGCTAGAGAAAGCCGGCGAGCAGCAATGAAGACCCAGCATGGACAAAAAATAATAAAAATAAACAAATAAATAAAGACCACACAGCCATTTGGCAACTAGTTCAGGATCCTGGATCCCTGCTCCAAAGTCTTCGATCTCTCTCACTCGGGCTGGGAGAAAACCCAGTGCAGAAGTTAATACGAAAAAAAAAAAAAAAAAGAGTACCAATCAAGTATGACTGGTAATGCCAGTTGAAGACAAATTCCTCATTGCTAACTGTGTGACCTTGGGCAAGGCACTCAACCTCTCTGTGCTTCAGTTTGTTCACAGATTGTTGTGAGAACTAAATGGATTGTAATATGCATATCTGAGTCTGGCACACAATAGCCTAAAAGTTGGCTTTATTATCACCATCAGGGTTATTTTATAAGAATTTACAGTTCTGTGTAAGACAGTCTCAGTTGTATTTCCCAAACTCTTAAATGAGTCATCTTTCAACTCCTTTTAGTTAAAATGGAAAAGCCAATCAGAGGTCCTATTTGGTATCATAAAAAGATAAAATATGACATAAGGGCTCTAGTCCTGCTCACGTTTATAACCTCTGGAAGGCTGGACATGCTTATCTAAAAAGGACTGCTTAAATTTTAACAGTAAGGCAACCAACCATGCAAATCTCTCCTTTCAGTATTAGAAATATGAATCCAAAATTAGTAATAGGAGAAACTATTCAGATTCCTCCCTGCTATTATCGTGTGCTGTGTGTGACTTGTGCAGGAAATATTTCCAGAGCTATCTTCCTCTGAAGACATTCGAATTAAAATGCTTATTCTTGGATGTCTACCCTTGGCTCTGACAGACTTTTCCCCTGTTAGAAAACAAGAACTCCAACTTCAGAAAATGTTTTTGGACCTAACTGATCTCCCAGAGAACATGCCCAATCAAATCTAACCCCTCAGGAGCTTCTCAGGGTGGGACGGTGGTAAATGATCTCCCTGCCAATGACAGAGGCCCGGTTGGATCCCTGATAGGGAAAGATCCCACATGCAACGTGGCAACTAAGTCCAGCGGGTCACAGCTACCGAGTCTGCTCTAGAGCCCGGTGCTCTACAACAAGACAAGTCACTGCAATGAGGAGCCCCCAAACGCAGTTTAAATCAGCAAAGAGTAGCCCTGACTCGCTGCAACTAAAGAAAGCTTGCACACAGGAAGACCCCCCGCAAGGCCATTAAAAAAAAAAAAAAAACCTCTAAGTCCCTCTCCAGCCGCCACAACAACGACTTTCAACTTTCCTCAATTCTCGGATCACCGCCCCCACTTTGTACATGCCCTAAAGGAGTTGACGAACAATGCAAAGTTCCCGTGCCCTGATGTCACGCTCTGTTGGGCAGTGTAACTGGCGCCTGAGCCGTGAAAAATTTCAACAAGAGACACATCTCACCCCGGCAGGTAACCAGGAAAACTCCGGCGCAGCTGAGAAGGTCCTGCCTTACCTCCGCTACAAGCAAGGTTCGGTTAGGGGCCAGGAAGGAGGTGTGGTTTGCAATGCTAAATTTGTAGAAACCACAGATCGTGCTTTTCAAAACACCATCCTCCCTCCGTTATCTTCCAAACCACCCAAGGAGGTGGAGCATCTCCGATCCTCCCACGTCTAACGCGAGCAAACTGAAGTTCAACGAGGTTTCCTGACTTGCCAAGACCTCCCTGCTATTCGACTTCAGGACAGGGTCCAAGACACCCAAGTCGGCGGACCCCCAGTCCTTTTGCACTCTTGCCTGCAAGCCTGTTTGAAGATCCTTCCAAATTGCACTGCAGTAACACTAGGCAGAGCATGATCATCCCCTTTCCTTTGGGTCTTCATTCCCATTGAGGCTAAATGACTCCTCTTCGGAAGGTTCTCTACATTCTCCAAGCTGACAGCATCACCTCCGCAGGAGATCGGTAGCAAACCTCCAGAGCGGTCACCGGGCAGGCGGGGTGAGGGTGAAACGCAGCCGGCGCGACCCCGCCGCAATCTCGGCAGGTGGATCCCACACCTGGCGCTCGGCAGGGGCCCGGTGCGCCGCTTTCGGGTTCTCACCTCCTTCGCTTGAGCGGCAGAAAGTGGCTGTGCCACCAGTTTGTTGGGGCATGTTGGGGAGGTGGTCCTCTGGGGGGCCCTCGCCATCTGCGTACGCGCCTTTGCGGAACCGAGAAAACCACCCGGCGTTCGGGACCGCTTCTGGCTCTGCGCTCACGGAAGAGTCGCTCGGTGCCCGGCGGTCCGGCTCCTGCGCCCCTCCGGACCCGAGCCGAGCACAGGGTTTTCCCCCAACCCCGCACCCCATCCCTTTGCAAGTCAACTCCGCAAAGACCTCCCGGGGTGGGGAGGACTCAGCATTGCCCTGACCTACCTTGGGGTCCCCCCGCTCTCTCCGCACGCCTCTCTGGCATCCCTCCCACCACCCTCCTCGCCCTCCCCCGCCTCCCGCGGTCCTCGCGTCCCGGGCCCGGTTCCGCTCACCCCGGCGGCGGAAAAGCCACTGGGCCCGGCTCCGAGCGCCGCTGCGAGGTCACTGCGCCCCCCAGCGATCGAGAGAGGGGGCGACGAGGGGGAAGCGGCGCCCTGACACCGCCCCCCGCCCCCATCTCCTCTCGCCAGCCAAAAATATCCCGGGCTCCCACAGCAAATCCCAGAAACTCCCCCAGCGGAGCGGAGCGCCACTTCCCGGCCTGCTGCTCGCTGGGAGGGAACAGGGAGGCGAGCTGGAAGGAACGCGGGCCCCCAGCCCTCCTCTCGACCCCGGGCCCTGGATGGCGCGGGCCGGGGTCGGCCGGAGCAGCTGTGCACCATCCGTCCCCGCTTTCCCCCCCGGTTGCCTCCGGAAATCCCGCCCTACCCCTCGCGGGGCGCTCGGATGCAACCGCGCTTTCCCGGGTCGAAACGAGATCATCACAGACCTGGCGGACGTCCACGCCCAACCCCAGAGTCCCAGACGGGTGGTCTCTAGCATCAGTACAATTGCCTGAAATGATGATCTTAGCAATTTGGATTCAAGTCTGCGCTGCAAGCTATGGGCCCGGCGGGGACCTGCAACTTACCAAATGAGCCACGTCTCTCTGACCTCAGCGGGCTGCACCCCGCGGAACCCCACCCGGAGGACGCCACGGTCAGCATCCGTCCAACCTAATCGTCCTTGTCCGCTGGCAGCCAGCGTTTAGAATCCCATCACAGCTGTGCGGCTGGGAGCACGCGCATCGCGGGGGAGGCTGGGGAGAAGCAACCAACCAATACAGAAAGTTTTCACAAATAGAAACCCAAGCCCTGACAGTTCCTACAGCCGAATGCATCACGTCCCACGCTACCCCCAGGGAGCTTCAGCGCGCTCCAGCAGCGCCCCCAGCGTCTCTTGAGGAAATAATCTCCCAGTTACCTGCCTGGGTAACAACACACAGGTGAGCCAGTCCTGGCTTGCTTAGAAGAGGCCCTTCTGCTCGGTAAAACCAAACCCGCATCCTTTCGGGTTCCTCGGCTTTGCCCTTTGTCAGTTCCAGGTTGTGAAACCACGTCGCAAGTATTTAGGACTTTATTTGCCGGGTGTCTCTTCGGAACACCCGCCTCCTAGGTGCAGCCTGGCATAGAGTAGTTAAGGGGCAGCGCCGCGTAGACGTGGCTTCTTGGATGAAGCCCTAATGAGAACCAGGATCACGAGCCAAATAAGTGCGTGCTATCAATTACCCGCTTCCTCTGAGGAGGTGGCCTGAGCAGTAGAGAAACCGCCTGCCAATGTAGGAGACATAAGAGACCCAGTTGGATCCTTGTATTGGGAAGATCCCTTGGAGGAGGCAATGCCAACCCACTCTAGTATTCCTGCCTGGCGAATTGCATGGACAGAGGAGCCGGGCAGGCTACAGTTCATAGGGTTAGGAAGACTCCTACACACTTAGCACACACTGCACTCTTGCAGAGCCTAGATTGGCCTGACCTGAAAGAATTCGGAACACTTGGGGTTCTGTCCCAGGAACTCAAGTCCACTGAAGGCCAGCTGGGAACAGTTAGCCTTAAATTACATCAAAAAGGAAAAGGGTATGGGGTGCGTAACTTACATCTGAGTCTCTTCTATGTGGCAGGCAGTTTTCCTAATTATTTTCAGCAATCCTAGCAACATCCCTGAGAATACCAAATCATTTGTTCCCTTTTCACAGAGGAGGGATCTGTGGCTAAGCTCGATTAAGTTACTTGCCCAAGGTCACACGGCTAGGAAGTAGCAGAGTCAGGCTTTGAAGGCAGGCATCTAACATGAAACCTTGTATCCAGTTGCCACCCAGTGACTAGCAAGACACAAGAAGAATGAAATGAAGGCATGTCATGCAAAGTAAATCAGAGAGTCTACTAGTCAAAAAAACAAACAAACTGAGTCGGTGTTAGACTGCAGAGTCCCAGGTAAGGACAGCCTTCTTGTAGGGAGACTAGGAGATTTGAGACCAAGATGGCATGGTTTGGTCAGTTCCCTCTGGAGCCACTTTGAAATCATCTTTACTAACAGGTTGAGAGGTATATGGGCTTCCCTGGTGGCTCAGATGGTAAAGAATCTGGCTGCAATGAAGGAGACCTAGGTTCAGTCCCTGGGTTAGGAGGATCCCCTGGAAAAGGGAATGGCAACCCACTCCAAGATTCTTGCCTGGAGAATTCCATGGACAGAGGAGCCTGGTGGGCTACCATTGGGGTTGAAATGAGTCGGACACGACTGAGCAAATAACACTTTCACAGAGAGGTAAATAGACTGGCTTATGCACTGCTGTGAGGGGCATCCTATAAATTTGAATATCCACATTCTGGAAGCATATCTCTAGAACTAAGAAAGTTAGAGGGCAGATTTTCTTTTTCTTTTTGGCTGTGCTGGGTCTTTGTTGTAGCATGCTGCAGGCTTAGTTGCCTGGCACAGCATGTGGGATCTTAGATCCTGGACCAGGAATCAAACCTGAATCCCCTGCACTGGAAGGCAGATTCTTAACCACTGGGCCACCAGGGAAGTTCTCAGATTTTTCAGATTAGGAATACTCATGGAAATCTGCGCTATTCACCCTTCCCCCTCTCCTCCCCACTCCCCCCTTCCACCCCCCAACCCCAGGAATTTGGAAGCAGAATTTCCCAGGCACTAAATGCTGAGGAATAGCCTGACCTCTTCGATCGGTCAGTCCTATGAAAGTCACAGGTAATTACAAAGCGAGAACCACGCAGGAGAAGCAGAGGCAGCTTTTATTTTTCCTGGAGAAGGTCGTCTTCCGGGTCACAGTGCCCCCCAGGCCCCAGGTCTCAAGAGCAGTGTGAGCGAGTACCAGGAACGACTCACTGCTTCAGGCAGCCGGACTCCCGCCAGCGCCCGGTGGTCACACACACAAAGTTCCTTTGTGGCCAGGGCGCCCTCGGAGGAGACTAGAAGCCTGGCAGCCGCCCGGCCCAACCCAGGCAGGCTGCACAAGAAGGGATTTGTGCCAGCAAGAGAGGCGACCCTGCCTTTGAGCTCAGCTGACAGAGCCGGCCAAGGGGAAATTAGCCTCTTGCAGAACAGGAAGGAAACGAACCAAGCTGAGATGAACGGCAGAAGGGGCTGCAAGGAGGAGCCTCGTGGGCCCCGGCACCGCGCAAACTTGCAGGGAAGGAGGGCTGTGCTGTGCGGGAGCGAAGCCAGCACACGCTCCGGGGAGTGAAAGAGCCAAGGAAAGCGGCATTTGGCTTGTCTCCCTTCCTTTTCCTCCCGTCTGTCTGCTTGAAAGATATCCCCCCCCTTTTTTTAATCCACAAAACCCCAAATTTGTATGATTTCATTTACATGCGGAAGCTAGAATAGGTAAATTCATGGAGAGAGAAAGTAGAACAGAGGATGCTGGGTCCTGGGGGAGGGAGAGGGGGGAGTTGTTTCATGTGTACAGAGCATTCGTTTAGGATGCTGAGAAAGTTCTGGAAATGGATGGTGCTGATAGCCGGTTGCACATGCCACTGAATTATAGCCTTAAAAAAATGGTTAACAAAGATTGTGCGACTTGCCATCTTCTTTGATTTATACTTCATGCCAAGTGACTCTGGGTGAGACTGGATTCCAAGATTTTTGAATATTCAGTCAAAACAGACTGAAAAGGGAAAAATGGTTTCAACAGTAAAGGTTATGTTAGGTTCCCAGGTGGCATGGTGGTAAAGAATCCACCTGCCAATGCAGGAGACACGGGTTCGATTCGTGGGTTCGAAAGAATCCCTGGAGAAGGGAATGGCAACCCATTGCAGTATTCTTGCCTGGAAAATTCCATGGACAGAGGAGCCTGGCAGGCTACAGTCCATGGGGTCACAAAGAGTTGGACACTACTGAGCACTCACACATTCATATCTTACCATAATAAAATATTTTTATATTTTATTGTATTTTATAATTATTTTATTATATTTTATTGTACTTTATAATAAATATATATGTGTGTATTGAAAATCTACTATCACGAGGCTTTCCTGATGGTCCATGGTTAAGACTCTGCTTTTCCAATGCAGGGGATGTGAGTTCAATCCCTGATTGGGGAACTAAGATCCCACATGCCTAGTGGCTCAGCCAAAAAATAAATACGATATTTTAAAAAGAAAATTTACTATCATAACGTAATACTTCTCTGGGGTAAAAGACCAAGTAAGAGCAATACACTAAGAGAGGGGGTCCGACCCCTGGGTATTAGTTTCTTAAATTTTAATAAATCTTGCGCTCTTTTGCTTTCATTTAGGGGTGCCACAGCCCAGCTTTCAGGCTGTTTGTTGCAAGTCCCCCATTCAGAAGGAAAAAGAGCCCTGCCATGTTCAAATTAGAGCTTTGTGAGGCTCACAGAGATGCCACACCCTGAAAGAGCCTCTTTACCTGTAGGGGACCGAAGCAGGTAGGACATAAGATAGAGACACAGCAGTGCCACAGCCTCAGGCAAACCCTGATCCCCAGGGTCAGTGTGTTCTACAGAGATGTTAGGATGAGGGACTGTGCCCTTGCCTGGCAGATAATGAGCAATTCTTGTCCCCGAGTCCTTCTGCTCCTCTGTCTTCATTACACAGCCCCTGCTTTTTCTCTTTGACGATGCCCTTAGCTGGACGAGTAGAACCGGAAGCTGCCCCTGTTCTGTGGTCTGTTTTCATGACGAAAAATGTGGTATACGTAAAAATCTGACGTCTCGCATGAGTGCAGTGGTGAACAGTTAACTTGCGTTAGGGCTAAAAATATTAAATTGTTGGTATTCTGTTTTGCCCACTAGATTGTGGCTCCAGGAGACTTACTCATTTCTGAATTCCTTCCCTCCTGTTGCTTCCTCCCCAGGACCTAGTGCTCTGCTTCATATGTTTTAGGTGCTTCATAAAAATTGTAACTATTCATGTGGCTTGTGGGGTCTGGTTTAAATGCCATCCTACCCATGTTTGGGGACAGTTAGTGTGTCCAAACTGCAGTGTCTTAGCCAACATTGAAAGTGTTCTTCACTGTGATCTCAACCCAACTTCCAGTCTCTTCTTCTACTGCTGCCTCAAGGCTTCCCTGGTAGCTCAGACGGTAAAGAATCTGCTTGCAATGCAGGAGACCCTGGTTCAATCCCTGGATTGGGAAGATCCCCTGGAGAAGAGAATGCTAACCCACTTCAGTATTCTTGCCTGGGAAATCTATGGACAGAGGAGCCTGGCAGGCTACAGTCCATGGGGTCGAAAAGAGTCAAACAAGAATGAGCGATGAACACTTTCACTTCATTTTCACCCCTGCTTCAGTTACCCTAAGATCCACAAAGGCTCACCAATTGCTCTGGGAGAATTCTTCATATTTTCCTACCTTTGTATCTCAAGCCATTAGCCACATTGTATATTTTCACACCTGCTTCCCAGAGCTGACCCTTCAGTGTTTCATGCCTGACACTACATTAGTTTCTGCGGGAGCCTCCTAGCCCAGTGTAGATAATACCTCAAGTCATTTCCCCATGAACTATTTGATTAAAAAGAAGGCTAAAACACCTAAAAAAAAAAAATCCTGTTTGGCTGGTATTGAATTGTCTCCATAATTCTGTTACCATAACAAAGTTATCTTATTTTTCTAAATTTTTCTCTAAAGTAAATTAAGTTGGACTTGGTATTCCCCCTGGAATAAGTGGCAAGAAAAATCTGTTGTGTGGTGGAGAGACTTGCTCCCTCCCTAGAGTTTCTCAAGAGCCCAGATGCTTATGTAACATCTGAGGAAAGTTTTCCCATCTTTTTTCCATCATGGTCATTGCATGTTTGTTTGTTTTTCCTTTAATTTCTGGGTGCCCTGGGTCTTTGTTACTTTGCAAGGGCTTTCTCTAGTTGCAGAGAGCAGGGGCTGCTCTCTAGCTGCAGTACACGGGCTTCTCACTTCAGTGGCTTCTCTTGTTGAAGCCAGTGGGTGCTAGGCACTAGGGTTTCAGTATTTGCCGCACTCAGGCCCAGGAGCTGTGGTACCTGGGCTTAGTTGCTCCAAGGCATGTGGGATCTTCCTGGACCAGGGGTTGAACTTGTGGCCCCTGCATTAGCAGGCAGATTCTTATCCGCTAGACCACCAGGAAGTCCTCTCATTGCATGTTCTGAAGTCTATTAATTTGGAAATTTCCATCTCTCTCTGCCAAACATGAGCACAAGGCTCCTTCACCAAACTCTTTGAGATCCATTTACTTAGCAACCAAATGCCCCTTCAGAGAATCTGCCTGTCTCTCACAGGCTCTTTCTTTCCCATTCAAAAAAGAGAAAACAAAACAAAAACTCTCTTCCTTAGCTCCTTCTTGAGGAAGCTGCTTCCCATTCAAGCAACTCCTGCCTTTCTGCTTATCATATGAAAAACCACAATTATACCAAATACAAAAACCTCTTAATTCTGCCCTGGCGGACTCAAAGCCCTGCCCGTCCTTTTCAAGGAGATAAGAAAAAAGTGATCTCATTCATTCAAGTTTTTCTGCAAAGCAGTAAGAACACAACACTGAATTTCTCAATATTTGCCACATGCATTGTACCAGTACAATGAACACCAATGGATGAATGGAAGTTATATCTCTATAACATAGATGGAGCCAACCAATATCTTCTCTCTCACCAGTTCATTTCAATAGGCTTTAAAATCATTCAGCTTGATTTGATGTTCTGATCTCATGCTCCTCAAGCTATCTTTATTTAAAAATTGATTTTCTGTGTTAATTTGCCTACAGGGAAAGGAGATGCTGATCAGCCAACATGGGCATTCCCACCTACTCCACTCCCCCAAAGTTATATAAATAGTAATAAATTATCATTCTTGCTTATACATGAATCTCCAGGGAATTTCTTCAGATGAAATCAGATCCTCTGATAGGGAGAATGAAAAGTGAAAGTGAAAGTCGCCCAGTTGTGTCCAACTCTTAGTCCATGGAATTCTCCAGGCCAGAATATTGGAGTGGGTAGCTTTTCCCTTCTCCAGGGGATCTTCCCAACCCAGGTGATTGAACCCAGGTCTCCCGCATTGCAGGTGGATTCTTTATCAACTGAGCTATCAGGGAAGCCCCAGAAGAATGATGGTCCCCCAAAGATGTCCACATCCTAATCCCCAGGTTAGGGACTAGGATGTAGTTATGTTGCACAACAAGGGGGAGTTTCGGTTGCAGATAGAGTGGGTTGGACTCATCCAATGAAAGGACTTCCCTAGTGGTCTAGAGGTTAAGAATCCACCTGCCAGTACAGGCAGCACGAGTTGGATCCCTGGTCAGGGAAGATCCCAGATGCCTTGGAGCAACTAAACCCGTGCACCACAACTACTGCACCTGAGCGCTGCAGCGTGGCCCAGCTGTCATCTTGATTTTGGCTCCATGAGACTCATTTTAGACTTCTGACCTCCAGAACTGTGCAACAGCAAATCTGTATCGTTTTAAATTCTCCCGCCCCCCGTTTATTTGTTTACTTGTTTATTTTGGCTGCACCAGGTCTTAGTGGGGGCATGTGGGAATCGTCAGTGTTTGTTGCAGCGTGCAGTATCATACACCCAACCAGGGGTCCGACCTGGGCCCCCTGCACCGGGAGTGCTGAATCTTACCCAGCGGACCACCAGGGAGGTCCCTTAAGACACTAAATTCTTAATGGTGTGAATCAGCAATAGGAGACTGCTACAGCTCTATGATAGGGAACTATTACAATTACACTGAGCAGGCGAAAACTAGTGCAGACCCCAAGGGACTGAGTGATTTTGGTCACACTGATGAACGCTATTCCTGGAGCTACAGTATGGTATCCTGCCAAATTGGTTCCTGGACTCCCCTGAAGATTGCTCAGTGTTTTTCCCTCTTCTCTGATCATCAAAGTCCTCTGAACATAATACAGGCTCTTAAAAATATGTGGTGAATCAATGAGTTTTTGGCAAAATATAGAGACCGTGAGCCATAACTGGTGTATTTTTGAGAGTCTAAAAAATTTAAGGCTTAACTCTCTTTCTATCCAGTTATGTATGAATGCCTCCTCTATCAAAAAATTTGTAGTTAAATTATATAGAATTGAAGTAACGGAGAGTTTGTGATGAGAATGACCAGCTCTCTTTCCAGTTACAGGGAAAATATGGATTCAATTTAAAAAATCAATGCCTAGTTGTCGTCTCCAGTAGTAATTTCACTCCTGCAAGAGGAAGCTTCATTTCTATTCCGAGGCGTGTGGAAGCTCTTCAGGCTGGCTGGTGGAAGAGCTTGTGACAGTCTTGTCAACACAGCTGACACCCATATCATGTCCAACACTAAACACTAGGCCTTTTTTAAGAAGGAAAGGCAAGTAGAGCATACCAATGAATCATGACAACACTTGGTCAGCTAAGAAGGGCTCCCAAGAGTCCTGTAGTCATTCTCTGGAGCTGAAGCTGCTGTCAGAGAGTCAAACCAAGTGTAAATAAAAAAGTGAAAGTTGCTCAGTCGTGTCCGACTCTTTGTAACCCCATGGACTATACAGTCCGTGGAATTCTCTAGGCCAGAATACTGGAGTGGGTAGCCTTTCCCTTCGCCAGGGGCTCTTCCCGACCCAGAGATGGAACCCAGGTCTCCAGCAGATTCTTTACCACCCGAGTCACAAGGGAAGTCTGTAAATTAAAACGTCCCAAGGAAAATGCCATCAGTTGCAAGTTGCTGACTCAAGAGCCCTCCTGGGAAGAGATGTGCTTCTCAAATTGAGCTGTGTGCAGAGCTAATGCCCTGGACCTGACCACATTCATACTCACCAGGCTCCTATGAGCTAGGGAACCTCTTTTGTATATTCATCATTCCTAACTGGTACTTTGCTGACGAAAGTCCCTATAGTCAAAGCTATGGTTTTTCTAGTAGTCATGTACAGATGTGAGAGTGGGACCATAAAGATGTCTGAACACCGAAGAACTGACACTTTTAAATTGCGGGGTTGGAGAAGACTCTTGAGAGTCTCTTGGGCAGCAAGGAGATCAAACCAGTCAATCCTAAAGGAAACCAGACCTGAATACTCATTGGAAGGACTGATGCTGAAGCCGAAGCCACCTGACTTAAACAGCCGAGTCCTTGGAAAAGACCCTGATGCTGGAAAAGATTGAAGGCAGGAGGAAAAGGGGGGGTGACAGAGGAAGAGACAGCTGGATGACATCATCGACTCAATGGACATGAGTTTGAGCAAACTCTGGGAGATAACAAAGGATAGGGACGCCTGGAGTGCTGCAGTTCATGGGGTTGCAAAGAGTCGGACATAACTGAGTGACTGAACAACTTAGACCATGCTTTCAGTAGCAAAGGCAGGAACAGAATCGCTTGTCTGCATGCATCATGGATTTTTTTCAGAGCCTACCAGAAGGCAAAGGAGCAGCTGGAGGGCACACACAAAGCTCCTTTCCATCCTCAAAAATAGCTATGTGTTTTCCTGGGGTGATCTAATCGCCTGAGCAGAGAACATTGTGGCAATGTCCTTAGTCATTCATCCTGAGCGCTTCATTTGTTCTGGACAATTACTGGGACTCTCTGCACTTGGAGCTCAGAACTCTCTGTCTCGTCTTGCTCTCCGTGTGCTTCGTAACCAAATAGGCATTGAAGTTCTTTTTTCCTGCTGTCTTGAGCAGGATAGATTTCTCCAGAATTCTTGAGGATGACACCAAACCAACAACTTCACATTCTTCAAAAATGATCACTGTGTTGTGGTTTGGTTAGTTAAAGGATGTGAAGGAAGGCTGCAAATAAATAAACAGGTTCCTTTAAATTGATATTGCAGAGACAAACACAGGACTCTTCTAGCCTTTGTTTTGTCAACATAGCACATATGTACACCGTTGTATAAATGAAATGATAAATGTAAAGTATTTAGCACAGTGTCTACCTAGCACACAGGAAGCATCCTATATACAGCAGCTATTATTATCAAAATATAAACCTTTCAAGCTGTGAGACTGAAGTAACATGTGAAAAGCACTTAGAATAGCACATGGCAGATGCCAGTCACACTACAGCAATTATGTATATACAAGTTGGTGTGCAGTGAGAGCAGACAAACTGAAACGTCAGAGTCTGGAGCAGAGAGTTTTCTTGCGAGGTCACACAAAGAGACGAGGTGGCTCATGCCTTGAAAAGCCCCGAGCTCCCTGAAAGGTTTTGGCAGAGCATTTTTAAAGGGCAGGTGAGGAGGTCACAAGGTAGTGATCAGCTTGTGCATGATTTTCTGATTGGCTGATGGTGAGACACTCAGGTGGTATCACAGGGGTTAATGTTATCAGTCCTTGGGCTCCAAGAGGCCTGAGGCTGTGTGCTCATGGTCAGCAAGTACTTCCTACATTTGAGGGGGCAGGTGGTTCTCCCCTGCAAAACAGCTCAGGAAATGTGCATCAGATACTATTATCTAGGTACTCCAGAGAGGAGCTAAAGGCAGAGGGTGTAGGGGAAGGGTCTGTCCTGGGAAGGCCCCATAGGGTCCTTGTTGTTGTTCAGTTGCTAAGCTCTGTTCACCTTTTTGCGACCCCATAAACTGCAGCATGCCAGGCTTCCTTGTCCTTCACTACCTACTGGAATTTTTGTTCAGATTCATGTCCATTGAGTCAGTGATGCCAACTAACCATAGGGTCCTGCTTGGTTATAATCATGTGATGATGATGAGGAGAAAGAGGGTATAATGATGATGAGCTTCCATTCCCTTTTCTCTCAATAGAATCATTTTCCTATGATGAGACTTCAGGAAGATTAAGTAGGTAATCTGCCTGCAGTGCAGGACACCCGGGTTCCATCTGTGGGTTGGGAACATCCCCTGGAGAAAGGACTGGCCACCGACTCCAGTATTCTTGCCTGGAGAATCCCATGGACAGAGGAGCCTGGTTAGTCCATGGGGTCGCAAAGAGTCGGACACCACTGAGCAACTAACGTTTGCACTTAAGGAGGTAAGGTAACATGCTTAAGCACATTTTGACAACCAACAATTACAATGCAAGTCAAACCCTTGCTTGGCATTTCTTGAGTGTGGTCAAAGGTGATCCCCTCTCATAACTCTCCACCCCACCCCCACTTCATTGAATTCCTTTCCCCCTCCTCTCCAACTCAATTACACCCAGAATCTATGCCCAAGCATCCCCTCCTCTCCAAATACCACTTTTTGCCACTACTCAGAGTTACTCACCTGACCGTGGCTTCCAACTGTGGCTTCCAACCCAACTGTGGTGGGCTGACACAGAACCCACCACACAGTGAGGGCTCAGCCAACATTTATGGAACTGAATGTAGTTTTATCAGAATACAGCGTTCTTACTCCAAGAGTACTAGAGCAAAAGTCTATATCTTTACAATAATGTGAAGTGAGTGAAAGTTGCTCAGTGGTGTCCTACTCTTTGTGACCCCATGGACTATACGGTCCATGATGAAATTCTCCAGGCCAGAATACTAGAGTGGGTAGCCTTTCCCTTCTCCAGGGGATCTTCCCAACCCAGGGATTGAACCCAGGTCTCCTGAATTGTAGGCGGATTCTTTAGCAGCTGAGCCACATGTCTTTAAAATAAAAATTATTTGACTGTGCTGTGTCTTAGTTGAGGCATGTGGGATCTAGTTCTCTGACCAGGGGTCAAACCTGGGCCCCCTGCATTGGGAGCTCAGAGTCTTAGCCACTGGACCACCAGGTAAGTCTCTAAATGGCTAATTCTTAACAAAAAATAAAAATAAAACTTTCAACCTCAGTTACCTCTCAAGCACCCAAGACAGAAATGAGCCCTAGGAACAGGTTTTGGGCATCTTCTTGACATAATGACATGTCAGTCCTTCCCCAGCCTATTAGGTTAATTTAATAGGAGGGTGACCAGGGAGTGACCTAAGTTCAAAGTCAGGATGCTGGGTGCTTTTCTCTGGCTCTAGAATGCTCTTATCTCCTTAGGATGTAAGGAAATGCTCTCCAAAAGTGCACAGCCTACTTTTCCAGGGGTATCCAGGTAACCACAATTATTTATTTTAACTCAGTACCAAGGGGAATTGAATCCCATTGTGCAAATTAACCTCTCCTCATCCCCTCTATCAACCCAGATACACATGTACACCCGCTCTCACTATTCTGATGAATGAAGGATCGGGTCATGGAGTCCTCGATCACATCACAGCAGCAGAGCCCTCAGAGGCAGCTGGCCATAAGGCAATTATAATAGGCTATTAGATAACACTTCTGGGGAAAAAAGAAGGAAAAAGGCAAGTCTGGAGTTCAAGAGAGGTTTGCAATCCCTTTAAATATGGTACTAAGAGACTGTCTGATAAATGACTTTTTCTGATTTGTAATCATAGAATTTATAAAGTTATAAAAATGTGCTAAACTTACTTAAACATTTACTAATTTGCTTTTGTTGGGAAGAGAACAATAGAAGTTAATCACACTTACCTGGAAAATCCATGAAAGAAGGCTACCTTGCCCATATGGGTTTGGTTCAAGTGCCAATGGGCCTAATTCTAAAAGCAGCTCAAATTCTCCACATCAGCTTATATGGTTGGGGTTCTGTTTTTTCTTTCTTCTCAAATTTAAATGGCTACAGACTTATTTTAACACATGTTAACCTTATTCTCTTTTCTATTTCTTATCTAAAGTAGTCATTGAAGGGCTCAAATATGATGCTGTAACAGCTCAATCCTACCTGCATAGCTGTGTGCTTAGTTGCTCAGTCATATCCAACTCCTGCGACCCCATGGACAGTAGCCCACCAGGCTCCTCTGTCCATGGGCTTATCCAGGCAAGAATACTGGAGTGGGTTGCCACTTCCTAATCCCTGGGATCTTCCCGACCCAGGCATCAAATCTGACTCTGGTGTCTGCTCCATTGGTAGGTGGATTCTTTACCACTATGCCACACGAGAAGCCCTCTCACATGGAAGAATAAATACCTTCTTGATTTGAAAGCGAACAAAGATTACCTAATCAGGACACAAGAAGAACTAATCATAAAAGATATGATGGTATTTGAAATAATATATTCAATAATACCTACAATTTAGCTGTCTTTTGTATCAGCTCTGGCTTTCATTTATTAGAGATTCACAAGGTATTGTGAATGACTCTCAGATGGATCCAGAAGCTCTCTCTCTCTCTGTCTCTCTCACACACACACACATACACACACAAAGCCTTACATTTCACATTGACTTCATAGCTGCATGACAATTGCAAAATCCCAGACCTTTCCCAACTCATGATTTACAAGAGAGAGAACAAAAAGGAGGAATCAGTTGTGCTCTTAGAATCCCCCTAAAAAGACCATAAGATGGCAAGAAAACCGCCTCTCAGTGCACAGAGCTCTTGCTGGAGGTGTCAGCATGACTTGAGTCACGGGACCCTCCCAGCTGCTGAAGTGATGTTCTGTTCAAACTTTTTTCAGCAGGTGATTCACCATCAGACCTAAGGATGAACTTACTGATATTCAAAGGTGGGTAGTTCTGGGGAAGTCTTTAAATAAAATGCAAGACCATGATTTGTGCAATGGTACATCGGATTTCTCTATCAGAAAAATAGGACAATAAAGTAGATAATTTCTGGAAGCCCTGTAACATCATGATTCTTTATTATTATTATTATTTTGGCTGCACCTTGTAACATGCAGAACTTCTCCCACCAGGGATTGAACCAACCCCCCTTGCAGTGGAAGCACAGAGTCTAAATCAGGAAAGTCTGATCCCTTATCACTTTAACTGCTTTTTTTCAAGCTAAAATTTACGTCACACATTTGATTCACTGACTTCATATATAACCTTACTCATTTTAGTTTCTTCCATAAATTCTTGTCTTCCCCTTATGGTTTTTGGTTCCCTTCTTAAATCCTTTCGAAGTTAACAATAAGAACAAGCTGAAACAGGATTGGTATCTAAGCCCAGTCTCTCCTCCTCAGCCAGCACTCTTCCCCTGTTTCTTTTGGGAAATGCTGAGCTGGGTGTTTAGCCATGGGGCTCAGAGACAAACATCTGTAGGTTCCCATCCTCTTTGCCACTTATCAGCTATGTGCCTTGAGCAAAATACTTCTCTCTTAGCCATACTTCCCTTATTTGCAAAACAGACCTAATACTAAAAGCGTTTAGCACGCAGCATTAGGCGTCCAGATCTTAGCATGAGGTCTGGAGTGGGGAAGTTAACTGTTCATGAGATGACTAGAGCTCTTTGGTGCTCCAGAGTCACACTCTGTTTTCACCCCACTCTCATACTCCATAAGATTCAACCCCCAAAGGCTTCCTGTTCAGTCAGACTTTCCTTAACCCCTAGAATCTGAGCTTCTCAGTGTCCCAAACACTAGTGTACATCACACTACTGTGGAGACTATAGAAAAATAGACACCTTTAAGAGACTGAGATGCCAATTTGAGGATATGGGATCTTCCTTATTCCAACCATTCACTGATGATCATCAATAGAAAAGTAACTTGCCCAAATCTGTCTATTGGTTTTGGAATGTATTTCACAGAGATAGGCCAAGGACTCAAGAGGACTAATTTCTTTTCTTTTTTTTTTAAATTAAGGATGCAGAGCAATAAATAGTATATACTACACTATACTACATCATCAACTCAGTGGTCATGAGGTTGAGCAAACTCTGGGAAATGGTGAAAGACAGGGAAGCCTGGCGTGCTGAAGTCCATGGGGTTGCAGAATCAGACACGACTAAGCAACTGAACAGCAACTCTGAATTATACTTGATTCAGCTCTGAAGTTGAATTCACAGCCTTCAGCTTTTGAATTTTTAATAAATTGCAGTTATGAACATAAAGTGCAAATAAGATGATAAAATCTTTATAATTGTGAGATATAATTACGAGATTTTATAAGATTAAAAATCTTATAATTATGCTAGGCAATAATTCAGTTTGTGGGAAGAATCTTAAAGTTCCTATTATTAATTGGATAAAAAATAATAGTATAAATGATGTGTGTTTGACATTAGACCTGACATTTAAGGTATCTAAGGTCTCTAAGCTTCCATTTGCTTATTCATAAAGTGTGCTCAGTGAGAAGAGTATGTAATTCAAAACAGTGATTATGAAGATTAAAATACATATATAAATATTTAGTATAGTCTCTTGTATAGTAAACACTCAAAATGTTGTTGATTCTTAATGCTGATAATTTCATTATGACTTAATTTCTCCATCTGAAAAAGAGGATAAAATACCTGTTGTGTAGGTCTTTATGAATATTAGATGAGATAATGTTTTAAAATATGTATGGTACTGTTTCTGATCACTGTAAGAAATTAATAAATGCTGGCTTTTTAAAACAAACTTTTGTTAGCTGTTTACTTCACTAGCCATGTAAACACATGTACACACACATACACAGCTGTACGTGCATTTTCCCTGTTCACCACTGATACTGCTGAAAAAGGATAAAAATGAGTATCCATTTTAATGTATTATTTTTGCTGAATAAAACTATACTTGGGGGTTTTATAAAAACCTAAAAGGGAAAATAATCTGAAAAAGAATAGATACATATTATATATAACTGAATCACTTTGCTGTGTACCTAAAACTAACACATTGTAAATCAACTATACTTAGTAAAAATAAATATAATAAAATTCCTGGATGCATCAAAAAGATTATACTTGGAGGGGAAAAAAAGGGCCGTTTCTATTTATCCTATGTCGATTGATTCCCCCCCCAATCCAAATGGAAATCATAAACCACATAATCTGTTTGAAACACAGATTTCCCTGTGGGCTTCTTCTCTCTCCCCAAGTGATTGTCATAAAAAGCCAGTCACTTCCCATCTAACAGCTCATAAAGCCCAACTGGTGTGGTCTTCGTCCATCAGACCTCAGGTCATTTCGTTCTCAGTGAATCCACATCATCTTTTTTCACAGACTTTTATGTTGAGATTTATGAGTAACTTCGTAGTGTGGTAATGGGTCCCAATAAATGTCTTTTTTTTTTTTTTAACAAAGGAGCATTTGTTTAAGCAGCTAAATATAGTAATTACTCAATCCATTTTTTCCTCCTCCACATACTTTTAGGAAAGGAACTGTGTTCTGTTGTTCTGTGTCAATGACACAAAGCAATTGAGTATAAATGATGTGAAAAGCAGAGACATTACTTTGCCAACAAAGGTCCGTTTAGTCAAAGCTACGGTTTTTCCAGTAGTCCTGTATGGATGTGAGAGTTGGACTATAAAGAAAGCTGAGCACTGAAGAATTGATGCTTTTGAACTGTGGTGTTGGAGAAGACTCTTGAGTCCCTTGAGTTTCATAGAACCTCAACGGTTCTATGAAGACCTACAAGACCTTCTAGAAGTAACACCCAAAAGAGCTGTCCTTTTCATTTTGGGGGACTGGAATGCAAAAGTAGAAAGTCAAGAAACACCTGGAGTAACAGGCAAATTTGGCCTTGGAGTACAGAATAAAGCAGGGCAAAGGCTAATAGAATTCTGCCAAGAGAACGCACTGGTCACAGCAAACACCCCCTTCCAACAACACAAGAGAAGACTTTACACATGGACATCACCAGATGGTCAACACTGAAATCAGATTGATTATATTCTTTGCAGCCGAAGATGGAGAAGCTCTATACAGTCAGCAAAAACAAGACTGGGAGCTGACTGTGGCTCAGATCATGAACTCCTTATTGCCAAATTCAGACCTAAATTGAAGAAAGTGGGGAAAACCACTAGACCATTCAGGTATGACCTAAATCAAACCCCTAATAATTATATAGTAGAAGTGAGAAATAGTTTTAAGGGACTAGATCTGATAGACAGAGTGCCTGATGAACTATTGATGGAGGTTTGTACATGAGACAGGGATCAAGGCCATCTCCAAGAAAAAGAAATATCAAAAAGGAAAATGGCTGTCTGAGGAGGCCTTACAAAAAAGGGAAAGGCAAAGGAGAAAAGGAAAGATATTCCCATTTGAATGCAGATGTCCAAAGAATAGCAGGGAGAGATAAGAAAGCCTTCCTCAGTTATCAATGCAAAGAAATAGAGGAAAACAATAGAATGGAAAGACTAGAGATCTCTTCAAGAAAATTAGAGATACCAAGGGAAATTTCATGCAAAGATGGGTTCAATAAAGGACAGAAATGGTATGGACCTAATAGAAGCAGAAGATATCAAGAAGAGGTGGCAAGAATACACAGAAGAACTGTACAAAAACGATCTTCATGACCCAGATAATCACAATGGTGTGATCACTCACCTAGAGCCAGACATCCTGGAATGCAAAGTCAGGTGGGCCTTAGGAAGCATCACTACGAATAAAGCTAGTGGAGGTGATGGAATTCCAGTTGAGCTATTTCAAATCCTAAAAGATAATGCTGTGAAAGTGCTGCGCTCAATATGCCACAAATTTGAAAAACTCAGCAGCAGCCATAGGACCCAGAAAAGGTCAGTTTTCATTCCAATCCCAAAGAAAGGCAATGCCAAAGAATGCTCAACACGATTGCACTCATCTCACACGCTAGTAAAGTAATGCTCAAAATTCTCCAAGCCAGGCTTCAGCAATACGTGAACTGGGAACTTCCAGATGTTCAAGCTGGTTTTAGAAAAAGCAGAGGAACCAGAGATCAAATTGCCAACATCCACTGGATTGTCGAAAAAGCAAGAGAGTTCCAGAAAACATCTATTTCTGCTTCATTGACTATGACAAAGCCTTTGAATGTGTGGATCACGATAAATTGTGGAAAATTCTGAAAGGGATGGGAATACTAGACAGCCTGACCTGCCTCTTGAGAAATCTGTATGCAGGTCAGGAAGCAACAGTTAGAACTGGACATGGAACAACGGACTGGTTTCAAATAGGACAAGGAGTACATCAAGGCTGTATATTGTCACCCTGCTTATTTAACTTATATACAGAGTACATCATGCAAAATACCAGGCTGGATGAGGCACAGCTGGGATCAAAATTTTCTGGAGAAATATCAATAACCTCAGATATGCAAGCGACACCACCCTTATGGCAGAAAGTGAAGAGGAACTAAAAAGCCTCTTGAGGAAAGTAAAAAAGTTGGTTTAAAGCTCAACATTCAGAAAACAAAGATCATGGCATCTGGTCCCATTACTTCATGACAAATAGATAAAGAAACAGTGGAAACAGTGGCTGAGTTTATTTTTTTGGGCTCCAAATCACTGCAGATGGCGACTGCAGCCATGAAATAAAAATATGCTTACTCTTTGGAAGAAAAGTTATGATCAACCTAGACAGCATATTAAAAACCAGAGACATTACTTTGCCAACAAATGTCCATCTAGTCAAGGCAATGGTTTTTCCAGTAGTCATGTACGGATGTGAGAGTTGGACTATAAAGAAAGCTGAGCACCAAAGAATTGATGCTTTTGAACTGTGGTGTTGGCGAAGACTCTTGAGAGTCCCTTGGACTCCAAGGAGATCCAACCAGTCCATCCTAAAGGAAATCAGTCCTGGGTGTTCACTGGAAGGACTGATGCTGAAGCTGAAACTCCAATACTTTGTCCACCTGATGCGAGGAGCTGACTCATTTGAAAAGACCCTGATGCTGGGAAAGATTGAAGGCAGGAGGAGAAGGGGACGACAGAGGATGAGATGGTTGAATGGCATCACCGACTTGATGGACATGAGTTTGGATAAACTCCAGGAGTTGGTGATGGACTGGGAGGCCTGGAGTGCTTCCATCCATGGAGTTGCAAAGAGTCAGACAAAACTGCATGATTGAACTGATAAATAATGTGAGTTTTTTTTTTTAATCTTGGACAAGATGGTTAATTTCTCCAAGTCTTGGTTTAGAAATGAAAATTTAATAGTATGAATATTTAGTACAGTCCATTCTTAATTTAGACAACTAATTATCTGTTAAAGGCATCTAACTCATAGGAGAGAAAGTGTCCTATTTCCCATAGAGTCACTATACATTTATCCGCCTGGTCACCATTTCCAGGGTCCTGCAGTCCTCTGCGTGGATCCAGGTAGAGCTGAAGTAGAGAGCAGGGCCACCAGGTTCCTGCAGTTCCTATCTGAGCCTACACTGTGAGTGCAAGTCCAAACCAATCTCTTGACTTCCTGGGAGGAATCCCCTCAATGCCAGAACATGGCCGTTCACCAGTTATTCAGGGTTTTCAATGGAGTTGTAAGCAAGTGAGCATCTTCGGGTTATTCTTGGGCATCACTTCTCTCCTGGCAATGATCATGCCATTGACTCTCTAAAGGAAAAGGACCCTGAACTTCCTCTTCAACAGTTTCCATTGGCTTTTCTTTTACAGACAACTCTGTAGCATGTGGCCCAGAAGCCAAAGTGAACAGTTCACAAGATGATGAAATTTATCTTCTTGGCCTTAATGACATCTACTTTAATCACCTTTGCTAGTGGTTCCAGAAAATGTATTATTTAATCTGGGAGTTACAATTCTTTAAAATGTTCAAAATGTGGATTTCCCCTCCTGATTTTAAATAAAATGAATCCATTATAGGATAGTTGGAATGGAAAAAATATCCAAAATTTCTAAACCATACATAACCTTAAAACTTACAAACCACCATGCTTAATATTTTGTTATATTATTTTTATCTTTTTTGCATATGTATATATGTATGTTTATGTATATGTACACACATATTATAAATAGGACATATACATACAGTATTATTCATTTTAAAAATACTATAGCATACATATTTTGAAAAAGACCTGATTTTGAGTGACTGTGTAGCAGTCCATCACATGGCTGATACACAATTTATTTAACCAACACTCACTTCTTCAGATGATAAAATTATCATTCCACCACAGAGAATCTTGTATTAAAGTAAAGAAAGAAATGCATCTCAGGTATTGCCTAATATATATTCTCTTTCTAAGAATATAATTTGCTCTTGTAATGCAAAGAGTGGGTCAAGCTCTATTTCTGTAAAGACTAAAGGATACCGTAATAGTTGAAAGACCCTGAAATGGAAGATGTGACAAGAAATGACAGCAAAGAAGTACTTTGACTGGATCTCCATTTTTCACAATCCCTAAACTTTGCCTTGGAGGGGGTCACACGATGACTGATACACTTACCTATGGAGATAAACACTTCGTGAGTTTTTACCTTGATTCCCATACTTAGTTTTTCGCTCACTAAATAGAGGATCCTAAATAATAAAGGATCCTAAATAATAAAGCCCCATTTGTCAATTCATCCTTAGTTCACTTGATAAACTAACTCCTACCATTTGTGGCTATTCCTCTTGCCTGTGCTGAGTTGTAGATGAATGAATTCTAACATAAGAGGAGATTGGTATTTATGACTGAATGAGAAGGAATATTCAAACTAAGCTAAATGTACATTTTAAATTCTGCTTATGAGTGATATCATTCAGTATTTGTCTTTCTGGGTCTGATTTATTTCACTTAGCATAATTCCATCCAAATTCATCCATGGTGCTGCAAATAGCAAAATGTCGTTCTCTCGTATGACTGACTAGTATTCCCCTGTGTATGTATACCACGTCTTCCTTAACGGTTACCAACAGCAAAGTGGGGAGGGGGAATTCAGGGGTTATAATGGGAGTGGGAGGTACAAACTATTGGGTGTAAGAGAGGCTCAATGAGATATTGTATAACATGGGGGAATATAGCCAATACTTTGGAATAGCTGCAAATGGAAAATAACTTTAGTATAAAAAATTTTAAATCTTTTTAAAAAGCAATACAGTGCTCGCTTCAGCAGCCCATATACTAAAATTGGAACGATACAGAGAAAATTAGCATCACCCCTGAGCAAGGATGACATGCAAATTTGTGAAGCATTCCTTATTTTTTTCAATGTTTGGCAAAATCAACACAATAATGTAAAGAAAAAAGTCTTTCTTGATTTTGTTACAATAAAAAAAAAGAGAAAAAGAAAAAAAGCAATACAAAGCTTAAAAAAAAAAACCTAACAAATGTAAACTCTTCCTATAAATACTAAACATACCTAACTCTTCCTTTTAGTTTCAAAGGTGAGGTGTCGATTGATTTTCTTTCATCAAAGCTCTTTTTTTGGCAGCGCCCAGCCCCACTCTCTGCCTCCTGCCAGCCCCTCATAACCCACTACCCCCAGCTGTGAGCTCTTCCTGGCCCGCTGGGAATGGGCTCATGAGAAATCTTCTGTTGCTGCCAGTCTCATTTTAATCACAGTCTCTTATTGACAGAACAGCTGAGGGTAAGAATAAGTGACTACAAAACCCTAATCACCGCAAACATCTCCTTATCCTTATCCAAAACACTCAAAGGAAGCCATATATACCCAGCTATACTACTTTTGAAGCTTATACAGCACTATAGAAGTCAAAGAATCTTTCATTCAATAATAATAAAACAAAAAAGTGGTACTACATTCTGGTGGAGCGGGATGTACATGGACTAGATTTTATCCAGAGCAAGTGGAAATGAAAAGAAACTTTGGGGTAGGGATGAGAAGGAGGCGGGAGGAGGGGAAGAACATCTAATCACTTAACTTTGTGCCGGGATTTTTCTTTTTTTAATCTGATGGCAGCCAAGGAGAGGACAGAGAGAACACAACTCCCAGCCCCACGTAGGTGTGTTCCCAGGTTGCACAGGTAAAATCACCTCTGAAATTAAACTCTCAGCACTGATTTTTTTTTTTTTACATGTACCATTTTTAAAGTCTTTATTGAATTTGTTACAATATTGCTTCTTTTTTACGGTTTGGTCTTTTGGCCTGGAGGCCTGTGGGGGTCTTAGCTCCTCAATCAGGGATTGAACTCAAACTCCCTGCATTGGAAGGTGAATTCTTAACCACTGGACCACCAGGGAAGTCCCAGCACTGACTCTTTGAAGGGTTGTTCTTGTTTAGTCGCATTTAGTTGCTATGGACTGTAGCCCTCCAGGCTCCTCTGTCCACGAGATCTTTCAGGTAAGAGTACTTGAGTGGCTTGCCATTTCCTTCTCCAAGGGATCTTCCCGGGCCAGAGATGGAACTCAAGTCTTCTGCATTGTCAGGTGGATTCTTTACCACTGAACCACCAGGGAAGCCATTTGAAGGGTATTTTTACATTAAATTCTGCTGTATGAAGTTTCCAGAAGCCACAGGACCCCACTTCCGTGGCTAAGGCAGACAGCTTTCAGTTGCTTTTTGCAGTCACTCAGTGTCCCTCTGCATGAAGCTGCATGAAGCTTCAATGTCTTTGCTTCAAGAAGGAGAGGTCCTGACCTGAAGTCTGTCTGAGAGTAAGAGGTCATCATAAACTTCATGTTTCATTTCCTCCTTTTTCCTGTATTTGATAGCCCGCAAAAGGTTACGTGAAAGTTAATCTCACCCGTTCCTCATCTTATGGGTAAGAGAATTTTCAGCTGTGCAAGGAAACCGGGGCTTGTGGGTATGCCTGGGAATGCTGTGCTGCAGGTTCTTATTCCTGAAAGTCAGAGTATTTGTGGACTTCTCTGGTGGTCCAGTGGCTAAGACTCTATGCTCCCAATGCGGGGGGCTGGGGTTCAATCCTGGTGCAGGGAACTAGATCCCACATGCCGCAACTAAGGGTTTGCATACTGCAACTGAAGATTCTGAGTGCGGCAACTGAGACCTGGTGCAGCCAGATAAATTTAGAAGGAAAAAAAAAAAGAGTGTTTTGCTAAGATTGCATAGTCAGACCCCTCTTCAGACCTCAGCAGCTGAGAGCTTGGGTAAGAAATAGAACTTGCTGATGCAGCCCTTTGTAACCACCACAGTCTGGGCCAGACTGCCCCAGTGCAGAGCATGAACGAGCTCGGAGCAGTGGGTGCATTTAAGCAACAGTTTCTCCAAACCACAATGGGAGTGTCTGACTTGATTGCCAATATAAGAGGTTTTTAATTTTATTTTTTTCATTCTCTGCCTCAAAATGACCACACTCAGTTTAAGTCAGTTCTGGGTGACACCACTGATACAGAAAGCTATGTCTGGAACAATGACAAGAGGCGAGACTTCCATGACTCATGGCAACAGAGAACACACTTGGGTCCTACTGATAAAATCGGTTTCCCAAAAGATTCAGCTTGAACCAAACACTCACTCACATCACTACTTTCAAAAAGTTGTTATAATCTAGAATTATACGATCTCTATCCGTTAAGTGATACAAATATACTCTAGAATTGGGGTACCTCTAAATGTGTTAGTGTGTACCCTTTAAAAGCCCTAGAGAAAAACTTCTCTTCATAAGAGATTGTTAGTTGCTCCAGGTTGGTGGTTATTAATACAAGATTAGCCAACTCAACAATATCCTTTTCCTACCTCAGGAAAATGGCCTGAAGAATTCTCTTTCTTTGTCTATAGAATAAGAGCTCGTTTATTTACATGTGTGTGTCTGCTTAGTCACTCAGTCATATTCGACTCTTTGTCACCCCATGGACTGTAGCCTGCCAGCTTCCTCTGTCCATAGGATTCTCCAGGCAGGAATACTGGAGTGGATTGCTATTTCCCCCTCCAGGGATCTTCCTGACTCAAGGATCAGATCCATGTTTCCTGCATTGCAGATGGATTCTTTACCATCTGAGCTACCAGAGAAGCCGTGTATATTTACATACTAGGTACCAATGCAAGTCATTGAGCACTATTCCAAATGTGAAGATGCAGAGATAACAAAGCATCTCACAGGGGACCTCCCAGGTGGTCCAGTGGTCAACTCCCTGCTTTCAATGCCAAGGGCGTGGGTTCCATTCCTGATCGGGGAACTAAAATCCCACATGGTTCGTGGTATGGCCAAAAAAAAGGGAAAAAAAGCCAGAAAGCATCTAATGTTCTTTGTTTGGTTGAAGGGGTGGGTAGTAGGCAGCTAGTGGGGATTTAGAGTCTATGTGACAGAACTGGGTTTACTATCGAGCAATCTGGAAAATAGCAGTCAACTCCACGTGAAAACTGCAAGTCACATTTCAAGGTTAACCTGGACTGAGAGAACGGTGAAATCAGCAATAGTCCTTCTTGCCAGATCAGATCCTGATAGTACAGGCAGAACGGCAAAAAAGGAAAATGTGTTTTAAGAACAACAACAATTTTTCTGTCTCGGAAAAGATAATCGCCATCCAAGAAGGAGACATGAAAAAATAAATGTGTTTTGTTTCAATTTATGACATTCAAAGTAGACAAAACTCAACTTCAGTTTTTTGAGATATATACGTAAGTGGTACAGCTATAAAGGAAAATGAAGAAATAAACACAAAAGTCAGGGGGTGGTTCCTGGTAGGACTTGGGCTAGGGACAGGTTATGACTAGGCAGAAGCATCAATGGGTTCCCTGATTGCTGGTCATGTTCTAGTTTTTAATCTGGGTGGTAGCCATGTGGGTATTTGCTATATAATTATTATTAAATGCCACATATGTGCTTAATACAATTTTTTCTGAGTGCATGTTTTATTTCACAATTTTTAAAAGAATATGAAACAAATAGCTACTTTAATCATCCCTGTGGATACTTGCTCCCTGGAAGAAAGCTATGACAAACCTAAACAGCATATTAAAAAGCAGAGATATCACTTTTCTGACAAAGGTCTGTATAGTTAAAGCTATGGTTTTTCTAGTAATCATGTATGGATGTGAGAGTTGGACCATAAATAAGGCTGAGCACCAAAGACCTGATGCTTTCAAACTGTGGAGCTGGAGAAGACTCTTGAGAGTACCTTGGACAGCCAGGAGATCAAACCAGTCAATCCTAAAGGAAATCAATTCTGAATACTCATTACAAGGTCTGATGCTGAAGTTGAAGCTCTAATACTTTGGCCACTTGATGTAAAGAGCCGACTCATTGGAAAAGATCCTGATGTTGGGAAAGATTGAAGGCAGGAGGAGAAGGGGATGACAGAGGATGAGATGGTTGGATGGCATCACTGACTCAACGGACATGAGTTTGAGCAAACTCTGGGAGGTGGTGAAGGACAGACAGCCTGGCGTACTGTAGTCCATGGGGTCATAAACAGTCAGACACGACTTAGTGACTGAACAACAACAAGGATGAAATTTGAACACTATTGACTATCCAATAGTGGATAAACTCTGGGTCGCATCTGAGGGAAGCTCTCATTTGGAGATCTCTGAAAGCCCTTCATATTTAGGACTAAAGACTAAGAGTGACCTTGACCTTGACGTCATCTTCTCCATGGCTGTCCTGGGACCACAAGCAGCCGGGGCAGGTGGTGGAATGAGGAGGGTTGGCCAAATGGTGGGAGATTAAGATAAAGCAAGCAGATGGGCACAGTATAGCCAGGAGACTTGAGGTCACAGTTGCGGGTCCAGTAGGTAGAGCTATTGGTGGTTAGAACAGTCTATACAGGCAAGCAGAGGTCTGGACATGTATGAATATTGGCAGATTTTCAGAATGTAAACTTAGTGCTCAGGAGATGAGATGTGGAGTCTCCTGACATGGGGCCAACTGAGCTGGGGAAGGAGAGAGAGGTGGGAACTGGAAATTACACACACCTATTGTGACGGCTAGAGAAGGGCGTGGCAACCCACTCTAGTATTCTTGCCTGGAGAATCCTATGGACAGAGGAGCTGGTGGGCTACCGTCCACGGGGTCCCAAAGAGTTGGACACGACTGAGTCACTGAGCACATACGCATGGATCTCTGTTCCAATCCTGACCCTGTGGACAGGGTACCAATCACAGTACCCCATCCATCTTCTGCCACAAAGCCATGCATCCCAAGCTTGGCCAATCAGAGTCCTTCCTCAGAGGTTTTCCAAACTGAAGTTTAAGGAAGTTTTATATTCTCTTTAGTTTATAGGTGGAGCTATAATTGCGTCTCCTAACTATGTAGCCCTTTACCCCAAGGTATGGAGAAGCCAAAAAGAAAACAGCTGATGCCCAGTGAAGTAGTAGCTGTGGAATCATGGCTTCATGCCCATTCCGATTCCATTTAACCCTTAAGGGTAGTTCTATTCCTGTCTCCACTCAAAGATTACTCCCTTATCTTAAAATTCTATATGATTTTTTTTCCCTCACAAAGCTGCTTGCAGGTACAAGGAAACAGAGTGACATATGCTTTTAAGAAATGTAAATTATATGTTGCTGGCCAAAAGGGAGGGCACACAATTTAAATAGGAAGGAAAATCATACATCTGACTTGAGGAAAAAAGCAGAGCTGGAATTCGTTAGTCAGCTCTTCCACACATAGCTCACTGGTGATTTATGAAAGTGACACTTCCCCTTTCTAGGGGGCAATGAGAAGCATTCCCTAAGCCGGTCTGAGGTTGTCCGACATCGCCTTTCCTCCATCCAAGCCCTCAGGCTTTCCTGATCTGATTCTTGCTTCCCCTCTGACTAAAGCTGCACGCGCCCTCGCAGACTCGAGATGTTCTGTGCTAAAACCGGGTCAGGCTCCACAAACTGGGACAGACGGTCGGTCACCCTATCTGTTTCTCATTCTGTCTCCGTCTCTCCTGTCCAGCCTCCCTGTTTGCCATCTGTGTGGGTGTGCCCTGTTGAAAAGGATGAGGACACATGGGGTGTATTTATAGCTTGGGGAAAGGACTGTGAGGAACTTCAGCTGATTTTTTTATCCAACCTTCATACTTAGATACTGTTCAAGGAGCAATGTGGCCTTATAACGTAAAATTAAAAAGGAGATAATTTATCCTCCCACCTAACTGCCATACTGTGAGCTGGACAAACAATAAACTTAAAACTGTTGTAATGCAGGTGGAGAGTGGACCTATTTTGAGTCTATCCAGGACTTTTGCATGGACTTGGAGCATTCCCTAATAACCAAAAGTCTCTGAAAACAGCCTCTATTCCTTGTCTCCTCCCTCTGTTGTTGTCTGGTTTGTGGGTCCACAGTTACAACCCAGATGTCTTCTGAAGGTTATCAGAACATTCGATCATCAGAGTTCATGGAGAACACATAGAAGAATGGCTGAAGTTAAAAAGCCTGTTGTACTAAGTGCTGGCAAGGATGTGAAGGAACTGGAATTCTCAGACACTGCTGGTGGAAAGGAAAAATGGTACAATCAATTTGTAAAACAGTTTAGCAGTTTCTGGAAAAGTTTCTGTATATTCTTAACTATACACATACCCATATAAGCCAGCCTAAGTATTTACCCAGGAGAAGAAGCGTGTGTTCACACAAAGACATGAATGTGAATATTCAAAACAGCTTTATTTGTATCAACTGCAAACTGGAAACAACCCAAGTGTCCACTAACAGGAGCGTGGATAAGCAGACATAGGGACTTCCCTGGCAATCCAGTGCTTAGGACACCATGCTTCCACTCCAGAGGCCTGGGTTCAATCCCTGGTTGGGGAACTAAGACCCCGCACATGGCACAGCATGGCAAAACAGAAATAAATTAAAAACAAACTGGGATATAAACATTAAAAAAAATTTTTAAAACACCAAAGATATATCCAGATATCCATGGTATATCTACAATGAAAGACCACGCAGCAAAAAGAAAGAGAGACAGGACCAGAGGGCAGGGGAGAGAGCCAGGGCTGGAGAAAGACAGAAAGCTATGTGATAGATGCTTCAACACTTATGAGTCTCAATCTCAAAATAATTAGCCACTTCTCAAAGTAAGGAAATCAAATTAAAAAAAGAGTTGTGATTTTATTTATATAAAACTGTATGATTTCATTTGTATAAAACTCTAGAAAATGTAAACTAGTTTACAGTGGCTCTCTATGGAGGGCAGATAAGAGAGGGTGGGGAGTCGGGATTACAAAGAAGCAGAGGGAAACTTGGGGGGTGATTGATGTGCTCATTAGCTTCATTGAGGTTTATGGTTTTAGGGTGTGTACATATGTGAGAACCAACTATGTGCTTTATTTTTTTCTTAATTAAAAATATTTCATTATTAAAAATGCTAACTATTATCTGACAACACAAGTCATCAATTACCACAAGTCATTAATTTATAAAAAACCACAATATCTGTGATACACAATAACGTGAGCTATGCCTGTATTCCAAAATGGCTTCTAAACAAGAATATTTCTACAGATGATGATTAAGGATAGTTTCAAAGTGAAGAGTGATTCTTTCATCTATTTTATAAATATGAGTGAGTATAACTCTTTATAGATGAAAAAAATCTTGAGATATAATAATCCTGAGACCTAATGTGTCAGGTCTTGATATACCAAGAATATCAAGAAAAGAGATTCGGTAAGAAAGGGATCAAGTTTAGATATCAATATTTTTATAAAACCCCATTTGAAAATCACTGGCCTAGAAGATGATAGATGTACATAATGTAAAAGTTGAGTAATAAATGAAATTAGGACTGACAGCACTGTACCACCAGAATTTTGATAAATATAGGAAAACTTTTAAACTATGTGCTTTAAATATGTATGTCTTACTCCGTGTCAGGACTTCAGTAAAGCAGTTTCTGAAAGCTCCATGCACTTATTAGTCCTATACTGACTTATCTAGAGTGTCTAGATAAGTTGGTCCTATGCTGACTTACCCAGAGTATTTGGGGAATCTGACAATGTTATCCTCTTCCAAATGCTTCCCTTTCCAGACTCCCCTGATCACTTCCTGCCACACTACACATGTAGGAAGAGGCCACAGCAGTAGCTGTGGAGATGAGACTAGGGTCTGGCCTGCTGACTTTCAACATACAGGCCTATTTTTCTGCCATCATCTTGAGCAGCCACAATAATCACAGAAAAGCAGTGAAACTTCCAATCAACCTGCAAATCCAAATGACTCAATAATACTTTTGTATTTTCTGGCTGCTGTATATTAGCAAGGAGGATTGTAGGTGAGTGTTTTTAGGGGATACTTGGTAAATGACTACATTAAATTATAAAAAAAACTAAGATCATGGCATCCAGTCCCATCACTTCATGGCAAACAGAAGGGTGAAAAGCAGAAGCAGTGACAGATTTTCTTTTCTTGGGCTCCATAACCACTGTGGACAATGACTGTACCAATGAAATTAAAAGACACTTGCTCCTTGGAAGGAAAGCTGTGACAAACCTAGACAGGGTATTAAAAAGCAGAGGCATCACTTTGTCAAAAAAGGTCCATATAGTCAAAGCTATGGTTTTTCCTGTAATCATGTACGGATGTGAGACTTGGTCTATAAAGAAGGTTCAGTGCCAAAGAACTGATGCTTTTAAATTGTCGTGCTGGAGAAGATTCTTTGAGAGTTCCGTGGACTGCAAGGAGATCAAACCAGTCAATCCTAAAGGAAATCAACCCTGAATATTCATTGGAAGGACTGATGCTGAAGCTGAAGCTCCAATACTTTGGCCACCTGATGCGAAGAAAAGACCTTGATGCTGGGAAAGATTGAAGGCGAAAGGAGAAGAGGGTGGCAGAGGATGAGATGGTTAGATAGTATCACCGACTCAGTGAACATGAATTTGAGCAAGCTCTGGGAGACAGTGAAGGACAGGGGGGCCTTGCGTACTGCAGTTCTTGGAGTCGCAAACGATGTAGCAACTGAACCACAATGATAAAGGGCTCCCAATTAATCCAATGGCCTTCCAACATGCTTCTCAGAGCTGCAGAGGGCAGGAGTTTCAGCCCACTTGCCTGGATGAGCTTTCTGGGTTTTCACGCATCACTCCAGCAAATCTGGTGCAGAGCGTGGGGCCTGGCTGGGCTTCACCCTCCTTAGAGGCAGCGCAGACACAGCCCTGGCTGGACCTCCACACCCTCCTCTTCACCCACCCAGGAAGAGAAAAGCAACGTTTTCAGTCTTCATCCTGCAGCTGCTCACATCGAGGGTTTCAAGAAGTGGCAAATGGCCGTTCTTTCAAAAGCCGCCCTGCATTACCAGACAATGGAGTAACTATCAAGAGATCTGCAGCCAACCTTCTCGTTTGCCCAATAGTTACCCGGATATGTTATGACAAATGCTTATTTAATAAGTCACCACATGTGGTTTGAATTTAAGAACAGAAGTCTACCAGATTGTGGGGCTGCAGTTTAATCAGGACACTGGAGTGCAAAGTCAGGAAATATCAGCCCAAGTTTCTGTCTACACACTCGGGTCACAGTTATAGGACTCCTTATAGGAGTCACGTGCTTAGGTACTGACAGGCGCCTGTTTTGAGATTCCTCTGTTTTATTAAATTCAAGGTTGTCATGGGTAACAGTCAAGTCTGTTTAGTCCCACACTTCATTTTTCATTTTTTTCTAGGAAACTTTCGGCGGCATTCCACTTTCAAGTGGCGTCTTAAGGGTAGATGTTCTTAAGACTCAGTTCAAAGATCTCACGGCAAATCCATTTGTTGACTTCTTCCAGATAAAAGATTTAATCCCGTGTTCTGGGAGAGAGACATTCTTTTCACTTTCTGGGGCAAAAACACACACTGTCTGATGGAACCAATGCCTAAGGAGATTGCGTGTGTTAAGATAAAGGAGGGCTGCGCCATCCAACAGTGAAAGGGAGACTCCGGGAGGTCAGGGAGCTGTGATTGCTAGTGGGTGTCTTTGGATGCAGAAGTCAGCTGGCCGGAAGGCACTGTTAGTTCTTGGATTCATCAAGAGGCATTTGTGTGTCACGAATCGGTATTAAAGGAGACGACAGGTCAGAGGGATGGAGGGATCTTATTTGCAGGGAAATAAAAAATAATCAAATAATGCCCCAAGACCCAACTTCCCATTGGGGGTGAGTCTGAATAGAGAATAGCTGCCTCTGGGGGGCAAATAGGCAAGGCTTCCTTTTTCTGTATTGACAAGAGTCTTAGCCAGTTCTTTAAAGAGTGGCTTACCTTAAGCTCCTGAATTTTGGAAACAGGACAGGCAGAAGAGTACAGAAGGGCTTACTCTGTATGAAATTATGGTATTGAAACTGTTTTTCAACCTTGAAATCAAAAGAGAGAGACAGAGAAAGAGAGGGACCAGGTGGTTCTGCTGCTGTATATAGCACAGTAGGCAAAATAACTGTGTGTGTGCGCGCGCACGTGTGCCCGTGTGCTCAAAGATGCTTTCCTTTCAAGGAATCACCCATCAAAGACTATAGCCAATACAAAGAAACATTTTAAATTGTGCAGTGAACTCCAGCAATGTGGACAGTCTGGAAAACTGAAACAATTCTTTAAATAATAGCAATAATAGCTAAAATTGATCAAATACTTGACTACCTACCAGAACTCACCAAACTCTCTCCACACACACAGTTTTTAATTTGTTTTATGAATAAAGACATGAAGGCTGAGAAGAATCAATTGCCAAGGCCCACAAACAGCTAAATGGCAAAGCACAGATCCAAACGCAGGCCCAGGGAGCCTGGATTCCTCCATCATATTCCTGATATCCTGCTGATCCTCTGGGAATGTGGTTTTCCTTGGTGGGGCTGTGTAGTTTACTTTAGGTGAAGGTGGGGCTGCCTGGCCAGTGAGCCTTGCCTGTAGCATCTAACAGTATCTTCATGTTTACTGGGCTATTGTGTGTCTGTGGTACACAGCCAGTCAAAATGCCCCTGTCAGTAGTAGAGCCCCCTGCCAGGAGGAGGCCCTGCCCAACACAGCAGTGGGGACTGGGCATCGGGGGCCCGTGTTCCGGTCCTGGCTCCAGCAAGCGAAAGCCGCGTGACTTAGGTCAAGCAGGACCTCTGAGCCTGTGTTCCTTACCCGTGCTTCAAGTCCTGCCCTCCTCACATATTAGTGAGAGTGAAGTCGCTCAGGCGTGTCCGATTCTTCGCGACCCCATGGACTGCAGCCTACCAGGCTCCTCCGTCCGTGGGATTCTCCAGGCAAGAGGACTGGAGTGGGTTCGCAGCGCTTACTCTTAGCTCTCTTTAACCTTTAATTGCCTCAAGAGTTTGGCTTGACTCAGTGCTTTCCAAAGTGCAGAAAGAGGTGATGGAAAATGGACATTTTCCCCCCTTGTGAGGCCAAGGGGATCTGCTGGCAACATGTAAGTGATGCTGCCTTTAGGGTCTCTGTACCAAACAGCTGGTTTAGTGAGATCAAGAGGGAGGAGAATTTGGGGGCCTAGATTGGAGACAGCTACGGAGAAGCCCAGGTGGCACAGTGGGAAAGAATCAGCCTGCCAACGCTGAAGATCTGAGACACGGGTTTGATTTCTGGGTCAGGAAGATCCCCTGGAGTAGGGAATGGCAACCCCCTCCAGTATGCTTGCCTGGAGACTCCCCTGGACAGAGGAGCCTGGTAAGCGCCAGTCCATAAGGTTGCAAAGAGCTGGACACAACTGAATTGCACGCACCACACCGGAGACAGCTATTAGTTTATCCCTGTTTTTTGCTTCCATTAGGACTTTCTGCCTTGATCTTCAGTTTGCAGTAATTCAACCAACATTAATCGCATCTCTGTGCTAAACACTGGGTAAATGGGCATGAGCAGATGCCTCATCTCAAGCCTGCACTGAAGGACAACAACCCTTAATGAAGGATTCAGATAAACATAGCACAGCGGCACGTTACTGAAGGTTGGAGTGGGTGGAGCAACAAGAAAAAATAGACTTTTTTTCACCTAGAAAATGTTTTAACAAGGAAATGATACTTCAGTGGTCTTGCAAGATGAGGGTTTTCTGAGGGTCGAGAGGCATGAGGATGGAGAGAGACTAGAAGCAAGATGTGGCTGGATCATGATGGTCCTTGTAGGATACCTGGACTTGACCTGTCAGTATTTTGGAATTATCTCATTTAAGTACTGTCTCGCTATGTCTTGCTATATCTCACTGTTCGCTGAACCCAGGGCAGAGGAAGCTTGGAAGAGATGTGAAGAGCTGTAGGAACTGCAGACATTCTTTATTTACCATAGCAAGACAGAGATGCTTTACTCTCTAATGGTTAACAACGATGACTCCAAGACTTGACCCTCCTACAAGAGTTTTTCTGGTGTTGCTTACATGGGACCACAAATGTAAGGATGCGCCTGCACAACGCCACAAATGATCCCAGCTGTAGGACGTGAGTGGAGTGGGGCGAGAGAGCCTGACCACCGCCACCTAGCCAATTGCTCTTTCCCTACAAGTACATTCTCTTTCTTTAAAGAAACTCCCTAGGACCTCAAAGTATCTGCTCTAGCTGTTGTTGTTGTCTGTTCAGTCGCTCAGTCTTGTCTGACTCTTTGCGACCCCATAGACAATAGCACACCAGGCTTCCCTGTCCTTCAGCATCTCCTGGAGTTTACTCAAACTCATGTCCATTGAGCCAATGATGCCATCCAACCATCTCATCCTCTGTTGTCCCTTTCTCCTCCTGCTTTCTATCTTCCCCAGCGTCAGGGTGTTTTCCAATGAGTCGGCTCTTCGCATCAGGTGGCCAAAATATTGGAGTTTCATCTTCAACATCAGTCCTTCCATTGAACACCCAAGGACTGATTTCCTTTAGAATGGACTGGTTGGATCTCCTTGCAGTCCAAGGGACTCTCAAGAGTCTTCTCCGACACCACATTTCAAAAGCATCAATTCTTCAGTGCTCAGCTTTCTTTATGGTCCAGCTCTCACATCCATACATGACTACTGGAAAAACCATAGCTTTGAATAGATGGACCTTTGTTGACAAAGTAATGTCTCTGCTTTTTAATATGCTGCCTAGGTTGGTCATAGCTTTTATTCCAAGGAGCAAGCATCTTTGAATTTCATGACTGCAGTCACCATCTGCAGTGATTTTGGAGCCCTTGGCTACTAACAGAAAAGTCCCAACCAGTATTACTACATCTTTGGTGGGTGGTATATTCCAATCTGAAGTTGTTGAGAGAAATGGCTAGCAGTAGAAGCAATGATTCTCGCTCAAGGAAGCCATCTTCCTTTAGAGAGACGCTAGATGCGATTTAGTGGAATAAAAATTTCCTAGGACAACAAAATGAAAGGCCACAAGAGGGCACCAGACTTCACTTTTCTAGATTAAGAAAACGTGGGCAATGCAAGGTACAAATGCAGGTCACAATGAAAGGGAATTAGCTCCTCTTACTTAACATATAGTTTTATTCTCTCATAAAATTAGAAATATAAAATATTCACAGTGTTTTGCATAAGTGTGAGTCTGGGCTGAATGGCTTTATTTCTTACAGTTTTGGGGTCAGGGTGCCAAGCACGGTTAAGTTCCAGTGAAGACCTTCTTGCGAGTTGCAGATGACAGCTTTCTCCAGGGTCCTTGCTTGGCACAAAGAAGAGAGAACTCTCTGGGGTCTTTTCTTATAAGGGCACTAATTCCATTTGTGTGGGTAGCGCCCTCATGACCCCATCACCTCCCAAAAGCCCACCTAACACCCTCACATTGGGAGACTAGGATCTCAACAGAGGAATTGGGGGGTGACACAAACATTCAGCTCACAGCACCTCCTTTACCCAAAAGAGCAGGAACACGAGAGGCCAGGAATAAAATGGGCCATGTGTCCAGGGAGTTTCGAACCTGAATACTCCATTCATGCCGTTTATCAGAGACCAGAAAGCCAAGCATGGGAAATGTGGTCTTAATTACAAGCATGTGGAATTGCTCAGTGATGTGGTCGTGAGGAATTAGATTTCTGAGAGAAGGAGAAAAATCAAAGCCAGTTTGTTCGAAGAATTTTATTTCTTACTCAAAGGTGGACTGGAAGCACGTAGGTGACCCACTGGCAAAAAGCACTGCTGCTGGAAACCAGACAAGGAATATATTGACTCTGAGAGCATTTGCCAAACCCACAATAAAATAATATGGTTCTATTTTCAGAGTGCCTCAGCTGTGTGACTCTCTTGGAGGTTCGCAGTTGCTTAAATCCCCCCTCGGCTGGAAAACTTTGTGGAGGGAAGAGTGAAATGGCAGAACTGGGGTCTGGGCACAGTTCACTGCAAGACTAAAAGAATTCCACATTAAAAATGAAGGACATCATTGATACAAAGCTCCCCTTTCCCCTTAATTGAAACAGACGACTAACATAGGATTTCATATTAGTGCACTCTCAATGCCTTGAGCCTAAAATAAATCAGGTTGGTTGAATAGAAAACAGATGGCAAGTCTTCTGCCCTCATTCCTGGAAGCCTGGTTTTGTGGGTCAGCTGCAGGAATATTGTGGGGGTTAAGTGGGCAGACCCTGGAATCAGACTGCCCAGTTAAACCCTGGTCCAACCTTTCCAAGATGTATAGCCTATAAGCTAGTTAAAGTCCCCAAGTTTCCATTTTCTGTAAGGTGGGATCATAATGATATCCTAGGGTTATGAGAATTACATTATATGATAAATGTAAACTCCCAGCACAGTGGTAGTGTTGGTATCACTATTACTATTAAATGGCTTTGTGATTGGTTCTGTTTTCTCTTAGCCTTCAACAGATACAATAAGGTAGCATGCGCCAGAAAAAAACAACAGCCTCTGCCATTACCTGACTTTGGAGAAATCATTAAATCGCTAATCTCAAAGCTCACTGAGATCATCTGTATAATAATGAAGAAGCAAACACCAATTTGACTCCACAACCTTGGGTGCATTAGATACTATTCTAATCTTTTGTTTTCCTAAAGCCAGCTTTACTCTGACCTTGAGCCTGTCCGGGAGGCAGGCAATTTAGTCTCGATCTTGTTAATGGGCTCCTCTCTCCCCAGCCAACATCTGAGAAAGGGCCTTCTGTCTTTAGTCCAAGAGTTGCATTGGTGGTCTGTCCTTTGTCAGAGCCTTCTGAAGACGGGTCACTCTGCTCCTTCTCAGCCAAACCAGCAGAGGGTGCTGGCTGGGTATGGGAGTCCCCACGTAGGGTGCCCACCCAGTGATGCTGTGCCCACCCCTCATGACGCCGCAGAGGATGGAGGTTCAGGTCATCATTACTGCACCCCACCCACTTTCCAGGCCTGGGAGAAACCTTCCCTCCACCCTATTAGCACAGCTTCTACCACTTAACTTCCACAGGCATTCACTCCTCTCCTCCCTCTCCAGGAAGATACTTTAGGCTTTTAAGAGCAAATGCCAGGAAGGCAGTGGTGTTAGAGGAGTTGTGTCTAAGAACCCTGTGCTATGAGTCTCGAAACACAAGAATATAAGGCCCCAGGCAGCTTCTAGAATCAAAAGAGGTTAGAATCCAAGGAAAATAGGACACAAATTAACTTTTCAATGGATACTATCACTTCAAGGTAATGATACCCCTTTAAGGAGAGGTTGAACTAAGGGAGATTCTCAATTCTGTCTCCCCAAGAATTCCTTCCATTACTTAATTTTGTCCCCAAATATCAGTTATTTAATGTATACTTTTAATGAATACCATTGTGTCCATGTTTAATGTGACAAATGTATTTGTTTCTTTTTTGTTAACTAAGTTGACCGGGATTCCCAGGTGGCTCAGTGGTAGAGAATCCACCTGGCAATGCAGGAGACGTGGGTTTGAGCCCGGGGTCAGGAAGACCTCCTGGAGGAAATGGCAACCCACTGCAGTATTCTTGCCTGGAGAATCCCACGGACAGAGGAGCCTGGCAGGCTACAGTCTGTGGTGTTGCAGAAGAGTCAGACACGACTGAGCAACTAAACAACAAATGGGGACCTATCCCATGAGACCAGCCTCCAGCTCCCACTGGATCCCACTCACAACAGGAGTTTGACAGCATCCCAACTGGTCCATGCCCTGTTCAGTGGGATGAGTCTGCTGATCAAACATTCGCATTTCACAGCAATACTAAAGCCCGGCAAGTTTCTAAATGCTTACTGTCAATTTCTACAGCTACCTTGGGTGGGCTGGTAACACTTCTGCCACTGTGAGAACCACACTTTAAGTAACACTGATCTGCAAGCACTCCACCAAGGCTCTCTGTGGCTGTCTATAAACTAACAGAAAGGGGTGTGAGCTCCTCTGACCTCTTTCTCGTCCTCTGAAAGAGTTCTGTATTTTCATCCATAGGCAACTTTTTCCTTCAATAGTTATTCAATAGGGAAACAGTTATTCTCTCTTCCCTGCCTCATATCGGTTCTACACGTGTATCATCTGAATGAATGTGTTGCTCTGAGTTCACTTACAGAGTTTCAGGTAACCCTTTGAGAGTTAAACTATTAAACAGCAAAAATGGACATGAGTTTGGGCAAACTCTGGGAGATGGTGCAGGTCAAGGAAGGCTGACATGCTGCAGTCCATGGGGTCGCAAAGACTTAGACGAAGACTGAGCGGCTGAACAAGTTGACAAAGCAAAATTGTTTTCTATGTCCTCTTCCTTATTCCTTTCTCTCCAGTCTCCTCTGTCGATTCCCCCTCCTCAGACCACACACAAGGGTTAGCATCTGACTCCTCCTTGTTATTACTCTCCATTTGTAGGGATTTTTTTCTATTTCCAGGGCTTTCGATCACCACGTGTATGCTTGTCGGTCTCAGATCTATGTTTTTGACTCAGGCTTTGTCTTCAATTCTCTTCCAGTACTTTGGACTTAACATCACCTTTTTGTCTTTCTTGCATTTTGCAGGTCAGGAATTCAGGAAGGGCTCAGCTGAGCAGTTAGTATGTATTTCTGTAGCATTAGCGGAGTCACTGGGGCTGGAGGAGCCACTTCACGATGGCCTCTTCACTTCCATTTCTCCATCTGGAATGGGATGATGGCAGTTTCTGCTGAGTCTTGGCTCAGAGCCCAGCTGAGTCTGTCAATCAGAGCATCTACCATGGTCCCTCCATGGGACCTGGGTTTCTTATAACACGGGCACAAAAATGTTTAACTTTAAGGTGGCTCAGTGGTAAAGGATCCTCCTACCAATTCAGGAGACCCAGGTTCGATCCCTGGGTGAGGAAGATCCCCTGGAGAAGGGAATGGCTACCCACTCTAGTATTCTTGCCTGGGAAATCCCACAGAGAAGCCTGGGTGGGCTACACTCCATGGGGTCACAAATGAGTTGGACACAACTGAGCGACTAAACAACAAATCAAACTCATCACATTATGCCTCACGGTTTACATTTTCAAGATGCATTCTGAAAGCCCTTGCCACTTCATGCCACAAAGTAGGGGACAAAGCATAAGTGGGCAGCCACATGCCCCAGAAAAATGAAGAATGGATTTTGGCATACACTCTTACGGGGTTACATGTGGGATTTCAAGATGATATTGGATCCTTAAGTGATTGTTCAGCAGAACTGCCCAGATAACCTGATTATTCACTCAGGAATTATTACATGTGCTAGAAATAAGCTTCTAGATTCTTTAGGGGAATGCATTTTTAAGTCTCTTTGCTACAGCAGATTAACCTAACACATACATCCATCTTACAGACAAGGAATGAAGTTCAGAGGACTCATACACCTTCCCTTGGCTTCCACAGTTAGAATGCAAGCTGCCAGGTAATTCAACTCCAGGCATCATAGACTGTTTTTCCCTCCTGAATTGGTTTTTCTCTGCTTTCTCGTCTCAGAACCTCAAATCTTTCCATTTGCTTCCTTATGAGTTTTACTGCTCACTGAAGGCAATTCATAAAAACTCAAAGTCAATATATGGTTTACACTCGGAAAGTGTAAATAAATAAAATATCAAACATTGTTTCTTTTAAAGGACCTCTTTCTTATCTGAATGTTCCTTATTATTGGGTAAACTTTGGAGAGAGTCATAGTTAGCTTCTATCTGCTGAAAGGTCTAGTCTTAGTGATGTTGAGAGCCCCTAGAGACAGCAAGGCTGATGGACTACTGAAGAATAATTTAAATTAGACATCAAAAAGGACTTTCACCCTATACAGTCAGATGAAAATACTGTGCACAAATATTCGTATGAAAAATTCTTACAAAAAGTCTGGAGAACTCGATGTATTGGGTTTTAGCTATTTTGACATCTGGGAAATAAGAATGTTTTGTAGTAATTTTAACACTCTTTACTCCCACAGCCATCCTGTGAGGTAGATCACTGTAACAATGTAAGATATGAAGTAACTGAAAAATGAAATAACTCTGCAAGGTGTAGTAACTCATAGGTACACCTCCAGGAGTTGTTTCACTATTAGGTCATCAGTGATCAAACCTGCCTCTCTGATAGGTGTAATTAGTTAAGGTATAATAGATCCAAATTAACAAGACCCCACCCGAACCGGAATAAAATCCAGTTCTCTTAGTCAGCCCTGAAATCTAATGAATGGGCATGTGCTCAGGTCTATGAAGAAGTTAAAAAAGAACCCTGACATACAAGTGAGACAGATCTAAAATCTCCTCAGAACACTTTATGGTAACTTGTGGGTCTATTTCCTACAGTTAATTTTTTTTTTTTTTCCCAATCTGGAGAGCATATGAAAAGCGAACATAGTTAGGAAGCAGAAAAGGACATTGCTAATGGAAATCGGAGCTAATTAAATTCATAGATGCATTTTATGAGCATCAACCTAAGAAGGATCGGAGATAGAAAAGCAGAGCACTTATCTGCAAATGTGCAAATAAGCTTCAGGGCGTGGGCTGTTCATGGTAAATTCCTCGCCATTGTAAGCAGCACCCAGTTCTCCAAGGGGGCTTAGCAAATTGGTGGGATCTATGGTCTCCAGGTTGTATACACTTGGAGATTGTATACTCTTTGATTTTGCTTTAAATTAGAAAGGAACTGGAGCTGGCCAGCAGCTTTACATTCTTAGAAAGCTGAGCTTTGTTTACTTACAGAGAAACTTTAAATGCTGATCAAGAACATTCCTTCTGATTACCGGTACTAAAATCCAGTTATGAGAATACTTTAGAGTTTACACACAGCTTCATTTTGTCACTTACGTGTAAAACATTCCAAGAATCCAAAACACTGAAACCTACGTCAGCAGGTACCCAGGCCCTAATCATTTGCCTGGAGACTGGTGAGGCCTTTGCGGTTCCCACCTTTGTAGGACAGAGCAGTAGATGGGTTTTTGGGTTTAGACTTAGACGCAGAGTACAAGATTCAGTTCAGTGACCAGAACCAGAGTGTTGACTGTAATGGGTCTCAGGATCAAAACACAAGCTCAGGTCTCAGAATGGGGAAAGTGGACTCAAGTTAGACTAGTGATGAAGGCAAGCTGACACCTTTGGCTAAGAACATAGTTCTCGAGCATTTCAAATCCTTAAGTTCAAAGTCAGAGTAGATCCTGGGACTTTCCTGGTGGTCCAGTGGCTAAGACTCTGAGCTCCCAATGCAGAGGTTTGGGGTTCAATCCCTGGTCAGGGAACTAGATCCCACATGCTGCTACTAAGACGCCATGTGCCCAAATAAATAAATGTTAAAAAAAAAAATTCAGGGTAGATCTTTCAGGTTAGGGCAAAGGTGAATCTATCCCTGAGGCCTAATTGCCCAATTAGTGAAAAAGAGGGACAAAAGGCTTAGGATCCCAAGCAGGGCCAGCCACATGCGGTTTACTCTCATTTATTGTGGGAAGACAGTTGGAACTCTAGAAATCTGAGTTCTGGTACCGTGAATTTATATTGAAAAATCAATCTTTGCAAACCTCGTTTTTCTTTGGGGGCTAGGTCTCAAATGTGAATCAACATATCATTTAAGTCAATCTTTATTTCTCCATCTAGCAGAAAGCCAAAACATCCTTTAGAACAGCAGTCTCTAAACTTTTTTTGAAGAATTGTGTACAACCATCAGTAAAAAGCTTTGAGCACCTTTACTTACATTAATTTATCCGTGTATAAGTAATATATGTGTACACTTTTCCTAAAATGCTATGTATATTAAAAAACAGAAACAGAAACTTAAAAAAGATGAAGTAAAGAATGCATAGGGCTTCCCTGGGGGCTCAGTGTAAAGTATCTGCCCGCCAAAGCAGAAGAGGTGGATTCCATCCCTGATCTGGGAAGATGCCACATACGCAGAGCATCTAAGCCCATGCACCACAGCTGAGCCTGTGCTCTAGAGCCTGGAAACTGTGACTCCTGAGCTCTTGTGTCGTGACTACTGAAGCCTGAGCTCCGCCACCAGAGAATCACTGCAGTGAGAAGCCCGTGTACTGCGACCAGAGAGTAGCCTCCACTTATCACAAGAAAAGCCTGCACAAAAACACCCAAGACATCCCAATAAATGAATCAATAAAAATTTTTTTAAAAGGCATAGAGATTCTCATATGATGTTGTTGTATCCCAGTAGATCAGAGGACACCTTTCATTTTAGAGCTCTCTCCTTAGGAATATTAATGGTGAATTACATGGTCTGAATGGCATGACTGAGTTTTCAAACTACTCACACCAGGTCTGGAAACATGGTTTTCATTCCTCCCATTCATTAATCTGACAGGGTAGGCCTTACAGAGCTCTATCTTGGGTATTCTGAGTTATTCTGATTAATGGCAGACAGTGCTGGCCTCAGATGGCAACAGTATTCTGCCCTGATCATCGCAGCAAAGCTAGAGGCACTGACTCATTTTCTGCACAAAGAATGTTAGGCTCCAGCTGCTGAGGTTAAAGGCCAAATGAAACGTCACCAGATGCTGAATCCAGGAATTCTCCTAACACCTGGGGCTCAGGTTTGATCTGTTCCCTGGAGATCAGGGGCCCTGGGCTCAGAGGACAAGCACAGCTGGACCCACACATGCCGCTAGAGCAATCCCAGGGGCTCACCTGGGCTGCAGTGTCGTGCCTGTACCACACCGTAGGTCCTTAAACCTGTGAGCCTGAGCCTGGAGTCCCAGGAGAGTCTCTGCTGAACCCCAAACTTGCTGAAGAGTTCACAAAATCATCTTGGTACCCACTTCTCTATAGACTTTTATGAGATATAATTCACATTTCATAAAATTCACCCATGTAAACCAAATGGTTTTTAAGATATTCACAGACATATGCAACCATCACCACAGTCAATTTTGAAACAGTTTCATCATTCCAGAAAGAAATTCATTGGCAGTCACCTCCCAGCTTTCCTCAACAACCCTCCCCTCCTTCCCTCCAGCCCAGGGCGACCACTAAGCTACTCCCTGTCTCTATAGATTTTCCTATTCTGGACTTTCGATATAAATGGAACCTCAGAATATGAGGTCTTCTGTTACTGGTTTCTTTTACTCAGCATAATGTTTTCAAGGTTTATCTATGTTGTAGCATGCATCAGCATTGAAACTTTTTATTTTCAAGTAATTCTGCATTGTATAGATGTACTACATTTTATTTGTCTATTTTTTCAGTTGATGGATATTTGAACGGTTGATTTTTGGCTATTATGAATTATTCTGCTACAACTATTCATGCACAATTTTCTGTATGGACATACTTTTTCATTTCTCTTGGGTATATTCTAGAAGGAGAATTGCAGGCTCATGTAGTAGGAGCTCTATGTTTACCCTTTTGCAGGACTGTCAGACCATTTTCCAGTGGCTACATCATAGTATGTTCTTACTGTGAACAATGTATGAGAGTTCCAATCTTTCTACATCCTAGCCAATGTTTGTTATTCATTGTCTTTTTGATTATATCATCCTGGTGGGTATGAAGTGCATCTCAATGTTGATTTGATTTGTATTTCCCTGAGGATTAATGATGTCGAGCATCTTTTTATATGCTTCTTGGCTATTTGTACCTCTTCCTGTACAAATGGGGAATGTCTATTCAAATTTTTTGCCCATTTTAAATTGAGCCATCTTTTTATTATTGGGCTGTAAGAGTTTTTCATATATTCTAGATACAAGTACCTTATTGGATATATGATTTACAAAAATTTTCATTCTGTAGGTTGTCTTTTCACTTTTGTTAGTGGTGCCTTTTGAAGCACTAATGTTTTTAATTTTAATGATGTCCAGTTTCTTTCTTTTCTTGCCTGTGCTCTTGATATCATGTTTAAGAAACTCATTCAAAATTATGTATGAATATTTACATCCAAGTTTTCTTACAAGAGTTCTATAGTTTTAATGCTTACATATAGGTCTTTGATCAATATGAGTTAATTTTTCTCTATGGTTGAAGGGAGGCATGCAATTTCATTCTTTTGCATATAGTTAATCATTTATCACAGAACCATTTGTTGAAAAGACTGTTCTTTTTTCTCCACTGAATTGTCTTGGCACCATTGTTAAAAATCAATTCATGATAAAGATGAGGGTTTATTTCTGTACTCTTCTTCTTTACCCTTCATAGATCTACATAGCCCTTCTACTATTTACTCAGTAAAACTTAATTAGGTTTTTAGGAATGCTTCTAATTGAAGCCCAAGAAGAAATTAACAATCAATAAATTATATTTTACCTATGTAATGGAATGTTATGAAACCACTAAAAAGTATTAAAAGTTCTGCACCAACTGACATGGAAAGACAACCACAATACATTTTTTGAGCAAAATCAAATCAAAACAAAACCAAAAAAACCCTGACCTATATTATAAAACAGTAAATGCCCCCTATATATGGATATACTTCTATATACTTTAACAAAGTCACATTTTATAAATGATGGACAGAGTGTATGTATGGGGGGAGGATTTACCTTGTAGTTTACTTTTTCATTTTAATATTTTTGATGAAATAAATGTTAACATTGAAATTTTAAAAGAAATTAACGATCCAGCTTCCAGAAGGCAGAAAGCAAGACAATACCGAGAAGTTCAACAGCATTGCTTTCAAGTTCTGCCATACTGAATCAGCTCGAAGGATTTCCCAATCTTCGTGTCCCTTTTCCAAGTTTCAAATTCTCAGGTAAGAGAACCTTAATGGTGTACTTGGGTGAGATATCTTCCCTTAAAGTCCATTATAACTGAGAACACAGTTGAACAGAACAGACGTTGTTACTGGGGGCCCATCTTTCTGTTGGGAACCACACAAAGACAACACATCCAACACCTGGGCCACTGAAGTGCCATCTTAACTTTCCTCCCTGTCTCCAGTCTTCATTAACTGGAAGAGAATGAAGAACTAAGCCCCATAGAAAGTGATCTGAGTGACAGTTCTCAGTTCTTCCAAGTCCATGGAGTGAAAGTCACTCAGTCGTGTCTGACTCTTTGCGACCCCATAGACTATACAGTCCATGGAATTCTCTAGGCCAGAATACTGGAGTGGGTAGCCATTCTCTTCTCCAGGGGATCTTCCCAACCTAGGTCTCCCGCATTGCAGGCAGATTCTTTACCAGCTGAGCCACCAGGGAAGCCCAAGAATACTCCAAGCCCATAGCTAGTTCCATTCTAGATACATGAGAGAAGTTGATTTATTAAAAATACATGAGATGCCTTAAGACATTAAGGACTAAGGTTATGGGGGAACCCCAGCTTAAAAGGATTGGTAGACTTCAATGAAGTTAGATGTCTAAACAGATGCTGTTGGCTGGTGGGTGTCCAGGAGTAGTATCTCCATCCCTATCCCCACCCTCACTCACATAGCTATATCCACATGCCCACATGTGGGTGTTCTTTGCATACACAAGCAAAAAGGGAGACCTGGAACTAGATGGAACCAGACTTTCACATCCCAAGAGCAAGCAACATTTCATAAACTGTATGATCCTACATAAATTGCATAATCCTACTCCTGTTTTATTTAGTAGTGCCAGAGTGCAATAATAGAGAATCTGGATGTTTCCCTGAAAATAAAAGAAAGCAGCAGTTTACCTGATTAAAACCCTCTCAGCAGATCATCACTATTTGCAGGATAACATTTAAATTTTCTGACCAGCCTAGACAGCATATTAAAAAGCAGAGACATTACTTTGCCAACAAAGGTTCATCTCGTCAAGGCTATGGTTTTTCCAGTAGTCATGTATGGATGTGAGAGTTGGACTATAAAGAAAGCTGAGCACCAAAGAATTGATGCTTTTGAACTGTGGTGCTGGAGAAGACTCTTGAGAGTCCCTTGGACTGCAAGGAGATCCAACCAGTCCATCCTAAAGGAGATCAGTCTTGGGTGTTCACTGAAAGGACTGATGTTGAAGCTGAAATTCTAATACTTTGGCCATCTGATGCAAAGAACTGACTCATTTGAAAAGACCCTGATGCTGGGAAAGATTGAGGGCAGGAGGAGAAGGGGACGACAGAGGATGAGATGGCTGGATGGTATCACCAACTCAATGGACATGAGCTTGGGTAAACTCTGGGAGTTGGTGATGGACAGGGAGGCTTGGTGTGTTTCAGTCCATGGGTCACAAAGAATCGGACACAACTGAGCAACTGAACTAACTGAACTGACCTAGCCCACCTGACAGTTACCCTGCCCTCTTCCTTCCCTCCCCTACACCCAGAGCCTAAACTCATACATAACTTTAACCCATGGCCTTCTCACTCTTATTTCTTTGCCCAGGCTACCTGTCTTCCTCTTACTTATCCTTCAAGACCCTATTTTAATGTCACCACTACTATGAAGCTTCCCAATCCATCTCTTCTCCTTCCCACAAAACTAGCATGTCTCTATTCTCCTCCCTGGGTTTCTCAGATGGCTCACTGGTAGAGAATCTGCCTGCTAATGCTGGAGACATGGGTTGGCTCCCTGTGCCGGAAAGATCCCCTGGAGAAGGAAATGGCAATCCACTCCAGTACTCTTGCCTGGAGAATCCCATGGACAGAGGAGCCTGGTGGGCTATAGTTCATAGGGTTACAAAAGAGTCAGACACAACTGAGTGACTAAACCAACAATTTCACGCCCTCTTGGCCCTTTCTACATAGTTCTGTTACATCACTCTCACACTATTTTCATCACTATATATCTGTCTCCTGCCAAGAACATGTATTTCCCAAGAGCAAGACTCTCTACACCAAGCATAATCTGTGTTCATCATACATGTCAAGGAACGTTATTGATTGAATATGTGTAAAGAAAATGCACTCATCATTTTTCTGTTAGGTGGAAGTCCATCAGTTATCTCCAGTAATCAAATATAAAGGGTATGTTTACCTCCATTATGAAAAACCCAAAGGAGTTTCCCAGAATCCTTTCCAAAAAACTATCATCACCTTACAACAAATACTCTGTTAAATCAGGAGAAATGACTTTCACCTGAGCTACTCAAGTAACCAAGGGGGAAGGATGGTCAACTGAGAGAAACTATTCCAATTAGTCTTTTTATTACTGAATTTCACTAAAAAAAACAATGCCAGCATTACTTCCTGCTGCACAAAATCTCTGAAGGAAGGCTAAAGGACTGATGGTCAGGTTTTTTTTTTTTTCACTTTGTCAAAAAGAGGAGAAAAATGAATATCGTTATAATTTGAGGGAAAAGAGGAGGAACCTCAAGCGATTTGCCTGGTTAGCGACACTTTATTTCTCAGCACAAAATGTCATATGAATCCTATATCCTGTTTAGTGCAAGGAATTGCTATTCATCACGCACAGGGCAGCATTTGGAATTAATTTAATCTGAGTTTTGTAGCCTTGGATTCATAATACCTATAGCTGGGGGCTCTGATTTCACTCTCCAGGGCAATGAAAGGACCTCACAGACAGCAATCTGCATGCATTAGATTTCATACAAGAGTCAAGATTTGGTCTCGAGAGGACAAATAAAACACACACACACAACAGAGGTAAAGGGAAGAGGGAAAAAAACAAACAAACAGAGAGCAACCTATTAATCCAGGAAGAAAACACATACCATCATTTTCATTACTAGAATTCCCTTGTTTTCACCCTCAATCAAGGCAGCCAACATGTTTCCTTTCCCATGTAATTCCCAAGGCACATTTTTAGGGTGTCCAGGAAAAATGCCAAATTAAATGGTTCAGAAAATCTATTGACTCCTAGTAGAAATACTATACAGGAGACCACTTTTGTTCTTGCTCTCATTTTCCTCCTTCTCTCATTTCCTATAGGGACAGGCACGAAAAGCCCCAAACCAAAGGCTTGCGTGCCACATTCAGGAACTACAGAGAATGGAGACCAGGGCAGTCACATCCTATTCCCTGTCCTGGTGTGGAGGGAGGAGCCCGCGGGGGGTTGGGGGGAAGTATGAAGAGACGATGAGAAGTTGAGTCTCCCGGCCTGCTCCCTACAGGAACAACAGTGCAGAACTGACCTGACCCCACTCAAACCTGGGCTTTCCAGGTGGCACTAGTGGTAAAGAAGCTGCTTGCCAGTGCAGGAGACATAGGAGAGGCGGGTTGGATCCCTGGGTCAGGAAGATCCCCTGGAGGAGGGCATGACAACCCACTCCAGTATTCATGCCTGGAGAATCCCGTGGACAGAAGAGCCTGGAGGGCTATGGTCCATGGCGTTGCAAAGAGTTGGACACGGCTGAAGAGCTGCACAGGCTTGCACTTACAGGTTTCAGGAGGGCTTTGTCCTTTAGTTTATTCACAAATTTAGAGGAACAAACCACTTACTCCCGCACTGTAGCTCCAGGTCAATCATAAATTTCCTAGTTGGTTCATTTTGCAATTCATTTCCTAAACTTCAGACTCATATAACTAAATGCCTAGAAGATGCCAGGCTCAGCCAGGGCAATACTAAACTCCTCCTCCTCCTCTTCCCTAAACATGCTCCTTTTCTGACTATCTCCTCTGTCCTCTTTCTGGTATTGGTACCACCCCAACCCTAGCCACACAGGCTAAAAATTGAGAGATCGTTTCATCCCCACACTCTCCTTCATTCCCACTCCCCACCCTGGCACCATGTCGCCAGTTACTAAATTCTGGCTAATTTATCTCCTAACTCATTCTCAGTTCCTCCCACCAGCCTTCTCTCCTTTTCCATTGCTAGTTCAGCATTTCTTCCTGTAAAGCAGTCTTTGGTGCATAAGACACCCTTACCAATCCTTGGTATTGACCAAATGAAAAAGGATCTTCCTGTCTGTTTTCTGTGGGGTAAATGACGACCAGATTCTCTTAGAGTTGAGCTGAAGAGGGAAAATAGAACAGGATTTCAGGAGATGCCTGAGAGGAAGGCATGATCAAAGGGGATATAACCCAAATTTCCTCTGTTCTCTTCAGCCTCTCATTGAAATACTTCAAAGTTGCTCCTCTGTCCTGGCTTTCATTTTTATTTTTTCCTGACACTCAGCACTTCATTGGTGAGGAACCGAGGTCTGAGAAAGGAGAGGCTGGGATGGACAGGACCATTCTCATTCTCGGCGGATTCCCCTGGACATCAGGCGGTCCTCCATGCATGTTTAGAGGAGGAAAACATCCTCAAAGATAAAATCCCCAGGGAGCAGCCCTGTGACTGCCAGGCAGCAGGGCTAGGAGGGGTGCCCTGGGCACAGCGGGGCCCCGGGGAAGTGGGGCTTCTGCATCGAGCTCCATGTCCAGGTCAGAAAGCGGCGGCTGTACCCGCGCAAGGGCCCACCGCCCGGGCCCAACAGGAGCCTCCTGGAAGCTCCGGGCGAAGTCCCTGCGGCACGCGGGACTCCAGGGGGTGAACCTTGGCGCCTTCCGCGGCGGTGCCACTGGGCATGCACAGGGCCTCTCCAAGGCCGGCAAAGAGCCGGTGCGCCTGCGACCCGCCCCGCGCGGTGGGCGAGCAGAAAAGGCCACGTGCAGAGACTGGAGTGCCGCCGGCCGGAGAGCCCCTGTGTCCTGACAAGGCCTTCGGGGCTAGGCGCAGCCTCGCAGGAGTATCCAGGGATCCCAATAATCTGTGGGCGGTTGTTTGGTCGCTCAATCCTGTCCGACTCTTTGTGGCCCCAGGAACTGTAGCCCGCCAGGCTCCTCGGTCCATGGGATTCCCCAGGCAAGAATACTGGAGAGGGTTGCCATTTCCTTCTCCAGGGGAATCTTCCTGACCCCAGGTCTTCTGCGTTAGCAGGAGGATTCTTGAGCACTGAGCCTCCTGGGAAGCCCCGTCTCTGGGTTACAAGAGTGCTTGTCCAGAAGGGCTATTGCCTGGAACCTCATTGAAATGCAGACTCTAATTCAGGAGGTTTGGGTGCAGCCTGGGCTTCCCAACAAGTTCCTGGTGATGCTGAGGTCACTGGGTGGCAAAAGCTTAGATAATCTCTTTCGGAGTAAAATTTCATGACCACAAACCAGAACTCTGTTGCAACTGAAGCATTAAAAGTAGCTCTCGGCTCTGCAGGCCTCCAGGTTTTGCAGTTTTCAGAGCAGATCAGAAAAGGAGGGGAAATGGATAGGGGCTGGTTAGTGGAAAACTTAGCAGCTCATAGAATAGAAGCTTCAAACTGGATTGCGAGTTCTCATCCTCTTTGTAGAGATGTGTGTTTTAAAACAGATCATCCATAAGGACAGAGTGGGGATAAGGCCACTTTGGACTGGTCTCTTGGACACCCTGACCTTCAGGCGAGGTCAGGACTGACAGGAAGCAAACAGGAGGTGTGGTGGCCATCTCAGGATAGTTCCCTCCCTGCCCATTTCAGCTGCAGACACCACCCAGAGAATCTGACTTCCAACTCCCACTTCACCTGACAAGTCTTTTAAAGGATCCTGGGCAAGTATATATAGTTCAGAAACTATTCTAAATATTAGAAACTGTGCTGGTTTTTCCAAGTAAATTCCTGCTTCCTTTTCCAAGGAGCACTTTCATATCTAAGAAAATATAAATAGGAGTGAATGATTTCCACACACTAATACCTACTCCAGATGTGTTGTAAACTCAGCGAAGAAACCAGGGCAAAGTAATTATGGAAAAACACAGAGGATGTTTGGATCAGAATGTTAAGCCTTTGAGTTCATCCTCCACAAAGCCGTAGAATGCAAACTGCTGAGGCTTGGACCATCCAGCTTAAAAGGAAAAAGGATTTCTCTGACTTCATTGCCTCAGAAAAGCTCAATAGGTCACATTTCCGGCTTGGGCCACCAAGCCCTCCTTTGGCTTTTCCTTCCTATGCGCAAAATTTCAAAAATCACTGTGTTGTTGAATTTCCTTTGGTAACAGAAAAAACAGCCATTATTGTTGAATGCAAGGAACTGGTCTGACCTGGAGTCAATGATTTCTTCCTGCAAGTGACAAAGCCTGTTTCCTCCAGCTGATAATGAAACCCTGGAAAGGCACTGAACCTGCATTTTCAGAAGCAAATCATCCAGTGCAAGGGTGCAGTCCTGGACCCTTTTCAATCAAAATTTGAAGAATCTTACTTTAAAACAATTTTTTTTCCTGTGGCAGTAAAACATACGTAACATAAAATTGACCATTTAAGCCATTTTAAAGTGTGCAATTCAGTGGCATTATGAACATTAAGAATCACATTTTTATTTATTTTTTTATAGCTTAATTCATTTTTATATATGTACACGCCTGTGTAACCACCACCATGATCAAGATATGAAACATTTACAGCATCCCAGGACACTTTTGTGCCATTCCAAGTCCAAGCCTACCCAGAGGTAATCACTACTCAGACCTCTAGATTAGTGAGTCAGATTCAGTTCAAGAATCATATTTTTAAAATAAATCTAAATAGGTCCCTAAGTCTCTCTGAAGAAATACACTCAATAAAGGCAACCAAAAAAGAGCTACAGTTTCTATCCTAGAGAAGGATAGAAAAGTGTAATACTTTCATATGAATAATTTACAGGCCTAGAGCAAGGGGGAAAAATCCTGTATCATTCTTTTCGTGGTAGGGAAGATAAACTAGAGTATTAAGGGGATCTCCACTCACCTTTCAGCTTCAGGAGAGGTTCCTCCAATATTTTCTGAATGTACTGTCTGCCTGGCCAGCAGGCCAGTCCTGGGCTCATACCATTTGAAGATTCACTGATAGAAAGTACATCTTCCTACGTACTAAGTCTCTTCGGTCATTCCCCCGTCCGATATAAAGGAGTATGGGTTAGGACAAAACTGTACTATGTCCTCTAAGACCTAGGCTTTGCAGTCAGAAAAATCTGAGCACCAGCTCTACTGCTTCTGGTGTTGTTGCAAGTTACTTAAGGTCTTTGCTACAAAATGAGGATTAATAGTAGTATCTACTTCTTAGGTTGGTTATAAGGCTGAAATTACAGTTTGCTTTTTTTAAAAAATTCAATTAAAAAATTATTTTGGCCACACCATGGCTTGTGGGATCTTAGTTCCCCCACCAGGGATCGAACCTGGGCCCTTGACTGTGGAAAGCTCAGAGTCCTAACCACTGGACCACCAGGGAATTCCCAAGACTTAAATTAGGCAAGAAGATTAGTTAGGATATTATAGGTTCTGCTGCAGTAACAAATAAACCCCAATACTTCAGTGGCTCTACCTGAAAATCTTTACTTCTTTTACAGTCTGAAGGGTGGTTTTCCTTCAAAGGTGACCAAGGATCTGGGCTGCTTCCAGATAGCATCTCTGACATCTTGAAGGTCTTTGCTTCCCAGTGAATGTAGTCCCCGCATTGGCTCTTTACACCCTTGGCCTCAAAGTTACTATGTCCTTTCTGGTTGTAGTCCTTTGGAAATAAGCATGTGGATCAGTCATAATTGGAGCAAAAAGTAAACATCCTGTGAAGGGCCACTTATTGAATGGATTATTTACAAAGGCGTAAGCAGGGTTAAGGGGACTCCTTGGTGGATCAATAGTAAAGAGTCCACCTGCCAGTGCAGGAGACATAGAGATGCAAGTTCGATCCCTGGATCAGGAAGATCCCCTGGAGGAGGGCATGGCAACCCACTCCAGTATTCTTGCCTGGAGAATCCCTATGGACAGAGGAGCCTGGTAGGCTACAGACCATAGGGTCACAGAGAGTCAGACACAGCTAAAGTGATTGAACACGAGCATGCAAAACAGGGTTAAAAGAAACCACAAGGGAAGATGAGACCTCCCAAGGCTGCCAACAACTCGATGGAGTTCTTGGATTTTCAGTAACTACAACTCAGGGAGCGAATGTGAGATGGGAGGCTGGGAACAAATTGCCTGACTTCTCTCTCCTCCCATCCTTCTGACTCTGCTGTTGCCCCTCAGTGGTCAAACTCAACTACAAACCAAAAGTCGGTGGAGCTTAGAGGATGCCCTTCACACGAGGTCAGCTTCCTGGGGGCTCAGAGCAGAGTATGAAAGTCTATCTGGAGCAGCAGGTGGAGAATCCCCAGCACAACCCATAGAAGGCTTAGCAGTGTGCTGAGCACATAGTCGACACTGAAAAATAAAAAAAGAGTGAATGGGGGGCTAGTTAGGGAGTTTAGCTTGACATGTATACACTGCTGTATTTAAACTAGATAACCGACTTTGGACGCCCGCTCCTTCTAGGTGCGGTGAGTGCTTAATCTCTGGCCTTGCGGCTTAGTTTTTTCTCGGTTTGGACTCGAGGCCTCTGTCGCAACCATGCTCTGCTAGATCATCGGTCAGGCCAAGAAGCATCCTAGCTTGATCCCCCTCTTCATATTTATTGGAGCAGGAGGGACTGGAGCAGCACTGTATGTCACGCGCCTGGCATTGTTCAATCCCGATGTCAGTTGGGACAGAAAGAATAACCCAGAACCCTGGAACAAACTAGGTCCTAATGACCAGTACAAGTTCTACTCTGTGAATGTAGATTACAGCAAACTGAAGAAAGAAGGTCCAGACTTCTAAATGAAACATTTCACTATAAAGCTGCTTAGAATGAAGGTCTTCCAGAAGCCATCCACACAATTTTCCACTTAACCAGGAAATATTTCCCCTCTAAATGCACGAAATCACGTTGGTGTATTGTGTTGGGGTTTACACTGATGAATAAATACTCTGAAACTTAAAAAAAAATAAAAATAAAAAAATAAACTAGATAACCAATAAGGACCTACTGTATAGCACAGGGAACTCTGCTCAATAACAGACTAATAAATAGCCTAAATAAACAGACTAAATATAACAAACTAAGTGGGAAAAGAATTTGAAAAAGAATAGATACATGTATGTGTATACCTGAGTCACTTTGCTGTACCCCCAAGACCAACATAGCATCGTTAAACAACTATACTCCAGTATAAAATAAAACATAAAAAAAATAAGATACAAATTTCTAATTATAAGATAAGTAAGTACAAGAGATGTAATGTACTATGTCATTAATATATTAACACTGCTGTGTGTTATATACAAAATTTGTTAAGAGAGTAAACCCTAAGAGTTCTTATCACATGGGAAACTTTTTTCTTTTCCTTTGTATCATATCAGATAATAGATATTCACTAAGTTTATTGTGATGATCATTTATTAACATGTGTAAGTGAAGTTATAATGTTGTTCACCGTACATTTATACAGCACTGTATGTCAATTACATCTCAATAAAACTGGGAGGAAAAAAGGAGTGAAAGAATTTAAGAAAACATGAAGACAAATATTTAAACAAAGCTTATGTTTCTTGAAGTCTTCACAGCTCACTTTACTTCTGACTAAGAGAAATTCACATTTTCCTAAGAGAATTTTTCTCTTCACAACACTGATTTTTCAACAAGGGCTCTGTGTCCAAAGCTGGGCTGTCCTTTCTCTCTCCTAAAAGCAAGTCTGATGGAAAGAATGCCATTTTGTTTGCAAAGCAAGAGACATTGATAGCTCCGCCCCAAAGAATTTTATCTGGGCAGCCAGTAATTACAACCTAAGTTAGGCTGATTGGCACAGTTACCCCGATAACTGCTGTTACTGTTTTCAGTCTTCCACTTGCCAGCAAGATCCTCTGGTCTCTTATCTTGTTCTGGGGCCAACCCAACAAGAGCGGGAGAAGTTGAAATTCTGACACTTTACAGCACAGGACATTGTGAACAAGCTGATGAATTGTTTGTGTTAGGCTTTGCTAAATAATAGGCTGGGTTCGGAGCCAGTAAAAAGCTTTGGAGAGTCACGTTTGATGTTTATTCGTATGGAGTTTCTCATTCTGCACGTAAATGAAATGATCTTTTTCCAAGGATCAAGTTTAGTTCTTACTGCTTTCCTCCAATTGAATATTGATGTCAGAAATTCTGGGAGGGGGGCCTTGAAGACATCCCTGTGGTCTATTGGCTAAAACTGAGCTCCCAATGTGAGGGACCTGGGTTCAATCCCTGCTCAGAGAACTAGATCCTGAATACTAAGACCTGGCATAGCCAAATAAGTACATAAATTAATTAAAAATTTTAAAAAAGGAACTCAGGGGAGTTTTGAATCTAAAGGACATTTAGAAATCATTTTGCCCAACCTCCTCACATACCATCAACACTTTGGAGAAACTGGGGTTCAGCCTGTCCCTGATGGGAGGCTTACCTGATATCAGCAGCTCCTGTGTGTATGCTTTGAGCCGGGTGCAGAGCTTTGGTGCACAGGCTTAGTTGCCCCGAGGCACGTGGGCTCATAGTTCTGGGACCAGGGATCAAACCCATGTCCCCTGAACTGGCAGAAGGATTCTCAGCCATGGGGTCACCAGGGAAGTCCCCTATGCTCTTTTCATTATGCCTTGCTAGTGGCAGCAGAAGATGAAGCAAGGAGGTATCACTCTTGCCCTGGGTTCCAGACTACTTCTTGTACTGATGCACTGCAGCTTTCTGAATTGCATTTCTGTTGCATTTAAGAGGTTCTGTCTGTCTAATAGATCTGCCCCACATCTGCTGGTTAGAGCTAAATGCCAGTGAAAAATTGTCTCCACCGACTTTACTACCTGACCTTGACCCAAGCTAATATCTGCCCTTGCTTTGTCAACAGTGTTTGCGGGACTGTATCTTATGGACAGTGGGCAGATCCAACAGAAAGCAATCTAGACCCTCAGTGGTACAATGATGCTTCTGTTTGGTCCATGGGATGCCAAACAGCTGCTTCTGAGTATCCAGATGCTTGGCATCATGGAAAAACAAAACTGATTCTTTGGCCAAATAGTCCATTGTCATTTAAATAATCAACATATGCTCGAATGTTTTGTCATTCCTCAGACTCTTTGTTTGCTTGGGAGTGATTAGATTTTAATATTTCAGCTTCCCCAAAGTAGCCCACGACAAAAGCCCCCCACACACACTATTTTCCAGTGCATCAATCGTCTTTCCTTGTTGCTTGCCAATCTGACAAAGAGAAAAAAGTCCCGCACATTTTACAAACTCTTTAATCAGCTAAACACATCTGCATCAAAGGCCAGTATGTTCTTCTGTTGAGAAAAAAAATAAAATCTTGGTTTTCCCCAGTGTGGTGAAGCCCAAACTGATGTAAACATTAAAGACACATTAAACCTCTGTCTTTGAGTTTATTCAAAATTTTTTCTTTATTTAGGATTAATTGACATGTTACATGCTATTAGTTTCAGGGGTACAATGTGATGATTTGATAATGGTATATATTATAAAATGATCACTCCACTGCGTCTAGTTAACATCTGTCACCATGCATAGTTACAGTATTTTTTTTTCTTGTGATGAGAACTTTTAAGATTTATTTGCTCTCTTAGCAATTTTCAAGTGTCTTTGGTTTTATATTCTGTATTTTACTTAGACTATTCAATGAAAATTATCTTACTGTTTCTCCTAATAGTTTTTCTCTTACATGGCTACCTGGAAACACATTTCTAGACAATTTGCAATGTGGACAGGAAATGATGTCCAGTGAACAAGATTTCTAAACTTTCTCTCCAGAAGTGGTGATAGTTTTCTCCTCCTTGAGAGATCCTTGTTGTTACTGTTTAGTCGCTAGGTCATATCTGACTCTTGGCAGCCCCATGGCTGTAGCCCACCAGGCTCTTCTGTCCATGGGATTTCTCAGGCAAGAATATTGGAGTGCGTTGCCATTTCCTCCTCCAGAGAATCTTCCTGACCCAGGGCTCAAACCTAGGTCTTCTGCATTGGCAGGCAGATTCTTTACCACTGAGCCACCTGGGAAGACCTGAGAGATCCTTAGGTATACCCTAAGTGTCTTGACTCCCTTTTGGGGCCATCGACTTACTGCTACACAAATTACTAATAGGATCTACTTTGTATTAAGCCATCAGAACAGTTGTTAGATTCTGTGCTAAGTGCTTTCAAGACATGACTCATTTAATTCTCTCAAGAAGCCTTTGTGCTATATACCACGAAGAGCACCAATTTGCAAATGAGGCAACTACCGCTAAGAGAGGATCATCAATTTATTCAAGGTCACACAGCTGCTGGCATCAGAGCTGGGACTCTGAACCCCAGCCTAGCTGCCCACACAGCTCATGTGCTTAACCTCTTACTCTTCTGCTTTCAAAGAAATCATCCTCAAACACAGGATGGAATCTATTAGCCCAGCCCAGGATGGCTCTTCCTTGACTTTCTGCTTCCTGTCCTTCTGTTTCCCTGAGGACTCCAGTTCCTCCTGCATCCTGAGGTTTAACCCCACAGACTGCAGGTCGTCCCCCAAACACCACACTTTTTTCTCCTCTGTTCATTCACACACTCTGCTCTGCCCACATAGAGCAAAACTCAGTGTCTACATGCCCAGCGTCTTTCATTGGAAAATCCCCACTCATCCAGCAAAGACTGCTCAAAAGTTAATGCCTCAGGACCTCCCTGGTAGAGTCCAGTGGTTAAAAATCTTCCTTTCAATGCAGCAGACTTGGGTTCAATCCCTGATCTAGAAAGTTAAGATCCCACATGCCTTGGAGCCCACTACGAGAGCATCCGAGTGCCTCAAGGAAAGATCTAGAGCACCTGCTACAACGAAGACCTGATGCAGCCAAATAAATAAACAAACTTTAAAAAAGACTTTGTTTTTTTTTTTTAAAGTTAACACCTCCTTGAAGTTCATCTGACCCCTTGCTGGGCCCCTCTTCTTCCATAATTGTACCTTTCTTGGTTATAGTACCTAACATGTTTATTGTCCTTAGGGAGCTGGTCACATGTCTTGAAATAATTTGTTTGCCTGCCAGGCTCTCTCATCAGCCTTGAGGAAGGAGCTGATTTCATCTCTGTGTCTCCGGGGCCTGGACCGGTCAGTTCTCAGTCGGTGTTTATCGACTAGAGGGTGAACTAAATGTATACAAGTTGTGATGATGTGTGAGTGATTACTAACATTTATTTAACTCCTTGAAATTCAAACTGCTCAAAATTTGTGTTTTCTTAGGTTTCTTTAGAACTGGACTCAATTTTCATCTTCCCAGTCCTCTGAGAAGAGAGTTTCTGCTTTTGCTTTCAGTAGGACTGTAAAATTAGTTTTTAGTGAGAGAGAGAGAAAAGGAGGTGGAGGGGTGTCTTTTTCTCTGCATCTCAACCCCAAAGTCTCAAGATAGATTCAAATAACTCAATCCTGACACTAGAACGATCACCACCAATAATTATATTATTCTAACACGACTGTTTCCATAATAACCGTGTCACTGGGAGGGAGAGGCAATTCCATTACGTGAGAGTGGGGGTGGGGTGTGGAGCAAAGGAAACAACAGATGTCTGGTAGCCCGTGCACATCAAGGACTGAAAAACAATCCCTTATGAGGTTTAGCAAAACCTTGTTTATGCAGTCATCCCTGTCAATGTTTTGGAGATTTTAATAAGGGCCTCTTAAAGACCAAAAGGTCACCCAAGCTCAGAGAAATGCCTTTCTAATAGAGGCATTGCAGACCTGATGGATGGGATATTTAGGGGCATAAAAGACTTCTCAGAGTCTTCAAATTACCCCATGTAGGGAGCTGTGAGGTCCTTTCATAAAGCCAGAGAGCTCTGCTTATTGACATGGATACTTGTGTCATGGGTAGAAGTTATTGGGCAGTTAGAGTCTAAATGTAAAGATCTTCCAGAACCAACATCTGCAAAGCAACTGGAATCTTGGAGCCCTGAAAGCACGGGGCTCAAGTCATCACCCAAGGCCTCCAGGCTCTGTATTTGAAAATGGGTAACTTCATCTCTCAGAGCCTTTCTTTCCTCAGCTGTGAAAAGGAGATGAATAACAAAGTCATCCTCATGGAGTTGCTGGGAGCCTCAAGTGAAACAAAGTGTAGAATGCCTAGTTATACAGACGTTATTTACTTGTGTTATTTTACGGAGAAACGGAGAATAATGGAAGTACTCGTTCTGTATAATGACTCATTAAAGTTTTTGCTTTAAGTAAACGGGAAACCATGGGGAAATGACTGTGATACAAGTTGAATGAAGACTATTCATTTTACGTCTTTCTACTATACTTTAACAAAATTTTATTTTACGTATTTTTTCATGGCTACACTGGGTCTTTGTCCTTTTGTTCAGACTTTCCCTAGTTGTGGAGAGCAGGCTTCTTTCTCACTGCAGTGACTTCTCTTGTTGCAGAGGACAGGACAAACGGGCTCATTCACCTTAATTTTATAAACAATATGGACGCATATGCAAAAGAACTAAAAAGGGAGCTCAAATAAGAAGGATTTGGTGTTTTGGAGGACATAGAGTTGGGTGAATTTTTTTTTTCTTCTACTTCAAATTCTGTTAGTGTTGTCTGTGTTTGAAATGATACTTTTAAGCTTTTCCTTAAAATGAAAAAGAGTGTTGTTTTGTCCCTCATCACTCATATAGGTGTCCTTCTCCTAGACACTTTGTAGCAGCTATGGGATTCTTGGCTCTTGCTTGAATTCTACAGAATTCTGTTAGTCTTTATGGGGTCCTGCGCCCGGTGAAGATACCTCAAAGTGGAATTGTTCAAGTGTTAAAGTGGATTAAGAAATATGGCACCTGGGATTTCTCTGGTGGTCCAGTGGTTAAGGCTCCATGCTTCCAATGCAGGGTGCATAGGTTTGATCCCTGGTGGGGGAACTGGAGAATTAAGATGCCCACATGCCGCCACATGGCCAGGAAAAATGAAGCATCTTAAGCAGAGGTAGAGCATGAAGGTAGGGCAAACATGGACAGATGACATAGTTCCCAATTTTTTTCTGCCTACAGTCCATCTGCCCTTCTGGTGTCTACACCCAGTCTTCCTCTGAGACAACACCCCTCTCCAGCACCTCTGTCAACATGTTCCAAGGGCCGATGCTCAACAGCAGATTATCAAGGTCCCTAAAGTGATTTAACTTCACAATTTTTATTCTCCAGACTCTTAGGGGAAAAATGAGGATGTTTAATGAATCATTTATTGATTCATTTCATCCAAGGTTTTGCAGGGGTTTTAAGAACTTAAAACTCTATTGTCACATAGTTTTGTTGTTTCTTAGACTAAATTAAGCCTGTTGGGTAAAACGTTTCTTTCTGTTATAAGTGCTATTCGCCCATACACATCTTTCCTCTTCCTGAAATAAAAATAGGATCAAAAAAAGAGAAGGGAGAGAGAAATTTTCAAGATAAAAATCTGTTTGGATTTTCTCGTGCTATTTTAAGTTCATAATCCTATCCATTTGATATTCATTTTGCATGGCTGGCTTTCATCACAGTGATTACAATTTAATTACATTTTAGCTGAAACAGCCAGATAGCATTTCAGTGCGATTGAGGGAAGACTGAGCCTTACTTTTTTCCGCAGCCTTATGTCTCTGTGTTAACTTTAGAGGCTGCTTTTTATAATACAGGGGCTACGATATAGATAATTCATTTTCTGAGGATGTCAGGTACATTAAGAATTGGCTTGATTTCATTTCCATTCCACACTAACCTTTTCCCCCATTAGAAGCTTCTTCTCATGGAGCCCACAGTCCATCTGCCAGGGGACCAATCCTCCAAGAAGGAAAGAAATGAATGAGTGAAACCTAAGTCACAAAAAAGTGGGATTGCTTTTCATTCTTGTGCAGCGCTCTGCCTCCTTGGCTGTGGAGTACAAACTCTTGGATGCTCATGGAGATGCTGAGGAACTCACCCAGCCCTTCAGCCCTCTTCGAGAAGAGCTGGGAGGAAACATTCTCTCTAACCGGCTCCTCCCCGTGGTGGAGAGACCCAAGGGAATGGTGAGGCCTGGACTCAGGCCCTTATCTGCCAACAAGCAGAGGTCTCCTCTCTCCCTCCTCCTCTTACTCCGTCACCCCAACAATGAGCTTTCCCACCCCGAGTCCTTGGCCTTTCCTCTGTGACTGGTACAATGGTCAGAGAGAATAATGCTAGGGAGGGACAAAGTAGGTAATTAAAGAGTTAATCCCTCTAGGGGATTGTTAGTAAAGAAGGAAGTTTGGGAGATCCCTGGAAGTTAATGATCACTCAAGAAAGAAGGTCTGCTTAACCACAAAGCCAGGCAGACTTGCTTAGCAACCAAACCATGCAACAGAAGCACGAGGTATGCCCCCAAACAATAAAATAATAGTGGCATGAGACCCACATCCTGCCCAGTGATCTCAGTAAGTTAATGATCCCTAGACAAGCTCTCGGCACACACATAAAAATGATACTTTATGGAAAGGTGACATTTTAAAGTCAGAGAAGATATACTTCCAGTAGACCTTGAGCCTCTGTTTACATTCATTTTAATACGTTGCTGCTGCTGCTGCTGCTGCTAAGTCTCTTCAGTCGTGTTCCACACGTTAGCATATGCTTAGGTTCAAGACTGTTCTGAGGCTAACCATGAGTGCAGTGAAGTCGCTCAGTCGTGTCCGACTGTCTGCGACCCCGTGGACTGTAGCCCACCAGGCTCCTCTGCCCATGGGACTCTCCAGGCAAGAGTACTGGAGTGGGTTGCCATTTCCTTCTCCAGGGAATCTTCCCGACCCAGGGACGGAACCCAGGTATCCCGCACTGTAGGCAGACACTTTACTGTCCGAGCCACCGGGGAAGCTGAGGCTGACTATAAAAGGCCAAAGAGTGGGTGGAGGCCCAATTCCTGGAAACCACAGCCCCTTCCCCCCAGTGATTGGAAAAATCCCCCCCACTCATTAGCCTATGAAATTACACGGTCCAGAACGACTAACCACGCCAGGGACTTCCCTGGTGGTCCAGTGGTTAAGAATCCACCTCCCAGTGCAAGGGACATGGGTTCGATCCCTGGTCTGGGAGGATCTCACATGCCGTGGAGAAACTCAGCCCAAGGGTCACAGCTACTGAGCTCGGGCTCTGTAACCCAAGTGCTGCAGCTGCTGAAACCTTCGTACCCAGAGCCTGTGGTCTGCAACAAGAGAGGCCACTGCCACGAGAAACCCGTGCAGCCAAAAATAAACAAACAAACAAAAATTTACAAAATTAACCACCCCATATTTCAGGATTCTCTCTCTCGCCTTCCGAAATACTTCCACACTCTGGAGTATTTCTCTCTAAATCAATTCACTTCTTCCTTTCACTTTGTCTCCAAAGCAAGAACCTCAGATTCACTGACAGTCTCTTTTTTATTATTTCTTGGTGATGGCAGCATCTGAGAACAGGCATCCAAGTTAATGAGAGTGCTGTTGACTTGTGTCATTGGAGCCACAAGATTCTCATCTCTAGTGATCGCCCAATAGGTTCTGAATGTGACGGGAAGGATAAAGGAATTATGTGCCATAATTAGAGCAGCTGACCACCTTGCTTTCACATCCTGCAGTTAAATCTTTGCTGCTTGCATTTTGAGCCTAGGATATCCTAGAAGCTGGGATAAAAAACTTCTACTCTTGTGTATAGTGTTTTCTGCAGTTGAAAAAAAATTCCTTTCAAGCATGTATGTTCGTTTAACAGCCATAGGTTATTAACATTTTTATTTATTTATTTATTTCAGGAGTGACAAAATTTTTTTTTTAATTTTCTTTACTTTATTGTGTTGGTTTTGCCATACATTGACATGAATCCTCCATGGGTTTACATATGCTCCCCCTCCAGAACCCCCCTCCCTCCTCCATCCCGATTCCCTCCCCCTGGGTCATCCCGGTGCACCAGCCCCGAGCATCAACCCTGGGCTGGCGATTGATTTCCCATATGGTAATTAACATGTTTCAATGTCATTCTCCCATATCATCCCACCCTTGCCCTCTTCCACAGAGTCCACGAGTCTGTTCTATACATCTGCGTTCCTTTTGCTCTCTCGCATGCAGGGTTCTCATTACCATCTTTCTAAATTCCATATATATGCGTTAGTATACTGTATTGTTGTTTTTCCTTCTGGCTTACTTCACTCTGGATAATAGGCTCCAGTTCCGTCCCCCTGAGTAGAACTGCTTCAAATGAATTTTTTTTTTAATGCTGAGTAATATTCCATTGTGTATATGTACCACAGCTTTCTTATCCATTCGTCAGTTGATGGGCATCTAGGTTGCTTCCATGTCCTGGCTATTGTAAACAATGCAGCGATGAACATTGGGGTACACGTGGCTCTTTCAATTCTGGTTTCCTCGGTGTATATGCCCAGCAGTGGGATTGCTGGGTCATATGGCAGGTCTATTTGCAGTTTTTTAAGGAACCTCCACACTGTTTTCCATAGTGGCTGTACTAGTTTGCATTCCCACCAACAGTGTAAGAGGGTTCCCTTTTCTCCACATCCTCTCCAGCATTTATTGCTTGTAGACTTTTGGATGGCAGCCATTCTGACAAGACTGTGCTTAAGACTCCCTGGTGCTCCAGTGGCTAAGAGTCTGTGCTCCCAATCCAAGTTGCCTGGGTTCGATTTCTAGTCTGGGAACTAGATCTCAAGTGTTACAATTGAAGATTCCACATCCACAACTAAGACCTGGCACAGCCAAGTAGATAAGTAAATAAATACTTATTTTTTTAAATGACTGTGATTAAAGTATAAAATTGAAATAATAGAAGTAAGTGTATGTTAGCCACTCAGTCACATCCTATTCTTTGCGACCCTGTGGACTGTAACCTGCCAGGCTCCTCTGTTCATGGGATTTTCCAGGCAAGAATACTGGAGTGGGTTGCCATTTTTTTTCTCCAGGGAATCTTTCCAGCCCAGGGATTGAACCTGGGTCTCCTGTATTGCAGGCAGATTCCTTGCTGTCTGAATTACCAAGGATAATAGAAGTAGTTATGTTAACAACAGTGACCATCAGTCCTGAGGTCTTAGGACTCAGTAGGTACCAGGAACGTTATAAAAGCATCTAACAGAGAGGGTGGCAGGACACTGACCAATCAGAGCTGATACTGTCCTTAATCCTGCCCTAGGAGAGCTGAGGTCTGTTGCCGTGAAGGGCACTGACCTGTAGCTACTGGGTCCTGGGGAAGTGTGAGAAATCTGGGGGGAAGGGTCTCTATGGTGGGGAGCAAGTGCTCAGAGAAGGCATTTGCTGATGGGTAAGGAAGTGATCCATATTTGAATAATGGTCCAGGTGTCCAAGTACACCCGCTGAACATCAGAACTGCCAGGTCCTGTGCCCACCACGGCTCTGTGAGGGAAGATCCTACGTTTATATCCCTTTTACACAGAAGGAAATGAGATCAGACAGAGTTTAAAGATCTTGCCCAAGATCACACAATCAGTAAAGGAAATAACTAATTTTTAAAAAGTTAATAGATTTTGCAGGGAGCGGTTTTAGGTTGATAGAAAAGTTGAGTGAAAGGTACAGAGAGTTTGCACATACTGCCTCATCGGTGCACCTTCAGTTTATCCCTTAACATCTTGCATTAGTGTAGTACATGTGATATTTGATAAACTGATACTGACACAGTAGTATCAACTGAAGTCCATAGTTTGCACTAGAGTTCACTGAATTGTTTTTTAACTTTTTCTTTTATATTATAGTCTATTAACAATGTTGTGACAGTTTCAGGTGGACAGCAAAGGGACTTGACTAGGCATATACATGTATCCATTCTCCCCCAAATTCCCCTTGAGTTCACTCTTAGTGTGTACATCCTATGAGTTATGAAAAATGTATAATGATGTGAACTCAACATGAAAATAGCACATAGCAGAGTTTCAACACCCTTAACAGTCTCTGTACCCCTATTGATCCCTCCCTCCCTTCTCATAGACCCTTGGAACCCACTCATCTTTTAATTATTGCCATTATTTTTGCCTTTTCCAGAATGTCATATAACTGGAATTATACTGTATGTAACCTTTTCAGATTGGTTTCTTTTACTTACCAATATGCATTTAAGCTTCCTCTGTGTTTTTCTGTGGCTTGGTAGTTCATTTCATCACTCAATAATAATATCCCATTGTGTGGATATACCTCCATTTATTTTTCAGTTGAAGGACATTCTTAGTAGTTTCCAAGTTTTGACAGGTATGAACAAAGCTGCCACCTACATTCCTGTGAAGCTTTTTGTGTGGACATAACTTTTCAGCTCATTTGGCTGAGCACTAAGGAGCCTGATGGCTATGTCATAGGTAAGAGTGTGTTTAGTTTTACAAAGCTGCCAAACTGTCTTCCAAAGGACTATACGGTTTTCTACTCCCATCAGCAAGTAATGAGAAATAACTAAGCTTTTATACATAATTTTATAATTTACAGAGCACTGTTACCTCTATTAACTGAGCCTGGATCCCAGAAAGACGCATTTCTTCAACAATAAAGCCATATTATCTCTCTGGTATGCTATGGACTTTTCTATGTAATTATTAACAGCCTTTATTTGGCAGTAATAATAATGGCACTTTTTCAGAACTATTTGATGAATGGCATTCATTTCTTTGTATGTTTATTTTATTTAATCTTAATAACAACCCTGAAAGGTAGGGATTGTCATCCCCCATTTTACGAAAAGGAAACCGAGACTCGAGACTCGGAGGAGTCAAGTATATTGCTCAAGATAACAAAGGAATTCAAACCCAGGGCTGCCTGTGGCCATGTCCTGGGTTCCTTATGCTCTACAGCGTTACAGCCCTTCAGTGTAAATTGGCAGGAAAAATTGTTAAAGACTTGGAATGAATTTAAAAAAAGGAAAAAGATTACTGAATGTTCTGTCCAATGCATTTTTTCTGAGTTATCTCCCCTTTTTTTTTTGCCTCAGAGTTATTTTAAAACTTTGTAAATTGTAGGAAACCAGTAATAATGACAATGATTCTTGTCCACAGAATTGCAAATCAGTTGTATCTGGTGGAGGGCAATTGGCAATTGCTCTGTGGATAGACTGCTTTTACACTTGTGCATTCACTTCAGCATTCCTTATCTGTTCTATATGTGAGTATTAATTTTTAGAATATTTATTCATTTATTTTATTTGGCTATGCTGGATCTAATTTGCAGCATCTGGGACCTTTAGCTATGCCATGCAAACTCTGAGTTGAGTGGCATGCCTCTTAGTTGAGGCATATGAGATCTAGTTCCCTGACCTGGGTTCAAACCTCAGCCTCCCGAATTGGAAGCAGAGTCTTAGCCACTGGACCACCAGTTCAGTTCAGTCACTCAATTGTGTCTTTGCGACCGCATGAATCACAGCACTCTAGGTCTCCCTGTCCATCACCAACTCCCAGAGTTTACCCAAACCCATGTCCATTGAGTCAGTGATGCCATCCAGCCATCTCATCCTCTGTCGTCCCCTTCTCTTCCTGCCCCCGATTCTTCCCAACATTAGGGTCTTTTCCAATGAGTCAACTCTTTGCATGAGGTGGCAATGTACTGGAGTTTCAGCTTCAACATCAGTCCTTCCAGTGAACACCCAGGACTGATCTCCTTTAGGATGGACTGGTTGGATCTCCTTGTAGTCCAAGGGACTCTCCAGAGTCTTCTCCAACATCACAGTTCAAAGGCATCAATTCTTTGGCACTCAGCTTTCTTCACTGTCCAACTCTCACATCCATACATGACTACTGGAAAAACCACAGCCTTGACTAGATGGACCTTTGTTGACAAAGTAATGTCTCTGCTTTTTAATATGCCATCTAGGTTGGTCACAGCTTTCCTTCCAAGGAGTAAGCGTCTTTTAATTTTATGGCTGCAATCACCATCTGCAGTGATTTTGGAGCCCCCCAAAAATAAAGTCTGAGACTGTTTCCACTGTTTCCCCATCTATTTCCCATGAAGTGATGGGACTGGATGCAACATTAAGATTTCTTGCTTACTGCTTCTAGATAAACAACACAGTATTTAAAGGGGGGCAGATTCAGTGATTCCTTGGTGGTCCAGTGGCTAAGACTCTGTGTTCCGATTCAGGGAGCCAAGGTTTGATCCCTGGCCTAGGAACTAGATCCCACATGTCGCAGCTGAAGATCCCACATGCAGCAACTAAGACCTGGCACAGCCAGATAGATAAATAAATATTCAGAAAAGTCAATAAAAGGGGAAGAGCCAATAATAGTCTAATCACGATGAATCTTAGAATTAAATTTTCCTGCAATACTTCATACTCCTCACTGTATGACAGATTATTATGTGTCTCCTGGCTTAGTCAAGATACTAGTTTCTCCTTCTGCCAGCCTGAGGCTCCTCATTGTCATGAGATCTCTTTAGTCATGTTGCTTCAGTCATGTCCAACTCTTTGCCACCCCATGGACTGCAGCCAGCTGGGCTCCTCTGTCTGTGGGATTTTCCAGGCCAGAATATTGGGGTGGGTTGCCATTTCCTCAGGCTTCTCATTAGCCATTCCTAATTTTATCCTATTCTGTTCACTGCAGCACTATTTACAATAGCTAGGACATGGAAGCAATCTACAGATGAATGGATAAAGAAGTTGTGGTACATATATATATATATATATATATATATATATAATGGAATAAATTATTCAGCCATAAAAAGGAATGAATTTGAGTCAGTTCAAGTGAAGTGGATGAACCTAGAGCCTGTTACACAGAGTGAAGAGGAAAACAAATATCGTATATTAATGCATATATATGGACTTTAGAAAAATGGTACTGATGAACCTATTTGCAGGGCAGGAATAAAGATGCAGACGTAGAGAACAGACTTGTGCACACAGGGGGGGAAAAGAGGGTGGGACGAATTGAGAGAGTAGCACTGAAATATATATATTACCATAAGTAAGATAGCCACTGGGAAATTGCTCTGTAACACAGGGAGCTCAACCCGATGATCTGGGACAGCCTGCATGGGTGGGATGGGGTGGGCGGTGGGAGGGAGGATCAAGAGGGAAGGGACATTTGCATGCCTATGGCTGATTCCTGTTGTCGTATGGCAGAAACCAACATAGCGTTGTAAAGCAATTATCTTCCAGCTAAAAAAAAAAATCAAATAGAACTAAAGAAAAAAAAGAAATGTGTCTTTTTCTGGACAAGTAGTACTATCAACATACTTTCGGTAGTACAGAAACTTAAAATAATTGATTAAACCATACTTCTGAGAATAACGACAGAAAAAAGATCTCAGGTATGAACTGTCCAATCCCTTCATTTGACAGAGTGGACATTGAATTCCAGAGAAATTAAATGACTTGGTCACAGTGACACAGCTCACTGTGGGCTTTGCTAGGAAGAGGGCTGCCCCCTCACTTTCAGTTCTCTTTCCATGACCTACAGCATTTCGATAACCTTGGCCTTCAAGAACTCCGGTTAGCTCAGTAGCTAATAATATATAACATGCACTATTTTCCTGAACTTCTCTGATCTTCCAAAATCATGCGGTTTAAAAAAGCTTATTGTTTTAGGTACTTGAAGGAAAAATCAGGGGCAAGGTCAATGGTAGCAAATTTGCATTTCAATGACAACTTGCAAAAATAAATTTTAAGTGATTACCAGATTTTCACTGCTGTTCTCACTAACTGTACTAGATCTTATGACTGTCACACATTCCACCTTCCTCCATGTTACGAAGGCCTTCTGGATTTTTCCTGGGCTTGCTGAAGTTAGGCCAGGTTGGCCAATGGATACTGACCACATATTTGTTTGCCTACTGAATTCAACAGTTCAAGAAAATGGCCCATTATGAAGAGTCTTGCATTTAATACCGCTCATTTGCATTCAAATAATTTTTTAGTTAAAAAGGAAGCTTGGGCAGGGGGACAGTGAAGGAAAGCCAGGCTTTATTTTCTGAAAACCTTAAGTCTAGAGGATCTCTTGGATTTTCAAGAATGATAAAAGGAAATGGGTAAGACTTAATGCAGTCACGTGGACCCAAATGGTTCTGTTCTACAGAATTATAAACGGCCAGTGGAGGACAGTACAGCCTACCCAGAATCAGGGACCTGGAAGAAGTGTGTTTCTCCCCTGTCTGATCCCGGGGCTACCACAAACTTGCACTTTTCGACCCCCCTATTCTGTTTACACATAGAAGCGCCAGTCACACAAGGTAACCAACACACTTAACAGTTTCCCGTCTGATGAAGTATGAAGACAGAAAGTACCTGCTTGTGTTACAGATATCTAGTATGTTTTTAATATCAGGCTTGGAAAGTGCATTTCCTCTCAGTCATAATTCACTGCATGACCTGAGTGATCTGGAACCCCCTGGGGAGGGTGTTGGGTGTTTACCATAGCATCCACTGAACTCAATAATAAAGCGGTTGCCTCTTGATTTTTTTGGAGAGTGGAGGGGATGCTTCCCAGGTGGTGCAAGTGGTAAAGAACGTGATCTCCAACACAGGAGACTTAAGACAGGTATGAATCCTGGGTCGGGAAGATTCCCTGGAGGAGGGCATGGCAACCCACTCCAGCATTCTCACCAGGATATTCCCCACGGACAGAGGAGCCTGGTGGGCTATGGCTCATGGGGTTGCAAAGAGTCAGGCACGGCTGAAATGACTTTAGCATGCACCCACTTCTGATTTTTAACCTTGCAGGGGTAATGGGTTGTTTAGTTAGATAATCTCCATGCCTATATGGGAAGCAGCTCTGGGTAAATGGAAGGTGATGGATGACTTGAAGGGAACGCAAACACATCTATGCCATTTACCATCACCTCAGTTCAGCGTGGGAGGAAGCGCTGTCATCTGTGTCCTAGTTGCAGACTCACGTAACAGGGATGCCTTGTGTCAGTGGGGAGTGAACCACACACTGGGAAGCCATGCTGTTCACAAGGGCAGGTCTGCGCCCCAACCCACAGGCGGGGACCCATACCCTGCTGCTGACATATGGCGCCCCGTCATTAGCCAGATGGCAGCAATGCTGGGAAAGGCCTAAGCAGACATGAATAACCTAATCTGGGCTGTGGGAGGTAATTAGGACTGGCTGGGTGGGGATCAAAGCGGGTGTGGGGCTGGAGAAGCTTGAGCAGGTGTTGAAGGTGTTAAAAGTTGGGGTGCTGGGGGAGTCTGCAGCATCAGCCTCACCTCAGCTATCCCCTCCTCTACTTCAGAGTGGGAAGACAATTCCAAAGTCACCCGGTCCCCTCTGTGCCCAAAAGAAAGGTCAGGGGCTCAGGACAAGAAAAACTTGCTGCACATAAAAAGTAGAATCTTCTTTGAGATTGTATCATGGAACAAACCGCTTCTCTTGAGACTGTTTTTTCAATAAAGAAGGTTTGTTCAGAGAGTTGAACAGTGATGCTTGACCTGCCCTAGACGATTCAGAGAGCCTCAAATACCTTTGAAATTGTAGCCAAAGAACCTTGAAAGACCCGTCACTCCAAAATATTTTGTAGCCACTGGAATAAAGGTCAGAAGAGTTCAGCCTTTTCTTTTATGCTTAATTTTTTGAACTCAGCCTTTCTGATCATGACAGAAAGAATCCTAGAGGGTCGCTGCCCACGAAGTGGGTGTGGGATGACTCATGGTCTTGTATTTGTCCTGGTCCCTGGGTACCTCCATCTCCATCACCCTTCAGCTGGCCCAGGGCACACTGCCTATTTTCAGAGTCAAGTAGCTAGACCATCTCAGGTCCCTCCAACCCGATCCCAGCACAGCCCTTGTCCAGCATCAGCCCTGTGAGCTAGCACCCTAGATGACATCCCTGTAACAAGGTTATACTCGGGCAGAAAGCAAATGAACCATAATGCTGGGAAGACAAGAGCAGACCTTCCACCACGGTAGGTCATGGCGTAGTCAGTTAACTTCCAGTCTCATGAGGGGCAAGGAGAACACAGCAGACAGGAAATGGATACCTGGGTCCTGGTCCACGTGTCTGCCCTGGCCAGTACGCAGCACTGGGTGATTCACCCTCGCATGTTTATTTCAGTTTCCTAGTCTATAGAATAGGGAAGTTGGACTGGATTCCTGAGGCCTCCATAGCTGAGGATGTGACAGGCTGTGGACAAGCCTTGTGGTGTGGTCCTGTCTGTGGAGAGGTATTCAGAAAGGAATGGGTCTTTTACTAGGAGCCAGTGTATTCTTCTATCTTAAACATCGAGCTACATGTTTTAAAAGATGTAGGATTTTGTGATTGGAGAAGGATTATAAGAGAATATATATGTCCAGGAGGAAAAACATCACTTGTGCACAGCATCAAGGCTTCAGTGATGGATCAATGTGCTTGTTAGGGCAGAGAGTCAAAGATCAAATATTTCTGATTATAGTGGGGTGCCCACTGGGTGTTTTCTGATTTGGAAACATTGTTCACAAATCTCCCTTCCTGCCTCCAACCTCCAGTTCTGTTCTTAGCAGATCATATACATCTAGATTTTAGATTCTTTGGTGTATAAGCCCCAAGGGCTCTGAACCAATACTCTGGCATATTAGTTGTACTCAGATCTCTTGACTTTTTCACTCCAGGGTCAAAGGAGGACTCTGCGTCCTCTATTCTCTGCTGGATTCCATCCATCCTTCTCATCTCCACCCCCTTTTTGGATGTCACACTTATAACCCTCCACTCCACCCTCACCCTGCTTCCTCCTATGGGCGCTCCAAGCTTGCCTTCCCCACGGGCTTTCCATTCTCTTCCCAGATCTTCTCAGATCTTCCTTATCTTAAACATTAACCCAGTTTCTCTGCTCTATTTGCCTTTTTGTACATGCACGCGTACTTAGGACACCTCAGTCGTGTCTGACTGTTTGCGACCCCATGGGCTGTAGCCCATTGAGCTCCTCAGTACATGAGATTCTCCAGGCAAGAAAACTGGAGTGGATTGCCATGCCTTCCCCTAAGGGATTTTCCTGACCCAGGGATTGAACCTGCGCCTCACGCGATATAGGCAGATTCTTTATCACTGGGGAAGCCTACTTGTCTTTTTAGCCACTTTCAAAATTTTTCCCTTCTCCCAACCCCCTAAATCCTTCGAGTTAATAGCTGTGTGCTTGACTGCTCCGTTGCTTCAGTCGTGTCCAACTCTTTGGGACTCTATGGACCTGCCAGGCTCCTCTGTCCATGGGATTCTCCAGGCAAGAATGTTGGAATGAGCTGCCATATCCTCCTCCAAGGGATCTTCCTGACCCATGAATCGAAACTGCTTCTCTTATGTCTTGTCTTCTGTACCGGCAGATGGGTTCTTTACCATTATCATCACTTGCGAAGCCCAGTGAATAGCTTATACCCGCTGTTTCTGCTTCCCTTGTCTTCTTCCAGTGTCTGCAGTCTGGATGTTCATAAGCTGCCCTGTATCTGCTCTCTCCAAGCAGGGCTTTCCATGTCTCCTCTTTGCCTCTGGCATCTGATATAATTGCAGGGTATAGAGAACATGTCCCTCCATCCACATCCAGTGCCTAGCATTGACCTGACTTAGCAGTGGCTCAGCAAACCTTGGCTGAAAACTGAGGCTCCATCGCCTCTTCCAGGTATTTCCCATCCTGTGTCTCCTTGCAACCCAAGCCCTTCTTGTCTCAACGCCCTGTCACTGCAGCAATTCTTGGGCTCACTTCCTCACTTCTGATTTATCCCATAGACCACTCTTCCTCAGGAGTCACCAACAGTTCCCCGGGGACTCTTGACCCAGCTCCATCTTCTCAATGGGTGTTTTAAAAAATGTAATTAATTGCTTGAAAAAAAGAGTTCTGGAGTGGGTTGCCATTTCCAAGGGATCTTCCCAACCCAGGAACTGAACCCGAGTCTCCTGTGGCTCCTGCATTAGCAGGCACCTTCTTTACTGTTTGAGCCACCAGCGAAGCCTATGGATGCACAAGTGGCACATCTTAAATGGAACAAAAGGTACCAGAGAATGATAAAATCTCTCTTTCCTGCCCTTCTCTGAGTTTTCCCTTCCAGGAGCAGTCACTGTTAGCAGTTTCTTATACCTCCTTGCCCATCTTTGCAGAGATATTTCATGGATGCAGTGCTTCCTGATTGGCCTGCAGCTCACCATCGGGCCTGGGGCTCCATCTTCCAACCACTTGTGTTGGGGAGCCTGTTTGCCTCCTGGACACTTCTCCCAGAGCTGGGCTCTACCGGACACACTCCTTGATGCTTGCTTCAAGCTGCAGATCCGAAACTATCCTTGTTCTCCCTCGACTGTCTGGGGCCGCCGGTGTCTGGGAGGGACCCGCAGACCACACATTCCCTGTGGCTCCTCTGAGGGATTCCAGCACTGCTCCCCCTCCTGGAGTGAAGCTCCTTTCTGGTCAGTGGTCCAGTCTGAATCCCACTAATCCTGACTTGGCTCTTTTTACACCAACCAGAAACTGCCAAAAGTTCTAACTGGTTTTGCTTCTAAACCCATGGTAGGTTGTGTTCCCTGTTGATCTGGTTGCCAGGAGGTAAGCCTGGGATGACACTGTTCCTCTGTTTTTTGCATTATCACTTCATCAGGAGGCCTTATTCCCGGGTCCAGGTCTGACCCCTCTTCAATTGATGCACTGCAATGATCCGAGATACATTTCGGAATGTCCTCAGAGCCAGAGTGCTTTTCCTACTAAATCAGGGAAGAGCATCCACTCTGGGACACCCCCCAGTTCTGCATCAGACAAGGCAATAATGATAGCCTTGGCTTCGGAAAATAGCCTTGTAAGGACATCAAGAGTCTTAAAGCTGCCTTGAGGGGATGTATAAATTACTGTTATAGTTAGATGCAAAGTACCTTAAGTATAAATAGGAAGACATTTGAGTTATTTTAAAATCCACCTAATGAACAGTAGGCCTGGAACAGTAGTTACTGGAGGTGCTGCGTCAGTGACACTTGGCCTATTTAAAATATTGATTTGGAGGTAAATTCTCATCTGCTCCATACATAGTCGCTATATACGTGTGATATTTATTATGTATGTTGCTGCTGCCGTGTGTGTGTTCTAGTCGTGTCTGGTTCTTTGTGATCCCATGGACTGTAGCCACCCAGGCTCCTCTGTCCATGGAATTTTCCAGGCAAGGATACTGGAGTGGGTTGCCATTTCCTAATCCAGGAGATCTTCCCAACCCAGGGATCAAACTTGCATCTCTTGCATCTCCTACATTGGCAGACGGTTCTTACCACTAGCGCCACCTTGGAAGCCTCATTACATATGTTACACATATGCTAACATATATAACATAAACACACGTTATACATGTTAACGTTACATATACTGAGTCGGCCAAAAGTTCATTCGGGTTTTTTGGTTACAGCTCACGGAAAAACCCAAATGAACTTTAATCCCAAGTATTTATGCAGGTATGCTGTTTAGTCGCTAAGTCTTAGACCAACTCTTTTGAGACCCATGGACTGTAGCCCGCCAGGCTCCTCTTTCCATGGGATTTCCGAGGCAAGAATACTGGAGCGGGTTGTCATTTCCTTCTCCAGGGGATCTTCTTGACCCAGGGATCAAACTCCTGCATTGCTGGCACCCCAGAGATGTACACCCTCTCTCCCTCTTACATATTCACAATACATGTTGGCATATCAAAGGCTTTGAGAGATCCTAGAGTAAAATAACTTCTAAACCTTTTGAACTTGAACTTATTTAGCAATGAAGCCCTTTATGCACAATGCCAGAGTGTTAGCTGCTCAGTCGTGTCCAACTCGTGCCAGAGTCTTTGCAACCCCATGGACTGTAGCCTGCCAGGCCCCTCTGTCCATGGGATTCTCCAGGCAAGAGGACTGGAGGGGGTTGCCACACTCTCCTCCAGGGGATCTTCGGAGGTACATATAAAGGATAGTGTTGCTTCCATTTCTGCATGCAAGTTGAGCAATTTATTTGTAAACAAACAGCTGGTTCCCTTAAATATTTCATATATCCATTACACTACAAACCAATAACATAGTATGCATTATGTATACACCAATAAGCTAATATAATGAATAGGTGAATTTTTAGAAAAATAAATCACAGTAAAGCTATTATCATTCCTGGGTAATGTTGAAGCTGAAACTCCAATACTTTGGCCACCTCATGTGAAGAGTTGACTCATTGGAAAAGACCCTGATGCTGGGAAGGATTAGGGGCAGGAGGAGAAGGGGACAACAGAGGATGAGGTGGCTGGATGGCATCACCGACTCGATGGACATGGGTTTGGGTGGACTCCGGGAGTTGGTGAAGGACAGGGAAGCCTGGCGTGCTGCAGTCCATGGGATTGCAAAGAGTCAGACACAACTGAGCGACTGAACTGAACTGAAAGCTATTGTCTATTTCTACTTATGATCTAAAATTTATAGTCACATCTTTAAAAAGTCAGTTACATAAAGCACATTTCTTTATAAATCAAAGTCCAATTAGCTGGGCCCCTTCTGTCCTTACAGTCCAGTGACTTTTTCCCTAGTATCCACTTAAGAAACGTCTGGCAGGAAACAGAAGGTCAGCTGTTGGTCACTGATATTTTTTTCCTTAAGGAGATATCAAGCTCATTAAGCCAAAGAAATTCTTCTCATTACAATCAGTTTCTCACCTGAGTGGTCCAGACTATATTTTCTTCGTAGCTTCTTTCCAAATGCTATATGACTCACAAGCACTAGGTCAGAATGCTGTCTTTCTGCTATACAATTGGTTATAATATCATACACACCTGTAGTTTAAAAATCTTATTTAAAAAGAATAAAAGTTACACAAAATTGGCATTCTATCCTAAGCCCAGGTATGTTTAAGAACTAGCACACAGATTAAAGCCCATGAAACCACTCATTCACAGACGGTTCCTCTCTGGGCATTCAGAGAGCCTCTTAGAGACTGCTATCTTGATGGCCCCGATTTTGTGATTTTTCTATTTAATAGAAGTTGCAGTGGAAAGGAGGCTGTAAATAAAGTCTCCCTGGTCAAGGAGCTAGAGCTCTGCTTTGTCTTGGAGAGGACTGGAAGAAACAGCTGAGCAGGGCCTGGCCACCTTAGAAGCAGTGGCCTCTAAGGCTTTCTCATTGAGAACTGAAAACAAGCCCCTGTGAGGGGACTGAGGATTTTTATTGGGAGGCTGGAGTAAAAAGAAAGTTTTGGTCTGAACAACAGTCAGCTGAGAAATAGTTTTAAAATCCAATGGCAGACAATATTTTCTTTTGAGACTTAATGATAAACCCTGGAATGGGAATGCCTAGAAAATACATTAGATTACAGTTGGTATGAGCAAAGCTTGAGAAAAAGCTTGAAAGCAGGTAGCTGGAGTCCAGTATGACTAACTCTCTTCTAAGAAAACCAAGAATCTACTTAAAATGGAATATCAGTAAGGTCCTGCTGTGTAGTGTAAGGAACTCGGCTCAAAGTTATGTGGCAGTCTGGATGGGAGGGGAGTTTGGGGAGAATGGTTACATGTATATGTATGGCCAAGTCCTTTGGCTGTTCACCTGAAGCTATTACAGCACTGCTAATTGGCTGTAATAGTTAATTGGAGTATAATTGGCTATACTCCAATAAAGTTTATTAAAAAAAAAGAAAAGAAAACCAAGAATCTAAGCAAGTGGTTTACAGACTTTTTGATTTCAAGGATAAGGAAAAAAAAATCAATTAAAAAATTGAATTTGAAAGCTGATTCTAGTATCCCATTTTTGTTGTTTTTCCCAAATAAGGACAGACTAATTTGGCAAGAATTTATTATTACCATTGTTTTATTTTTTCCAATAGGAAAAAAAATAGGAAAGCATGATGTCATATTTACATACACAGTTCAACATTTATATATAATTCTTAAAACTGAATGCATTCGGCTTTAATGAAAAACTCTGGACATTGTTCTACTTTTTCTCACGCAAGTTTTCTTTGTTAGATTAGTGTTTTGGAATGCAAAATAGAATAGAATAAAATCTCCTAAACATGCCAAGAAAGTATTGATTATCTTCAGAGAAATTCACATTGGTATTATTAGTTGCCTTATAATATAAAAATATCTCAGACAACATTATTTATTGAATTTCCTAGAAAAAAAGAACTGAGCTCTGCATTTGATGTACTTAAAAGTTAATGAATGTACTTGAAAGTTAATGATGTACTTAAAAGTTAATGAATACAAGCTACATACCCTGATCATTTACAGCTAAATATTTACAGATACAGTACAAAGAGAAAACTTCAGTACTGAGAGCCTGTGGAGGGAGTAAAAAGGGTGATATTAATCAGGAAATATTCTTGCTTCTTTTTTAAGAAGGAGGGAGAAAATTGAAGCTGAGAGGTTAAAGAATAATATGAAGCAAGATAAAAGAGCTTCCCTGGTGGCTCAGAGCGGTAAAGAATCTGCCTGCAGTGTGGGAGACCTGGGTTTGATACATGGGTTGGTAAGATCCCCTGGAGGAGGGCATGGCAACCCACGCCAGTATTCTTGCCTGGAGAATCCCCATGGACAGAGGAGACTGGCAGGCTACAGTCCATGGGGTTACAAAGAGTCGGACATGACTGAAGCAACTTAGCACACACAGCACCGCCCTGATGTGCTGCCTTTGGAGTCAAAAGCTTTTTGTTATTTGCCTATAGTTTTGGAGTGTTTTCCCTTCACTTTTCAGGAGAGTTTGATGGATGCACTTATCTTCCTGTGGTTGGAGGGGACAGTCAGGACTATGACAGACACACCTGCCTGGGCATATATCCAGAGAAAATTATAATTTGAAAAGACACTCACACCTCAAAGTTCATAGCAGAATTATTTATTAATACAATAGCTAAGACATGGTAGCAGCCTAACTATTCCTTGACGAATGGATGAAGATGATGTACATATATATACAATGGAATATTACTCAGTCATTAAAAATAATGAAATAATGCCATTTGCAGCAACATGGATGGACCTAGAGATTATCATACTAAGTGAAGTAAGTGAGACAGAGAGACAACTATCATATGACATCACTTATATGTGGAATCTAAAACAGAATGATATAGATGAACTTATTTACAAAACCAGACCACCTTACCTGCCTCTTGAGAAATCTGTATGCAGGTCAAGAAGCAATAGTTAGAACTGGACATGGAACAACAGATTGGTTCCAAATCAGCAAAGGAGTACGTCAAAGCTATATATTGTCACCCTACTTGTTTAATTTATATGAAGAGTACATCACATGAAATGCTGGGCTGGATGAAGCACAAGTTGGAATCAAGACTGCCGAGAGAAATATCAGTAACCTCAGATACACAGATGACACCACCCTCATGGCAGAAATCGAAGAACTTAAGAGCCTCTTGATGAAAGTGAAAGAGGAGAGTGAAAGAGTTGGCTTAAAATTCAACATTCAGAAAATTAAGATCATGGCATCCGGTCCCTCAATGGCAAATAGATGGAGAAACAATGGAAACAGTGGCAGACTTTATTTTGGGGGGCTCCAAAATCACTGCAGATGGTGACTACAGCCATGAAATTAAAAGACGCTTGCTTCTTGGAAGAAAAGCTATGATCTACCTAGACAGCATATTAAAAAGCAGAGAGATATTACTTTGCTGACCAAGGCCCATCTAGTCAAAGCTATGGTTTTTCCAGTAGTCACGTAGGCATGTGAGAGTTGGACTATAAGGAAAGCTGAGCGCTTAAGAACTGATGCTTTTGAACTGTGGCGTTGGGAGAAGACTCTTGAGAGTCCCTTGGACTGCAAGAAGATCCAACCAGTCCATCCTAAAGGAGATCGGTCCTGGGTGTTCATTGGAAGGACTGATGTTGAAGCTGAAACTCCAATACTTGGGCCACCTGATATGAAGAGCTGACTCACTGGAAAAGACCCTGATGCTGGGAAAGATTGAAGACAGGAGAAGGGGACGACAGAGGATGAGCTGGTTGGATGGCATCACTGACTCAATGGACATGAGTTTGAGCAAGCTCCGGGAGCTGGTGACGGACAAGGAGGCCTGGCGTGCTGCAATCCATGGGGTGGCAAATAGTCAGACACAAATGAACAACTGAACTGAACTGAACTGATTTACAAAACAGAAATAGAGTTATTGACATAAAAAACAAATTTATGGTTACCAATGGGGAAAGTTGGGGAGGGGTAATTTAGAAGTTTGGGACTAATATATACACACTACTATATATAAAACAGATAAATAACAAAGACCTACTGTATAGCAGAGGAAACTATATTCAGTATCTTGTAATAACCTGTAATGGAAAGGAATCTGAAAAAGAATATATAAATCTCTCTGTAAATCTATATAGCTGAATCATTTTGCTGTACACCTGAAACTAACACAATATTGTAAATCAACTATAATTCAATTCAATAAATAAAAATAAATTAAAAAAATCTAGAATACTACACTTTCAAAAAAAAGAGACACCCCTAGATGGCCATGCTATCGGCCATTCTTAATAGGCTGGATTTTTACAACTTGTCTGCAGCTCCATTTTCAGGTGTGAATAAAAGAGCTGGGTCTTACATGCGGAAGACTCTGTATGATCTCATAGGTTTACTGAGGACAAAAGTTAAAAAAATAGGTTCTAATTTTTTTTGATTTGTTGATGAAACTGATCAATTTCCTTCTAATAGTTGTATTATTTTAGCAGGGGGCATTTTGTTAAGCATTTGAATTCTATCAACTTTGTGAAATGATTGGAAAGTACTAAAGACAAATAATGGTAAAAGGTTAACTGCCATCATCCAAATAGCTGGTACGAGATTATTTGTGGACCATCCCAAAATGAGACTATATTAGAAAACAAGGGGGAATAAAGACTAAGATAAAAGACTAAATGTTTAAAACCTTTGGTTGCATTGATAGAAAAACCAAATAAAACCGACATAAACAAACAGCACAATGTATTATCAAGACACCACTGGCTATTTTATAGAAACTAAAGATGTGACTTAGGAGCAGTCAGAATCTAGGGTTTGAACAGTCAGGATCCTCTGATTCTCTGGATGTTCTGTCATTTGGTCAGAAGTCCCCTTTCAGAATAACCAAGATGGTTAAGTGGGTTGATGTGATAACACAGCAGTTATCAGAAGACTATGTGCATCTTGTGGGGAGAGTAGAACAGGAAGAGGATTCTGTTTTCAGAAGAGATTTTTATCAAATAAATCAGAGATGTCCACCTTATTGAAAAAACAGTGAAGAAGCTAGCCAGCAAGAAAAAATGGCTTGTCCAGTTTCTTGACTGTTTATAAATAACCAAGATCAGTTTCAAGGGTAAAGTAACCTCCCCTCCTCGCCCATTTAAAGGAAATGAAGATTTCCTTCATTTAAGGACATTCTTTGAAAGATGTACCAACAAATAGCAACCTGTAAGGCCTATTATGCAATGCTTAATTACCAACCTTCACTGTGCACTCATCATACGCAGAGAACTTTCTGGATTCTCAGCTATGGAAAAGAACTTGCAAACATGACTAGGTTCCTCCTTCAAGGAGTTTACACTTTAGAAATCTGGAGAAGGAAAAGTTTAAAGCAAGCTATCATAACTAGTGGAGAAGGCAATGGCAACCCACTCCAGTACTCTTGCCTGGAGAATCCCAGGGACAGGGGAGCCTGGTGGGCTGCCGTCTGGGGGGTCGCACAGAGTCGGACACGACTGAAGTGACTTAGCAGCAGCAGCAGCATCATAACTAGGTCAACCTAACGTAAGGACAGATTGCTATGGCCCATACTTTCCTCTACAAAAAAAGAATTTGTGGTCTTAAAATATTACGTGATGCACCATGATTCACAGCCTGAACTACGTTTGAAGTCGGTCAGAAGGTGTCCTCAATCATACCCTGCAGACTGATCACACACACTACCACCTGGATTTAGCTGAAGATTTTCAAATGAAATCTTTTCCTGTGCCTCTGTTTCTCACCGGCTTTTGGGAAGAAGACCAGAGAGGAAAGGAAACCGTAGGTTATTTTTATAAGTATGCTTGCACATTCACCATCCTTATTATCATTCACAAGCCTGGATTTTAAAAGCCTGGGACGTCCCAGCTGGTCCAATGCCTAAGACTCCGAGCTCCCAACGCAGGGATCCCAGGTTCAATCTCTGGTCAGGGAGGCACACGGGGGAAAAAGGAGCTGGTGAGAGGAGGTTTTGGCGGAGGATACCAGCAGGTGGCGCTTGTCTCCCCCTGTGAGGTTAGAACTTTGAACTCACCCTAGAACCCCGCAGGAATCAAGGGCTACTTACTCTGCGCGCAGTCAGCGCAAGGGACATCGATCCTACGGTACTTTAGATCCAGCCTTCTGCCTAGGCCATCACCTTTCCGCATCACCACTTAAAACCCCATCTCCCCCTCCACCAAGGGTTGAACCATTTTCTTATTTGACCCGCATCCTCTTCCCCTAGCTAAGTCCCTCGCAAGGTCGCTGCTCAAGCCTTGGGCACAGAGCCTTACAGAGTTGGAACCGAAACTTCGGAAAGGAGGGGGACTTTATCCACCTTCCAACTGCTCTACTGTTCTGCGGTCAGAAGTTCTGATGCCCCTGGTGTTGGGCTGGGCAGAAGGCGATGCCAACTGCAGACGGGGACGTCAGCTTCCACGCCCACCGGCGCCAGAAGCAGCTCACAAGGTCACCTTGACGAATACCTGCGCGCAGGCTCCGACCTTGACCGAGCTACTGTATCGTTGGGGTCACCGCCTTTCTGACCCCTCCAGCTCCACCCAACTCCGGGCTCAGTCCGCCACAGCCAGCCCCTCTTTGCTCACACGACGATGGGTTCTGTCCTGCTCCTCTCCTAAGCTGCTTGCAGCGGCGTCCAGCCCTGGCGTTTACACGAGGAGCGGGACCCTAGAGTCCGAAGCTCTCCTTTCAAACCCAGCTCCGCCTCTGACTGCCTGGGTGACCTCAGACGGGTTTCTTCACTTCCTCTGTGGGCTGAGGGAAACAGCTTTTCCGCTCACGGGGTCCCGTGGATTCCTGAGTCCACGACAGCCGACTACGGAGACCAGCGTGTGGCCCACTGGCGGTGCCCAAATGCCAGGGGTGGGGGTCGTCTGTTAGCCCGACCCTGCAGGGAGACATTGCCTCTGGGGGTTGGGAGGGGACTCAGGGTCAAAGAATCCGAATAACTCGCAGAACTGAGCGAGCCTCTCGCCTCCCCCGGGATCTCCCTGCGTCCAGCCCCGAGCGAGTGCCGGGACAGCCCGGCGCGGGCGCGCGGCGGGCGGCGGGCGGCGGGGGCAGGCTCGGGGCTGGCCCGCCGGCTCCGCGGGAAGGCGGAGCGGAGAGCGGGCGGCGGAGGAGGGGAGAGCCGCCGGGAGGAGGGCGCAGGGGCGGGAGGAGACACATGCGCGCTGCCCGCCGCCGCCGCCGCCGCCGCCGCAGCCCTTAGCTTCCCGGGGACAGGAAACCTTCGAGACCGCGCTGCCACGGCCGCCTCCGCCTCTCGGCTCCCGGCCCCGCGCGCCCGCCACACCCTCCGCCCCTGCTCCGGCATCGCTCGGCGGAGCGCCGCGCCGACCCGGCCGCGGGCTGTCGTCTCGCGTCCCGGCGGGGGAAAGGTGTGACCTCCCCCCGCAGGAGCGGCGCGGCGGGGCGGGGGGGCCCGGAGAAGATGGCGACGCCGGGAAGCGAACCCCAACCGTTCGTGCCTGCCCTGTCGGGGGCTACGCTGCACCCGCATCATCATCCCCACCACCACCACCACCACCACCTCCACGGAGGAACCGGAGCCAGCGGCGGGGCCGCGGGAGGCGGCGGCGGCGGCGGGGGCTTCAACCTGCCCTTGAACCGGGGGCTGGAGCGCGCGCTGGAGGAGGCGGCCAACTCCGGGGGCTTGAACCTCAGTGCCCGGAAACTGAAGGAATTTCCCCGGACCGCGGCCCCCGCGCACGACCTCTCGGACACGGTGCAGGCAGGTGAGAGAGGGCCGAGGGCGGGCGGTGGGTGTGGGTGTGTCTGGCCGGCTGCCGTGCCTTCCCCGACGCGGTGGCCAGTCTGCGATCTGGCCTGGCCGGGGGTCCAGCGGCCCATGCTGGCCCGAGGCAGGGACCCGCGTGGGCGGCCCGGCCCGGGGAGAGCGGGGCTGCTCCGGGCCGCCGAGCCCGCGGGCGCGTGGGTCCTCCCCGCCGCGGCTGCGCCGGGGAGTTGGCCGCGGGGCTGGGACTTGCGGGCGCGCCGCGTGCGCGCAGTGGGAGCGGGAGGTTTCGGGCGGCTGCGGCCGCTTCCTGGGCCCGGCGCAGGGGCTGGGGACCCGGGCAGAGCCCTCTTTGCGCCGAGGCGCCGCCCGTCCGGGTTGGGCAGCCTCTAGACAAAGGTGGCGCGCCCTCCGCCGACCCGAGGGCACCGGCGCGGTGTCGCCGGGCCCCCCCTCGGCCACACCACCGAGCCATCGGGCAGCTTGTGCCCGCGGCTTCCTCTTCCTGCGTCTGTGCGAGGAGGGAGCGGCGGCTCTGGTCGCGAAACCGAATCGCAGCCGCTCCGCCGGGCTGTCGGCTGGCTGGTTATTTGCCTCCAGCTCACCGCCCACGCGGTTTGGTCCTGCCACTGAGGCTACCTCGTTCTCAGTAATCCGATCTTTGCGGGGGCCCTGGAAGAGACGGCAGGGTATATTTAAAAAAAAAAAAAAGTAATTAAAGTGAGCCGGTTTCCATCGGTGAGCCCGACAAGTTGTAACTCGCGCCAATGAGCATACAGCGTTTTCAAGTTATGTCATGTGTTGACATATTTCCGAGAGGTCGGCTTTCCCTTTGGTAGTTGGAGTTACTGGAGCCGGGTCTATAAACAGGAAGGAGGCTGGTGGAATGCGATTTGGGCCTTGGGATCCAGATAGAACTGACTGGGTTCCCCACCGTCTGGTTTCAGTTCCTTGGAGGAGGGTTTGTATCTTGGGGAGCGCCCAGCATTTCCCAGAGCAGTGGGTACCCCATTTGGGAACCACCGACCAGACCCCCTGGCTGTCATTGCGTCACGGGCTGAGTGTCAGACCCCTGGGATCCTGGATAGCTTGACGGTCAGCTCCAGGTCTCAGTTTCTTCTGCGGGAAGATGGGGTGGGGAGAGGGGGCAGACAGTGGCCTTTTGGAGCTAAATTCCAGCGCTCCTCTCTTTAATTCAATGCACATTTATTAAGAGTCCTAATGAATATTTAGACAAGAGTTCTGAGTTCACTGGAGGCAGAAAGAGCTCTTTGGAGTCATTAAATTTTGTAATTTGAATCTAGGGGTAGTCAGGAGTGGGCAAAAAAGGAGGGAATTTCCAGAGTTGAGTTGTCGACAGCTGGGGAGGTTCTTGATCCGACCACTTACATGCAGTTTCTCAAGTGGAAGTTATTCCAAGAATTGCCTGAATCATTAACTTAGAAAAAAAATCCGTTGTTAAGTTGAACTTCCCTTTTGCCCTAGATTGTAAGGTGAGCTATGGCAGGATGGGATATGACTGCCAAAAATGTAGCTGGCAGGATATTCATTTCATTGGATATGAAAATGGAGCTGGCAGGACCAATAATAATCCGTGTCTGTCTGTTTAGAAGGAGGCATTAGGTGTTATTCCTCTACTTCTGACGTTTATTTCAAAGTTGGGTGAACTTGATGCGTCTGCCCTGCTGGTGTTTCTTGGAGAAGACCAGTGCTTTTAAAAGAGAGACCACCTCTTTCGGTTCAGACCTAACCGCGTGAGGCATAGTGGTGTTTAAAACAAGATTTCCGTTGTCGTCTCTTTGCTTGTTTGTGGTGAGCTGTGGTTGTGAGTTCTGCAAGTTTTTAATTTGAAACCTTGCTTGCACACGTTCCATGTGCAGAAAATTCTAACTAGTTAAATCTTGGAGGCTTAACCTTAGTGACAATGAACTGAAATGTTAGTTCTTCAGTCGCATCTGACTCTTTGAGACCCCACGGACTGGGACCCACCAGGCTCCTCTGTCCATGGAGTTCTCCAGGCAAGAATACTGGAGTGGATAGCCATTCCCTGCTCCAGGGAATTTTCCCAACTCCAGGATCGAACATGGGTCTTCTGCATTGCAGACACATTCTTTACCTTCTGACCCATCAGGGTTAACTCCCTATCCACAAAGGTAGTGTTAATTATGGGAGGAGGAATGTCACTGGATTTTGTAGGAAGTTAGGGAAACTAATGAAGTAAAGAGTATTTAATGTAGACAGCTTGTTTACATGAAATTTCAGTACCCACATGTGTTAAAGAGTTGCTTTTGCAAAAACATCTTTGCCTCAGGTCAAAGCTGGGTGTAAACCAATTGTGTTCTGCCCTTTGCTCTGTTTACCCAGAGCACTGTTCCTTATTTGGAAGAGCAAAACTTGAAATAAAGCAAGAGTTAAAATTACCTCCAGCAAGCACAGTGCTGAGATTTCCTGCATGTAAAGAGTTCTAGAAGAGTAGAGTGTCTGAGTAGTAATATATACAATAAACACAATGGATTCTCTGGGGTTCATATTTAGTTTACAAAATATCTCTTAAAATGAGAAGGACACACAAAGATCCTTAAAGACCTGAGATGTAAAGTGGACTTTTTCATAAATTTTGTAAGACGGGGAGTGACAGAGAAAACTTTATTTCCCTGTTCAGTCCTGTAATTCAGGCCATTTGGTTTATGCCTTGTAAAAGTAGCTCTTGTGGCAGCCACCCTAAGCAGAACTGCCCTCTTGGGCAGTGTAGCTTATCTGGCCAGGAGTTGAAAACCCAGATGTAAACATAGAAATATAGAGGCCCAGGGCTGCTCAGTAGATGTCTAAGCTCTGTTAATCAAGTGCATACATCCCTATCATAGGAAGAAAAACAACAACACTCTCAGGCCTTCCCCCTTACTTCGAGCCAATCAAATTTACTCATATTTGAGTGCGAATAGTTTGGTTGTCAGGAGCTAGACTTCTGACCGGTGAGCTGGGGAGAGAAAGGCTGTGTTGGCACAGGCGACCCTGGCTGATGGGAGAAGAACCACGAAGAGCTCTCGGACTGGGCTCTGCATCACCCTGCTGGGTGCTTGTGAGAAGCCAATTCAGATCCTCCTGTACAGCTGGGGAGAGTTGAGTAATACATGCTCAAGGTTATTGCTCTACTTAGATGCCAAACCAGGGATGGAACCCTGATGATTTCACTCTAGCCTGTGTGTTCTTGACCATGGTGCTAGTGGTAAAGAATCTGCCTTCCAGTTCAGGAGACTTAAGGGATGTGAGTTCTATCTCTGGAGGAGGAAACAGCAACCCATTCCAGTATTCTTAACTGGGAAATCCCATGGACAGAGGAGCCTGGGGAGGGCTACAGTCCATAGGGTTGTAAAGAGTTGTACACGACTGAAGAGACTTGGCACATATGCACACAGGGAAGGAGTGGAGAGGAGTAGAATCCAGGAGGGTACATGGAGATTCATTCCACCAACATTCGTTCTGCAAGTACCCACCAAGCACTGCTCAGGGCCAGGCACTGTTCTAGGCCACCAAGGATACAGCAGCGACCAACAGAGACTCCCTTGACCCCTTCTGATGGTTTTCATTCTCCCTGTGGGTGAGGAAGGAGATAATTGAAGAAACAGATTTTGAAGGATGAACTGGGAAGACTTTTAGGAAATGTATGCTATCTTTGTTTAGAAATATACACGCTGCCTGGTGTTCAAGGTGACTTGTAGTAGCTTGGAACAATAGCACAAATGGTAGTAATAAATATGAACTGAAGCAGGAAGTCAGGTCTGAGAAAAAAGTACATAAATAACGGGCATTGGGAAAGCAAACTTTTTATTGTTGTCATTCTAGTGCTGCTTTAATACATAGTGTCATTTGGGGATAAGGAAGTTCCAAAGGGTGTTTGTAAGACTGAAATGAAGTGAATGGAAAAGAGGAGTAAGAAAAGAAAGGGTCTGTCTCAGGCTGATTGCTGGAGGTCCTGGAAAATGAAAAGGAAAATCTTGGATCTGATGTATGAATAGTTGTTGAAAGTTGGTCACGTTAAGGAGAGAGAGGGGTGTGTTATTTCTGGTGTCTTTTTCAGGGGTGGCTGGAAGCAGGAAAGGTGGTATGGGAAGTGCAGGGCTTGCCCAGGAGGAATACAGAAGAGAAGAGTGCTCAGTGAGGTCCTGTGTGTGCCAGCGCTGGTGCTGGGGAAGGTGCAAAGGGTAAGACATGACAGGAGCACCCAGGAGATGCAAAGTGGTCTTTTTTTTTTTTTTAACCCCTGCATCTTCTTTTTTTTTTTAATATATATAATTTTTTATTTATGTGTTTTATTTACTTTTGGCTCTGCTGGTCTTCGCTGCTGCACAGGCTTTTCTCTAGCTGCAGCAAGTGGGGGCTGTGCTTCAGTTGCCGCGCGCGGGCTTCTCGTTGGCGGTGGCCTCTCTCGTGGCAGAGCACAGCCTCGGGGTCATGCGGGCTCAGTCGTTTCGGCTCCTGGGCCCTAGAGCGCAGGCCCAACAGTTGTGACCCCCTGGCTTAGTTGTTCCAAGGCACGTGGGATCGTCCCAGATCAGGGATCGAACCTGTGTCTCCTTCATTGGCAGGTGGATTCTTTACCACTGAGTTACCAGAGTTACCAGGAAAGCCTCCTTTATTTCACCTCCTTTAATTTCAAAACAAAATACAAAAACACACGATACATAGCCTTCAACCCCCCTGTCAAATGTGGGAAGGAATGGGGCTTGAGGCCCTGGTGTCCTGCCTTAGACAGGAGGATGGAAATAAAACCGCTTGACATCAGCAGAGGGGAGCAGGTGGGCCGAGGCCTCCGGGGCTGCTGCTGGGGCGGCCTTGGGAGCCAGGAAGCCATGGGGACCTCAAGGTGAGATGCCAGTGGCATAGATAGGCATTGTCTGCAAAATTCAGAAAAAAAGGTCATTTTAGTTAAACTGGCTAGGAAGGACTCTCCTAGCCTGAGGTGGGGTTTGGGTCAGGTTTTGTAGGCTGGCTAGGTTTTGGACGGAAGTCTGCGTGCACGTTCTGTGGTTGGAAGGATGGTGTGAACGCGTGATGCGAGAACCTGACAGCCTGAGAGCTGTCACCCCAAGTGAGATGGGTGTTCAGGCCTGGACCCCTGGTCATGTCCTCTCACCCCGCCGTCACCGGGCAATGGGGTGACAAGACACAGGGCTCTTAGGACCCTTTAGGACACTGGGGATGGCTGGGGCCTGGGATATGTCAGCCTCTGGGACTAAGGCCCTGGTCTGTCTGCGATACCTCTCTCAAATGTCTACAGAGGCAGAGAATCTTCCCTGAGATTTGTGGCTTCTCTGCTGAAGCCTGAGTCCCCCTGCCCCACTCCCATTGTGTCTCAACTGAATCCTTGGGATATTAGCTTCCTTTAGTCACTGGGATGAACCCAGGACTTGATGTAATCTATTTGGTCTCAAAAACTATTCCATAATTTTGGCCGTAAAGATTTTTCATTATGAATGTAATGAAACTTGAAATCACACGTGTTTTTGTAGAACATTATGTTCTTTTGTAGTTATGCCTTGTTTCAAGTTATGTTTCTGCTATTGAATTTATTAGTCACTGTGCTGTAACGATCATTTATAGTGGTAGTCACTCTCATTTAAATGGCTATATTATCACATACATTCTGACTATTAATACTTCAAAAACAAGGAGTCATAGCTTTTCTTCCCTATTATTATTGTTGTTGATCAGTTTCGCTGTTGTTTAATCACTAAGTTGTATCTGACTCTTTGCAACGCCATGGACTGTATCCTGCCAGGCTCCTCTGTCTGTGGGATTTCCCAGGCAAGAATACTGGAGTGGGTTGCCATTTCCTTCCCCAGGGCATCTTCCAGGACCAGGGACTGAACCTTCGTCTCCTGCATTGACAGGCGGATTCTTTACCGCTCAGCCCCGGTTTCGCTGTGGTTTAGTCGCTCAATCATGTCCAACTCTTTGTGACCCAGTGGACTGCAGCTGCCAGGCTCCTCTGTCCGTGGGATTTCCCAGGCAAGAATACTGGGGTGGGCTGCCACTTAGAGCACTTTTAGTAGTACAGGCTGTTGGCAGTGCCAAGTCTCCGTGTGTGTGGTGGCTCTGCTCCGTATCCACATGTGCGCTTCCACGTTTCTGTGCGTGGCAGAAACAGTCTCCACAAACACACCTGGCTTCTCATTGCTTGCCTTATGGGCCGCTCTTTACTGAAAAGGCAGGAACACGGTGATCATGGTTCCAGAATAACAGGGTACAACCATAGGCCATAAAACCTCTGGGAATTTTTGAGCTGTGCCAGGTTATAAAGGTCAGCCCAGGGTTTGATCTTCATCATTGGAAGTATTCTACCGGCTAGTTTGTTAGTCACTGTAACATCTTATTTGTTTTTTGGTGAGTGTCGGTTATTAGGCAAAAATTTGGCACAACCCCACTGTTTAGAAATTTTAACTTCAGTTGTTGACTAAGAATTTTTTTTTTTTTTTGAGTTCTGTTGCAACTTAAATTTTTCATACTGTGGTTTAGCAGCAACTCAAATTTTTCATACTGTGGTTTAGCAGTTCTTTGGTTTTAAGCATTTAAAGGGTGGGTACCTTTTGAAATCCATGTTAGTGTTGATTGGTGCAGAGGTTAGTTTCCTTTGCTCTTTCTGTCCTGCTTGTGTGAGCAAAGGCTTAGAAGTTGTTACTCAACTTTGTCATTACTTATCAATATTTAAACACAAGCTGCTTCCTTCTTTTGCATGTACTTTTCTATTTTTCCCATTTTTCATATCTACCTATCTACATCTATCAACCTATACCCATAGATATAACTATTTACCTATACCTATAGGCGTATTTATATACCCGTATTAATCGGTATATATCTATATACTTGTACTTCCCTGGTGCTCAGACGGTAAAGAATCTGCCTGCAATGTGGGAGACTTGGGTTCGATCCCTGGGTTGAGAAGATCCCCTGGAGAAGGGAATGGCAAACCACTCCAGTTTTCTTGACTGAGAAATCCCATGGACAGAGGAGCCTAGTGGGCTACAGTCCTTGGGGTTGCAAAGAGTCGGACACAGCTGAGCAACTAACACACACACACACACACACACACACACACACACACAGATCTATATACATTTGTACGTGTGTGGCTTGCTTAGCCTAAAAAGAAAGCCCAACTATATTTACATATCCGATGCCTATATTTATGTACAGTTTATAAGTAGTGTAGAGGCATTTACTATTGCTTACATTTCTTGTTGTATGAAAGTTTTTTTGGCACCAAATTTTTCATTTGCTATATAAATGAAAAATATATCTATTCTTTGGATAGAGATGATAGGTATAAAGACTTTATATTTATGCTGGGCAGCATTTACTTTCTCTTAATATCTTTCCAAAGTCCTCTCCTCCTGGCGCTGTGTTGAGTCTGCTTTTCCAGAGACTTGGCGATTTAAATGGCAAAAATGCTATGAACTCTGCTTAAGGTGCTTATGGGGTCCTCGGTTGGGTCACATGACTTGAACTTTTGTCTGTGCCTCACGGACTTCTGTTTGTGATGCTGCTTGCCACATTTGGCCTAGCTTTTTGGAAAATTAGACTTCTGCCTTAGAAAGGCATTGGGGAAAACTGGCCTGGGCTTAGGTTCGGTACTGCCACCACGATCACCGTTTGTGAGCTCTTGCAGTGATAATGTCACTTGTTAGAGTTTAGGTGATTTGGAATTAACTGTGATGTTTATTTCAAATATAAAATTATGTGTGTGCTCAGTTGTGTCTGACTCTTTGTGACCCCATGACTGTAGCCCGCCAGGCTTCTCTGTCCATGGGAGGATTTTCCAGGCAAGAATAGTGGAGTGGGTTGCCATGTCCTTCTCCAGGGGATCTTCCCGACCTAGGGATTGAACCTGCGTCTTTTGCACCCTGGCAGATTCTTTACCATTAGCACCCCCTGGGAAGTCCCTATCATAAAAGGCTTAAGGATGTAAGACCCGAAACCCAACTATATTTACATAGCTGATGTATAATTTATAGGAAGTCAAGAGGCTTCTGTTTTATTGCTACTATATTTCTGTGTGTGGAGTGGAAGTTTTTTTGCAGCAGAATTTTCAGTTGCTATGATATTTCAGAGAAGTTTTTGTGTGTATGTGGTGTGACTTGTTTAACCAAAAAAAGAGAAAAGGCAGGAAAGAAAAGAAAGAAAAAAAAAAAGAACGATCAGGATTCCGTGTAAGCCCTAGGCCTGCCAATAGAGACGCAAGCCTGAAGCACGTCTGTTCTCTTCATCTTAATTTCAGAGTTCAGTAGTATTGCTTCCATATACTGTAGTAAGAAGTCGTACATTTGGAAACCATCTGTTCCCACAAAGTAATTCAAAAATCGAGTGATATTGTTTACATGGACAGAAAGTCAAAGAACTGTGAGAATTTGGCTTCTCTTGCTTTTACTGCAAACAAGTAGAAGTGAGATGCCTTTCTCAAAGTCAGATTTCTGGGTGTGCTCCCACTTTTTCCTATCTGGGTCCTCCACTAGCCATAAAGGAGGAGGGATACTGGGACAAAAAAAAAAAATAAATGGAGAGAAGCAGTGTTTGGTTTGCATCATAGAAACGTTTTAATTTGGGGCTGCTGAGAAATTATTGCTCCCGTGTTCATAGGAGGTTGAACCTGAGCCAGGTTGATTTATGGTACCTGGAACCCTTCCAGGATGTTCCAGGGTCAGGCTTTATACTTTTGGAAATCTTCTTTGATACTCGCTTTCTTCCTTCTGCTCCACTTCCTCAGTCTCTTTGCTGGAGGGGCCCTAAGACCTTGTGACTCAAAACACAGTCCGTATCTCTGGCCCAGTGAGCCTTGAGGTTCCCCTTCACTGCTCTCCCCAGAGGGGCAGAGGGAAGCCCCATCTTGGTTCTCTTAATCCTCTGGCTTCTCCTGACAGCTGACCTCTGCAACTCTGGCCATGGAGTTTTGCTACCCAAGGTGTTCGTCTGATTTTTTTTTTTTTTTTTTTTTTAGTTCAATGTATTTATTTTATTGGAGTATAACTGCTTTACAGTGTTGTTCTGGTTTCTGCTGTACACCAGCGTGAATCAGGTCTGTGTATACATATGTCCCTCCCTCTTGAACCTCCCTCCCCCCCCCATCCCCCCCCCCTAGGTCTTCACAGAGCGCTGAGCTGAGCCCCTGTGTTATCCGGCAGCTTCCCTCCCGCTACCTGGTTCGCACCTGGTCTACATGTGGTTTACACGTGGCAGCGGGTATATGTCACCGCTGCTCCCCCAGTGCGTCCCCACCCCGTTCGCCTCCTGTGCCCACATGTCCGTTCTCTACGTCCTCGAATGTTCTTCCCTGTCTTTTGATGTTGATGCTGCACAGCCTTACAAGTAGCATCAATACATCTGACCTGGTTCTGTCAGCCTGGCTCTGATTTGCCGCATTTTCTCTCTGCAGGCAACCTTGGAAGAGTTCAAAGATAGCATCTCCCCTTGCAGACTGCCTGACTTGGCCTTCCTTTTCATTGCCTGCATTTCCCTTTTCCCTCACTTCACCCCTCCCCCTCCCCACCTTCTGCCCTGGAAAAGCATGAAAGTGAAGTCGCTCAGTTGTGTCTGACTCTTTGTGACCCCACGGACTGTAGCCTACCATCCATGGGATTTTCCAGGCAAGAGTACTGGAGTGGGGTGCCATTTCCTTCTCCAGGGGATCTTCCCGACCCAGGTCTCCTGCATTGCAGGCAGACGCTTTACTGCCTGAGCCATCGGGGAAGCCCTTCTGCCCTACTTAACCCCGCCCCCATTGTGGCCTTCCCCCAGCCTCCTCAAGACAGGGGGCTCCCTGGAAGCCCTTCCACGAAGATCTGGGCACAGAATCAGGCGCAGCTTCAAGACACTTTGGCATTATTTCCTTATGGTGCTTTTTTTTTGTTAATTATTGCCTTCCTCTTTGGTGCTTTCCCCATGCTTCAGCTCTTTCCTCCTTTGCTGGCCTGTGAGGTCTGGCTGGGCAGGGATTTTCCCCTAGTTTCGTGTGTGCCCTTCTCATGAGGGCACAGAAAGTACTAGATTGATATCAGTGCACTGTTCCTCTGCTCTTTCCTACTCACTGTCTCTTAGTCCCTGCACTTGCAGTCCATCATCTTGGATCTGCCACGATGCACGGTTTGCTGATCTGCTGCCTTTTTTGGGTCCTCACCCTTTTTTTTTTTCCACACGGCATCTTTTTGCTTCTCAGCCATCTCCCCACTCTGCTAGTTGACTCAGGCTGCGGTAACAAAATACCGCAGGCTGGGTGTGTTAACAGAAATTTATTTCCTCGCCGTTCCAGAGGCTGAGAGTCCAAAGTCAAGGTGTCGGCAGGGCTGGTTTCTCCCGAGGCATCTCTCCTTGGCTTGTTGATGGCCACCCTGCCCCTGTGTTCGTGTGGCCTTTCCTCCGTCCGTAAGTGTCCCTGCTGTCTCCTTGTGGGTCCTTGTTTTCTCTTCTCCTGAAGACACTGATCACACTGAATTAGGGCCCGCCCATAACCCACTCATATAACCTTATACTGCTCGAGAGGCCTGATCTCCAAATAGATCATGTTCTGAGGGACTGGGGCTTCAGTGCATGAATCTAGGGGAACATGATTCAGCCCAGCACACACTCCTCCTGGCCTGGATAAAGTGACTGTGCTGTGTAAGCCTGCCCTCCCAGGAGGCCTGGGCCAGGCCTGTCTTATTCCCCACAGTAAATGCTTCTGAGTACCTGATGTGTTGTAAAAGCAAGTGGCCATGTACACGCTTAAAAATAGGTGATTCTGACGAAAGTCTGGGTCCCCCTTCTCCCCACCACCTCGTTCAAATTTGGGATCTTCTTTTTGGTGGTTGGTGGGTTCCTAGAGTTATTCTTTCTCAACAGATAGCATTACTTTCTTCAGTGTTTGCCAAGTGTTTGACAAGCCAGATTACATCCAGAGGTCGAGTTGTCATGACTTCTGAGAGGGGCAGGTGGGAGTTTTATTGTATCAAATGTTGCTTGAAGTTAACAGTTGAAGTGAAAGTAAACAGGTTTTGAGCACCCAGCATGGGTAGCAGCTGTGGCTGATTAAAATAAATAGGGACATAGTTGTCTATATAGATTTTGCAGAATTGGATAAGGATTAAAGAAGTCACATATTGGATTCATGTCTGATTTTTTTGCTACCCAGGGGACTGCAGCCCACCAGGCTCCTCTGTCCATGGGACTTTCCAGGCAAGAATATTGGAGTGGCTTGTCATTTCTTTCTCCAGGGGATCTTTCTGGCTCAGGGATCCAACTCGAGTCTCCTGAATTGCAGGTGGATTCTTTACCACTGAGCCATCTGGGAAGCCCCCAAAGTACTGTCTTCTCAGTTACTAGTGTCATTTTCAGAAAAAGCCTTTCAGTCCTTAGCCTAAGGGACTGTCTTCCCCATTGTGTAGCTTAGAGGTTAAAAATCAGCTCTCTTGAGCGTCAAAGACCAGGGTCCAAATCTTGGTGTTGTTGATTATAAACTGTGTCACTGACAAGATAACTTAAACTCGGAGTATCAGTTTCCTGTGAACTGATGTCTTACCTATAAAATGGGAACAATGGGTAGTGAATCATGTTGTGAGGACAACGGTTATAACAACAATAGCTAACACCACCAAGCGCTTTTCTGTGTCAGGCATTATTCCATGTGCTTTATATGTAAATAGATACATTAAATATATGTAATATATACATTTCCTCATTTAATTCTTGCTGAGTATTCTGTTTTAACTGTAGTAGGAGCTCAATATCTCCTAACCTTCCCAACTGACAGCTGGGTTCCACCCAACTTCCGATATCCAGTTGAAATCCACCTGCCTCTGAAATGCCTTTCTCGACCACTGTAGCCCGAAGAGGGAGTGTCTAGATATCTAGAAATCACCTCTGCACATCTCTCCCTCAATTGATAGCTGAGGACATTGAGGCTCAGAGAGCTTAAGCCACTTGCCCAAGGTCACTCACCAGCAGGGCGGTGGGCACCTCCCAGCCAGGAAGCTCCCTCCCTCCTTAGACTTCTCAGGTCAGCCCCACCCAGACCAGCCAGGAGGAAGGACCCTAAAAGAAAAAAAATACTGTGAAACTTTTAATAACATGTGGTCCAAAGCTGGGGAGAATAAGATGGAAAACGAAGTGCGGTTACAGATAAAACATGTTAGTTCAGGATTTTACGGCATGTGGTTTGGAGGACATGCTTGGGCTCCATGTAAATTGGATCCCAAAGTACTGACAGATGCATGGGGCAGTCCCACCCAGACTCAGGCCTGGAGGTCCACAGCTGCCTGTCAGAGCAAGACTTTTCTCAGCACTTGGAATCCATTTTCCTGTGGAAATAAAGTAGTAAGTGGTGGTTTGGTTCTCCCGCCAACCCTCCCCTTAACCCTGGCAGAGCTGGGCCTTTGCGTCAAAGGCGTTTCTTTGGAAAAATGCAGACTCCCTTCTGACATGGAATTCTGCATCAGGATGTGAAACTCTTGCCTCTTGGTGATTGCCCTCTCCCCTGAGGCCGTTCTGACCTAATGTCCGAAAGCCCACCTCCCTCCCGGGCCCCTTGGTCCGTGGGCCCAGCAGACTGGGTGTCCCTTCCACCCGGCGTGGGGAGCCAGCTGTTGTGCCTGCGTCCTCAGTCACGTCCCACTCTTTGCCACCCCATGGATTGTAGCCCCTGGGCTCCTCTGTCTGTGGAATTTCCCAGGTAAGAATACTGGAGCAGGTTGTCATCTCCTTCTCCAGGAGATCGTCCTGACCCAGGGATTGAACCCGCATCTCATGTGTTTCCTGCATTGGTAGATGGTTTCTTTGCCCCTGAGCAACAGGTGGGCATAAGTCAGGGGTCAGCTCTGGGGCTCAGTGAGGCGTCCAGACCTGAGACTAGTTGGTCTGGGAAATGCCCCTTGCAGGAGACTGGCAGGGATGGAAATGCTTCTCTGCCTAGTTGGTGTATTTTTTACATATTATTCCCCCAAATTGTTTACTTAGAATTTGAAGCAAATTACTGAGTCTTGCTGAACTTCAGGTGGGTAATTTGTTTTGTTTTAATATTTATTTACTTGGGAGCCTAGAGTCTAGGATGTGCCCTGCAGGATCTTTAGTTGTGGCATATGGGATCTAATTCCCTGACTAGAAATCGAACCCAGGCCCCCAGCACTGGGAGTGTGGCGTCTTAGCCACTGGACCACCAGGCAAGTCCCAGGTTTGTAATTTGTTGATGGTGAAAGTACTCTTTTCCAGATGCTCAACATCACTCATTATCAGAGAAATGCAAATCAAAACCACAATGAGATGTCATCTCACGCCAGTCAGAATGGCTGCTATCAAAAATGTCTATAAACAGTAAATGCTGGAGAGGGTGTGGAGAAAAGGGAACCCTCTTACACTGTTGGTGAGAATGCAAACTAGTACAGCCACTATGGAGAATAGCGTGGAGATTCCTTAAAAAACTGCCATACGACCCAGCAATCCCACTGCTGGGTATACACACTGAGGAAACCAGAATTGAAAGAGACACGTGTACCCCAGTGTTCATCACAGCACTGTTTACAATAGCCAGGACATGGAAGCAACCTAGATGTCCATCAGCAGATGAATGGATAAGGAAGCTCTGGTACATAGACACAATGGAATATTACTCTGCTATTAAAGAGAATGCATTTGAATCAAGTTCTAATGAGATGGATGAAACTGGAACCTATTATACAGAGTGAAGTAAGTCAGAAAGAAAAACACCAATACAGTATATTAATGCATATATATGGAATTCAGAAAGATGGTAACGATAACCCTATATGTGAGGCAGCAAAAGAGACACAGATGTAAAGAACAGACTTTTGGACTCTGTGGGAGAAGGCGAGGGTGGGATGATTTGAGAGAACAGCACTGAAACATGTATATTACCATATGTGAAATAGATCACCAGTCCAAGTTCAATGCATGAAACAGGGCACTCAAAGCTGGTACACTGGGACAACCCAGAGGGATGGGATGGGGAAGGAGGTAGGAGTGGGGTTCAGGATGGGGCACACATGTACATCCATGGCTGATTCATGTCAATGTATGGCAAAAACCACCACACTATTGTAAAGTAATTAGCCTCCAATTAAAATAAATTAATTAATTAAAAATACTCTTTTCCCCTCAGGGCTATTGTGAGGAGGTGAGATACAGTCCACAGAGCAGAATTTGGCTTTGGCTTAAGTGAGTGATCAGTAGCTGTCACTTGCTTTTCTAGATTCCCAAGGGTTGACGTGTCATAGTTTTTCTTCAGTAAAATAAATAACTGGATGTCATCAGCCTGTCCTTGGCATAGTGGCTAAGAGCATACATGGCTGGCTCTCAGTCCTGGTTTCACAAGAACATGGCTAGTACTTAATTTCCCTGAACCTCAGTTTCCTTGTCTTGCAATGAGGTGTCATAATCATAGGATTATTGTGAGGAGGAAATTAATGAATATATGTGTAAAGTGCTCAGATCAATGCTTGGCATTGACATTTGCCATTATTATTATCATAGTCCATATTCTTTAGAAAAGAGATTCAGTCTTCTAAGGCACAGAAAGACTAAATTCCTAGAAATATTGTGACATTAATAAATTGATTGTGATATCCAGAAAGCTTCAGCATACCTGGTTGCACTGTGAATAAGCATTATTTATATTCTTTTGATGGTCTTTGGAAGATGGTAGAGTAGGCACTGGCTCAGACTGTAAAGATTCTGCCTGCAGTGCAGGAGACCTGGGTTCAGTTCTTGGGTTGGGAAGATCCCCTGAGGAAGGGAATGGCTACTCACTTCAGCATTCCTGCCTGGGAAACCCCGTGGACAGAGGAGCCTGGCGGTCTATGGTCCATGGGGCCTCAAAGAGTCGGACATGGCTGAGCGACCTAGCACACAGAGAGTAGGTATTAATTATTCTTCCAGAGCTAAACATTCAGAACTTAGGTATAAGGAAACCTGATTAGATGGTGAAATGGTTTTCCTTGGGTTGTGTTACTAGTAAGTGATAGAGCCAAGACTATATCTTCTGAGTTTTCATGTGTTTTCCATTCATTCCTCAAGTAGTTCTCCAAGGAGTGGAACATGTCTGTGAGGATGCAGAGATTAAAGAATAAATATGTAGATTTCAACATGTCATAGCTTTTCTTACTTTCCTGGTGTCCAGCGTTTGGTTTGAACTTTAATCAGAAGTCGTTACATCAAAGGCCTCTGATAGGTTCAGTATCACCCTGAAGTTACTGATAAGGGAACCAAAAGGGGAGATGGTCTGGGTTCAGGATCCTTCAGACTATTTGCTCTTTCAATCCTCCCAATGGCCTTGCAAGGCAGGTAGTCTCCTTGCAGCCCAGAAGGAAACATCAGTTATGCAAATTGAGTACATTTGCAAAGCCAGTAGAGCCAGAGCTGAAGTGCTGGAGTTTCTTGCCATTCATTAACTGGAGCAGAATCTGCCATCCCCAAAATAGGCCACTTTGGTGTATTGATTATTTTGAACTTTGTTGTTCAGTTGCTAAGTCATGTCCGACTCTTTGCGACCCCATGGACTGGTAGCCCACCAGGCTCCTTGGTCCATAGGATTCTCCAGGCTAGAATACTGGAGCCATTCCCTTCTCCAAGGGATTGTCCTGATTCAGAGATTGAACCCAGGTCTCCTGCATTGCAGGCAGAGTCTTTACTTTCTGAGCCGCCATTTGCTCAAATTCATGTGCATGGAGTCAGTGACACTATCTAACCAGCTCATCCTCTGCAGCCCACTTATCCTTTTGCTTTCTGTCTTTCCCACCATCAGGATCTTTCCAGTAAATTGGCTCTTTGCATCAGGTGGTCAAAGTATTAGAGCCTCAGCTTCAGCATCAGTTCTTCTCATGAATATTCAGAGTTGATTTCCTTTAGGACTGACTGGTTTGATCTCCTTGAAGTCCAAGGAACTCTCAAGAGTCTTCTCCCGCATCACAGTTTTTAACGAGTTACTTTAAAAACATTCTGGCCTCCTTGTCTCCCTGAAAACTGGAACTAAATACCTCGTGTGAAAGAGATACCTAAAGAGACACAGAGATACCCTCCATACCAAAGAGGGAATAGAAGAATTCAGGGTGGAGATGGCTGTGTAAATAAACTTTACTTCTTCACTCATTTTCTACCCCAAGTCCAAACTCATTTGCCTTGTCAATTTTTAACAAGTTTACTGTTTTTTTTTTGGTCTAAAATATATATAAAAAATGTCTGTTTTGGTTACTTCTTTCAGTATCTTCTATTTATGAGCTCTTATATGTAGGAAATAAGTTTTTTTTTTTAACATTGTTGGATAGCAATTTAGTTACTAAGCCAACCAAGAACCTAGAAGGGAAGAAGGAATTAAGTTTTCTTCTCCTATACTGTGCTCTCTTGTAGTGTCACTACATATTTAGAGCTGGAGGTGTGGATCCGTAGATGAGAATCAAGCCCAGAGCATTTTGATAGGTAGTCCCTGGGGTGACTGATGAGGCAGATTCCAGTCCAGACTCATGTCTTTCATTAAAAGGAGTGGATACAGAGGATCCAGGTGCATGCCTGGGGAGTTCTAGTCCTGATACTCACTGGTTTCCAGTGGCCAATTGTCAGCTCCATTTCTAAGAACTGTGCTTTCTAGCAAGCAATAATACTCATTACAAAAAAATCCTCCAACATTTCTATTATTTAAAAATTTAAGTACACCTTCAGGTTTTTGGTTTTGTTGTGAAATTTTGTTAGACTTTATAGTCCATAACTTAATTGAACAGCCTATTTAAAATTTACTTGATTTTATTCCCTCCTGTGAGAAATGAATGAATAGCCATTGGGTGAGTCATCAAGTAATATACTTTCTAGAGCATTCCCTCTGCAATAGGAGTACTTACATTCTCAATGTTGTTTTTTAAAGTTACGTTGAGTTGATTTCTAAACGTGCATTTTATTTTGTAATGAAGATCCTTCAATGCATTAATTAGTTGCTTTTATAATCTTATAAATGAAATAACACAGCAGCCCATTTTGACTAAAAGGGCAGTACAGCTTATGGCTAAATAACCAAAATTTTTTGTGTTAATGCAAATCGATCTAATTCAAAGGAATCTGATTGTGCAATTGAGGGCAAACAGATCTTTCTTTGTTCAGTTCCCTAGGAGGTGAGGCTGATAATCTCTGCATGCAATTTAAGGCAATTATGTGTAGTTTTCAGTCTTTAGAAAGCCTGGATAAATCAGAGTCAATTTTAGTTGTACCTGTCCTCCCAGTGGCTATCATCTTGTAATAAACTTCCCACTGTGGTTTGTTCAGATATTTGCAGTGAATGCTTTCTTGCGCCTGTGCAGTACTTTGAAGGGCACCATGCCATAACTTTATGAGTGCTAGTGTGCCAAAGTCCAACCTATTTTATGAAATTCACTTGGCAGCTGTGAAGACTTGCTATTGCTCCCCCTTGCCCCCCTAACCCCCAAAGTGCTTGGAATCAGTATGTTAATGAAGACTTGATATCTCAATATGAAATTTGCACAGTGGGCGCTCCAAGGTAATGTGCCTTGGCAGTGCCCTTAATGTCTGCGTTTTTAGAGAGTGAATGACAAAGACAGGCTAGCCCAGCTCAGTGTTTTCACCATCAGGCTGCCAGGGTCTTTCTAAGGCTGGTTCATATGTTCAGTGCGCACACCCTCTGGTCTCAGTGGCCTCAGAGGTTCTCTTTGAACCCACCTCTTCTCTATCAGCCAGGTCTCCTTGTTTGTGATTTCTTAACACAATTGGGTTGGATAAAGCCCCATCACCTTTTTTTTTTTTAATTGAATGAAAGATTCTTTAAGTTCTGTAGTGCTTTACACTTTGCAAAAGTTTTATACCCATGACTTTATGTGATTCCATAATAACCCTTTCCTTCCCTACCCCTATATTCCCTCTCCCCTTTGGGACTCTGCTTTTTTTTTGTTTTATTCACTAGTTTGTTGTATTTTTTAGATTCTCCATATGATATCATATAGTGTTTGTCTTTCTCTGACTTATTTAACTTAATATAATACCCTTCAGGTCCATCCGTGTTGCTGCAAATGGCAAAATTCCGTTCTTTTATATGGCTGAGTAGTCTGTTGGTGACTTCCCTGGTGACTCAATGGTAAAGAATCCTCCTGCCAATGCAGGAGACTCGAGTTTGATTCCTGGCCTGGGAAGATCCCCTGGAGAAGGAAATGGCAACCCACTCCAGTAGTCTTACCTGGGAAATCCCATGGACAGAGGAGCCTGGTGGGCTACAGTCCATGGGATCACAGAGTCAGACATGACTTAGCCACTAAACAACAACAGTATTCTATTGTGTATGTATATATATATATATATATATATACATATGTACCACATCTTCTTTATCCTTTCGTCTACTGATGGATACTTAGGTTACTTCATACTTTGGCAGTTGTAAATAATGCCACTGTAAACATTGGGAATCCAATCATCTATGGACAAAAGACTTCAGCTTTCAAATATATCACTTTGTATAGTTCTGTGTAACACTCATTTATCAAGAGAGCATTAGGTCACTGTGGACATCACAAGAGATGTTCTTGTGGACTGCTCCCAAGTATCCTATAGTCCAGGTTTCTGGGGTCAGTCTGGTTGATTCCATTTGCCCTGGCTAGTTGTATAATGAGTGCTAAGTCGATTCAGTCATGTTGGACTCTGCAACCCTATGGACCTGCCAGGCTCCTCTGTCCATAGGTTTCTCCAGGCATGAATACTGGAGTGGGTTGCCATGCCCTGCTCCAGGGGACCTTTTCAAACCCAGGATCGAACCCCACATCTCTTACATCTCCTTCGTTGGCAGGTGGGCTCTTTACCACTAGCACCACCTGGAAAGCCCTTTAATGTATAATAGCACCTCCTTTTAATGCATCCTGATTTGGATGATAAATTATGTGATCACATTACTCATGGAACCATAGGCACCGTGTTTTAAAATAAACTGAAATGAAGGTGAGGTAAGTGACTTGCCCAGGCCCTCTGGACACTGAGTTCAGGTCAGGTTTAGGATCTGAGCGGTTTATTCTGGTCATCTCCATCACCTGCCCAGACTGCTGCCCTTTGATGGAATGACATTGCTTGGCTGATTTCTCTTCTTTGTTTTTAATACTTTTTTTTTGATGTGGGCCATTTTTTTTTTTTAGTCTTCATTGAATTTGTTGCATAATTGCCTCCGCTTTTGATAGTTTTTTGGTGTTTTGATTATGAGGCACACGAGATCCCAGCTCCCTGACCAGGGATCAAACCCTCACCCTCAAATTGCAATGCCAATTCCCAACCACTGGACCGCCAGGGAAGTCCCTGGTTTCTCTTTTTAACTTCCACATCAAGGAACCCTCTCAGAAAGGTCTTTGGCATTTGTCATTAATTTTAGTGGGAAAAATACACTACTCATTTTAAAATCATGAAAAATGCATACACAGAAGAGTCTCTACAAAATGTAAGCATGGCTTCAATGATGATAGTGAAATTGTCTTAGGGACAGACAGCAGGTAGGAACCTGGGACTGGGGTGGGGATATGATGACCTGGGGAGGTACAAGGGCTGATGCAAACAGTTTCTGTCTTGAGTTAGCAGTGCATGCACAGATAGGTATGCATTTGTCAGAACTCATCACACTCTACATGTAAAAAGGTTGTGTTTTGTTATATACAAATTGTACCTCAATAAGGTAGACTAGAAATGCTTCTGTGAGCTCTTATCCAACTTGAGAAGTAGAACAACCAATTCCTCTTTAGCTCTCTGCTTGCTGCACTATCCCTTAATAACGAGCTGTTTCATTTTTTTTTTTTTTGACTTTTCAATGTTTTTACTTTTTTTTTTTTTTTTAATGTGGAACATTTTAAAAGTCTTTATTGGGCTTCCCTTGTGGCTCAGCTGGTAAAGAATCTGTCTGCAATGTGGAAGACCTTTGTTTGATCCCTGGGTTGGGAAGATCCCCTGGAGAAGGGAAAGGCTAACCACTCCAGTATTCTGGGCTGAAGAATTCCATAAGCTGTATAGTCCATGGGGTCACAAAAAGTCGGACATGACTGGTCAACTTTTACTTGCATCTTCATTGAGTTTGTTACAGCGTTGTTTCTGTTTTATGTTTTGGTTTTTTGGCCAAGAGGCATGTGGGATCTTAGCTACCCGACCAGGGATCAGTCTTGCACCCTCTGCATTGGAAGGCAAAGCCTTAACGTCTGGGCAACCAGGGCAGTCCCGACAAGCTGTTTTAAAACACAGAATAACTGGAGCTTTATGGCTGAATTCTTGCCTAATGTTCGAAGACTGATATTTCTCTATTAGTGGCCAGATTCTTTGACCTTCATTTTCTTTATTTTGAAACAGCTGATTCACTGTCAATGTGCTGTGCTGCTGCGCTTAGTGGCTCAGTCGTGTCTGATTCTTTGCGACCCCATGGACTGTAGCCCTCCAGGCTCCTCTGTCCGTGGAATTCTCCAGGCAAGAATACTGGAGTGGGTAGCCTGTCCCTTCTCCAGGGGGTCTTCTCCACTCTCCTGCATTGCAGGTGGATTGTTTACCAGCTGAGCTACCGGGGAAGCCCAACTGTCCACGTAGTCACAAGAAATCAAATATTCTAATTCTCTTTATGAGTGGCATTTTAGTTTATTGATAGGAAAAAAACTGAAAACTGAGCTGACCTTCCAGGCATCCCCAGGATGGCTCTGGCTAACGAAGTCCAGGATCTCAGAGCACTGCTGTGCACCTGTTAGGTGCCAGGCACCCTGCAGACCTGATCTCATTCTTCCCCTTGGCCTTCAGGAAAGATGTTGTTTACCTTGCATTTTGTGGAGCACAGATACCAAGATCCAGAGATGCTCAGCAGCTTGCCCAGGATTCTAGAAGCCAGGGTGTAACTCGTCCACCAGACTTTAAAAGTGTTTGCCATTCCCACTAAGCACACTATCATTAGAAATAACTGCCTTTTACTGGGGAAAGCGGAGTCTTTTGGCGAGCTCCGTGCTTGTCTCCTGGAGCCTGGGACCCTGTGATGATGTATCACCTGCAGCCTTCCTTTTTGACAGCCCTGAGCCGGCTTGCTCCCCACCCCGCGTCCTTCGCCTCCTTCGCGGCTCTCTCCCTGCAGAGCTCCCATGTTATCTGCCTCTGGGATCCAGCGTGCCACTCCTCACCCACCGGGTTTCCCCTCACCCTCCTCACCAGTCTTTGTGGCTTCAGCTGCCTCTGTCTCAGTCCCCATATGTTTCAGGTTTAGCACCTCTATTTTGCCTTTGATCTTGGCTTCCCTTTACTCCTGGAGAAAGAAATGGCAACTCACTCTAGTATTCTTGCCTGGAGAAACCCATGGACAGAGGAGCCTGGCAGGCTACAGCCCATGGGGTTGCAAAGAGTCAGACATGATTGATTATCACTCCCTCCCTTCCTTTCCTCTCTGCATGTGCCAAACAAAATACAACAGAAAACAGAACAATCAAAAAATCAGATTCCAGATTTCCAGTCCCTGTCAGTCACCCCACAGTCTTAACACCTGCCTCTTCTGTGATGTCCGCAGCCATGGCCCCCCTCTCCCCATTCACCACTGGCTTTTCTGTACTTTAGGCTTTTGGTACAAGTGATTGAATTGATCCTTAGTTGTTCTTTAACTTCATGTCCTTTCTCTCCAGTTACTGATAACAACAAGAAGAATGATAAACCTTTTTTTTTTTTTTGAGTCAGGTATTGTATTAAGTATTTCTCTCATTTAATCCCCCAAGTAATCTTAGGATGTAAGATGCATTCTCCCTGTTTCACAGATTAGAAAATCGAGGCTCAGAAAAAAATAGCCGCCCATAACTTCTAAGCGGAGAAAAGTAAACAAAAGGGTTAGTTGCTCAGTTGTGTCTGACTCCTTGTGACCCCATGGACTGTAGTCCGCCAGGCTCCTCTGTCCATGGAATTTCCAAGAATACTGGCGTGGGTAGCCTTTCCCTTCTCCAGGGGATCTGCCAGACCCAGGGATCAAAGCTGGGTCTCCTGCATTATAGGCTGATTCTTTACCATCTGAGCCACTAGGGAAACCCAGAAACTGGGAATTCAAATCCAGTTTGACTTATGTGGTCCCATTTTATCCTTTAGTGACCCCTCAAAAATTCCTTGATGAGCATAGAAAAGAAAGAAAATGGAGGACTCTTATTGTGCCTCTAGTATGGCATGTCCTAGAGGTGGCTTACTGTATTATTCTCAAGCTAAAAATTAGATACTGTGGTCTCCAAAAACTGAGGCTCAGTTTAAATAATTTCCTCAAGGTCAAAGAGCTAATAAGTGATACATCAAAATTAGAGCAGGTCTTTGGTCCCCTAGAAATACCACCTCTGTGCATGACGAACTCCTACTGTATGTCCCGTTTTTATTCTCTGCAGGACCTAGCCTAGTGCTGGATGTTACTGAAATTTTTTGATTAGATTGATTGACCTAAAGCAGTGTTTCCTTTTATTCTGTTAGAAAGGAGCATGTGGGAAATAGTCCACTGGGGGAAGAGTAGAACCTGCAAGGAATGTTAGTTTTAGAGAAGGGACAGTGTCATAACAAAGGTGAGGCAGAATAGCTTCTCAAATGGCATATAGATTCTCAAATGGCAACTATAGAATTTTGTTTATCTCAAGAGACTGATGTTAAATGTTCCTGAATTTTACCCTAGTGGAGCAGGATTGTCCGAAATTAAAGGAGGGGAGAGAACAATTTCATATTTCTGTTCTGATTTTTTTTTCTTTTTTAAAAACAGGTTTATTTGAGATGTAACTCAAATTCCATACAATTCCACTCCTTTAAAGAGTATAATCAGTGGTGTCTGGCATATTCAGAGTTGTGACGCTATGAGCACAATTTTCAAATATCTTCATCACCCCCGAAGAAACCCTGTATCCACTAGCAGTCACTCCGCATTCCTCCCAGGTCCATCCCCACCAGCCCGAGGCAACCAACCACTAGTCTGTGATAGTGAATTTTGCCTCTTCTGGACGTTTCATAAGATGGAATCATACAGTCCGTGTTCTTTTGAGACTGACTTGCACTGAGCATCATGTTTTCAAGGTCATCCACATGTATCATCACATCATTCCTTTTTATTGTGGAATAATATTATATTATGTGCGTACACCACACGGATGACAGTCTTCAGCTGATGGATACTTTACTTGTTTCCCACTTCTTGCTGTTGTGAGTAACACTGCTGTGAACAGTTGTGCACAAGGTTTTGTCCGGAAGATCCTGTGTTGTTAGCTTTCTCTAATCAGCTGACTTCCTGCCCTTCTCAAGTACAGAATTAAATGCTAGTGGCCAGTTACCCTGGTTTCTTTCACTGGTAGATTCGGAGACTATTGAAATTCTCCCTAGAGTTCACCTTTCAAATTAATTAACAATTAAAAAACTAAACAAGAAAGGATCCATTTATGTTCTAAAAATATGTTACAATATGTTAGAATTTTGTTGATCAAAACACGCAGCCTCTGACTACCCAGTACATCTTGTACGTCTTGTGGTTAGTTCTCATTTGTTTGGGGCTTCCCTGGTGGCTCAGATGGCAAAGAATCTGCCTGCAGATCCCCTGCAGCGGGGAATGGCCAAAGCTTTTAGCCTCTTGGTATTAACATAAGTAATCCAGTGGGCAGAGGACAGGTCTGCAGCAGATGTAGCTCCTGGGACTTGGAGTTTGTCCTCCACGTTTGTTTTTGTCAGCAGCTTCTGCTTTCTGCTGACTGTGCTGCATGCCAAGGGCACAGTTGGTGGTGGTATTCACAGAGATGTGTGTTAGCGTGAGGGACAGAGGAGACTCAAGTGTGGCCTCTTGAGTGATGGGCACCCGATCTGCCCTCCACACATGGCCCTTTGTGCTCTCGGTAACTGGAGAAATGCTGGCTGTGTCACTGGGTTTTCTCCAAGCCTGCTAGGGGTGGTATCTCCCAGGGCTGGATGTGAGCTTCTTAGAATTGTATGTGATGGGCAGACTCTTCCATAATGAACCGCCAAGGGCTCACATCATCATGTCTTTGTCACTGGCTTCCATCTCTTGCTTGCTGTGACCCTGCATGAGGTTTAAAACGATTATGGCTGTTTTAGGCAAAGATCAAGGTCAAATCCATGCTCTGTAAGTTACTAGTTGGGTGACTTGGGGCCAATTCTGAGCTCTGATTTTTCATCTGTCAAGGGAAAATACTAAAACTTATCTCCTGGGGTTGCTGTGATGATTCAAAGAACGAATTCTCAATACATGGTACTTGGCGTGTGTGTGTGTGTGTGACATTAGTAGTAGCTGTGTTTTGAGCTGTGGTGGCCCCACTGGAGGAGCTATTTTTAGACAAGAGTGATCTGCTCACTGCCTCCACCCCCCATCCGAGCTGGGGACCTGCATCTGTCTCTGTCACTAGTCTGGGAACATACCTCTTGGCTGATACAACCTCTCTTCTGCCAGTCCTCCGAGTCCTCTTTGCACACAGCCCAGGCAGTGCCTGGGGACTCCCCGCTGTACTCAGGGTGTCAGTGGCATTGCCCCGCCTGGTGCTGGCTGCTTGTTGATGGAAGGACTTGGACTGTCTTCACTTGGCTGCCTGGGTAGCTACAGCTGCTCCGAGGCAGTGGTCCCCTAACCACATACATTTATCATCTTATTTGAGCCATCCGGGGACTCCAGGCAGTACTCCTGTAAGCTCTGGGACTTTAATTTGAGAACCGGCGTGGGCTGTGGCATGGTGCCTTAGCTCTTGGTGAAGATAAAATGGGAGGGAAAGAGGAAGGGAGTGAGGGAGGGAGGGAGGGAGGGAGGGAGAGAGGGTGATGTAAAGGCCAGTTCCGTTTAGAAATATGAACATCTTGGGGTGAAGATGCTTGATCCGCAGGGATATTGTTTGGAAAACATATTTATGAGCGTTATTTTCATTACATCGACTAAAGGAAAAGAGTAAAATCTTCTCGACCTTTGGGGCAGTGCAGGAGGCCGAATGAGAAGGCGGTGTACTGAACTGAGGGTGAACTGAGGCAGTAAAACTCCGCAAGGACTTTAAAAGGCTTTTTAAGTTTTTTTTGTTGTTGGTTTTGTTTTTTTTGCCGGGCCCACCGCATTATGAGATCTTAGTTCTGGGACCAGGGAACGAACCTGTATCCAAGAAATGCTGAGCTATTTTCTTCATGCATTCATCCGGCAAGTGTTTGTTATGCAGCGTATGTGGGCTGAGGAGGACATGTGGGCTGTGGAGGGGCTGGTCCCTTCCTCCTGCTTGTGTTCCTGTGTGATGAGAACAGCGGCCCGAACCGTGACTTGAACCTCACGGCGACGTTGACGTTCCTGCTCTTCCACCTCCTGGTCTGGTGACCTCGGGCAAGTTCCATAATCCCTCTCTGCCCCCGTTTCCTCATCTGTATCTAGAAATGATAATAGCACCTATTTCAGAGGGAGTGAAACATGTAAGTACTTAGAGCAGTGCCTGGCATGAGGAAGAATCACTGTTAGTTATCATTTGAATCTTATTTATTTGTTCCTTCTTTCTTATCATTCCCTCACTGTCATCAAATTCAGGAAGTGACTTTGTTTTTCTTTTTCTGTTGTAACTAGTGTCCCTAGGTCCCAGGATCCCTGAGGTGAAGTGAAAGTGTTAGTTGCTCAGTCGTGTCCGACTCTGCGACCCCATGGACTGTAGCCCGCCAGCCTCCTCTGTCCATGGAATTCTCCAGGCAAGAATAATGGAGTGGGTTGCCATTTCCTTCTCCAGGAGATCTTCCCAACCCAGGGATCAAACCCTGGGTCTCCTGCATTGTGGGCAGATTCTTTTCCAGCTGAGACACCGAGGAAGCCCCATATAACTATATATTGCAACTAGCTGGAATTTATTGTGGCTACAGGTCCATGGGATTCCCCAGGGAAAAACACTGGAGTGGGTTGCCCATGGTAGGAGCTTAGTAAATATTCGAGCTCAAGAAATGAGTGAATGGAGTAATGAGAGAACACTGGGCTGGGCTGGATGTTCCATCTATACCAGTGAACCACCTGTGGTACTGGTCTTCACGGAGCTGGGGGTTGGTATAGTGAAGGGGAAGTTGGAGATGTATAATAACAGGTGGGGACAGGGGGCATGCAGGCTGAGGCCCAGGTGGACTAGTTTGGATTATGTGGTCACGGAGGAAGTAGCATCTTCAGACTGTGTTGCGAATGGCTCAGTGGTAAAGAATCTGCCAGTGATGCAGGAGACCTAGGTTCAATCTCTGGGTCCAGAAGATCCCCTGGAGGAGGGCATGGCAACCCACTCCAGTATTCTTGCCTGGGAAATCCCATGGACAGAGGAGTCTGGCAGGCTATAGTTCATGGGGTCACAGACACGACTTAGGGACCGAGCACGCAGGCACGCATGCATTGTTGACTAATAAACGGGACCTCATTTTCCCTTCCTCCATGTAGAGACCTAAAATAATCATTTGTGGGTTCCTTTCCTGACTTTTAAAGCATTTCTACTCAATTATTCCCTCTCTTCAAATAGATGAACTATTATCTGCATGTTCTAAAGTTTTTAAAAGGATAGCAAACAAGCTTTTATGATTTAAGAAATTTTAAAAAGTCACCCCGTGTAACTGAAAACTGATTATGAAACACTCACTCGTTTACTTTTGGTTGCTTGGAATTAGTTTTTTTTTTTTTTCTATTTTGGTATACGAGGTATTTGTTGGTTTTCCTTTATCTTTCCTTTGTCTGTTTGGATAAATTCAGCTAGCAAAATTCTTTCTGGGTGCAGTAATAATAAAGATTTTGCTTAGTCTTAGGGTGAAGTTTACATTAGATATTTACAAGTACATTCTTTTTTTTTAGAATTTAAATTTTTTAATTTATTTTTGGCTGCGTTGGGTCTTCATCACTGTTCTACCTTTTTCTCTAGTTGCAGTGAGTGGGCTTCTCATTGCAGTGGCTTCTCTTATTGTGGAACACAGGCTTTAGGCTAGCAGGCTGCGGTAGTTGTGGCGCATGGATTTAGTTGTCCCGCAGCATGTGAAATCTTCCCAGACCAGGGATCAAACCCATGTCCCCTGCACTGGCAGGTGGATTCTTACCCACTGGACCACTAGGAAAGCCCACAAGTACATTCTTGAATGTTAGCATTAAAGGTTCTTTTGGCCAATGGATAGTGAGACAACTGAAAAAATTAAACCAAAATATGCCTGATGGGAAGGAACCATCTTCTTTTATGAGATGGGAATCCTCATTAGGGTGGACTCTTTTATTCCTGTCCTACCTTGGGAATGACTGACTGTGGGCAGCAGAGAATCCGTAGAAGCGCTGTCTCCATGCTGCGTCTCCATCACCGCCAGCAAGAGGGATGGAATTCTCTGCTGCAGTCAGCACTCTTGTAGGTTTGGAGGCTAGCTTCAGCTCTGCACGACAAACTTTGGTGAAGACCAACCATTGTATGGCTGAGCTTCTTGCAAGCAGGAGATGTGTGTGCAGTTAAGAACTGTGCTGGGGAGGGCTTTTCATTCATCTGCTCTGCACACAGAAGGTTCTCCAAGCTGAAGGAGACATTGCTCTGTAGCACAGACCTGCAAAACAGAAAGCTGTGCATGTGTGTGTTTGGGAGGCAGGTACAGAGCCATCTCTGTCCGGCATGTAAAAATCATCAGACAGGGATTTTCAAAGTTTTGCCCAGGGCTGGTGGTTTTCAGCTTCTTGTGTTGACTATCAGCAAAGTTTCTTGAACCCTGCCCAATGCCTTGGAACAATTGCAGATCAGTTTGTGCTCAGGGAGTCCATATAAATTGAATCAAAAGATTGGATCCATTTAAATGGAAAGATACAGAAACCATTGCCCGGTCTATATTTAGGTAAATTTATATTTAGATATTTATATTTTCTCTCTCTCTCTCTCTATTTACATTTTTCTTGAAATGCCTGCAGGAACCCCTTCTGGCTGAAATTAGAGAATGAAGCTGACTACTGAGCCCTTGAGCTCATGCCTCTGGTGAGATAGCAGGAAATCTGCTGGGGAGTTCAGAGGGCACGAGGATAATTAGCAGAAGTTGAAGGAGGAAAACCCCCGTGATACAGAACAGTATGACATCTGAAAGTAACGATTATTTGACTTGGGAATGCATTTTTATTTTTGGCAGTGGATTTGCCTCCCATGTTCAGCCCGGACAAACATTGGAATTAGTCCGCATTCCTGAAGCACATGCTGATCGCGTGCACAGACTCTTTGCAACCCTATGGTCTATATTCTGCCAGGCTCCTCTGTCCATGGGATTCTCCAGGCAAGGATACTGGAGTGGGTTGCCACGCCGTCCTCCAAGGGGTCTTCCCAACCCAGGGATCGAACCCCCTGTCTCCTGCGTCGCAGGCAGATTCTTTACCACTGCCCACATGGGAAGCCCTTACGTTGATTTTGGCTGAAGTCTGAGGCATGCCAGTGACCAGGGGAAGTAACTTCTCCCTAAGCCAGAGAAATGAGAACTGAAAGGCATTTTCAGCGAGGTTCTCATGCACAGCAGCTTGTTTAATAATAGTGCTTCCTTAGTGTCGTCTTTAAATGAGAACATTGTTTTTCTTCTTCTGTAGGATTCAGGTTATCACTGCAAAACTTGTTAGAATTCCTCAGTGATCAGTCAGTTCAGTTGCTCAGTCATGTCTGACTCTGCAACCCCATGAACTGCAGCACGCCAGGCCTCCCTGTCCATCACCAACTCCTGGAGTCCACCCAAACCCATGTCCATTGAGTCGGTGATGCCATCCAGCTATCTCATCCTCTGTCGTCCCCTTCTCCTCCTGTCCCCATTCCTTCCCAGCATCAGGGTCTTTTCCAGTGAGTCAGCTCTTTGCATCAGGTGGCCACGGTACTGGAGTTTCAGCTTCAACATCAGTCCTTCCAATGAACACCCAGGACTGATCTCCTTTAGGATGGACTGGTTGGATCTCCTTGCAGTCCAAGGGACTCTCAAGAGTCTTCTCCAACACCACAGTTCAAAAGCATCAATTCTTCGCCACTCAGCTTTCTTCACCATCCAAATCTCACATCCGTACATGACCACTGGAAAAACCATGACTAGATGGACCTTTTTTGACAAAGTACTGTCTCTGCTTTTTCATATGCTGTCTAGGTTGGTCATAACTTTCCTTCCGAGGAGTAAGCGTCTTTTAATTCCATGGCTGCAATCACCATCTGCAGTGATTTTGGAGCCCAGAAAAATAAAGTCAGCCACTGTTTCCCCATCTGTTTGCCATGAAGTGATGGGACTGGATGCCATGATCTTAGTTTTCTGAATGTAGAGCTCCCCCGTGATAGATTACTGTAAATGCCCTTCTGATAACCTGGGAGTCATGGTTGGTGTTGAACTCAACAGGAATCATCACATTCTTTTATGCTTATTCTCTATATTTTGAGACCCAAGAGGGTTTTCACTACATGGTCACAAGGCTGCTGTCAGTTAGAGCTCTGAGGTTTTTTTTTTTTTTTTGGTGGGGGAGGAGGACCTCCTTTTTTTTTTTAATTATTCAAAATGGATCAGACTTCCTGGTTTTCCTGCCTGCTCCCCTCCTTGCCTCATTCCCGATCTCTCTCAGAGCTCTGAGTTTTAAAAGGTTGTCAAGCTTCCCAGGTCACTCAGATGGTAAAGAATCTGCCTGCAATGTAGGAGACCTGGGTTTGATCCCTGGGTCTGGAAGATCCCCTGGAGGAGGGCATGGCCACCCACTCCAGTATTCTTGCCTGGAGAATCACATGACAGAGGAGCCTCGCTGGCCACAGCCATCGGGTCGCAAAGAGTCAGACACGAATGAGTGACTAACACTTTTACTTTCAAGTTTGGAAAAGTTGGGGAGCAGCCTGCTGGTTCTCTACTTCCTCAAACCAGGATGAGAGGCTCCTCCACTGGTCCCATTGAATTCCGTACTTACCCTTTATCATATATATAAATACACACACCCCCCTTTGTTCCCCTTCTCTGTGTGTTTCTTTGTCCCAACATCTCAGCCAAGTGCCAGGCCCACACAGGCATTTGTGTCGGTTTTCTGTTGCTTCATAAGAAGTTGCCACAAAAACATAGTGGCTGAAAACAGCATAGACCTATTATCTCACAGCCTCCCTGAGTCGGGAGTTAGGGCACGCTTTGCGAGGTCCTCCGCTCAGGGTCCAACAGGAGTGTCATCAAGGTATTGTCTGCGGCTGCTCTCACCTGAGTCTCCGACTCATCTTCCAGGTTCATGAGGTTATTAGCAGAATTCAGTTCCTTGAGGCTGCAGAACTGTAGAACTCATGGTGGCTTTTTTTTTTTTTTTAGAGAGGCACTTCTCTGGTGGCGCAGTGACTCATACTCCGTGCTTCCAATATTGGGGGTTCCGGTTCGTTCCCTCATTTCGAAACTAGATTGCACATGCCACCACTAAAAATTTGCATGCCACAACTAAAAAAGATCCTGTGTGCGGCAATGGAGATTGAAGATCCCATGTGCTGCATCCACGACCCTGCCCAGCTGAAGAAATAAATGCAAATAAATAAATAAACATTAGGGGGAAAAGGGTCCAAGTCTCTGTTTTAAAGCCATCACCTGTTTAGGACAGGCCACTCTGGATTACCTTCCAGTCGATGAATTCAAAGTCGACTGTTTCACTTTTGCAAAATCCCTTTGCTCAATAAATTAACATAATCCTGAGAGTGATATTCATCTTTTTCATGAGCCCTACCCACATTCGAAGGGAGAGGCTTATACAGGGTATATACATTACAGGGTGGGTGGGACAGATACATTGGGGGCCACAGGTGGCATTAGTGATAAAGAACCTGCCTGCCAATGCAGGAGACATAAGGGACTCAAGTTCGATTCCTGGGTTAGGAAAATTCGCTGGTGGAGGGCATGGCAAGCCACTCTAGTATCCTTGCCTAGAGAATCTCTTGGACAGAGGAACCTGGCTGGCTACCGTCCATAGGGTCTCAAAGAGTCAGACACGACTGAAACGACTTAGCATGTACGCATCTTAAAGTTCTACCTGCCTGAATGCTCAATAATGTTGAAAGAATAAATGAATAAATTCTGATTGGTAGCAACACAGCAAGCAGCTTATGGTAGAATGAATGAGAAAGCAATGAATTCCTTATTGCAAAATGCAGTGGCAAGAAGTTTCATTACCACTCGTGTGAACTGTTTCCTGGGACTATAAAGGCAGAAGCGGAAGAGAGGAAACAGCCAGAAAGGAAGGAAGGAAAAGGAGAGGAAGAAGGAAGCCACATCTTGGGCTGATTTCAGATGGCGGTTTCAGGAGCTCTATCTATCCTCCCGGCTGCTGACATTGAAAGTGGGTCAGAGACCAAGGGCTCTGGGTCTCCCCTCGCTTCTGCTCCCTGGCACCGTCGCTGTGCACGGAGAAGTGTGAGAGCACACCCAGTAAAGGGAAGCCCCTTCAAGTTGGCCTTTCGTTTCCAGAGATCAAGTCTCTGCCTTTTGCTGAAATGAAAACCTAGTGTGAGTCTTCCGGGGCTTCCCAGGTGCTAAAGAACCCGTCTGCCAGTGCAGGAGACAGAAGAGACACGAGTTTGATCCCTGGGTCGGGAAGATCCCCTGGAGGAGGGCATGGCAACCCATTCTAGTATTCTTGCCGAGAGAATCTCGGACATGACTCAAGCGACTTCACGCTCGCACGTGAGTCTTTCTCTGATCCCCTCTGACCGCATGCCCATGCTCTTCTTGTTGTTTAGTCCCTAAGTTGTGTTCAACTCTTTTGCGACCCATGGATTGTAGCCTGCCAGGCTCCTCCATCCATGGAATTTTCTAGACAAGAATACTGGAGTGGGTTGCCATTTCCTCCTCCTGGGAATCTTGCTGAGCCAGGGATCGAATCCGCATCTCCTGCATTGACAGGCGGATTCTTTATCATCTGAGTGACGGGGGAAGGCCACGTACATGCTGTCTCCCCTTGGAATCTCCGGGCGGTGAGATGCATTAGGTGTGGAAAGAAAGCTTTCCCTTCAGATCTCCTGGCTTCATTTCGGATCAGTTGCCTGTAAGAAATCACACTGAACCGTGGTCGTCTGTGTTTAATTTGGGAGAGCACGAAGGGTGTGTGCTGTGTGGTACACACGCAGTGTAAGAGTCTCCATGACCTAACACCGCTCTGCCCAGCCTTAGAAGCTTCCCCTGCAGACAATGGCCCTGCTTCCCTGACAGTTCCCAGGCGTGGGTGCCACCTTGTGTAAACACGGCTGCTTTTAGTGCCTGCAGAAGCTAAAGGATGACACATTAATAACAGCTGGAGGATCTCATTCAAATTCGGAGGAAAATACATGAAGGCTAGAGCCTGGTAATGTCCAAACAGTGAGTCTTTGTTTCATCTGATTAACAATCGGATACATTCTGAGTGCTTTTCTGGATGGTAAGAACCAGCATTTCTGTTGGAAAGATCACGTCATTCTTCTTCATGATAACCTACCCCTGTTTTTCAACTCTCCTTTCCCTTCCAACATTAAAATGTCAGTCCTTTGGACTCCCTTGAGAACTGAAGTAGTTGTGGCTGGTCCCCACAAGCTGGGGCAGAATTAGCAGTCACTCGGTTGGCTTTGGGAACGTCTGGAGTATGCAGTCAGATGCTAACATCCTGGGAGCTGGAAGCATAGGGCTTGGCCCTCCTGCCAGAAAGGAAGCACACTCTGGGGGAGCTCCCCAGGGAGAAGGGGTTGGCACTTTCACTTTTATTAGTGATTTTAATCGAGGGAGCCACACTGCACCCTCCCAACTCTGCAGGGACCAAACCCTAATGCTGGCCAAAATGCCCTTGTTCATGAGCATGCTGAGACATTTTCCCTAGGATGAAGGTGGGGGACTTGCCCTGTGCAGGAGAAGCACTGCGTTTTCAAGAATTTGTATGTAAAACTTAGAATGAAAAACAAAATACACCAAAGGACTGTTCTCTTGAAACCCTGGTCTGGTTGACTCAGATGAACAGGAATGTTGTTGTATGCTTGCCTGCAGCATCTGATTATGGGCTGAGTTTGCAGCCCGAATGGCCACCGATGTGGACCTGCAGAGCACAGCTTAACTGGCAGCCCTCATCAGTGTTCATTTCTTTAGCTCATCAGAGAAGTATTTATCACTATGGAAAGTGACTATACATGTAGAACTCCATGGAACAAGATGTCAGTCTCAGATGGGTTGATATGCCCTATATCTTTTTGCCTATGGTAGTTTTTTTCTTTCTTGGTAACAGTTTTTTCACATATGCCAACTTTTAGCTAATGGGAAAGAAAGTTATTTACCCTTTCTGGCCAACTTGAGTAGAGGGTAGGGTCGGCTCCTTTTCTGGGGCTTATCGTTATGGATCTGATGATGTGATCAATAAGGAGGTAATCACACCTCCACAGGCTAACAAAGTAGATAATTTGTACTTTCCTCCCTAAATTATCTTTTCACCACGTTCATATATTTCACAGTTAATTTTTCTGTAGGTTCATCCAAAGACAGTTGCCTGCTAGTTTGTCCCTTTTGTACCGAAGCAATGTGAATATTGGAATAATGGTCAGTTAAAGAAGATCCAGTTTCAGAAACAGCTGTCCAGTTGGTCATCATCTGGCAACTTAAAATGCAAAAGTATGAGGTGCTTGATCTTAAGATGCTCAGCATCAAGGAGAGAATGTGGAGAAAAGGGAACCCTTTTGTACTGTTGGTGGGAATGTAAATTGATACAGTCACTGTGGAGAACAGAATGGAGAGTCCTTAAAAAACCAAACATAGTGGTACCATATGACCCAGCAAACCCATAGAGAAAAACCGCCATTCCAAAAGACACGTGCAACCCAGTGTTCATTGCAGCTCTATTTACAGTAGCCAGGATCTGTATCAACCTAAAGCCTATCAGTAGAGGACTGGATACAGAAGGCATGGTTCATACACACAATGGAGTATTACCGAGCCATAAGACGGAGTGAAATTGGGTTATTTGTAGAGGTGTGGATGGACCTGGAGACCGTCATACAGAGCGAATGAGTCAGAAGGAGGAAAACAAGCATCGCATGTTAACGCATGCGTGTGGAATCTGGAGAAATGGTACTGATGATCTTATTTGCAAAGCAGAAATAGACACACAGACATAGAGCGCAAACAAGCCTGGATGCCAGCTGGGAAGAAGGAGGGCAGAGGGATGAATTGGGAGATTTGGACTGACATACATACGTATGTACACTGCTGGTACCATGTATAAACTAGATATTTAATGAGAACCTAGTGTACCGCACAGGGAACTCTGCTCAGTGCTCGGAGGGGACCTCGATGGGAAGGAAATCAACAAAGAGGGGGGTATGTGTACATGTAGCTGATGCACTTTGCTGTGCAGCAGAAACTGACATACTATTGTGAAACAACTGTATGCTAATAAAAATTAATAATAAAGAATGTGGTAACGTTGTTAATCTTGTGGGGCTTCAGGGTAATTTGAGAAGACTCAGCAGTCTGTACCTGGGCAAGGCAGGTCTGGAAAGAGGCTTCACCAAGCAGTGAAACCTCTCAGGCAAGTGGGGTGGGCCAGTGAAGCTCCTGGAGCATTTTGGCATGAACATCTGTTTGTGTTTCTAACTCAAGGCCTTTTTATAGCATTTGTTTCCCTGCCAGGCCCTCCTCCAACTGCCTCCAACTTAAAAAAAAAAAAAAAATCAAGTCCCATCTAACTGCCATTCTTGTTTGATTGTGGGTTAGCGCTGGAAAAGCTTTATAGGACTGTTTTCAATGAAGGAGTTTTAAAACTCATTGTATCACTTGTCATCAAATTATAAGCTGACCCTCGACAGTATCTAAAGTTCTTAAATCATTGAAAGAGCTTCAGTTATTTCACTCTTCCTTAGAGGGCTCTTCACTTCTTACCTCTTTCCCAGAATTGTGTTTTTAGAGCAAAGAGGTGAAATTATCCGAAGTGTAATTTGCAATTTGCATCCTACGTGACGGTTGGGATAACACTAGCTAACTGCTAAGAAAAAAGCGCAACCCATTGTCTTCTTGTAACGCCAGTCTGTACTGTTAGAATACCCTGCTTTCTGTTTCAGGGGGTACTAACATTGGAACTAACAGGGGGGACTTTTTGGCCTGGCGCAAATCTGTAAAATTGGTAAATCACCTGTTACTTCACCTTTTGAAGTGAGGCTTGTTAGACGAACTTGTTTGTGAGACCTGAAAAAGAAGTCCCTTTGCGTTTTGCTATTTTTGATTCTATAACATGAGTTAATCAGTGCTGACCTGGTGATAAAGGTACTGTTGCCTGTCCAACTTTACTGATGTGCAGGGCAGATTGAAGTGGAAAAGCTAAAATGTATGGGGATGAGAGCAGACGTGACAGAGTTTTGGGGACAAAGTTATTTTTACCAAAAAAGAGCAGAGTGCAAAAAGAATTGATAAGAGTTTTGTAGTTTTTAGCACTGTGTCAGTTCTGATGAAGCTCTAGGAAAGGGAATTTATGTACAAGGGCTGATTCTGGGCCTATTTATTATTATTCTTAATAATAGCAGCAGTAGTATTTTCATGACACTTGGGATACTGAGATGTGTAGCTGAAATCCATCCTCATGTTAATAGGTGCATCCCTGGTAAGCATCTAAGAAGCATGGGCTTTGCTTAATGAAGTAAAGGAAAACACAGCCCGCGTGGCACTGTTTGTTGTACCAGAAAGTGGATTCATGTGTCAGCTCCCTGCTGACATTTAGCATCTTCCCGGTGGGGCTGTGTTTGCTTCTTTGGTCTCCTGATTCTCTCATTGTCTCAGTGAACCCCACTGCAGCTCAGGACCTTTTACTTCCTTCCCCCCAATCCCCATCCCAGCCTCCCAATCTTCTAGGGGCAGAATGGAATACAGTTTGTGTGTGTGTGTGTGTGTGTGTGTGTGTGTGTGTGTGTATGTGTTTAAGCTGTGCCATGCAGTGTGCAAGATCTTAGTTCCCCAATCAGGGATCGAACCCATGCTCCCTGTGGTGGAAGCATGGAGTCTTCACCACTGGACCACCAAGGCAGTCCCTAGAATACAATGTTAACTGTGGCTCTGAAGCATCTGCAATGTAGGAGAGGCAGGTTCGATCCCTGGGTCGGGAAGATCCCCTGGAGAAGGAAATAGCAACACACTCCAGTACTCTTGCCTGGAAAATTTCATGGATGGAGGAGCCTGGTAGGCTACAGTCCATGGAGTCGCAAAGAGTCGGACACGACTGAGCAACTAACACTTCCCTTCACTGAAGCATCTGTGGGAAAGTGTGGGAAGGCCAAGGACAGAATGGAAGGCAAGGCAACAGTAACAACAGCAGCAAAAGGGATGTGGGAGCTGGGGTAAAGGAAATGGAGCACGGAGGACTTGGAGGTGGGGATTAAGAGAGTGGTGACAAGTTGCTCAGTCATGTCCAATTCCACTTTGATCCAAGCCAGAGACCATCCAGTGACTGTGTCCCGCCATCTCAAGGACTGTTCTGCCACAGATTCTCCAAGGATGGATCTTTTTTTTTTTTAATTAATTAGCTTTTCCCCCCCAAATGTAAACTTTTTGTTTGGTATTGGGGTATAGCTGGTTAACAATGTTGTGGTAGTTTCAGGTGGACAGCGAAGGGACACAGCTATACATAAACATCCAAGGATGGATCTTAATGTCCAAAAAAAAAGAAAAGAAAAACCCTTTTATTTATTTATTTTTTGCCATACCACATGGCATGCAAAATCATAGTTCCCTGACTAGGGATCCTGGGCTCGAACCTTCATCCCTCGCAGTGGAAATTTGGAGTCTTATCCACTGGATGGCCAGAGAAGTAATCCCTCTTATCTTTTAAAAGCTACCAGTTCTCACATTATGCATTTCATTTGATCACCGCAAAGACAAATCAGTTCTAGCTTCCCTTAAAGATCTTGGTGGAATTTGCTGCAGCCACGTGCCCATCTTCAATCAGCCATGTTGAAAATCATGACTACCCTGTCCTTTTCTGGGTGCTATAGAATATAGCCAATGAGAACACTGGGTGAATAAAAAAGAATGAGGTTCACTGGATCAAGGCATTTTTCCTTGCTGGATTAAGTCCATGACCTCTCGCGTGCGCTGGAGGTCTTGGTTGGAAGTATGGTGGGGTAATTTTGTCTTCTTTGCAGTCTTCTGCCCCTGAACTCAGAGGCTACTGCATCAACTTTTGACTCCAAAAGACACCTTCAGATTTCTGGCTGTGTTCGCAAACATCACTATTCATTCTAACTTTGGGGTATTTCTAGTATTTGGGGTAATTGAGAATAACTGCATTCCCTAGGTTTCTTTTGTATTTAATAGAATAAATGTTAGTGATGTGATTTGATCCAACCAAATTACTACAGACTTTTGACCTTGTCTTCCTTGTTGGCTCAGGTGGTAAAGAGTCTGCCTGCAAGGCGGGAGACCAGGGTTTAATCCCTGGGTCGGTAAGATCCCCTGGAGAAGGAGTTAGCAACCCAGTCCAGGATTCTTGCCTGGAGAATCCCATGGACAGAGGAGCCTGGTGGGCTACAGTCCATGGGCTCATGAAGAGTCAGACACGATGAGTGACTAACACTTTTGACCTTAATTATTGGCTTGTATTTTTGTTCATGTTTCAACTAAGGTTTCTTGTTGTTTAGTCACCTAGATTTTAAATTCCATGAAGTTGGGAAACTTATTTTTTACATAAAATGTTTTCCCTTTGTGGAAATGGAAGACTAATTTCTAGGCATTTTATAGAGATGATGTGGGTACTGGCTAAGGATGTGACCTGTGAAATTTCCTTATTTTATGCAGATCTTGGTCTGACTGCTTGCTAGCTGAGTGGCCTTGGGCAAGTTCCTTAATGTCTCTGGGCCCTATTTTTCTGTTCTGCAAAATGAGGATAACAAAGGGATGCTGAGAGACTTAAGTGAAATAATCCACCTAAAGTCCCTGACAGTCAACATTCAACATATTGGAACTCATATTACTGTTTCTATTCATTTTTTTTTTTTTTTAGCTTTTTAATAGTAAACTGACACATGTAGAACAACACAACGATTTTCTGAATAGAGCAACTAAAATAGTGAAATAAATCAAAACCTTATTATTCAAAGAAGAGTTGAGGAAAACAGATGTTAAGTCTAGAAAAAAGAAATATAGAAACTATGGTAACTATTTTCCAGTATCTCGGGGGAACACACTCCTTCCATTATAAATTTAACTGTCAGACCACATAAGTTTGGAAACGCGTTACATTTGTTAGTAAAACTTAATCTATTCCTTTATCTGAAGTATGTATGGTTCTGAAATTTTAGGCAAGGGGACTTATACTCAAAGACATGAGAATAATTTAGACGTTTAAATTGTTGTCTGTTCAATTCATCACTGGTGGAGTTGATATTTTAGTTATAGAGTGCCTTCCTTCCAGGAAACCTAAATTTCTTTACCTACATAGCCTCATCTCTTCCCATGATGTCCTGCTATGTTAATCCTTTTTTTTTTTTTTTTTAACATTTAAGATCTTCCTCCCCAGTGTATGTTCCCTGGACCAGCCTCATTGGCATCACCTGGAAGTTCCCAGTGAAATGCAGACTCAGGCCCCACCCTAGACCTCCGGACTCAGAGTCTGTTTTTTGTTTGGACCACATGGCATGTGGAATCTTAGTTCCCCCACTGGGGATCGAACCTGTGCTCCTTGCAGTGGAGGCATGGAGGCCTAACCATTGGCCCACCAGGAAATTCCCAGAGTGTGTTTTTAACAAGATCCTGTTATGATTCAAGTGCTTGTTAAACTCTGAAAAGCATCTCTCAAGACACCAAGTTAACTGTGTTTGGAATCACACGGCAAGCAGATTTCCTGCCTAGTCAGAGTTTCCTAGCTTGTCCTGTTGGGAGAGCTGAGATGCCCCGTCTTTCTTTCGCACAATGCCCTCTGCCACCTTGGGGCTTCTGAGGGTTCCTGTAGCTCATATTTCTCTTGTTAGGCTTTGTAGCTATGCCCCTGTGTGTTTTTGCCTCTTAATATTTTGTCCCTTTGATTTCTTCATGTGCTTTTGAACTTTTAAGCTTTTTATTTCTTACTTTTAATACGGTATTTCAGTCAGGTGACAATTTTATACTCAGAGCCCACATGGTACATATTTAATAATGTCTTATAAAAGCACCACTTGTTACCAAAAAAAAAAAAGCGGATGTCCTTGAGATGAGGCTATAGGTAAAATATGGATGGAATTTGTGCCTCATTTGGGAACTGATGGAGAAGTATATTTTGGTCTGCTATAAAAGTTCCTTCCTCGAACTTCCCGCGTATAGCTAAGCCATGAAAAGCACAGAGAATTCGCAATTTGCTTCACTACTGGAAAGTAAAAGGAAATTTATGGGGTAATAGTGACATTGAGAAGAAGTAGTTCTTTAAGAGAACTGCATTTTTCATAGGTAACTGGAAACATTTCCAGCTTTTAAAATGAACAGATGTCTTTTTTTTTCGTGATTAGTAAGGTTTTGGAAATGAGTAGGAACAACTTGGTAGTGTTCCTGACATATATTTCAAAACATTTTGGATTTACTTGTTAAGTACGATGTTTTAAAAGGCGCTGGCACTTGTATTTCTGCTACTCATAATACATTCAGCACTTCTTTTTTTTTTCTTCAGCATTTCTATAATTTGCAACAGTTTTGTAGAAATGAGTGTGATCTGAAATGAGTCTTCTCAAATATGCTTTACCCACATAAGTAATTTTTGTTCTTTAGATGATTACATCTCTCTCTTTCTGGTTGTAGCTGGATTTACTGGGGATAAGAATGAACATTGTCATTTTTCCCCCTAAGAATGATAAATGTAATTACAGTGCTAAAAAAATCCTTTCCAGCTGAAGGAACAAACCATGAAGACTGTGGTTTAAGTCTTTGTAAATGTATTTTTCCCCCTTTTAAATCTAAACCATACATTTAGACTTGGTTGTGTTGTGCAGGTGTCCGATTTTAGAGTTTCCTTGACTTTGTGATCTCCCAGTTCTCAGGCATGAATCAGTCCAGTCCTGGGGGAAAAACTGCGCTTTCAAATTTATTTTGACTTTTCAGTTTGAGTTTTTAAACCTTAAAAGCATTGTGCCTTCTTCTCACCAGGATGACATGTTTATCGCTAGTCTAGCATCTAGAAATAGCTTGACTTAGAGGAGATGAAAGTCAGTGGTTGCAAAAATAAAGCGATGGGGAGACAGAATGATAGACAGGGGGAAAGATCAGTGGGTATGACCACCGAGATGACACATTTTGCTAAACTCAACATTGTAATTGTTGCCTAGGAAGGTCTGAGGAAGGGCCACACACAGGGCCCAAGGTCGCCGGCCACATGTGGTCAGCAGCCAAGGACAACTCCAGCAAGGGCCGAGGAGAGCTCTGTTCATCGGTTTCTTCATTTGGCCAGCTATGACTGAGTCCCTCCCTGGGCTCAGGAATTATATTACAGCTGTGAGAGTAAGTACTGGGGGTCATGATAGTTCTTGGCACATTGTGTTGTCTTGAGCAGGTTTTCCTAACTTTGAATCTTCCCAAGAAGAAACCTCGACTCTCTCTTGGATGCTGTGTATAACGTGGTTTGTCTCAGCTTCAGCAGAGGGACTGTGGCCCTCACTGGGTCTCAATTTCTTCATCAGGAAGATGAGGACTTGGCCATTAAATGACCTCAGTTGTGGCTTCCAGCTCTGATCCTTGGGATGTCCTGTGGCTTGTTGAGGATAAAACAGCTCATGACAGATCCTGGAAGAGGCTTGCAAATGCAGGCCTTTCCTTACCCATCCAAGTTTCTTAAGTCGTAAATGCTCCAGCAATAGCACCCTGAGGAAGCTGCTTGCTGAAGATGAAGCTTCAGATCTCCATTTGCCCTGATTGTAGGGAGGAGTGACAAACCCACATGGTGTATTAAAAAGCAAAAACATCACTTTGCCTCATGCTGGGAAGGACTGAGGGCAGGAGGAGCAGTGGGTGACAGAGGATGAGCTGGTTGGATGGCATCGCTCACTCACTGGACATGAGTGTGAGCAAACTCCAGGAGATGGTGAAGGACAGGGAAGCCTGGTGTGCTGCAGTCCATGGGACTGCAAAGAGTTGGACATAGCTTATCGACTGAACAATAAGAGAGAAGTAGAAGTTTGGCCTTCAGCACCATTTTAGCTCTTGGTTCTGTGTGTCACACTTCCTTTAGTCAATGGAGTGGTAATTCCTTGAAATGAAACACCATCCTCAAGTCTGCCCTGTGCCTTCACAAGAGCCAGGTAGGTTGCACTACCCATAGAATGTGCAGGTTGTAATGCTGATTAACTGAAAACGTGTTGAGGCTGGCAAGGGATTTCTGGCATTGATGAATTAAAGCAGATTAGACAGCCTTTCAGGCCACTTCTAATAAACTTACAGTATGTTAAAGACATTTAAGAAGATGGATTGGAAGAAAATAAGGGAGTTGGAGCACATTATGGGTGCCTGAGAGAAAGTATTTCACTGAAGCTAAATTTTAGGTTGTCCTCAATTTGTGAATGGACCTCTTAGTATATGTTTTCTTTGGTCATTTTGATTAGTTGGGAATTAGAGACAAATTTTGGGCTTTCCTGGTGGCTCAGATGGTAAAGAGCCTGCTTGCAATGTGGGAGACCTGGGTTTGATCCCTGGGTCAGGAAGATCCCCTGGAGGAGGGCATGGCAACCCCTTCCAGTATTCTGGCCTGGAGAATCCTCATGGACAGAGGAGCCTGGTGGGTTGCAAAGAGTCGGACATGACTGAGTGACTAAGCACAGCGTGACACAGAGACACATTTTAGAGGAGTGCATCATTATTGTCATTGTTTTCTAGCGGTCTTTTGGTGGTAAGTTTCAATAAATGACACTAGTTTTGTTGGTTAAAAGTTGAAACAAATCTGCCTTATTTTTAACATCTGTGATAATAAAGACTCAATCTGTGCTATAACCTTAGCACAAATCAGAGAGCTGTGAGAAACAGTAAAAAAATATATATATCACTTTCATTATTAGGCATTGTGTATGAAATTAATAATCTCTCTTCTTCCCTATACGGCTTCCCTGATAGCTCAGTTGGTAAAGAATCTGTCTGCAATGAAGGAGACCCCTGGTTTGATTCCTGGGTTGGGAAGATCTGCTGGAGAAGGGATAGGCTACCCACTCTAGTATTCTTGGGCTTCCCTGGTACCTCAGCTGGTAGAGAATCCGCCTGCAGTATGGGAGACCTGGGTTTGATCCCTGAATTGGGAAGATCCCCTGGAGAAGGGAAAGGTTACCCACTCTAGTATTCTGGCCTGGAGAATTCCACGGACTGTATAGTCCATGGGGTCACAAAGAGGCAGACGTGACTGAACGGCTTTCACTTCACTTCACTCACCTCCTTCCCTATGTCAATTGCTGAAATTAATCTTAGCATTTCTGTTTCATTTTTAGTACCACTGAGTAGTTAAGAAATGGTGGGGCTGTAATTATTAGTGCTATGGGGATATTTAAGTATAATTTGATATGAGGAAATTAAAGAAATGTGCAAACTTGAGGCTGTGTTTTTCCCTTTGGGGTAAACCTAGTTATATATCTCTGTTAGAATTGTAAATGCTGGGTTATTTGATCTTTCCTGGCTGACTTGTCTTGGAGTAATTCACATTTACAACATGCAATGTATGAAAGCGTGAAAACCAGAACCATACAGTTTCACCACCATCTGCAGCCATGAAATGTATTTTATGTACATAGTAAATCTGGGATTGATTATAGTAGATGACTCCTACAAATCTCAGATACTGAAAGTGGTAGCAACTTCCAGAGATAAATAAGTTACCTATTAGTCTGATTAAATGTTTTTGCTAGTTACATGATAAGTAATACATGTTTCCTTGTTATTTCTTCTGAGTTTCCTCAAAGATAGATTAACTTTCTTTTCACATTTTTAAGGTCTTAGCAGCATTTTCCCCACTCCTGCTCCCCCTAGATTTTTATTTTATTTTTATTATTTTTATTTGTTGGTTCCTCTCTCAAACATAGAGAAATAGAAAAAATAGTACATTGAACATACATTGAACATGCTTAGGTTCCTTAATTGTTAACCATTATGCTGTATTTGCTTTATCTCTCTCTGTGTGTGTATGTGTGTGTGTGAATGTATACATGCATGCATATTTTTTGCTTAACAATTGGAGGCAAACAGGGGTAGGCAAATGTTATGATACTCACTCCCTATGTTCTTAAGTATCTATCTTCTAAAAATAAGGACATTCTCCTACATAACGACGGTAATATTTCAATATCTGAAAATTAATCATAATTGCCTCATGATTCTTGATAGCCAATCCATATTCACACCCCTCTCCCCCCGTTGTTTCCAGAATGTCTTCTATAATTGTTTATTTTTTCCCTGAACTAAGATCCAGTCAACGTTCTTGCATTGCAGTGTTATGGCCCTGAGGGCTTGTTTTTTCTAGTCTAGAAAAGCTCTCATATTTTTTTTCTATGACACTGCCTTTTTTTAAAGAGACCAGGCCACTTGCCATGGAGAATGTTCCACACTGAGGATGTATCTGATAGATTGTTTCCCTGCGGGCCATTCAGTTTTCTCTCGCTCCCATATTTCCTGCAAACTGGGAAAAGGTTGAAGGTTATTATTTCTTTTACTCTTTTTGGGGAGTAAGGAAGTGATTGGGGGCTTCCCAGGTGGCACTAGTGGTAAGAGAACCCTCCCGCCAATGCAGGAGATGTAAGAGACTTGGGTTGGGAAGTCCCTGGGTTGGCAAGATCCCCTGGAGGAGGGAATGGCAATCCACTCCAGCTTTCTTACTTGAAGAATCCCATGGACAGAGCAGCCTGGCATGCTATATAGTCCATAGTGTTGCAATGAGTCGGAAACGACTGAAGCGACTTAGCGGGCATGCATGGAGGAGATTAAGAAAACGTGAAGGTTGTCTATTCAGAGCAAGTTTTCTTCACACCTAGACGCCTGTGCTGTTGAGTAAAATGGAGAATAATGGCTTCATTGCAAGGTAATATATATGTTTCTAGTCTTCAGTTGCTCCCATGTGAAGTGATCAGTAGATGTGTTCATCAGTGGATGTCCCAGCTTTCAGGAGTTGATGTATGTCTTCTCTGAACAGAGTTTTCTGTTGCCTGTGGCATTTTATTTTCTGTCAGTGCTCTGCCAGCTGTAGCTGTGAAAACACGTGGACTTAACTTTTACTTGCCCTGGTTAGATGAAGTTCCTTCCTGCATGGACATTACGATTGGCTCTATGGCCTTAAAATGTCAAGTAAATGTCCTTTTCTGTGTGCCCTGAAACTCAGCCTAAGCTTTGCTATAAATGGCAAAGCTACTGAGTTGCTGTGGCTACAGGCCAAAGGCTGGAAATAATTTTAGGATCTAAAAACACAGTTTTCATATGAAAATGTTTATTTTAAGGGCCGTTGATAAGCATGCATGTGCGCTATTCATTTTCATAATGAATTGGTTCCTTTTTTTTCAGTTGTAAGAATAAACCTTCATTAATATCTAGTTTGTCAGGATGGAAATGATTCCAGTAGGGTTATGATGATTTCATTGTGACCTCCCTTCTGGAGAGACATAATGAAATGGATACTTTAATCAAATTCCAAGGAAGATTCATCTGAATGTGCACTTGATCGTTAGGAAAGGTAGCTTTTGGCTTTCACTTTTAAATATTGTTTTCTCAACGAGGGCTCCAGGCTAGGCCCCAGGTTCCAGAAGGCAGTTAAGAAGGGAGTCAGGATATTACAGAGTTTTTAGTCTCCCAAACCTAATTAAATTTGAGTCCTTAGAAGCACACATCCATTTGGATTCATTTGGATGTGTGCTTCTAAGAGGGAAAGTATAGAAAATTTAGAATATATTTATCATAAGTGAAATGCAGAATTAAGATTAGTAGTTTCATTCTTTATGCTGATGTGTGTTAGTCAATGGACAACTAAGCAAAACTCGTTTTATAAGTTTTCATTTGGAATTTTTGCTTCAGTGTCTGTTTCTTAAGTATGAAGTCACAAAGCTGTTTCATTTCCTTCTTATAAATTAGCACGTGTATAATATATATATATATAAAAATTGAGTTCTTAGAGCTGAATGGGGCCAGAGAAAGCCAGCAGGGCAAGATCCTTTCCTTTAGGCAAATAATATATTAATTCTCGTTCCCAGGTAAGAATTTGAAAGCAAATGTTCTTTGAAAAAAATGAAGGAGCATGGGACTGCAGCCTGGGCTGTCTTCTTTTATTGCACTTTTTCTTCTCTAAGAATACTTTTATTTTCCATTCAGTCATTAGGCTAACATCAAGGAAAATAATATTAACAATTTGAGAGATTAGAGCAGTTCAGTCATCTGTTTGCAGCATAAGTCTTCACTGTGGAGTCCTTGAACTTTGGATGGAATTGGGTGAAAAACGTCCCTGGTTTTCAAGGCTTCCCCAGCATCTCGTGGTATTTGAATCAAAAATAGAATCTTGTTTTAAAAACTGTCAGAATAGGCACAGTTCCCACCCAGCTGGGCTGTCGGTGGCTCAGTCCTTGTTTTGAATGCAGCAGTGCAGTGATGAGGCCCCTCAAAACTTTCGACTGCTGTGCACCCATTGGATGGACTTTTTGTTTTTGGTATTTAAATTTTTAAAAAAGAATTTTTGTTGGATAAATTTTTTAAGAGTATCATCGATTTCGTCAGAGCCTCACATAAGTGGAGAATGAAGGTCTTCTGCTTTGGGGTTGCTAATTTATATTATAAACAGGAGTGTTTCTGTTTCACATTGAGCCGCAGCTCAGAGGCAGCAGTTTTAGGGAGATTGTATCCTCAGTTAATTACTTGGTGATGGTGGTTTTAGTCACTAAGTCATATCTGACTCTTCGACCTCATGGACTGTAGCCTGCCAGGTTCCTCTGTCCATGGGATTTTCCAGGCAAGAATACTTTCCTCTGGGGGATCTTCCTGACCCAGGGATCGAACCTGGGTATCCTGCATCGCAGGCGGATTCTTTAGTGACTGAGCCACCAGTCAATCATTTAGGGAGTTGAAAATGTGATGCCTGCGATGTGTCCCGGTGGTCCATGGCACTGAGTCGTTCTATCTCTTTCATTCCTGGATTTCCCCGTCCAATTCAGAACAGGCAGGACACGGGAGGGACGAGCTCTGTTACTTGCTCTGTACCTTAAGGGACACTGTGCCCTCCATAGGGACGTGAGGGTTCTCTGTGACAGTCATTGCAGGACTTTGGAGTCACTGTGATCTGGATATTTTAATCCTCAAAGTCTCATTTTCTTATCTATAAAATGAGATTAAATTGTTAGAGTATGTCAAGCATTGAGCGAGTATGCTACAAATGGTACTTAACATTACTCTGTACTGACATTTGTCAGTTTTATTACTTAAAACCACTCATTCGATCGCATCCTTCCTCTTCCCAATCCCTGGTCTTAGAGCTGAAGAACCTTTGATGATTCCCTCCTGCATGTGGGCTAAAGTCCAAACTCCTTGGTGGGTCCTGTGAGGTTCCCCTGTGATCTGGCCCTAATTCAGCTTTTCTAAACTCAGATTTCCCTTCCTGCTTGCACTGGACAGTTGTGCTGAACACGATGCTGGATTTCTGGCTTCCATAAGTCTATGTCTTTTCTCTACCTAAAGTTCCCTCATCACCCAAGTTTTCATGCCCTCAGCCCCCCGCCCCACCATCCTAAGGCTAACTCTAACCATTGATCCCTAACCCCTGACCTGCCATCCTGTCCCTCTCCAGTTGCCATCTGCTCAAATTCCCTAGTCCTTTTTGAAACTTGTGCCCCCAAATAGCCTTTCTTGTTTCCTTCCAAATTGGAAATACTGTCATCCTTCTCTGAATTGCTAACTTTATATTTATAGCTCTCCTAAAACCCTCGGAAAGTTTATTTAGAATTCAAGTCATTAGAAAAATTAAACAATGTTCTGGACTTCCATTTGTATAATATGAAAGTTTATCAATGTATTTTCAAACACTTTTTCAATGAGACTTGATATAGCAATGTTTGTTTTTCCTTTAGGGGTTTACTTTACTTTAGGGGTTTGCTTTATTTACTTATTTTTTCATCCTCCTAAGACCTGAATTTGATGAGACAGATGTAGTTAAGTGGAAGATGCCATTCTTCAGACATTTCTGGGAATCTCAGTACTTGGTAGCTGACTAGGTCATGCTCAAAATAGAAATGAAAAATCTACCCAGAGAGTTGCTGGATCTTAGAGCCAGGAAAAACCAAATTGACTTTCGTGAATCATTATTGTGGCTTGAATTAAGCATAACCTCAGATAAGTGAGACCGTGTTCTGAAGAAATTGGTTCTGCCGGTTGATCCGAATGGCTAGTTTTCCTGGTGCTCCCTTGTGAACTAGTGGGCACATCTCTGCTTTTGCAGGGGGCCCCTGAGCCCTGCTGCCCTGACAGGAACGTGACCCTGGTGGGGACCGTTCTGTAGCTGGTGAGGCCCCGAGGTCAGGCCAGTACTACCACTGTATCAAGTCTAGGGAGCATGGGATTTCCTTGTTGTGCTTAGTGGCTCAGTCATGTCCGACTATTTGCGACCCCATAGACTGTACCCCGCCAGGCTCCTCTGTCCATGGGGCTTCTCCAGGCAAGAATACTGGAGTGGGTTGCCTTGCCTCCTCCAGAGGATCTTCCCAACCCAGGGATCGAGCCCAGGTCTCCCATGTTGCAGGCGGATTCTTTACCATCTGAACCACCAGGGAAGCATGGGATTTCCTTGGGAAACCATGTATCACTCCCAGCTCCTATCAGCTTCTATTCCTGCCCTTTTGAAATTTAAACTCACCTTACTCTGATTTTGTACTTGTTTATTGTTGTAGTTTTGGTTCAGTTGGCTCACCATATTGATTAAGTATTTTTATCATCTATTGCACATACCTCATGTTATTGCTTTTGATTTATCTACAAATTGAAGGTTTGTGGCAACCCTGCTTCGAGAAAAATCTATGAACACCATTTTTAGCATTTGTTCCTTCGTGTTTTTCTGTCACATTTTGGTAATTCTCACTCTATTTAAAACTTTTCATTATTATTATGTTTGTTATGGTGATCAGTGATCTTTGATGCTACTATTGCAAAAAGATTTTTACTCACTGAAGTCTCAGATAATGGTTATCATTTTTTAGCAATAAATTATTTTTAATTAAGTTATGCACATTTTTAAGACAATGCCATTTCACACTTAATAGACTACAGGATAGTATAAACATAATTTTTGTATGCACAGGGAAGACAAAAAACTTGTGACTTTTGTGGTATTTGCTTTGTTGTAGTGGTCTGGAATTGAACCCCACATGTCTCCTAGAGATATGCCTGTATAAAGCTAATTTTAATTTGACATGATAAAATATAAAGATATTATGAATTAAGTAGTATAACTTCAAATGATACAGAATTTGGAATACTAAGGTCATCATCATTATCTAACCCGCTTATAGTATTTACCATATGACAGGAACAGTTTTAAATATTTTACACATTTAGTTTACCCATTTAATTCTCACACTAATCCCATGAGGTCGTGGCTATCAGTATCTTCACGGAAGCACAGAGCGTTTAATTAACCTGACTAAGGTCACACGGTCAGTAAGTGACGGCATTGTCCTTTAAACCTAGGCAGTCTGACTCCAGGAAGCAAGTCAAGACATTCTTCATCTTTCCTTTCTTACCTATAGTCTTACTGTTTGGCACTGGACCCCTCCTTCATTTCAGGGAAAAAAGTGGAAAATGTACATTTAACAGTTAAGCAAAATAAGCACAGGATGTAGTAAATTTCCAAGCTAATGGGCATATATTTGCAGATGAGGTTTTTAAGAAATCATAGGATGAGTATGGGACCCTTGTTATCTGATGTGGCTACTTACCCAGAGAAAAATTTAGTGAAGGGATCCTTAGAGAATAGCAAGTAGTTTTTAAAAAATCTCCACAGAGAATTAAAGACCCTTTGATTTAAAGCCACTATCGTGCTCTCTCCTTGAGGCTGAGAATGCTTAGGGCCATGGGACAGGTAGAGGGAGAGCTGACTTCCCGCAGAGTTTACAGGAGAATTTAATATTTCAAGTTTCTCAAGTTGACCGAATTAGTCCATAGGACTTCATAAGTGACTGCTTCCCGTGGCTTTGATGAATAATAAAGTCACCAAAGCATGCGGCCGCACATTCTGAAACAGACACCCCTACTTTCAAGTTGGCACCTTTTAGAAATAAAACATCTCTTGTCTGAAACGTGAGGACTGTAATAAGATCACATAACAGGGTGTCATTTTGGAAAACCTGTTTGCCTCCAGGTTCTGTGGCTACCCAGTCCGCAGCGGGCAAGAAGGTCTCGTGAACAGAGTTTATCTGAGTCCCATTCGTACTGTTTCAGTACTGCTGCTTAATTTCCTCTAGCTTTACAGTTTGAGTTTTCTCCCAACCTTATTCCAAACTTGCAGACTTCATTTAATTACAGTCTTCATGATGATGATTTTTAGGTTTGCCGCCCCCGGCCCGGGTTCACTGTAGGTTTAATTTTATACCATCTCTGTGCTCTCTCATCTCTCCCAGCCTCCATAAGGACCATGTACCCAAACTCCCTTAGGGCAGGTGGAGTGAACGTAACAGTGGTTTACAGTTCTCTGTCCCTGAGGAGGAAAGGATGACTAGGCCTGGTACCAGCTGTTAGGAGACGCGGTGGCTTTCCCCACGATTGTGCTGCCTGTAAAACTGCCTCCAGTGTGGAATTCGCTCACTCCCTCTCGGGAGGCCCGCTCTGTATCTGTCTCATCTCTCGATTCTGGTCCAGATTGTGTCTGTCTCCACGTTGCACACTCAGATTAGGTAGGAGGCAACTGGGATCCGCTTTTAGATTCGAGTCAGCATTTTCACCTAGGACACGGGATGGATATAAACCAACCCGGGTTGCTCTCTGAGGTTTATTACTGACATCCGTTCTGCCTGAACATCCCCAGCTGGTGCTGAAGCCACATGGGCACTCGAAACTTCCACCTACCTTTTTGCTTTAGATGTCATTTTAGATTCCGTTTGTTTTTAATGGTGAACTCAGGAGAGAAAGCGGGGTTCCTGCTGTGACTCAAGGTGAATTCCTATGTCCAAATTCTGTATTTCTGGAGTGTTTGCACCTGACAGGAATTGACTCAAGGAAACAAAAAGAACAGGAAAGGCCCTAGGCACATACTGGCTGACCTAGCCATGGAATTTTGCTGGTGACTGGCAAAATTTGCTACATGAAAGCTAAACTATGGCTCAACATTTTCTTCTTTGAATATTTTATGTAGGAAAGAGGATGTTAAAGATGAGAAAGTAACTAAGAAGAAGCAAGTCTTTAAAATAGTAAGTCGTAACTTTAATGCTCCAAAGCTTTTTTAAAGTGGATAACCAATAGGGACCTACTGTGCAGCACAGGGAACTCTGCTCACTGTTATGTGGCAGCCTGGATGGGAGGTTTGGGCGAGAATGGAAACATGTAAGTGTATGGCTGAGTCCTTTTGCCGTCCACCTAAAACTGTCACATGGTCTGCTATACTCCAGTATAAAGTAAAAAGTCTAAAAAAGATTTTCTAGTTGTGATGTGAAAAAGTCTTTAAACAACTTTAGAAAAGACTCTAAAAACCAGCATAACTTCTCCCGAGAGGTTTGTCAAATTGTTGACTATTAGAAATAGGATGTCATTTTCTCCTTCTAGGGTTTTTGAGAGACTTCATCTTCTCCTGACCAAGGATTTATTAGATTCCACAGGGATAGAATGAAGGTGAATTTTGTTTGAAGAAAAGGATTTAAAGAAGTAACAGGTTTTGAGATGTTTAAAAAGCAGAAGTTTTGAAGACCCGTGCTTCCTTTTTTAGTGTGACTGGAAGGAGGCGGAGCTGAGAACTGAATGGTGGTGATGGGGGTGGGGGTATTGAAGTGAAAGTGAAAGCTGCTCAGTTGTTTCCTGATTCTTTGGGACCCATTCTCCAGGCTAGAATACTGGAGTGCGTAGCCTTTCCCTTCTCCAGGGGATCTTCCCGACCCAGGGATCGAACCAGGGTCTCCTGCATTGCAGGCGGATTCTTTACCAGCTGAGCCATCAGGGAAGCCTGGGGGTATTGAGACAGAAGCATGGGTTTCTTTCCTGAAGAAAATCTTGAGTTCCTACGTTTATTGGGCTCGTGAATTTTATACTTTCCCCGTGGCTCTGAAGAAATACTGTGACTCTCATGAATTCCCAGCGCACCTGGGACGTGTCTTATGCCCCCTGAAAATTTTCAGCCTCAGAGGCAGCATAGATTGGTGCAGTCTGGTATGACGATGATCAATTTAGAGTCATTACTTCTCTGGAGAGATAAAAAATCGTGTGTTATTTTGCAAGGAGCCTGTATTAAATCTGTCTGTTGTAGTTTTCCATTTTTTTTTTTTTTTGATGGAAGACATGTGGCTGTGAAGAGTAAATAGGAAAAGACTGGGCATCTTTTAATCTTGAGTTTTATCTTAAGCATATGCATGTATGGAAATGAAATATCCCAAACAACAGAGATATCTTTGTTGGAGTGTGAAAGAATGCCAGCAAATTCTAACTGGGAGTTATTTTCAGAGGAACCTTTGAAGCATGAATAGACAAAGGGAGTGATTTTGAGGGTGTGCCTGCTGGAGACAGTGGGAAATCCCGTTGTGGGCAGACAGGCGGCTGGTGATTGGATGAGAGTCCCTCAGACGTGGTAGCGGTAGATGCTGGTGGGCAGACTGTTATGCCCAGAGATCGGTGCTTTGCTTGGCCTGCTGAACTTGAGGGACCCAGGGGAGCATTGTCACTGCCTCTGGGGGGCAGTCACATGTGTGACGTATATGCAGCTCAGAACACCTGAATTTTCAGATGACTTTCAAATATATTTATTTATCTAATCGGCTGTGCCGGGTCTTAGCTGCAGCATGTGGGTCTCTAGTTTCCGCATGCCAACTCTTAGTCGCGGCATGCAGGAGGAGCTGGTTCCCAGACCAGGGACTGAACCCCAGGCCCCTTGCATTGGGGGTCCAGAGTCTTAGCCACTGACCCACAAGGGAAGTCCTTCAAATGACTTTTAAAAGGGCCACCATTAGTATGTTGAAAGACTTTGTATTTATCACTGTAAGTCTAGGAACGTTCTTAAATGGGCTAATACAGTTATTATTGTTGTTATAGTGGCTCAGCTGTGTCCGACTCTTTTTGTGACCCCATGGACTATAGCCCACCAGGCTTCTCTGTCCATGGGGATTCTCCAGGCAGGAACACTGAAGAGGGTTGCCATTTTCTGCTCCAGGGGATCCTCCCGACCCAGGGATCGAATCCTCATCTCCTGCCCTGGCAGGTGGATTCTTTACCAGTGAGCCACCAGGGAAGCCTGGCTAATAGAGTGGGTGCTCCTTATTCAAGGATTCTGTCTTTGTGAATTCTCCTGCCTGTTGAGATTTATTTATTGTCCCCAAATCCGTACTCCAAAATAGTGCTGTTGGCTGTGAGTTCAGTGGTAAGGAATCAGCATCACATATCAGATAAGATGTTTTTAAACCGAATCACATATAAAACAAGATCAGTCGACTAAAATGTGATGACCAGAGATGTGGTATTCAAGGAGCCTAGTCCTTCTAAGTCCTCCAGTAACAATAGTTCCGTGTTTGGTAACTCAGTGTTCAAGGTGATTTTTCTAGAACAGAACTACCGCACATACTGAAGGTTAGGCGTATATAGGCGCTCCTCTCCTTCCCCTGCTGCCCTATTTCTTCGAAAATTTGTATGAATGTAGTTAGATCATAAACCATATGACTTCATCAACAGCACCCGAAGTTCTGGGAACCTTGAGGAGGTTCTTTTTTTTTTTTTTTTTTTATGTGGACCATTTAGAACAACTTATTTGTTTGTTTGGCTTTGTCAGATATCGTGCGGGATCTGTGTTGCATCGTGCGGGAGTTTTCACTGCCACACACAGACTCGCTAGCTGAGGTTCATGGGTTCAGTCGTTGCAGCCCTCAGGCTTAGCTGCTCCGAAGTGTCCCCAGCCAGAGAGCTAACCCGTGATCCTTAAGCCCTGGACCACCAGGGAGGCCCCCCTGCAAGGTTCTTGATACCATTTTATAGTTGGTCTATTACTGCGAGTGTGGATGTATGTTGGTGTGCTGGTTCAGAACCACGGATATGGGAAGATCACAGCAGAATCCCAGCTTCACAGTTTTTGAGGCAGTTTCAAAGTCAGTGTCTAGGTCCTTCTTTCCTCCCCATTTTCCAGAAACACCGGTATTTCTTGATGTGTAAAATGGCCTCTTTTGAGCATCTCTGGGGTGGTTTCCTCTGGTCGCCTTGTAGCCGTGGTTCCCCAGTTCAGTGTACAATCAGAGTAAAAATAGGCAAAACAGAAACTTGCCTGTCTAGGGGAGGGAGAGGGTTGCATATTTTTGGAAGCTTTTGCATCTGAATGGATGATATGCTACCAGCTCTTAAACCGATTTCAGAAAATTCAAGGGAAAAAGTTGTCTGCCTCCTTAGGACTTTTTCTTTCAGAGTCTCACACCCCATTCCCACCCCCGAAATAAAAAAAAACAAGACACAAAACAGCCCTTTTCTGTGTTTTGAGGAAATGGTTTTGTGAGGCTGTTTGGTTAGACAATGAATTAAAGCCTCAGAACTTCCTGGATGGGCTTTTGGGAAGGGAAGTGTATGCAGCTGTGCAGCCTGAGGTTTGGCCTGCCTCAGGACACTTGAAAAGTTATTCTCTGTGCCCAGAATCATGGGTAACACTGCGGTGCACAAAGCCCCCAGAGATTATATATATTTATTTATTTAAACTTCATAAAATACATTAAAAAATTACCATCTTAACTGTTTTAAGTGTACAGCTCAGCAGTGTATTCATTTATATTCATGTTGTCATACCACCGGTCTCCAAAATTCTTTTCCTCTTGCAAAACTGAACCTCTGTACCCATTAAATACTAACTCTCCATTCTCCTTGGCTTCCCAGGTGGCTCAGTGGTAAGGAATCCACCTGCCGATGCAGGAGACACAAGAGACATGGGTTCCATCCCTGGGTCGGGAAGATCTCCTGGAGAAGGAAGTGGCAACCCACTCCAGTATTCTTGACTGGAAAATTCCATGGACAGAGGAGCCTGGCAGGCTATAATCGATGGGGTCGGAAAGAGTCAGACACGACTGAGCAACTAAGCTCATATACACGCTCCATTCTCCCCACCCCTCCGACCTAAGAAATCACCGTCTACTTTCTGTCTGTGTAAATCTGACTTCTCTATAGATAGCTCATGTAAGTGACATCATATAGTATTTTCTTGTGACTGGCTTATTTCACATAGCATAGCGTCTTCAAGAGTCATCCAAGTTGGAGCATGTGTCAGAACTGCCTTCATTTTTAAGACTGGGTAATATTCCCTTAGCTAGGTACACTGCATTTTGTTTATCTTTCATCTATTGATGGACACTTGAGTTGCTTCCGCCTTTTGGGTCTTGTGAATAATGCTGCTGTGAATATGAGTGTACAAATATCTGTTTGAATCTCTGCTTTCAATTCTTTGGATATATCCAGAAATAGAATTGCTGGGTCATATAATAACTTTTTTTAGCTTTCTGTGGAACTAGCATACTGTTTTCCATAGTGGCTGTACCCACCTATGGTGCTCAGTTGTTCCAGTTTCTCAGCGTCTTTGCCAACATGTGTTACTTTCTGTTTTTGATTTGCATTTCCCTAATAATTAGAGATGTTGAGCATGTTTTCATGGGTTTGGCCACTTGTGTATCTTCTTTGGAGAAATGTCCATTTGCCCATTTCTTAATCGATTTGTTGTTGAGTTGTAGTTTTCTTTTTTTAAATATAGTCTGAATATTAACCCTTTGCAGATAAATGAATCTAACATATCTTCTCTCATCTCCTGGGTTGCCTTTTCATTCTCTTAATAGGATACTTTGATGTAAGAAAGTCTTTGGTTTTGATGAAGTACAATAAGCCTATTTTTTCCTTCGGTTTCCAGTGATTTTGGTGTCCTATTGAAGAAATTATTGCCAAACCCAATGTCATGAAGATTTTCTCCTATGTAGGGTAAAAATGAGCCTGATAGAACCAGGTTACCTTATATTACTGCAGAACTGTGACTGATACTTAGTAGATGTTCAGTGAACTTCTATAAACATGAATGTCAATGACCTTGAAGTCAGTTGAGCTGTGTTGTCATGTGATACATATTGAAGTTGGAAAAGATTTAGGATACTTTTTTTTTTAACTCCTTGGCTATCTCAAAAACATAAAAATATTCACTTTAACTATTCAAAGGCAAACATTTAATAGATTTAAAAGAAAATTTTAGTAAACGGATCCCAGTGTTTCCCAAGGCTTCCCTGTGGCTCAGATGGTAAAGAATCTGCCTGCAATGCAGGAGACCCAGGTTGGATCCCTTGGACATGAAGATCCCCTGGAGAAGGGAATGGCTACCCATTTCAGTATTCTTGCTTGGAGAATCCCATGGACAGAGGAGCCTGGTTGGCTACATTGCATAGGGTCGCACAGAGTCAGACATGACTGAGAGAATGACAAACACACAGTTATAAATGTAACCCAACGTTAAATGTGTTAATTATATTAGTTAAATTAAATATAAAATATGTTGATGCTTTAAAAAATTATTCCATTCTGCTTCCCCACACTAGGACATTGCCCATGTGATGTTTATCTCTGTGGCATTCCCAGGAGGCCACCTTCATGCTTTTCAGTATGCATTGTCTGCTCCACCAGGCTCTTAAACGTAGAAATGTAAACATTTTTTTTCTAGTAATATCTTTATGGTTTGGGAATGTGGCTTCTTGTCTTTTAATACTTAACGTGATCCTTTGTGTGTGCTTTCTAAACACCTGCGTTTGAAATCTTTCAGGTGTTTTGCAATAGTTTTCTCAGATAGTTGGATTCCATCGAGCCAAGAAGAAGAGAGAGTCCAGACTGTGAACAGTATGGTCAGCCCTTCTAAGGAAGTATTTAATTCATTTTTGTTTGCCATTTCTTGGGTCCCTTTTGCTGCTCTTACCCCAAGTGGAGTTTTCCAAGCTGTCATTTTATGACAGTTTCACACACAAGTGAACCTGAAGTATTTGTTGTAGTGCATACAGGTCTTCCTAAGGATATACGTTTTCATTTTCTTTACATAAAATGCCAGTCACTGAGTTGATTTATCTTGTCATACAGTTTGCCAGACACTGAGCGCTGGCATCGTAGACCTTTGCTGTTCGTAGTCTACAGCAGTAGCCAGTCTTCCTGCAGGTGACTGACAGCCTCTTGCTGTGGGATGCTGTCAGCCGTTTAAAGCAGTTTGACTGTCGGCATCATGCTGGCTCTGGCTGTGCATTCAGTTTCACCTGTGCAGGTGCTGCTCACAGGAGATGGGACTCTCGGAGCAGATTGGACTTTCCACAGAAGCAGCTTTATACTTGGGGACAAGGGCAGTGTTCCCAGAGGAAGACTCAGCAGGAAGGAGAGCACATGTCAGCCCACTGTGGCCCTCCAAAGCATAGTTCCTGGCCACTAGGAATTGCATGCATCACCTGCAGTCATCTGTAATCACCTACGATCATTTACGTCGTGGATGCTCTGAGCAGAGGTGCTGTTATCAACAATCCTTAGCACAGTGACTTGGGTGGAGAAAATGCATCAGCCTTACATCTGGTAGAGTCTCTTCATTCTCCATCTTCTTTTTCTTAACTGTACATAATTCTTCCTCCCTGCAGAAAACAGAATTATGTACAGTAAGAAATAATGTGGAATGACCTAGGGGGCGACTTGTTTGGGAGATGGAGACTGCTTATATGTGAAAGCTTATGTTTGAGGCATACTGGGGCAAAAGACCCTTATAATAAGAAAAAGTAAGATTAGAAACATTTTAAAATGCAGTAGTGACAAGATCTATGAGTTTGTGAACTCAGGAGTCAGGGACATTCCTGAGCCAGATCTCTCTCAAGACAACAATGGCAGACACAGTATCTCTGATACCCAGGAAGACATTGTGGAGAAGTTACTGAATGACATGGACTTAAGCCCAGAAGGAGGGCCCTCGAATCTGAATGTGGTCTCTGAGAACCCCCCTCAGCTCTTGCTGAGCCCTGATTCAAACATCCCTGCTCTTTGCCCAAACTCGGGACTCTCTGAAAACCCCCTGAAGCAGCTGTTGGCGAACGAGGAAGATTGGGAGTTCGGGATGACTGCCTTCTACCAGGGTTGCCAAGTCTTCCAGCAGACTGTCTTCTGCCCTGGGGGCCTGCGGCTGATGGGATCAGAAGCAGGGGACAGGATGCTGCCTGGGCAGCCAATACGATTGCCGGACCTCACGGCGTCCCCGACAGACGAGAGCGTGACAGCACATGTGAAGCGTGTGCTGAGCTGCCTGGATTGGGGGCTGGCCCTGTGGAGGGCCGGGCAGTGGCTCTGCGCCCAGAGGCTGGGGCACTGCCATGTGTACTGGGCCATAGGTGAGGAATTCCTCCCCAGCTGTGGCCACAAGCTTGACGGCGAGGTCCCGAAGGACAGGGAAGGCAGTGTGTTCAACCTGGGACCCTTCATAGCAGATCTGATCGACTTCATCAATGGAAGCAGACGCTCACCACTCTGTATACCCTCTGGTTCTCTGTTGGGCAGTCATGGCCCCAGGACCAGCCATGGATCAAGAGACTTGTGATGGTCAAGGTTGTCCCCATGTGCCTCAGGGTTCTTGTAGACATAGCGTGGGAAGGGGGTGCCTCCTCCCTGGAGAACACTGTGGACCTGCACATTTCCAACAGCCACCACTCTTCCTCACCTCAGACCAGTACATGGCCTGCCTCCAGGACCTGGTCGAGGACGTGGATTTCCAGATTGCTGAGCCCTAGCCCTTCACCTCGACCAATAAACTGGTTCTGGCCATGGTCATCACTGAAAAAAAAAAAAATGCAGTATTGAATACAGGAGAATGGTTAATAGTTATCTCATTGATCGTAGGTAAATGGAGGCTTTTAAAAAGCTAAATGACTTGTCCCTTAAGGTTGACTCAGTGTCCTCTTGCAATCCGAATTTCCTTATCCAATCCTTTTAAATCTAGGTGGGGCTTGGCTCCATATGAAGTATCACAAAACCTTAAATGAGTTAAGTCTTAGGTTAATAAGGCTAATTGGATTTCCACAGCAGTGTTCAGGTGGCCCAGCATCCAGTAGCCGTCAAGCCCAGCCCTGTTGAGTTTGTCTTCCTCCTGTGAAGATTCAGTAGGACTGTCACGCTGTTTGGGGCTGGGCCATGGAGTGGCAGGTTCCTGGCAAGGTCACCAGAGCCTGGGACATTAGGGCCATAAGCTAGGCTTGCATCATGGCGTCAGCACTGCTCCAACTCATGAAATCCAGCTATGAGTCCGAGTTTTCATCTACTTTCTTTTTTACTGGGAGGAAAGGGTCTGTTAGATAAACTTGGGAATTGATAGCTGGTGTGTTGTAGTTGGACTTGTAGGCTGGATGTTTTATGTTGACCAGTTTGCACCATTGTTGTGTAAATTAGAGATGATGGACCCAGCTGTGGTTTAATGGTGACTGCTCCTGAATGTGGATTCAAAAGATCAGAATTTGTGTCTCATCTCTTTCTGTTCTAGCTGTGTAGCCTCGAGGAAGGGTTAACCTCTTTACTCCTTAAAGGTGTCCGGAAGATGAAATGTGACTAGTACTGCTGAACCTATACTAGTTAATTTGAATCAAATGGATTTGGGGATCAAATTGAGTAGAGCCTGGATTCTGGATATGGGAAGTCTTGAAGATGACATAGTTTCGTTGTGTAACTGAGAGTCAGAGAGATTTAAGTGTGTTTCCTCTGTTTCCTCTGTCAGTGGTAGTGTCACGATTACCACCCAGAACACATCTACTCTGGGGTGGGGTGTCCACTCAGGGCTAAGAGTGTGGGTCTTGGGTTGGTCTACCAAGGATCTGAATTATTCCTTCAATTCACTGTGCCTGGAACCTTAGACAAGCTACTTACTTCTTGTACTGAGTCTTCCTGTGAGGTTAAATAGCAGTAAGAATACCTTTTTAAAAAGAAAATTCATATGTATGTGATGAAGATTGAATGAGATAAATTTATGCAAAGCTCTCAGCACTGTGACGGCAGCCAGAAAGCATTCAGTATCATTATTGTTTCTTAAGCAGAGGACATTACTGTTGATCCCTCAACGTGCTTCTCTGAATACTAGGCTGAAATTCTGCATTATCAGAAGGTTGGTTATTGATAGGCACTGCTCAGTACTTTAAGAATAAGTAAGTAAGTTTAAACAGAGTCTTATCTTGATGAATAAATGGCTGTTTGTTGTTGTTTTTTGACTGTCCTGGGTCTTCACTGGGGGGCACAGGCTTGTCTCTAGTTGTGGCACGTAGGCTTAGTTGCCCTGAGGAATGTGGGACCTTATTCCTAGTTTCCCAACCAGGGATTGAACCCATGTCCTCTGCGTTGCAAGGTGGATTCTTAACCACGGGACCACAGGGAAGTCCCTAAATGGCTGTATTTTTATAACAGAATGTCTGCATTCTGCAGCTCCATCTTTTAAATGATTTTGTACCTTTTGCACTTCCCATGGTCCAGGAGGCAGGAAGCTCCTTCTTTTTCATGATAGGCATCAAACAGAGATTTAGACCATCTCCGATTCCTCCTCTTTTGGCGTGGCTTTGTGTTTTGAGCTCGAGTGTGTCTGATCAGTCAAGGAGGAGCAAAGCCGCACTGCAGAGATCTGAGGTGTTGGGAACCCATCCAGTTTCCTCTTCCTGACCCTGACTCAGGTCTTCCCTGAAATCTTCTGTCAATCCCATTCTCTTTCTATCAGCCGCCCTCCTTACATAATACACATGGGTTTCTAAGGCTGAGGTCCGCAGAGGTGTTCTGTGTCTAGCAAAAGAATTTGGGGTGGAAGGGGGGGGTCCCCATGTGTCACCAAAGTGAGTAATTGAAGTGGAAAGTGCTAGATGCTAACACTGAATGGAAGTTTGGAAGTACTAGTTGCTCAGGTGTGTCCAGCTCTTTGCGACCCCATGGACCATAGCCCGCCAGGTTCCCCTGTCCTTGGAATTCTCCAGGCAAGAATACTGGAGTGAGCAGCCATTCCCTTCTCCAGGTATTCTCCCTGACCCAGGGATTGAACCCCGCTCTTCCTCATTGCAGGCAGATTCTTCACCATCTGAGACACCAGGGAAGCCCAACGCTGAGTGCCATCGGCAAACTTGGAAATTCTATCTGCCATAGACAGCTTAGTTAATTGCCTTAGAGACCTGTTTAAGTATTGGTGAATTTTAAGCATTTGAAAACACTTTCTAATCTATTTCAGCTCTTAAATCTGATGATTTGATCTTCAGAGAGGTTATGTTCTACAGACCCCAGTGCCTTGTTTGTTTTAAATAATTACAGGAAGCCATTTAATTTCCATGAGATTGAGATTTTGGAGGTCAGGAGGGTACAGTGATTACGTCTAAAATTGTTTGACCTTGCTACTGTTGAGATTTTTATTTATTTTTCTAACCAGCTCATCGACCCTCCCTCCCTGTTTGTTTCCCTGGCAGTAACTAATTTTTATTCTTGTATTGCAGACTACCATGGAGGAGTAGTGAAAGGATTGGGGAGGGGGTTGCCAAATTTGGCAAAAAAAAAAAAAGAAAAAAGATCAGGACACCTCATCCTATTTGAATCTCATACAAACAACAGATTCTTCTGGTATAACTATGTCCCATGTCAGAGTTAAATTTGAATTTTAGTGAAACAAGGAAACACGTGTTTAGTTTAAGTATGTCCCATGTAATATTTGGGATATACTTAAATACTGAAAAATTTATTGCTTGTACACAAGAAATTGACCCATTTGTTCTTAGTTAGGAAAGGCAGTTCGATAAACCTCTGCTTTCTTAGCACAGAGCAGCACCCAGAAATGTGTGAAAGTAGTAATCCCAACCTACCCTTTTCAAGTCTTAAGTCTCTGAGTTTAAAGCACTTTTTTTTTTTTTTTTTTTTGCTCAGGAAAGTTGGATTGACATAAAAAACACACGTGTCTGGAATTATCTGAGTCCTTTATAAACAAATGGCCAAGACTTGGAAGGGCACACCTTAGGTTACAGAATGTTTTCCTGGGCTGGGCTCCAAAGCTTCCTGACTCTGGAACAATAATGGGTTCTTTCCATGCCCCTTTATGTATTTATTTTACGGCATTCTTGTGCCTTTTATCCCTTCATAGCCACTTGGAAAACATATTTGGGTCCTGCAGGAGCAGGCGTACAGAGCTTGTGGAGTGTTTTATGTTCAGAGGCTCCATGTGCTGAGGACCAGGGACCCCTTCTCCCCTTCTTCCCCCTCCTCCCTTCTCCCCCTCTTCTCCCCCCCATCCTCCTTCCTCTCCTTGTCTCCCCTTCCTCCCTCCCCTCAGCCTTCTTTTTTTTTCTTTTTTTAAATAATCATAAGAAAAAAAAAAGTAATCATAAGGACATTATTCCTCATTATGTGCTTGTAAATATTTTTATTGGAAAATTTTGACTGATTTCTAAACATCCTGATGGGGAAGTGTAGGGTATTTCTTCATGCGATAAATTCCTTAAGGAGAGATTTGAAGAGTTTTGATCTTTGAGTTTTCTTTTTTCTTTCAGTTTCCTTGCCGGCTAAAAATGTTAAATTTCTGGTTAGGAGGCAAAAACAAAGCTATCACTGATGATAATGACTAAAACATGTGATTGGAATTCACATTTTAAGTTTAGTGAAGTGAAAGTCACTCAGTCGTGTCTAACTCTTTGAGACCCCATGGAATTCTCCAGGCCAGAATACTGGAGTGGGTAGCCTTTCCCTTCTCCAGGAGATCTTTCCAACCCAGGTCTCCCACATTAAAAGTGGATTCTTTACCAGCTGAGCCACAAGGAAGCCCAAGAATACTGAAGTGGGTAGCCTGTCCCTTCTCCAGCGGATCTTCCTAACCCAGCAATCGAATTGGGATCTTCTGCATTGCAAATAGTCAAAGCTATGGTTTTTCCAGTAGTCATGAATGGATGTGAGTTGGACTCTAAAGAAAGCTGAGCGCTGAAGAATTGATGCTTTTGAAGTGTGGTGTTGGAGAAGACTCCTGAGCATCCCTTGAACTACAAGGAGATAAAACCAGTCAATCCTAAAGGAAATCAGTCCTAAATATTCATTGGAAGGACTGATGCTGAAGCTGAAACTCCAATTCTTTGGCCACTTGATGTGATGAACTGACTCATTGCAAAAGACCCTGATGCTGGGAAAGATTGAAGGCAGGAGGAGAAGGGGACGACAGAGGAGGAGATGGTTGGATGGCATTACCAACTCAATGGACATGAGTTTGAGCAAGCTGCGGGAGCTGGTGATGGACAGGGAAGCCTCGCATGCTGCAGTTCATGGGGTTGCAGAGAGTCGGACACAACTGAGGGACTGAACTGAACTCCTGCATTGCAGGCAGATTCTTTACCAACTGAACTATCAGGGAAGCCCCGTTTTAAGTTTAATAGTGACAATTCATTCATAAAATATAAGATGTCAGAACTAGGAGGAATCTTAGATTTGATCTAGTCTTAACACTTTCCTCATTAGAGGAAACAGAGACTCAGAAATGTGAAGTGACTTCCCAAAAGTCACACAGCAAAGTTAGTGGCAAAGTTTGAGAGCAGGTACTTGGGTTATTATCATCATTTTTATTTTATTATTAGTAATTGTCCCTGCATTGCAAGGTGGATTCTTAACCTCTGGACCACAGGGGAAACCTCTGTACTTCTAATATGATATTTGCTACTTTGTTTTTCTTCCCATGTGCATTTTTTTTTCTCTGCGAGGCATGGTCCTCTGTTATCTTATGTCTTCCCCTTAGTGTCTGGTGCTGAGCTGTGGTGCTCAGTCTGTGCCCAGAAGCATTTGTCGAGTGATGTCTATAGTGGCTTGTCATTGGCCATCATTACTTACCTGCCGGATGTCAGAGTTGTCCGGGTAGTTGACGTTGTCTTCTGAGTGACTCCTGGAATGTAAGAAGCTATGTGATACTCATTAATTGGTCTAAATGTATAAAATGTTATAAGCTTTAGACAGGCCTTACTCACCATTCCTGGGTCTGATGGGGGTGCTTCTGCATTTAGAGGTAGAGTAACTGAGGCAAAGAAAGGGAGTTTGAAGTGACCAAGGACATATAATGAAAAACATTGAACCAAAAAGCCGTCAACCTAATCTTATCCACGAGTAGGCAGAAATGATATTTTCTTTGAGTGAAAATCCCCAACGACAATGCCTTCATGCATAACACTGAAACTAACTCGTTAGTGTGGTAGGTCAAATAATAACATTCTCCTACTTCCTGCTATCAGCCTCCCGTAGATGTGCAGGTTCTGATTCCCAAACTTGTGAATACATTACCTTACATGGCGAAAAGGGCTTTGCAGATGTGATGAAGTTAAGGATGTTGAGTTATAGAGATTATGTTGGATTTTCTCAGTGAGCCCAGCATAATTACAAAGGTCTTTATAAAGGGAGATGGGGGTGTGTGTGGTGGTCAGTCAGAGGAGATGAGATGACAGGACAGAGGCTGAGGTTTGGGTAATGCAGGGCCGTGAGCAGCTTCTAGAAGCTGGAAAAGACAAGGAATGAGCCAGGAATCCAGCTCTGCCAGTTCCTTCATTTGTGGGCCAGTAAAACCCACTTCAGATTTCTGACCTCCCGAACTGGAAACAGGTACATGTATGTTGTTTTAAGCTGCTGAGTTTGTGGTAGTTTGTTACAGCAGCAGCCAGAAACGAATACAGTCAGCTTCAGAGGAAATTTATAATTTCCCAGTTCCTGTTGGTCTCTGAGTGCCCCCAGATGCTTGGACGGAGTGAAAAGAAGCGAATCTCACATGGTTCCAAGCTTGAAGACTTTTGATTTCTGCATATTCTCAAAAGATCAAAGGAAGAGCTCTCACACACGCTCCCCCACATGCTCTGCAGCAACACACACACTCTCTCTCTCTCTCCGTCTCACACACATACACACGTACACACACACAGACACACACAGGCTCGCCTGCACTCTAGAGGAAATGACTGAAAGAACGTATGTCTCAGTTGACTTTAATGGCTGAATGCCACCATTGTGCAGATGCTGCCCAGATTCTGAAAGATGCTCTGGTAAAGGAAAGACCCAAACCCCAAACCTTTCATGTACACTGTCAGCATTAGACATTTTCTGTCAGAAGTAACGCAGCCCTTCCCTTTGAAAATGTCTGCTCTCCACACAAACATTTAAATGATGTTTGGCATGTCAAACACTTTTATCAGTATCATTTAAAGTATGTTATGAAATGTCCTCAGATGCCTTAGGAAAATGATTGTCATTTCTCGTCTGCTAACCAGGTGAGCAATTTCTGTGCGAGTGAGGGGTGGGGTGGGAAAGGGCTCAATGGCCTGGGGTTCTCAGAGAGGTGGGGTTCCGTTTGTAATGAAGAACTTTGGCTGTGGGAGAAGGCTACTAATTATTTTTTTTTAAATATGCTTATTTATTTTTCAGCTTGTGTGATCTAGTTCCCTGACCAGAGGTTGAACATGGGCCCCTGGACCACCAGGGAAGTCCAGCTACTAGTGAGTTTTGAAGCAGAGCTGAAGGCAGGGCCTCTTCTGTGCTTCTGGGGCAGTCAAGAGATGAGGTACTAGTTTTGTAGTCAGAATGGAAGGTGATGAGTTACTTTCTGGGAGTTGCTAGTGGATATACTCTGACCATGTGGGGCATTGAAGAAGTCAGGGATTTGTGAAGAGGGGAGTCATAGACCACAGATGCTTTCCCAACGTTGCCAGAACGTGGGACCCAGTGGACCTTTAGTTCTTACTCTGAGTTCAAGTTTGTTTCCTGATTGTTTATTAAATTTGTTACCATAGTCCTTCTGCTTTATGTTTCTGGGTTTTTTTTTTTTTGGCCCTGAGGTATGTGGGATCTTAGCTCTTCAGATTGAACCCAGGGTCTGGACCTGCACTTCCTGCACCGGAAGGGGAAGTCCTAACCACCGGACCTCCAGGGAATTCCCCATATGCAGATTAGTTTTTCCTGTAATCTATCACAATTGGTAATTCATGAAGTTATGGTCTCGTGATTTAAGTTCTTAAGTTACTACACATTGTATGTTGTTGTTGATCAGTTGCTAAGTCCTGTCCGACTCCTTGCGACCTCATGGACTGCAGCATGCCAGGCTTCTCTGTCCTTCACTCTCTGCCTCAGTTTGCTCAAATTCGTGTTCATTGAGTCGGTGATGCCATCCAACCATCTCATCCTCTGTCATCCCCTTCTCCTGCTGCCTTCAATCTTTCCCAGCATCAGGGTCTTTCCCAATAAGTCGGCTCTTTGCATCAGGTGGCCAAAGTATTGGAGCTTCACCTTCAGCATCAGTCCTTTCAATGAGTATTTAGGGTTGATTTCCTTTAGGATGGACTGATTTGATCTCCTTGTTGTCTAAGGGACTCTAGAGTCTTCTCCAGTACCACAGTTTGAATACATGTCTTTCAAGCAAGATGGACAGAACGCAGTATCCTTCTTTCTTTTGAGCTTGGTGTCCCCCTTGCTCACTCACCCCACGGAAAGGAATGATGTAGCATGTAATTGTGTGACCCCAGCCACATAACCTTCTTGAGTGAACCCGGGAGAAGCAGCCTCTTCCCTATGGTTTCTTGGTGTCCACCGAGCCACAGTGACTTCAGGTTAGTTGTTTACGACCTTTCCCTTGTCAACATAATTTAAAACAGGTCGATGATTTCTGCACAGAGAGGGCTCTGATCCCTACCTTGTCTTTCGAGGTTGGCCATTTGGTTACATGTCCATCACTTGGGCATGAGCATAAGGCATGAAGTCTGTGTGCCTTTCCTCATTTCTTTCTTTCTGTCTTTCTTTTTAAAAAAAGATTTATTTATTTTTTAAAATTTCTGGCTCTGCTGGGTCTCTGTTGATTCATGCAGGCTTTCTCTGTTGCAGTGAGCGGGAGCTGTTTTCTAGTTGCAGTGTGGGGGCTTCTCATTGCAGAGGCCCCTCTTGTGGCGGCTCCCGGCTCTACAGCACAGGCCCAACAGTTGTGGCGCACGGGCTTAGTTGCTCTGCGGCATATGGGAACTTCCTGGACCAGGGATTGAACCCATGTCCTCTGCATTGGCAGGTGGATTCTTAACCTCTGAGCCACCAAGGAAGCCCTCTCCATGTCTTGATGTTTTGAGCTGGAGGTCTAGGTCTGTCTTGCCTTAAACAAGACAATTACACTCTTCATCCTTAAGAGGAATGGTTTTCCCGACAAGACCTGGATATCACTTTTCCCAAGTTTTCATACCACTTGTGCCCCCTTTCTATTCATAAGTAATCTTTAAGATTAAAAACTGCATCTTGAGAAAGCTGCAACAAGAGTAACAAGGGGAAAAAGTCGTGTATTTTTATAAACACTCAGCTGCTGATCTTTTCTCTTTTATTCGAAGGTGAAAGCATTATGTAAGGAAGGTCTCATAGAGAGTTTTAGAATTTCAGAATGAAAAGAGGTCTTAGATGAACTCACCAAATAGCCAATTAATTCATTCAACCAGAGAGACTTAGTGAACCCCCACTGGGTAGAGGATTCTCTGCTGGGAACTATGCTTATTACACGTTGAATACCACAGCGGTGGTCCCTGTCTCACGGAGCTCATACTTTAGGGGGTGATGGACAATATTCAAGTAATTGGGGAAGAAAAATCTCTATTCAGAAGCTTAAACAAACTATAGCAAGTCCACTGTAGGAGAGGTTAGGGAGCTCTAAGAGCATATGAGGGGAAGGGACCAGATCTAGTCTGGGGGAAGGGAGCAGTGGATGTTTGAACAGATTAAGAGGATGATTGGGGATTAATTGGAAGAAGGAGGAGGGAAGTGGGGTCTACCCAAAGATTTGGCAGTCTGGGATAGGGATCCTCTTGAAGTCTTAAACCAGCATCCTTATAGAAGAAAGGAGAAAAGGTGATAGTTTGTGAGCTGTGGTTGTCAGAATGTCCAGGAGTCAATTTGACAAGATGCTCATTTCTTTTCCCCTCTTTTTTATGGCTGCCAGTTAGACCTTTGTACTGTTCACTTTCTCCACAGTCACATCAAACAAAATGAGAAAGAGGAGGAAGTGACATGTTCATTTCTTAGGCTTTACTTTAAATTCTGGTATGGACTTATTTGGGAGTTTGAAATGGGCAATACAAAATGATCCCCTCCTTGGGACATCCGTAAAACTTAATCATTTAAACATTGTTCTTAACATTTTGCTGTAGTCACTTTTTTCCCCCCATTGTTTTATGTTCAAAGGTGTGCTTCCTAGGGTAGTAATTGATTTATTCTGCCTCTTTCAGACTGTATCATTGTGTTGTCCTTTTTTAATTTGTGAAAAGATACGGTCACCATATTTATATTTTTCTGTAAAATCTTTGACATTTTATTAATCTACCAAATCTCCATCCTGAGAAATAACACAGTATCTTCTGATATGGGTTTATCTGACATGCTCTATGCCAGTCACCACGGGCATTTAGGTATGCAGTATTCACAGAATTGACTGGAAATGGCTTAGGAAAATGACATGGAATATAATTTACCCCATAAATCACTGATCCTATTAACATACATATTCAAGATGTGACTCTAAAACGTTATTTGGGAGGCAGTTTAAAAAAAATTTTTTTTTGGTATGGGCGTATAGCTGGTTAGCAATGTTGTAATAGTTTCAGATGACCAATGAAGGGACTCAGCCCCTTCCCCCCAAACTCTCTTCCCATCCAGGCTGCCATGCAACCCTGAGCAGAGTTCCCTGTGCTGTACACTAGGTCCTCATTGGTTATCCGTTTTAAATAGTGCAGAGTGTACCTGACCATCCCAAACTCCCTGACTGTCCCTTCCCTCATCCTTCCCCCCTGGGAAGCAGTTTTACCGCCAAAGATAGAACCTGCTCTAGAGATGCTGGGTCCAGGAGCCTTAGAGTTTGGTCTCAGTTAACCAGCTCGTGCTTTAGGAAGTTTCAGGATAAGATTCTGGACCCACTGTCCTCTGTTGGCTTTGCCTCTCAGAGCCAGCTTTACAGCTGTCACCTAATGAAGTAGACCTCCAGTCTCCAAACGCCCATGTGGGCCCTCCAGGGGCCTTACTGTGGAGCACTCATTTAGACTAATGTGCCCAGTTGCTCAGTCGTGAGTGAGTCTTTGAGACCCCGTGACTGTAGCCTGCCGGGCTCCTCTGTCCATGGAATTTTCTAGGGATTAATACTGGAGTGGGTTGCCGTTTCCGCCTTTCGCAGCCTGCCCACGTTGGTTTATCCTATTTGGTTTCTCAAGCTACCATAGCTCCCTTCTTCAGCCTCCTTTGGCTGTTAGAGAATGAAATAAAGTAAGTCTTAAGAAATAGCTTTTCTGTTCCCTGCTTTGTAAAGTGAATACCTTCATTAGAAATGTGTATTTTTCTAGAACCTATTATACAGAGTGAAGTAAGTCAGAAAGAGAAAGATAAATATTGTATACTAACGCATATATATGGAATCTAGAAAGGTGGTACCAAAGAACTTATTTGTAGGGCAGCAATGGAGAAACAGACAGAGAACAGACTTATGGACATGGGGAGAGGGGAGGAGACGGTGAGATGTATGGAGAGAGTAACATGGAAATTTTATGTTACCATATGTAAAATTAGGTATCCCATGAGAATTTGTTGTATGGCTCAGGAAACTCAAACAGGGGCTCTGTAACAACCTAGAGGGGTGGGATGGGGAGGGAGATGGGAGGGATGTTCAAGAGGGAGGGAATATACATATACATGTTGAAGTTTGACAGAAAGCAGCAACATTCTTTAAAGCAATTATCTTTCAATGCAAAAATACATTTTAAAAAATGTGTGTGTTTTATATACATGTTTATAAAGGTATAAGCAAGGTTTCCCTGGTAGTTTAGCTGGCAAAGAATCTGCCTGCAATGCAGGAGACATGGTTCCATTCCTGGGTCAGGAAGATCACCTGGAGAAGGGATCGGTTACCCTCTCCAGCATTCTTGGGCTTTCCTGGTGGCTCAGAGGGTAAAGAATCCTGCAGTGTGGGAGACCTGGGTTCGATCCCTGGGTGGGGAAAATCCCCCGGAGGAGGGCATGGCAACCCACGCCAGTATTCCTGCCTGGAGAATCCCCATGGACAGAGGAGCCTGGTGGGCTACATATAGTCCGGGAGGTCGAAAAGAGTCGGATACAACTGAGTGACTAAGCGTAGCATAAAGGTATGAACACATTAATGAGTTGAATAATTATGAACAGTTGTTTCTATCTTGTAGGGTTTTATTTTCACTTCTTAAAATATTTTTTAATTAAAAATTTCAAGAGAGAGCCTTTTATTTAGTAAAGCACAGCTTCATCAGTTTATAATTTGCTCTTCTTTTAAAAAAACATTTTAATTTCTTTCTATTGAGGTATACTTGACATCCAACACCACTATGTTTCTATTCTGTAGCTTTAAGTTGTGTAGGAAAGAAGTCACTTGACACACCATAACGCTTTGGAACTGGATCTGTTACCAAATTGGGCTCTATGTGTAAGTGCATAAAAAGAGCCCACGGTTTTGCTGAAACTCTCACCGCAGAGAGAGACGGGTCTGTATGTGTTGATTTTGAAGCACCAACTCTGCCAGAGACCAGGCAGATAGATCACTCCAAGAACCACTCTGTTTTTTTTTTTTTCCCTTTTATTGTTTTTGCCATACAATGCCATGATATCACCATGGGTTTACATATGCTCCCCCTCCAGAATCCCCCTCCCTCCTCCCTGCCCCTGGGACATCTCGATGCACCAGCCCCGAGCATCAATCCTGGGCTGGCAATTGATTTCACATATGGTAATTAACATGTTTCAATGCCATTTTCCCATATCATCCCACCCTTACCCTCATCCACAGAGTCCACGAGTCTATTCTATACATCTGCGTTCCTTTTGCTGTCTCTCATGATGGGTTCTCGTTACCGTCTTTCTAAATTCCATATATATGTGTTAATATACTGTATTGTTGTTTTTGCTTCTGGCTTACTTCACTCTGGATAATGGGCTCCAGTTCCGTCCACCTGAGTAGCACTGCTTCAAATGAATTTTTTTTTAATGCTGAGTAATATTCCATTGTGTATATGTACCACAGCTTTCTTATCCATTCATCAGTTGATGGGCATCTAGGTTGCTTCCATGTCCTGGCTATTGTAAACAATGCAGCGATGAACATTGGGGTACACGTGGCTCTTTCAATTCTGGTTTCCTCGGTGTATATGCCCAGCAGTGGGATTGCTGGGTCATATGGCAGGACTATTTGCAGCTTTTTAAGGAACCACTCTGTTTTTAACCTTTGAGTTTCTTTGGAGAGAATGAATAGGCTAGCATGTTGGAACTGTTTGTTTAGTAGGTTTAGTTTTGTGTTTTCCAAGCAAGGTCAGAGAAAAAGGAAAATTCCGTACTCCTTCTGCATAGCTTCCTAGATAAACAGATTATTTCTAAGAAACACTACAGTATTGTTTTGAAGAATAAAGCTATTTCCTTATTCGTCTTTAAGTCTGTATATTTTTTGTTTGTTTATTTGGTCAATTAAGAGTAGCAGTTTAAGGAAGAAAAAAGTTCATTTTCACCTATCATAGATTGCAATGGCTATGTAATTTGAAGGTGCCTGGTTAAGAGTATATATACACTGGTGGATCACACAAGTTGGCGAAAACCAGTATTTCCTACTCATTTCCAAGGCGATGTGATTTGCTATTTATGCACTTGTTCAATTATGAAGACTCATAAGGAAGCCACTTTCATTTAGACCTGTTGGAATCATACAGTATAATGCTTAAGTAATCTAAAGTTTTTCTGATGAAGTACATATACATGTATGTACATTGATGGGTAAGGTGATTGTTAAAAGCCACTGAAAAGCTGCAGGAACCAGCTATTCATGCATTAGTATTTCAGATCGGCGTAATACATGTTGTCAAGTTTTCTTGGGGGGGAAAAAAACACATGAGCCTCTACATTTTTTTGATTATTTATTTGTTTTCTCTAGTTGTGGCAAGGGGGGCTGCTCTTTAGTTGTGTGGTGTGTGAGCTTTTCGTCGTGGTGGCCTCTTTTACCGGGAGCGCAGGCTGTAGGGTGTGCAGCCTTCGGCGGTTTTGGCATGGGCTTACCAGCTGTGGCTCCCGGCCTCCAGAACACGGCATATGGGGTCTTCTCGGATCGGGGATCAGACCCGTGTCTCCTGCATTGGCAGGCGGATTCTTTACCCCTGAACCACCAGGGAAGCCCCCTAAAGCTTTACTTACCACTCTCTGCTCCTTCCCTATCAGTCCTCTCTTCCCCCACCCCCATCGTTTCTTCCTTCGTAATAAAATGCCAACTTTGTTCAGACCTCCACCCTCTGTGCTCTTTAGGTAGGTGGTGTGAGACCTGAGGGCTGAAACATGACTGGCCAGAGCTTTCATTGCTCAACTCTGTTCATTAGAATCGCTCTGGGAGCTTTAAATACAGATGCTTGGGCTCTGCCGGAGGAGATTCTGATTTACTGGTCTGGGGTAGGACTTAAGCTCTTGAAATGGATTCTTTGTAACTTGTAGCTGAAAGCATTCCAATTGACACAGCATAACTAAGGTGACCACAGAATTCATCATTCAACTCTGAAATGGTCCTCAATGTCCTCTGAATTCCTACCTCCCACTCTTAGGCTTTTGAAGTGGTTTGGGCCAAACACATTTTTATTCCAGCGTGAAAACATTAGTGGGTTGTTTTGCTTCATCAACACTTTCTTAGGTAAACCAGCTTGTATGTGTTTTAAGCTCTTAACACTGACTTCATTAATGACACCTTTGAGGTAACATCATGTGATGGTTGTTGGTCACTGAATTCTGGGAAGCTTTTTCTGCTTCCAGAGAGATGAAGTTGATAAAGACTAGAGGGCAGAATATGAGAAGAACTTAAAGATGATCATAAAACTAAAGTCATAAACATCTCTCGAACAAATCGACATAAGGAAAATATGTTTTAAAAAATGTTGAATTCATAAAAGGCTAAATAACCAAAATGTTCTTAGAGGGAAAAACATGAACAATGAAGAAAACATTTAAAAAAGAGAGTCTTGATAAAATCTGATCTCTGGTGGTAAATGCTATTTCTCAATCACATATAAATTTTACCCTGAATTGTGTGTTCTGGTTGACAGCTTTGTTCATTTTTTCCCTTGAAAATGAATAGTTAGTGCATGGTAAGTTGCTTCAGTCGTGTCCGCCACTTTGCGACCCCATGGACTGTAGCCTGCCAGGCTTCTCTGTCCATGGGATTCTCCAGGCAAGAATAATGGAGTGGGTTGCCATGCCCTCCTCCAGCGGATCTTGTGGATTCTCCTTAATTCAACTCCCTTATGTATTATTGTGTTAACTTTCCCTGCCATACTCAGATGAAAGGTGTTATGACATTCAAGATGAGTAATGATGTAAGGGAACTTCCTTTATTGTTTATCAGTGCAATTTCAAAACATTCTGTCCCAGGAAGAGATGACAGTGACTCAGAAAATCCTCTTGGAGTTGAATGATATTGTAAGAAACCATTTGGGAATCACTGTCTGATGTTTGGGCACCTGGGACTCTGACCTCATCCCATTGCCCCACCTCCTTATACATTTAATTTTGAGGGTGCCATTCTTTTTAGGGCTACAACTCGTTTCTTGTCCACACTGATGAATTCATTGTGTAGCAATGAACCCTAGTTATCACTACTGATGATTTGGTTCTTGCTCTTAGAAATGTTTCTTCCATGGCTAAGTGGCCTCAAATGCACCTCTAGAAATTTTGCTTTTTTCAAATCCAGCTTTCAGCTTCCATCTATCCCTTCATCCAGACCTTTCTTGTGGGTATGTATGGAGACTGGCTTTTGTCTTATTGTTTTCCAAGAACAAAAAGGGCTTTAGGCACAAGAGTTTCAGGAACGTTTTGATCCCCAAGATTGAATACTTTTCAGTTGTATTTTCTACACGTATTTGTGATGTATACAGATGTGCCCAACTATGGTAGTCTGTGTGGACCGTCTTAAACATGAATCATTATTATTAAGGGTTTGATGGAAAAACTTCCCAGGAAGCCTTCTGCTTTGAATGCTGGTGAGAAGAACCCATTAGATGAAGCACTCCAAATATTGGTCTCTCTCCTGCCTTTCCTCTCTGTTGCACTTCCTGTGAGGCAACCCTGGTCCTAATGGTTTGTGAACAATTTCCCTCATATTTCTCTCCTGGAGTAATTAAACATCGTTTCTTGGAAATGTAAACAAGAGACTTAGAATTCAGTTGCGGTAATGCATTTGGCAGAGGAACTGTGTGTTGGGAAAAGAAAAATATCCTGGAGTGAGTTTCAGTTTTGCAGATAAGGAAACTGGCTTTATTTAGCCAATTGGAACAGTACTGGACCTTGTACCCTGATGAGAGTACTTTCTCTTCCCAGTCTACCTGGGCTCAAGACCAACTTTCAAATAAAACTTGAAAGTAAATGGCACCAGACAGAAATGGAGCCCTATAAACTAAGTTTTTAATGCTACGGTTCCATAAAAATAATTTATTTGCCTTCAGAATGAGCTTAGAACAGAACCACGGTCTGAGAGACAGCTTTGCCTCTGCCCTTAAGATGACAGCATCCTTCCAGCCCCTGTCCTTGGTTGTAAGCCTGGCCTGTAAAAAAATAACAGGGAGAATGTGGTGCAAGTGCGTGTTGGGAGGGGGCCGATGTTTATCTGGTATTTAGTGAGCTTCTAAAAATGAAAGTAAGTGTAACTTCTTAAGTCACTTCCAGGTTCCTCCCAGAGAACTTTTGGTACTGTATTGAAAAACAGAAGTGAACTATTGTTTTTTAATTTATTTTTTAACTTGAGGGAAATTGCTTTACAGTGTTGTGTTGGTTTTGGCTGAACAACAACGTGAAACAACCATGATTATCCTCATATCCCCTCCCTCTTTAGCCTGCCTCCCTTCCCTCCCCGAGCCCACCCTTCTAGGTCATCACAGAGCGGGAGCTGCGCTCGCTGTACTGTAGAGCAACTTCCCACCAGCTGTTTTATACACGATAATGTATATATGTCAATACTACTTTCTCCATTCATCTCAGCCATAAAAAGGAACAAATTTGAGTCAGTGGTAGTGAGACAGATGAACCTGAAGCCTATCATACAGGGTGAAATAAGTCAGGAAGAGAAAAACAAATATCATATATTAAAGCTTACATGGAATCTAGAAAAATGGTACTGATAAACCTACTTGCAGGGAAGGAATGGAGATGCAGATGTAGAGAACAGACTTGTGGTCATTTTTTTTTTTTAAATACCCCAGAATAAATCTCCTTTTCTGTTGTGAGAGTAAGTGATCCGAGATTTCTTTTTTTATACATGTTTTTCAGAGGTCGTATCACGAAACGGTCAGATGGTCTGTGACAGGTGAACAGCTTTCCAGGCAGGCTTCTGGGTGAGGACAGATGTCTTTGGGGTTGTTTGTATTAATACTTGAATGCTTGAAGTCAAGGGGTCATCCTCTCAGGCAGAGGACTACAGCAAATTTAGACACAACTTTGGACCCAGGGCCAGGAGAACTTGGTTTTCATCCTGGGACCAGTGACCTATTAGCTGCGTGGGCAAGTCAGTTCGTTTGTCGGAACCTCCCTGCTTCCTTCTGTGAAGTCAGAATGTCGGCTCTTCTGTGTGGTCGCCTCCAACACTGTGTTTTTGTGAGCTGGAGCTCACACATTTGAAGCAGGAAGTCACGAAGGGTCATCTGAGCTGCATTCCTGTGTGGCTGGGGATGCTGAGAGGGGCGCCTTGTGGCAGGGGCAGGGTCCTAGCAGGACCAGTCTGGACTTCAGGTTCCCCAAAGGCTCCATAGTCTTAGATGTGCCAAACCCTTCCCTTGAAAAGGCAGACTTCAAGCCTGCTCTCTGTTGCTGTTAGGTGGTCTTACTGTCTTAGGCTTATTTACTCAGATTCTCCTTAGAAACTTATCATTTTAAGAAAGTTCCTTAAAGAAGATAAAAACTCTCCTCCGAGATGGACCCCAGAGATTTTTCTTTTTTTTTTTTTCCAACCTGATAAGTTGTCCTTTTCTTCAGGGCAGCAATGGAAAAACAGACACAGAGAAGAGACTTATGGACAGGAGGAGAGGGGAGGAGACGGTGAGATGTATGGAGACAGTAACATGGAAATTTATAATGCCGTATGTAAAATAGACAGCCGTGGGAATTTGCTGTATGACTCAGGGAACTCAAACAGCGGCTCTTTGACAATCTAGAAGAGTGGGATGGGGTGGGAGATGGAAGGGAGGTTCAGGAGGGAGGGGACATGGGTGTACTTGTGGCTGATTCTTGTTGATGTATGACAGAAAACCACAAACTCCTGTAAAGCAATGATCCTTCAACTAAAAAAATGAATAAAGCGGCAAAAAAAGATGCCATTTCCTCACCTCATATTGGTCTACTCACTTATTCTTTCATTTTTTAGATAAAAAAATTATTGAAGTATGGTCAATTTACAATGTTATGTTAGCTGCAAATATACAGCAAAGTGACTCCGTTTTGTACACACACACCCCCACACATACATGTTTTTTATATTCTTTTCCATTATACAAGATACATGTAGTTCCCTGTGCCATACAGTAGGATCTTGTTATTTATCTATTTTATATATGATAGTGTATGTTAATCTCAGGGCTTCCCAGGTGGCGCTAGTGGTAAAGAACGTGCCTGCCAGTGCAGGAGACTTAAGAGATGTAGGTTCAGTCCCTGGGTGGGGAAGATCCCCTGGAGGCGGGCTTGGCAACCCACTCCAGTATTCTTGCCTGGAGAATCCCATGGACAGAGGGGCCTGGTGAGCTAGAGTTCACGGGGTCACAAAGAGTCGGAAAGGACTGAAGCGACTTAGCATGCACGCATGATAATCTCAAACTCCTCTAATTTACTTATTCCCCCCTTTTCCCTTTCATTACCATAATTTTGTTTTCTGTGTCTGAGTCTGTTTCTGTTTTGTAAATAAGTTCATTTGTATCTTATTCTTTAGATTCCACATAGAAGTGATATCATATGATATTTTAAAAATATTTATTTAATAATAAATAAATGTTTGGTTGCGGTGGGTCTTAGTTACAGCATGTGGGATCTAGTTCTCCAGCCAGGAAGCTAACCTGGGCTCCCTGCATTGGGAGCGTGGAGTCTTAGCTACTGGACCCACAGGGAAATCCCCCTCGTTTGATATTCGTCAAGTATTTTTGAGAGTCTATGGAGCTAGTTGGACACAAGGTAAATCAGACACAACCCCTCTCTTCTGGAAGCTTTATACCCTGCTGGAGACCCCCTCAGTGTATACCTTAGGCCATGTATATGAGTGTTCCTCTGCTAAAATTATGTGCGTGCCCAGTCACTTCAGTTGTGTCCTACTCTTTGTGACCCCATAGACTGTAGCCCACCAGACTCCTCTGTCCATGGGATTCTCCAGGCAAGAATACTGGAGTGGGGTGCCACGTCCTCCTCCAGGGGATCTTCCTGACACAGGGATCGAACCTGTGTCTCCTGCACTGCAGGTGGATTATTTACCACTGAGGAAGCCCAAATTATAGCTACTTCGAATTTTAGCAGAGCCTGGTGTGTAGGAAAATTGTTTTCTTGTGTTGGCTGCACTGAATTTTGCTTTGATATTTTTCCCTAAACTTACAAGAATAAAGAAAAGTTGCTGCCCCGAATCTTAAGTATAGAGGTGTCTTCTGTTTTTGTGGTGGAAATGTTGAGGACATGGGACATGAGACTATATGGGACATGAGCAGCCTTTCAGGAATGTCTCACTGGGCATTTCTGCAAAGCCTACGTTGACTACAAAACAAAACAACAGCAACAAATCTTAGTGTACCCTGAGTACCATAGGGTTTTCCCCCTTGTAACTGTTCGTTTCCTATTTCATCAGTCATGCTTGTTTTTGGTTTTTTAATTTTAGTTTTGGCCATGGTGCAAATTCAGGAGGTGCAGAATTGAATTCTCCTAGTATCCATGTAGAAACTCACTGCCTCTATGGATCTTCCTCTGTCATATTTTCCCTGTGTGGGTTTTATTAATTTTAGTGCATTGTTATTAGATGAAATAATAACTGTTATATGTATGGTGTTTCACAGTTTACAAAGATGTTCAGGAAAATCTTACCGCATTCTTGGGATTTTTAGCTGCATATCCTAAGTATCCATTTAAAATATTTTCTTCTGACTGCTTTTAGTTTAAGAAGTTGGGTTTGAAGCAGTGACCAAGTATTTCCAGATAATTAATTAAGGAATTAATTATTCAGCCAAACAGGCTTAAAATGAAGGCCCTGGTTTGAAAGACAGAGGCAAGGAGATGGTAATGTTATAGAAAACATACATCAGTATGGAAACCATCCTTGGGGTAGTTTTTATTCTTAAAAAAAAGATGACACACAAAAAGCTTGGTGTTTGAAGTCAGAAGAAAGGAAAGCGAACATTTGGGTGAAGAGGCCGTTGGATTGGCAAGAATTTTACTGCTATTTTTCCTTTGGAAGCTGGCGCAAATTGTGTGCCTTGTGGATTTCATGTGTTGAGAATTTCAGATAAAACAGATCCTTATGTTGAAACATTTCCTAAATCCTATACCCACATACTCAGGCCTGGTATTACTACTGGTAACACATATGCTAGAATTGCATTTTATTTATTTTAATGTTAAATGAAATATATTTTTAAGAGGAAGAGTGCATTTAATTTCCTTTTGGTTCAATAACAATTTACATTGTGGATGGAGATCATGTAATTTTGGTGTCTGTGTTGGATTGGTAAACTATTTGCGCTCAGTGATTCATTTCCACATTTTCAGATTTGACAGATACAGGGAGGTGCAGAGTGCAGACTCCTCGCCAGATCTATCTCCAGCCACCCAGTTCACCTCCTTCCAGGCAGCCAGGTTACCACATTCTTGTTTACCCTTACTTAGGTACCAACAAATAGAAAAGGTTATTATTATTTTTTTCCTGTTTTTGCACTAATGATGACATGCTGTGTTCATTCTTTTATGGTTTATGCATTTATATTCAGTTAAGTCCTGAGGGATAAAATGATGAGTACAGAGTAAATTGTGAGTCTGTAGTATTCTCCAGTCGGAGAAGGCAATGGCACCCCACTCCAGGACTCTTGCCTGGAAAATCCCATGGGTGGAGGAGCCTGGTAGGCTGCAGTCCATGGGGTAGCCAAAAAGTTGGACACGACTGAGCGACTTTCCTTTCATTTCTTTATGCTCTTAAGCTGGAGGGGTTTAGAAGGTGGAAAAGATAGGCTTATTTTACTTGTGTTCCAGACATTGGACTTGAAACGTAAAGCAAATGTTGCATTATTCTTCCTTAGGTAATAGAAATTTCCATGCAATGTTGTGTATTGATCAGTCCTGAGTAAATTGAATTAAATGGAATGTGCTAACAGAAGTTGCTACTTAAAGAAGCCCTGTGGTGGAAACTTACCTGGCAATGCAGTAGTTAAGACTGTGTGCTCCCGATTCAGGGCCACGGGTTTGATCCCAGGTTGGGGAACTAAGATCCTGCACAGCGTGCAGCCAAAATAAAAATAAACACTCTACAAAAATAAGTAGAACAAAGAGGTGACACTTCTGTGAAATAAAGAAGTTTAAAACACTGAAATCTAAATAAGCACACTTTCATTTCTATGATTCTTCCCAAGGCAGGGTATCCTGTATCTTCAGTGTTGATTGAATTCTAGTTGGCCAGCCATTTGCTTGGTTAAGAGAGTGTGTGTGTATTAGTCGCTCAGTTGTGTCCGACTCTTTGTGACTGTGGCCCACCAGGCTCCTCTGGCCATGGGACTCTCCAGGCAAGAATACTGGAGTGGGTTGCCATTGCCTTCTCTGTAAGAGAGTATCATTAACCAACTCAGTGACATTGGAGCCCTCCAAAGGGCGTAAACCGTCCAACGCTGTACAATCCCAACCATTAACTGGATTTACATTCTCTTCGTCTTGGGTGGGTGTGATTTGCATCTTTCTTAACAGACAAGCATCTGCAAGTATTTGGCCTGCAGAAGCTCATTAAAAATCAGTGCAAATCCTGCCAGTGTCTCTAGCAGCAGGCACCAACTTGCAGAACCCTTGTAAGTGGATCGTGTTCCCAGATCAGTGAAGATTCCACACTTATTTCATACTGCCATGGAAGTTTCATCCTGGAAGACATCCTGTGAGTACACCACTCAAGCAATGCTGATTTTTCATAAACCCCAGGGGAACTGTCAAAGAACCAGACAACTTGTCACATGAAAGGGAAATAAAAATTCTCAGGTTGTTAATTTGTTGAAATTTATTTACGCTATGAATTAAGCTAAGAAAATGTACTTCCGAATTTGAACCACCAGACAGCCTGCAGAAATTTCTAGCCATGTTCAAGAGTGCCATGGTAAAGCTGGCATTTCTGTCAAGATCCTTTACCACTCCTTTTCATTTCTGTTTAAAAAAAAAAAAGGTTTGCAATTTGTAATTTCAGTGAAGCAGCTTTGTTGTGTTGTACATTGAGCTGAAGCCTTTTGGGAAAACAGAATTTGGAGAGAGACCCAGGGTGTCATAGCTGATCCCCCTGGCACACGTCCCAGAGAAAGCGGGGCTGGAAGCTCTCAGTGTAGTTAAAAGATGCCGGTTTGTCATTTGCATCCATTGAAACTGAGCAGGAGATTTTAGAGGGGGCCTTACATTCTACTTTTGCTGAGAGCAGCTGGTGAAGGGCTGCAGATTCTGTGTGAGCTGGAGACCTGTCATCTGGTGTGTTTCGTGCAATCCTGCCTCATCTTGGGAGCAATTTCTGGGACTTAATAATGATAATAATGCATACTCTTGGGAAAGGGTAATGCTTGTGGTTATTTAGAATGTCCAGACTAAGTAGGGGCTTTGGCATAAAGGTGGTTAGTGGTGGGAGAAAGCAGATATTTAATAAAAGGATAATGATGAGGAGAAGGCAAATCTTCTGGATAAGGAAAGCCACAAATACATGATTAAGAGCCCTTCAAAATGTTTATAAAGTGATAGCTTTTCAGTACCAGAAAGGCAAAATGTCCAATCTCTAGCTTCCTTTATAAAAATCTCCTTCATCTTCGGAGGGTGACTCCTTTTGTTGTTCAAAGTCAGCCTTTATCTCCAGGGATATGTTTAATTAATCCCATCATCTTCCATTAGTGATTGTGCCAATTTGATCATTCTTTTCCCTTCTGCTGCCCCACCCCCTTTCCTTGACTCCAAGAATAATTAATGCAGCCATAACTCTGTTTTTAACTTGGAATACATTTTCTGCAGGCTGAGTTTATATAAGATTATAAAATAATCTGTGTGGGCAAAATAGAGCTCACCATTGTAAGAGCTGCTTTTGTTCGTTTTCGTTCTCTGGTGTTGGGTTTGACTGCTGTGGAGTTTGAGGATGGATGTGTTCTACATCATATTAAGGAAAGCACTTTGAGAAGCCGCCAGGACCCCCCAAACTGAGTTTCAGAATGACCTCCCCTTGGCAGTCCCTCAGTTTCTCCCCATTCCTAGCCCACCCCTGCTCACTAAGACATGGGCTGTTATGGCTGACACATTTCCATGTTCAATGGGATTTTTCATTTTCCCCTTGGTAAGAGGACACAACTGCCTCTTAAAATGGTTTGGATATCAGGAGATCCACAGAGTTGGAAAGTCTTGCAGGAATCGGTGGAGCCTGAAGGGGATTCTGCTGTAAGTAGTCCCAGAACAGGCGCAGGCCTGGGAGGGTGGCTGGGGGGAATTCCTTGCAAAGTTAGAATTCTGCTGCTAATCTTCGGGGCACAATCTCTTTTGGCCAGCATGAAGGAAAAAAGAATGGAAAACACTACCAACATCTTTGGAGTGACCTGGGGATATTATTGACAGGAAAAATCTGTGTTGTGAGCTTAATACAGCCACTCCAAATCTGTGAATTACTTTCGCAAGGAACAGTTTGTTGCAACAGCATTTACTTGTAGAGTTGAATGTTATACTAGCAAGATTTATTACAATCAATGGTCTTCCTCCCACTGAAACTCTTCCTGTTACTTTCTTTTTAGATTTATTTTTTTCATTTTGGCTGCTCTGGGTCTTTGTTGTGGTGCACAGGCTTAGTTGCCCATTGGCACGTGGGATCTCAGTTCACCAACCAGGGATTCAACCCATGTCCTCTGCACTGGAAAGTGGATTTTAAACCATTGGACTACTATGGAAGTCCTCCTATTACTTCCTTACTTAAAAGCCTTCGGTAGTGGACTTCTCTGGCAGGCTAGTGGTTATCCACACTTCCTGTGCAGTGGACATGAGTTCAATCCCTGATCGGGGAACTAAGATCCCACTTGCCTTGTAGCCAGAAAAACAAAAACTAAGAAACCTTCAGTATCTTTGACAGCCTCTAGGTCATCTTGACAGTCTGTTCACCCTCACGTTCGTTATTACACCTCTTCTGAGCGGGTTCTGGTCGTACCTGCCAGCTTTACCTGTCTGGATGCCCAGCCTTCTCCCTGCCCACATACTCAGTGATGCCCTGTGTGCATGTGGGACTTAAGCTTAAGTGTCTCCTTGTCCCCATCTCCCTCAGTCCTTGTTGGGACCGCCTGCTTTCAGATGCCTGCACATCCTCTGCTACCTCCGTGCTCCAGCTCTCCAGCACTGTGGACAGATCACCCTAAAACAGCAGCTTAGATCAACAGTCATCATTTAGTTTTGCCCATCATCCTGGAGTGTTGATTGGGCACACCTTGGGGGTTAGTGAGGAGTCTGACGTGGTCACAGGCAGAGTGCTGGCTGCTCACCAAAGAGGCTCTTTTGCTTGCAGGACTGGTGTGGGGGCGGGGAAGCTCCCAGCCACGAGGGCTGGAACTTCTGGGGATTCTGGGACCTCTGTTTCAGTGTCATTTCTCCACGTGGCAGCCTCGGACAGCTCGATTTCTGCGGTGCGTGAAGTCTCCTGGAGTCAGTGTCCCAAGAGAGCCTGGCAGAACCTGGCTGGCTTGAAAGGCACGCAGAGTGATGTCTGTCACACTGAATTCATCAAGGGGGTCACAAAGCGGGTGGGGGGTACATAGACCCCATGTCTTAATGGGAGGAATATCTTAGAATGAGGGAACATGTCTTTATTTTTAATTATGATAAAAATATACATAAAATTTACTACCTCAACCATTTTTAAACAGACACAGTCCAGTGATATTAGGCGCGTTCACGTTGCTGAGCAGCCACATCCACCCACAGGGCTCCTATCTCACAAATCTGAAGCTCTGTACCCATTAAACTGCCCAGCTACCCACTTTCCTATCCCCCGGACCCTAGAAGCCACCATTCTGCTTTCTGTGTCTATGAACTCGACTCTGAGTGTGTCTCCTGAGTGGAATCACACAGTAGTTGTCTTTCTGAGTCAGGCTTTTTTCACTTAGCACGATGTCCTTGAGGTTCATTCAAGTTACAACGTGTGTTGGCATTTCCTTTCTAAGGCTGAATGGTCCTCCATTGTATGCATATACGGTGTTTAGCTTGTTCTCTGTTAATGGACACTTGAGCTGCTCCCACCTGTTGGCTCTCGTGACCAATGCTGTTATGAACAGGGCTGTGCAGTGCAGGCCGTGTTTTAAACTCACCAAGCTCTTACGGTCCATTCTGTCTTTTGAGGTCATTTTCTTTGGACTGGAAATACCTGAGAGCAGGAACAGTGAGTTTCCGTCTTTAAATCCCTAGGGCACAGCATAGGCAACAGAAGTATTTGTCGGATGAGTAATGTATGGGTGGATAGATGGATGGAAGGGTTGGTGATAGCTGCTCTAAATGGAAGGTGGAAGGTTTTAATTTCTGAAGCCTGACAAGGGCCATATTGGGTCATACTGAAGATGCGGCCATCCCACAACGTGCCAAGTCTTATTCTGTGGTTTTGATAGACCTATTGACTAGGGTCTGGCATAGAGTCAGCTTTTATTAAATACAGATTGAGTTGAGTTAAAGTGCAATTGGGAAATGGGCGACAAATTTAAAAGGCTATGTTTTAATAATTTTTCATCATTATAGTCTTCCACTGTGCTTAATACACGGTCTTATATTGAGAAATTTTCTGGGTAATTCAAGGAGTTGTAAAGTAGTCGTTTCCTTTGTTTGTTGGTTAGTTTCTCCTTAGTTTCATTTTAAGCCTGACAACCTTGATAATGATTGGCCGGCCGTGTGATGTTAGACTCAGTTTTTATTAGATAAGTTTTAGCCCTGTTTGTGTGCTGACATGGATGGAAAAGAGCACATGTGTTAAATATAAAATCAGTAGCGACTCTTGCTTTTCTTTGTTTTCTTTCATTATTCGAATGCCCCTGTAAGCGGGTTTATGCAAAAAAAAAAAAAGAGAAAAAGAAATCCTCCCAAAACAAAAACAATGGTGAAAGTGATTGTAATGTCCTGACTTTCTGTTTTATTATAAAGTAGATAGCACAGGGTTTACCGTGATAGAGAGGGGCAAGCACAGCCCTTAGCATGCAGCCATCGCTGTGCATCGTTGTTGTTCAGCCGCTCAGCCCTGTCTGACTCTTTGCGACCCCATGGACTGCAGCACGCCAGGTTTCCCTGTCCTTCACCACCTCCCGGAGTGTTTTCATATCACCAGCAGACACATCCACAGCTGAGTGTCGTTTCCACTTTGGCTCAGCCGCTTCATTCTTTCTGGAGCTATTAGCAGTTGCCTTCTGCTCTTCCCAAGCAGCATATTGGACACCTTCTGACCTGGAGGGCTCATCTTCCGTTGTCGTTTCTTTTTGCCTTATCATACTATCCATGTGTTCTCACAGCCAGAATACTGGGGTGGTTTGCCATTCCCTGCTCCAGTGGACATCATTACTCTGCACCATTCTAGGCAGTGGGTCCAGGCAGGACCCACTGGTGGTCCCCGCCCACTGGCAACCAGCTGTCAAGGATCCCCCGTTAGTGGTCCTGTACCGTAGTGGTCCAGACCACTAACAATCAACGGTGGAGGAACCGCAGTTAGTGAGGAGGGATTCAGACCACAGCGGAACGGTGGTTGTGTTCTGGAGAGGGAAGTGAGGGGCGGACCCTGCTTCTCCCTGAGGCCCTCCAGCTTACCCGACTTCCCAATGTTTTTGTACTGTTTGGCCCACCGTGTGTCGGGCGCAGGGACTTGTGTTTTCGGTAGCAGTATTTCCTTTAATTTCTTCATATGCGTTCTTCAAATTAATGTTTGAGGAACTGGTTGGGAATTTTCATCTACCTCACACATCTTTTATATGGACATGTGGTAAAATGGAATAAGTCTTGGATTTGGAGTCAGATGGGCTTAGGTTTGGGTTTTGGTTCTGTCATTTACTTGTAAATATACTATTTGGAGTGCTTCCCAGGTGGGGCTAGTGGTAAAGAACATGCCTGCCAATGCAAAAGTTGTAAGAGATGTGGGTTCCATCCTTGGGTCAGGAAGATCCTCTGGAGGAGGAAAAGGCAACCCACTCCAGTATTATTGCCTGGAAAATCCCATGGACAGAGGAGCCTGGGGCGAGGTGGTGGGTGGGTTTCAGTCTGTAAGATTACAAAGAATCGGACATGATTGATGTGAATTTGTACGCGTACTATTTAGAAGAAGGGGGGAAGTAGAAATAATAATAATCTCTCTTGGCTAGTTGGAAAGATTCAGTTCAACTCAACCAGCCCGTGTCTGAAAGTACATGTGTATATATGAAATTTGAAAGTAACATTTTGGATTTCAGCATGCTTCTGCCTATACTAGTATCTGTAAATGTAAATTTTATGACAGGTCCATCTTCCTGGAAAGTAAGGTAGTGAGAAGGGATGGTTCTATTAATGACTCTTTGCTTTTATCATGGAGCTTTAGATAAGGCTGGATTTTTATTTGACAGATGGGAAATTGAGGCCCAGAGGATTGAATGAACCATGCAAGTCCTTGTAACATGTGAGAGGCAGAACTGGGGAGTGGAGTGGAGTGAGAGGCAGAGTTTGTCCAGTGTCCCATTGTATAGCTAGATTGCTGCCTGTCGTACTGTTTTCCCAGTCTTCCCCTCCCCTTCCTCCTCCTTCTCAACCTGGTCCACCTTCCATTAATGTAGGCACATGTGCGCATACACACACAGACACACAGACACACACAGACACACACACACACACACACCCCAAAGGTCTAGAAGGATGCAGTGTCCAGTCTCCTTTCCAACGGGAACTGCCAGTACCATCCCTGGCTGCCCATGGCCCATGGTTGTTGGTCACTTACTATGATAGCTTATATTAAAGGGCCAATTCTATGAATAATTGTTTTTTTCTGGGTTTTCCTTTTCGTTTGTAGTTTTGAGACCCGTGCGATATCTTTGAAGTGCCTGCATTATTTTCTCTTTCTCTCAGTGTCCATGGACTGAATCACTATGTCAGGCATCTCAGTAAAAGTTGGATACACATACCTGAAAACCCCCCATTCCACAAAATCACACACTGGCAAGAATATGGTTTACAGGAAATAGAGGGCCAGGGCACATCTCAGATGCAGGTCTCCACATGCTCAGACATGGGGGCATCGGGCATGGTGGGCCATGTGCTGCGTGGAGTGGCAGCTTCATGATACTGTGTCCAGCTGCTGTCACTTCCAGGTACAGTGCTGTGATGAGGGCAGACATGCATGAACAGTGTGACTCTTGTTTTATGCTGCAGCCAGCCCCTATTGCCTGTCTAACCCATGTGACAGAAAATGTCAGGTGGCGGCAGGCAATACCTAGTGTTACTGATGCCACTAAACATCACTGAACATACCTATTGGATTACTCATAGAGTAATGAAGACTCCTGAGAATCCCTTACACTGCAAGATCAAACCAGTTAATCCTGAAGGAAATCAAGCCTGAATATTCATTGGAAGGAATGATGCTGAAGTTGAACTCCAATACTTTGGCCACCTGATGCGAAGAGCCGGCTCATTGGAAAAGACCCTGATGCTGGAAAGATTAAAGGCAAAAGGAGAAGCAGGCAGCAGAGAAAGCGATGGTTAGATAGCATCACTGACTCAATGGACATGAATTTGAGCAACCTGCGAGAGATAGTGGAGGACAGAGGAGCCTAGTGTGCTGCAGTCCATGGGGTTGCAGAGTTGGACCTGACTTAGCAACTGAACAACAATGTTTACAAAACATTTTGAATGTTTATTCATTCTGAACATGACAGTGGCCTACATTATATATCCCCCAACACCAGAAAGTAAATATATCTCATAGGGTTTTCTCAAGAAATGTAGTGCAGTGTTCCTGGTAAACTATGGAAACAAAAAAAGGCCAAAGGCAGAGCTTCTTGTGGATTTTGAACCTGTGGGAAATGAATGAGCTGAACTGCAAACTGGGAGACCAAGATAGGATGCTTTATAGAGACAAAAAGACATCTTTCCCCATTTAATAAAACAGTAGTGATGACAACTGTCTTCTCAGGTTCTGTAGCCCATGTCTGTCTTTTACTTTTCATAGCTCACTTGTTATTTTTATTAATCCCATGGAAATGTATTTTGTGTTATCTTGCACGCCAGTCATCATAAAATGCCCCGTTTGTCTAATACTGTCTCTCTGGAGCCCCCCAATTTGAGGAGAGCTTCACCCAGAAGTCTGTTCTATTTTCTCATTCTTTTGTTCTCTGCTTGGGTTCTGTGTACATTAAGAAGTTGGGAGTGGGAAAGGACCACATTGTTTGTCAAATGGAAAGTATACTCAGCACTGAGGCTTTGAATGCATGGGGAGTGGGGCGATTCGACTTTCCTTCCTTTGTCAAGGGCAGTTAAACTGATACTCAGAACAATGATGAGACAGTTCTAATTAACTCAGTATTTGAAACATGGTAAAATAAACGAGATGGTCAGTTCTTTACAGAAGACGTTTATGAACTTCACTATGAAACTGCAAGCTTTGGGGAGTTCTGGTTTTCTCCGGTTTTCTATGTCTGCCTTCCGGTTCTGCTCCCTAGGTTTGGGAATCTTTCTGTCCAAAGGCCACTGGGAGACCTCAGCACTGGGATCTGTTCCCTCCTTCCTCTCTCTGAACTCTATTTTAGATCTGTAGTCAAGCTTTGAGGCTTTTTGCAAGCTTTCAACTCTGGGGTATTTTGGAAAACTGTAATTGTGTTTGTTCTCCGCTGTATGCGTGTGGTTTCTTAAAACACGAGTGTGATTATTTTCTGCATCCTTTCCATAGCAAACACTTCCCCCTAAACTACAGGTTTCAAAAGTGGGTTCTCAAGTGCACTTGGCAGTCTCCCTTACAATGCTCTCACTGAGAAACTGTCTCCACGACCAACAACTTGATACAATTTTGAGGCTTTATAAAAGGTGGCTTCCAACCTTGTATTGGGGTTTGCTCCTCAATAGGAGATAGACATGCCCAAAGCATTGTATTTTCCAGCAAGCCATGCAGTGCTATTGAATGATTATGAAACTTAATTTGATGATGATCAGGGTGGTCTTTAAAATAGCACTTTGGGTAAGTTATTATCCGTAAAATAGCAATTTGTGGAAGAGCATTAGCAGGGAGCCTGGACTCTGAATCCCAGCTTTGCAACTTTTTTTTTCCCCCTAGTACTTTTATTGTTTCTTTTTTTTGTTAAAATTTCAATCTACCTGGAATTTATTTTGGTATGAGGAGTCAAGTTTGGCTCTTTATTCATTTTTAAATAATATTTGATGTTGAGGGTAAAATATTACATAATACAGGGTTTACCATTTTAACCACTGCTCGCTATACCATTCATTGGCATGAAGTGCATTCACAAGTTTTTAGCCATTTGCTATAGATCATGTTATTTTACTTCTTTTTGTCCCAGTTTCTTTATCTGCTAGTAGGTATCCCTGTCTCTATCCCTATGTACCATCCCTACATGTCCATTAATTTTTTTCCTTAAATTATATATTTTTTGGAGTATGATTGCTTTACAGGGTTGCATTAGTTTCTACTATACAGCAGAACGAACCAACCATACATACACATCTGCCCCCTCCCTTCGGGTTTCGTCCTCATTCACATCACCAGTGGGCATTAAGTACAGTTCCCTGTGCTGTGCAGTGCGTTCTCATCAGCTATCTACTTTATACATAGTGTCAATAGTGTGTACGTGTCATTCACAAATTTCATAATTCCTCCCATCCGTCCTCTCCCCCGTGGCATCCATATTTTTGTTCTCTATGTCTGTGTCTCTGCTTCTGCTTTGCAAAGAAGATCGTCTGCTCCATTTTTCTAGGTTCCACAGATTTGTGGTGTTTTTCTCTTTCTGATTTACTTCACTCTGTACGACAGTCTCTAGACCATCCACACCTCTACAAATTACCCAGTTTTGTCCCTTTTGGTGGCTGAGTAATATTCCATTATCCATGTATACCACATCTTCTTTATCCATTCCTCTGTTGATGGACATTTAGCTTGCTTCCATGTCCTGGTTACTGTAAGTAGTTCTGGCACGAACATGGAGGTGCATGCATCTTTTTGAATTATGTTTTTTTCTGGGAGGTTTTTATGAGATGATAAGTTCATAGAAAACACTTGAAGTGCCTGGGAGACAGTAAGTGGTCATGGTGACTTGTAGTACTGGCAGGGTCTGAGTTTGCTGGTCAGAACTTGTGCCATATGGGTGGTGGATATATACAAATGTTTAGATGGGGCAGTTTTTGCTCATTGACTCAGTGTGAAGACTAGAGAATTCTCATTGCAAATGCTGGATAATTTTCCATCATTTTTATGTTCACTTTAGCATGGGACTGACATGCAGTTTGAACTTCAGGAGGACAAAAAGATTTTTCTAAGATCTGGATTTCAAATTGTTTGCGAAGCTGTTAATAGTGAAAAGATAAAATCTGTTGTCTTCAAGTTTAAGACATAATTCAAGAGACTTAGAGAGGGTAGACTTCTGAATCTATTCCATGCCCATTAGCTCTTTTCAGAACCTGTGACAAAAGCTCTTGCTTTAAAAATTAGATGTGAGCAATAATTGTTTGTGATGCCTGAGCTCTAGATGAAGTAAATCACGTGACCAAAATGAGAGGAGAAAGAGAAGTCACAGGAAAATAAGTGTGTTGTTTACATGCTTTCAGAAGCATGTTGAAGCTTTTCAGAAACCATATATTGGAAAATAATATACCAGTTTAACATCCTTTCTTAAATAATATAAACTGTATTTCTATTGTAGTTGCTAGTAAGTGATAATATGGCACAGTTTCTATCAACAATCTTATTACACTTTAGTTCAGCAAGAAGCTTCCAGATCTGTAAAAAAGGATACAGAAACCGTCTGAAATAAACTATTTCTAGACTTAAAAACTCCATGTTCTTACAATGGAATATACTATATTCAGACACCATGACAAAAAGGCCTTTTTTTTTTTTTTTTTAATCAGTGCTGCTCTAGCTAAATGTGAACTTTAAAAATTGGAAATCAGGCACTTTGTAGACAGTTCATGCTTTGTTTCATATTTTATCATTAAGAAAAAAACAATTGCCCAAGGAAGTGTTTCTGGAAAGAGTCAAACTTCTCAATTCCCTTGGTGTGTAGCCTACAGTATTTTTTTTTTTGTTTTAGGAATTGATTGTGACTCTAAGTATAACTGAAAGGATACTCATTTGTAAAGCATAGATCCTGATTACTTCCTAAAAAGTGAGTGATAATATAGCAATCAGATGCTGTCATCATATTACACACACTTGGTCAAGGTATCAGTACAAACCATCATTGTCACTGAACTGTGTGATAACATGTAGGGCAGAGTGTGGTAGTGGAAATAACACTGGATTTTGGTTCGGTAAGTCTGAGTTCCAGAATTCATCACGGCCCTTGGGCCGTGGGACCAAGCCTTTAGGTTTCAAGAAGCTGTGATGGCAAAGAGCAAGGTGTTGGCTTTATGGAGGCAGCTGCTAGAAAGTCCTTTGCTTGCTCATTTTCATGTTTTTCCCAGGATGATGTCATATATGAACACCCTTTATTTACATGCTGATGTCTTCCCATCTACATTTTAACCAAGACCTTTATCATGGGCTCCAGACCCCAAATCTCATAGCCAACAGACCACTCTACTTGGTTGCCCCATAGAGAACATTAAATCAGTGTATCAAAAACTAAACTCATCGTGGCTCTCCTCTCCCACCATTGCCCACAAATCTAGTTTTTCCTCCCCGCATTCCTTTTCAAGTAGCATGCTTCTGGGCATTTCCCCAAGCCAGAAACCTCAAGATGCCCTCAGCTTTTCTTTCGGTCTACTTTCTATATTTAACAGGTCACTAAAGCTCTGCCAGTTCTACCTCTTCAGTGTCTCCCTGATCCATTCCCTCATGATGGTGATGACCATGGTGATGTTCGTTCTTCCACTGCAGATGACTTCACCTTGCTCCTGGCCCTTCTCATTTCTCACCTGGATTTCTGTGTTCACTCTCTCTAACTACTGTTTCCATGCATGCCTGCTGAGCATCAGCCCCGAGTACCAAAACCGTAATGCCAGTGACAGTTCCTCAGTGAGCTACCCCATCCCTCCTTTCCTCACCTGGGCAGCACCTGTTATTCTGGAGTGAATTATCCGTTCTGCCCCTGGTGATCTCCCAGACACCATCCAGATACTCAGCTTACAGGGCAATAAGTTTGAAGTCTTTCTCAGCCTGTCAGACAAGTTGATGTTTAACCATACTGATAAATACAGATCTTGTGTATGTATTGTACATTTTCATTGTATGTTTTTCTTTGATTTCTCTTCATCCCCTGTTGGACTCTGTACTTGAGGTTATGAATTGAGTCCTAAATTCATGTCGTTCTGTACAGTGGCTGCATAATGTGCCCAGCTTGTAGAGACCTCCTATAAATGACAGGCTGAGTGGGGATGGTCTTCCTTGTGGTGGGAAGGCTTAGGGAAGATGCTTTTTAGCCCTAGGACTGCCCTCCACCTCCTCCTCACCCCTGCCAGCCTCTGGGACTTACTGCGGAGTAGGCTCACCTGTGGGGACGTTGCCTCGCTCTCCTCACTTAGATCCCTCACTTGTATGATGGGATCAGAGCTACAAATGATAAGTCCTTTTTTATTCATTTCTAGACTAGGTTTTTTGATAGGCACAGGTACTAAGGCTGGACACGATCGGATGGACAAGGCAAGCGTGCAGCCTCTCTCCGGCATCTGTACGCACCGTGGCCATCCCAGCCGTCACGCTCTCAGCGCACGGCCGCGGTCTTCAGATCAGCCGGCACCCGCTCTCCATTCGTCTGGCTCGGCCACTTTCCTGCTGTCCTGCTGACTGCTTCATACCTCATCTCTCCTAAAACCTTGAACATCTCCTGCTCCTTCCCTCCCATCTGGGCTTGGCGGCAGTTGTTACGGGACTTGAGTGCGTGCCCAGCACCCCCTCCACTCAGAAGTCTGCACCTGTGCCTCGTCAGCCGCCCTCTGTCCTTCCCTGGAGAGGAACCACCCCTATCCCCGTGGAAGGAGCCGTCTCTGCCTTTGAAGACCATCACCCTCGTGAGCCCCACTGGGTTCCCTGCTGTCCCTGCCATATGACCCCTTCTCCTACCTTAGCTCTCTTCTTTTCGCTGTTCATCCTGGAAAAGGTGCATCCTCCAGATGTTCCCATGACTTCCTGTCTTCGTTCTTCAGCTGTTTGCTCATTCACTTGATTTGTGAATTCTTCCTGATCATTCTGTTCAAATTTGCAGTCCCCTGTCTCATACTTCCTATCTCCTTACTCTACTTTATTGTTCTCTTAAGCGTGAACCACCATCTAATATGCTATATATTATCCCTGTTAGTTTTGTGTAGGTCACCCCACTAGAATGTAAGCTCTGGAGGGCAGGAATTTTGCCAGTGTTCACTGCTGTTTGCCCACCATGCAGAACTATTCCTGGCACGGGTGCTCAAAAGTATTTTTTGAGTAGTTCTGTCAAGAAGAAGCTTTCTCAAACAGAAAAGGGCAATAAATTGTCTGTTTCCCTCTCTGAAAACCATAGCCTTCATCTGAAACCTAAAGTTTTTATTTTATCCAGAAGATAACAAAGCTGAATTTAAAATTCCCCAAAACATTGTGTCTATTTTCAAAGAAGGACATGAACAAGAAATAATAATTTAAGTCTTCTCTAAACATTTTCGTACACATAAAATGTCATTATTGATGAAAAAAACAGTATTTCTATTATGTATAAGGTGGCTAGTATGGATTTTCAAATGGACTGGTACATAAGATTGGGTTTCTTATAGAATATTACACTTAAATATTATAGTAACTTTAGATTTTCTGAATCGTATCTACTTAAAAACATCACTAGCGATACCTTTAAGGTTTTTTTCTGTCAAAAATAAAGTTTGTCATAACGATTTCTTCTTTGACCTTATAAACAATATGGTGAAACTGGCTCATGACTTGTGGATAGCTTTTAAAATTTTGCCACATTTGAGATTAATAACTATTGATATAATTGACACCATATGATATAAACTTTGAATTCTGTATGATTTCTGTTTCAAAGTGATGGCTGTTACCCACACTCTACTTGATGTTTAACACAAGTATTTGGGGAACTTGAATAATGGATTATCTGGCTAGTGGACCTGTACTTTAGAATTAAGAAAAGGAAAATTTCATTTCTTTATCTTAGAACTCTTTAAAAATGTACTAATTTTTTTTTTTTTTGCCATTTAGAAAGTCTCTTGAAAGGTCAATAATTTTATCTTTGATAAAGATCTTACATAGTCTCATGCCTGAGATTATTTGCACTGTAAAAAATGATATTTGATTTGCCTCTAAAAGGGTTCCTTTTAATGAGAGACCAGATCATTAATATATGTGAAAGGGCTGTTTAATATAAAAACATTCCATCCTCTCTACTTTTGGTGGGGGTAATGTTAACTTTCTTAATGTTTTTATTGGCTATTTTTAAAATTTATAATAAAATAATCTTGGACTTCCCTGGCAGTCCAGTGGTTAAGACTTGTGTGCTTCCCTTGTAAAAGAATGAAACTAGAACACTTTCTAACACCATACACAAAAATAAACTCAAAATGGATCAAAGATCTAATCATAAGACCAGAAACTATAAACCTCCTAGAGGAAAACATAGGCAAAACACTCTCCGACATAAACCAAAGCAGAATCCTCTATGACCCACCTCCCAGAATATCGGAAATAAAAGCATGAATAAACAAATGGGACCTAATTAAAATTAAAAGCTTCTGCACAACAAAGGAAACTATAAGCAAGGTGAAAAGGCAGCCTTCAGAATGGGAGAAAATAATAGCCAACGAAGCAACGGACAAACAATTAATCTCAAAAATATACAAGCAACTCCTGCAGCTCCATTCCAGAAAAATAAACTACCCAATCAAAAAGTGGGCCAGAGAACTTAACAGCCATTTCTCCAAAGAAGACATAAAAATGGCTAACAAACACATGAAAAGATGCTCAACATCACTCATTATCAGAGAAATGCAAATCAAAACCACAATGAGGTACCACTTTACACCAGTCAGAATGGCTGCCATCCAAAAATCTACAAGCAATAAATGCTGGAGAGGATGTGGAGAAAAGGGAACCCTCTTACACTGTTGGTGGGAATGCAAACTAGTACAGCCACTATGGAAAACAGTGTGGAGATTCCTTAAAAAACTGCAAATAGAACTGCCAAATGACCCAGCAATCCCACTGCTGGGCCTACACACCAAGGAAACCAGAATTGAAAGAGACACATGTACCCCAATGTTCATCGCCGCATTGTTTACAATAGCCAGGACATGGAAGCAACCTAGATGCCCATCAACTGATGAATGGATAAGAAAGCTGTGGTACATATACACAATGGAATATTACTCAGCATTAAAAAAAATTCGTTTGAATCAGTTCTATTCAGGTGGATGGAACTGGAGCCTATTATCCAGAGTGAAGTAAGCCAGAAGGAAAACAAAAATACAGTATACTAACGCATATATATGGGATTTAGAGAGATGGTAACGAGAACCCTGCATGAGAGACAGCAAAAGAAACGCAGATATATAGAACAGTCTCGTGGACTCTGTGGAAGAGGGCAAGGGTGGGATGATATGAGAGAATGGCATTGAAACATGTTAATTATCATATGTGAAGTCAATCGCCAGCCCAGGGTTGATGCTCGGGGCTGGAGCACCGGGATGACCCAGGGAGAGGGAATCAGGAGGGAGGAGGGAGGGGTGTTCTGGAGGGGGAGCATATGTATACCCATGGCGGATTCATGTCAATGTATGGCAAAACCAACACAATAAAGAAAATATAAAAAAAAATAAAAATAAAAGTCATTTTGGAAGGTAAAAAAAAAAAATAAAGTAGATTGAATCTCTGTAAAAAAAAAAAGACTGTGTGCTTCCAATGCAGGGGGCACAGGTTTGATCCCTGGTCGAGGAACTAAGATCCCACATGCTGTGTTGCACGGCCAAGAAAATATTAAATAATAATATCATCATCATCCAATTATTGATGATTGTGGTCATCTGACATTCACGACTGAGCACACACACACACTCTTTTACAGTATATTTGATTTCTAAAGCTAACAACTGAAAACATTTATGAGGAGGTCATTTTTATTATAAAGGCCTTTCTTTCCACCAAATAGCATTTTTTTATGGTTGAAACTTTCAATATTTATGTAATCAAGTCACAGGAGTGCATTGTTTCGTTCTTGGTAGTAAACCTGGAACGACTGTACGCTCCAGCCAGGCTGAGGCCGTGGAGTTCACGGGTAGCTGCTCTGTGCTCCTCCCTGCTCCCTGCTCTGTTCACAGCACGTCCACTCCTTCCCTTTAACTCCAGTATAATCATGTGAGTTTGATCCATTAGGGCCCTCGGGACTCACCTTCTTTGCATTCCCCTATTACTCATCTTGCAACACTTGTCAGATCCCTTAATCACTAGTAACTAGTTTTCCTGCAGTTACCGTGTGGCAGAGACTGTCCATGAACTGGCTGGTGAGTGATTGTCATCAGCTGCTCAGCTTTAGTCCAGCAGCATCATGCGCTATACGGAACGTGAGCTCTAGAACCTCCCAGGGAAAGCTCCAGAGATTCTGTTCTCCCTCTTGCCATTCCAGAGAACCCAAGGTCTCCTCACCGCACCTGAGCAGCTGCCCTGAGTCTGACCTGCCACAGGACTGGCCCACACTATCTTCTGTTCCCCAGAGCCCCTTGCTGTGTCTCCCTTGGGCTCCTCTGCACCCCGGGGCACCCCGTTCCTGGGAAAGCCTGTGACTGTGTCTCTTCTCGTGTCTGCCTAGAATTTAGCCATCAGGCTCTGTGCCTCTGTTCCTTTCTGCTCTGCCATGCCCTAATTTATTTCTTTTCTCAGCCGTCATCCGTTGAGTTCCAGGCACTGCTATTCACTCTTCTGTCCAACATTTATGAGGTCCAAGTGTATCCAGCACGTACAGTGGTTGGCACTGTGATGAGTGAAGGTATAGGTGGGGTGACTGCTGAGTTAGTGGTGCTTGGTCATCGGTCCCTGGGTTGGGATGTTCCCCTGGAGGAGGGCTTGGCAACCCACTCCAGTATTCTTGTCTGGAGTCCCATGGCCAGAGAAGCCTGGCAGACTGTAGTCCCTGGGGTCCCAGAGTCGGACGCGGCTGAGCACCCACACACGCCCAGTCGTGGAGCTGCCTAATAGCATTTGTAGTGTAGATGTGCTGTCTGTCCCTGTGAGACTTCCCAGAGTTGTCCCTTTTACTTACGCTTCCCACCAGGTAGAGTTAGTAATTTCTGTTATTCTGGGAAATTTCAGGTTCCAGGATAATGTTTGTATTTTGTGATCATTTTTAAAAGCATTCATTTTTTAAAAAATCGTAATAAAAGAACAACATGTCACATAAAATTGACTGTGTTAACCATGTTTAATTGTCCAGTTCAGTGGCACTAAGTACATCCGTGTTGGTTGTACCATCAACCATCAGCCATCCACAGAGCTCTTTTCACCTTGCAAAACTGAAACTCTCTCCCTACTACACAGTTCTGCCTTTCGCCAGCTTTTGGGAACCATCGTTCTACTTTCTGCCTCTGAGTTTGACTCCTTTAGGAACCTTGTATAAATGGAGTCGTATGGTATTTGTCTTTTGGTGACTGGCTTATTTCACTTAGCATAATCTCAAGGATTTTCCTTGGGGTAGCGTGTGGCAAACTTTCCTCCCTTTTTAAAGTTGTATACTGTTCCATTGTATGTATAGACCGCATTTTGCTTTTCCATTTATCCCTTGGTGAAGATTTGAATTAATTCCACCTTTTGACTATTGCAAATAATGCTATTTAAAGCATTCATGTTTCATAAGAAAATTAGTGTTTTCCCTTTAAATTGGTGTTTCTCATTTTAAAGATGAGCTGTTTTTATTATGTCTCAGAGCCAAAATTCTCTTAAAGGAAGTGGGAAATGATTCATTAGCTAAACAGAATCACTGGGGAATGGGTCATTTCACAGAAGCTGTAACCATTTAAGATGTTTTGTTTTGAGTAATTTTACATGAAAACATTAAAAAAAAAATAGACACTGCCCTGCTTTCTTGAACAGAACATTTTAAAGTTAGTTTAATTCTCAAATGTGTTAACTAGTCCTAGATTATTCAACATTGAGAGTATTATTTTGGTGCTAAAAGTACATTGTGCTATGATATTTAGAAGGGTTTTGACCATTACATTTAGAATTTTTAAATTTAAAATACTTAAATTTTAAAATGTATATGTATGCTTTACTCTTTGTTAATAGTTTTGTTGTTGTTGTTGTTGTTAGAAGCACACTTTCTTATGACTGCTTTCCTTTGTAGAATCTATTTGTTGCTTCTAAAACGCAGTGGTGCTAAACAGGCAATAATAGCATTTGTTAGAATTATGTTGCAGAGTAAACAGCCTCTGAGTGAGCTTTTTAGAGATTAAATAAAATGATTATACTTTGGGACAAGAACCCCTTCTCCCACCAATTCTATCTATGGTAGTCTTACAATTTAATTTCCTAATTTTTTTGGCAACACTTTGGATAGGAGAGGTACCATAAAGAAATCAATTTTTGCTGTCAACATTTCAATAATACATTAGTACTATAATAGGCTGTGCGTGCATGCTAAGGCACTTCAGTCCTGTCTGACTCTTTGTGACCCCATGGACTGTACACCCCGCCAGGCTCCTCTGTCTGTGGGGATTCTCCAGGCAAGAATACTGGAGTGGTTGCCATGCCCTCTTCCAGGAGACCTTCCCAACCCAGGGATCGAACCTGCATCTCTTATGTCTTCTGCGTTGGCAGGGGGGTTCTTTACCACTAACACTGCCTGGGAAACCCTCATATGTCATTACCTCTTCAGTATTCTGTGGTATCCACTGTTAATAAATTCACCAGGCCAAGAGTTTGATAGGTCATATTTTTTTTGGCATTTACCAAAACTACCTTCTGTTTATTTCCTTCTTCTGCTTGGGAAGTGTAACGTTCAAACTAACTTACAAATTTTTCACTCATAATGCACCAATGTTTTTGTCTGTTGTTTCATTTCTGATTTATTGTTATGAAGCATTTGTACATATGGTGTACTTCTTGTGCTTGTCAGTTAGATTTTAAACTCCTTCCCAGCCCAGGCCATTTTTTCTTGCTAGAAAGGCTGTATTCGGAACCCAGCATTAGCTAACATAATGACAGAGACTCTACTTAGAGTCCCTCCCTCTGTGTGAATGCTGCTCTAGGGATTTTGTGTGTATCCTCTCATTGAATGCTTCCAGTAACTCAGATAAGCCAGTACGAGTACTGTCCTCCTGTTACAGGAGAAGAAACTGAGGCACAGAGAAATTAAGTGATCATTTCCAAGTGCACACACTTAGTGGCGGAATCAGGGTTTGAGCTCAAGCTGTCTGACCTAAGAATCTCCTTTCCTACTACCTTCATCCAAAGAATATTTATTAAACTCTTACTGTAGACCAGTGAACAATGCAAAGATCTCGGCCTTCACAGAACTTACATTCTGGTTGAGGAAGAGAGAAAATGAACAGCCGAAATACATGAATAAATGGTACACTATGCTAGAAGGCTATCCAAGCGCTAAGACAGAAAAGAAAATGTAGAACAGAGGAAGGGGAGGTAAGACAGACAGGTTGATATTTTCAGTAGATAATCAGGGAAAACTTCATGGTTCACACGGAGGAATTGTTTAACAGTTCTCTAGTGTTTGACAAGTTTTTTTTGTTTGTTTTTTTTTTTTTATCTCTTAGAGATGTTCTCTGAGATCTTGACTGACTCACTCAAAACTTTCATGAATCTGTTTATTAGTTCTGCTTGTTTAACCCTGGAAGTGACATGTGGTTTTATCTCCAGAGTCAAGGACGAGGCAGCCCTGGGCTCTGCTCCACTGCCTGGAGCAGGCCTGTTATTCCAGAGCATTCCCAAGTGTGCAGGTGTCTGGGGAGTGGACTGTGCGTGCTGAAGCATGCGGCCGGGTCGGGTGCTGGAGTGGGGAGGGAGGGGTGATCGGACCCCTGGGACAGCGTGCAGTGGTTCTTTAGAGAAGGGTGTAGCTGAGATTCTTCCAAAGAGACCCCTGCCTGCCTAGGGGAGAATGGATACGGATTGTCCAGACAGGGCAAGTGGCCCCAGACCACCTTCCATCCAAGGATTGTCTCTGAACAGTGGACTCAGCGAGGGGCTGAGCAAGAGGGTGAAGGTGGCCTGGCCCAGAGGGTCCCTTCAGGATTAGGAAGACAGTGGGTTGCCCATTCCCTTCTCCAGGGGACTCTCTCCAACCCAGGGATCAAACTCGGGTCTCTTGCGTCTCCTGCATTGGCAGGCAGATTCTTTACCACTAGCGCCACCTGGGAAGCCATGATCACATATTTACTCTTCAGCTTAAAACATGGATCATTTGGTTTTTCTGGAACTGGGCACGATTGGACTCCAACAGGCCTTTCCTTCAGACCAGCAAGCACAGACGTTGCAAGTGAGGTTCCCAGCTGTCCTGGTCCGTCAGCCTTCTGCCCATGGCTGTGGTGGCTGATAACTCAGGATGTTGTTGGAGGGGGGCAGCCGGTGTCGGGGGTCACCCAGCCCCTCCCAAGGCACCACTTTCCTTTTTTATACAAAAACAACACCGTGCTTCCGAGGGTGCTGACTGCACACCAGATTCCATTGACTGTTTTCCTGCGCTCCTCTGCTTATTTTTATTCATTTGGCTACTTTATTTTAGGGCTTCACAGAGCTTGTTTTGGCCAGGGCGAAACTTATTGTTTTATTTCTGGCTGCCCTGCTCTCATGTGAACGCTTCAATTAAGAAGCGGACGCAGGGAGGACGTGGTTCTGGGGTTCTGGTTTGCTGCCCGGCTGTTTGCCCAGAGCTGCAGTCGACCCCGCTCCCCAGGGCAAGGCGAGGCCCCTGGGCAGGTTTCCAGCAAGGATGGACTGAATCCGGCTCGGGATGGGCAGCCAGGTCCTGATGACCCATGCTCATCTCACTGGAGAAGATATTAGGACCTGGTCAAAGATCACTTACTTCTAGTCCATAGCTTTGACATCATTTCTTGCCTTCTCGCCAGGTATCAGAAATGGATTTTTTTTTAAAGAAGAAAAATATGGATCTGTTTTTATTATTTTTAAAATTAGAGATACCCCACAAGAACAAATGACTTTCCCTAACTGCAGTCCTACGAGGCTAAATCTGATATTTGAGAACAGGGCTTTGGTGTCCTGCCTACTGCTTTAGTTCTTGCCTTTGCCACTTACTAGCTCTGTGTCCTGAAGCAAATTATATAACCTCTCTGGGCCTCAGTATCCACACATACTGGGGAGTGATCACTGCACCTGCTTTCTTAGGTTATGGTGAAGATTCAACAAGGAAAAAAACCTAATTTTCTATGATCATAGCCGACTGATGATACGTAAAAACTCCATTGCGGATTGGATTTTTGTTGCTCTGATTGTATCCAGAACTAGTTGAGCTGGAATTTAGACTAAGAATCTGATCACACTGAATTGGTGCTGGTTTTCTTTCCCAAGACTGTTGTCTAAATCAGACTCTTCCCAGACCCAACCACTTGCCCCTAGGAGAGTGCCACGTGTGGGTGGGTCTTGGTTTAGATAGGAAGCTGAGAGGGTGGATTTTGCCTGCTTTTCCCTTGGGATTGTTGTTCAGTTCTTCAGTCCAGGATGGACTGGTTGGATCTCCTTGCCGTCTCTCAAGAGTCTTCTCCAACTCCATAGTTCAAAAGCGTCAGTTCTTTAGCGCTCAGCTTTCTTTATGGTTCAGCTCTCACATCCATACATGACTACTGGAAAAACCATAGCTTTGACTAAACAGACCTTTGTTGGCAAAGTAATGTCTCTGCTTTTTATTACGCTGTCTAGGTTTTTCATAGCTTTTCTTCCAAGGAGCAAGTGTCTTTTAATTTCATGGCTGCAGTCACCATCTGCAGTGATTTTGGAGCCTAAGAAAATAAAGTCTGAAAATAAAGGGATCGTGGGGATCAACTAGCCGTCCAGGGAAGCCCGAATCACACCCTGATACTTCTGGCCACGGACCCCAGGCTTCAGGACTTTTAAAAGCCTTCTAAGTGATCCCAGTATACTAACGCAGTTCAGAAATACTAGGAAGATATTTTATTTAGGAAAATATTTCATAAGTGGCTTCATTCATAGTTCCATGTATTTATAACAGAATCAGAGCAGCACAGAAGAAAAATAAACACAAATTCTTCATCCCTGTTTACGAACTGATATGTTTCTATCATTCAGAACTTGCTGGACTTTTCACAGCTCCTGATTCATTTGCCCAAGCTGGTTTGGGTTGTATTTCAAAACAGAGATACAAATTGCGTTCTTAACACTTGCCTGTTATCTGTGAACTCTTACTCTTCCCGCCTGTCTGTAATTATTGCTACAACTGCCCGGCTCCTGCTTCGTTTCTGTCTGTTTCCAGCAAGGATCTGCCCTCTAAGAGTCCCAAGTTAGAGACACTCACGTCTGTGTGGGCACCCTGAACTGTCTGCTCACGACTTTAATTACAGCTAAATCCTGGGTTTCTTTCTCTTCTTCCTTCTTGTGTGTTTTGTTTTTTGTTTGGTTTTGGTCCTTTGTTTTGTTTTCAAAGAGGGATCAGACCATATTTTATTTCTTTGCTTTCAGCTGATAGGAAAATCTTTGAATAAATTTGTATGACATTCCCCCCACCATTGTTTATAATCGGATTATCCACTCTGGATTATCAAAGTCAAAATGTCTTGATCCAGACTGACGTTCTCAGCTTTTCTGGGCATCTTTCCCATGGTGAGTTAGTGGATGCCTAAGGGTACAAAATAATGTCTGCAGGAGCCTCAGTAAATCATAGGAAAGCAAACCTGTTCCTTTTTTTTTTTTTTTTTTGCATCCTCTTTCTTCCAATAAGAAAGTTAGTTGAGAATTAGATGATATTCAAGTAGGAAAAAGTAAGTGATGTATTTGAAAACTCACTCTAAACTCTTCAGTGAAACAGAGTGCTTATGTAAGATTAGGATAATTGGCATTTTAAGCCAGTTTCTGCTTCCCTAGTCTCCTGTAAGCACTTCCAGAATTTAGTCCATCAGGCAACATTGTTTTCAGTACTTTCTTTTTTTAACGTAATGTTTCTAACTTTCTTGTGCTCTGGGTTTTTACACAGAACATGCCGACTCGATTTTTATTGTGTTTTGGACAAATAAAAATGCAGTGAAGTTTTAATCGCCATGTCTTCCTCATAATCTAGCTCTGGGGTACATGACCTGGCAGTCACCCCAAGGAGAGAGGGTGGGCCCCTGCGGGAAACTCGGTCAGCCTTGGAGTTAGACATACTTAGGTGTGGATACGCTTACTTATTTCCGTGGCTTTGGGCGAGTCACAGAAGCTTTCTGAGCTTAGGCTCCTCATCTGTAGGTTGGTGGTGGTGCTTGCGTTGGTTTCAGTGACTTACTAGATGCAAAGCTCAGATAAGGTGTCGGCACAGTGGGAGTGCTCAAGGTGTGATAACAAATACCCACCTGGATTTTACCTCTTTCTTTCTTTTTTTTTTTTAAAGCCCAATTAGAACCTTTTACCTTATGGTTGAGGGTTTGCCTCCTTTTATCTGTCAAATTATAAACTTTAAAAAACGTAGTCCTCTCTGTTTATCTTTTCTGCAGAAACCATGTACTTAGTAAATGTTGATGAATCCATCAATAATTTATCATCTGGATAGTGAATCTAAACAAATAGGAAAGAAAAACTTGTGGTTTTTCTGTTTTTCAGTTTTTTTCTTTTTAATTTAACTTAGGCAACTGTTTCCCTATAGGGATTGAAAGAGTCTAAGCTCCATGTAGGTTTTGTCATTTCTTCCCTTTTAACGCAGAAACTGGAACCCAAACCCAGGATGATAAGGGCGTGTTCCATAGGTAAATTCTCACTAACTCAGTGGACACAGAGGTCTGTTCATTTGGTCTGTTCATTGTAGGCTGGGCATTCATGTGCCCACTGTTAACACCTTATAACTTTATTTATAATCAATAATACTCTGAAAAGAAAGAACTGGGAAAATCTCAAATAGCTCAGTTAAAGGATTAGGGTGATCCTGTAGGCCAGATCCTGGACAGCTAATAGTTTTGCATGTGACTTTCTATTGAAACTCTCAGAGACCTTAAAAGATGTTCATTGTAATGTGAATCATAGAAGAAGGGAAGAACGATGTTAAGAGGAGAGATGATCATATACTATTTCATGTTTCACTCTTTATTTGGTGACATGTTTAAGTAATTTAGAAAATAATTACATTTCTAGAATGAATCCCACTTGATCCTAGTATGTTAATCTTTTTAGGTAAAATTATGTTGACTCATTTTAAATTTAGATTCACACATCTATTTAGAAAGAAGATTCATATGTAGTCTCCTTGTTGTGTACTTTTTTGTTAGATGATGGTATCAGTATCATCTGTAACTATTTAAATAAGAATTTGAAAACTTTCCTTCCTATCACATGGTTTGAAATGGTTTAAATATGATCAGAATTGTCCCTTAAAATTTTCCCAAAATTCTTCCTGTGAAGGCATCTAACCTGCTTTTGTTTATTTATGTGTTTATCTATTGGAGGGTCAGTCTGGGAGGTAGGTTTTTGATTTGTGTTTCATTAGTACATACAACATGTAGAGTGATTCCTTAAGTAACTCTGAAATATTATTTCCTAAACATCTTCATTTCATACTGATTAAGTCCTGCCTAACTAAGGGTGAGGTGATTTGTTATTGTTGAGTTGCTGTTATTAAGAGTGGCAGCTCTTTTTTATATTCAGTGCTTTATGGAATTTTACAGTCATGTATACCATTCCTAGATGTGGACGTTAAGGGCTATTCCATATTTTTACTGTTGAGTTGGTGATGCTGTCAATTGTATGTTTATATTACTGTGTAGACCATTATTACTCTTTGTTTATTTTAAATTTTTCTTTATTTATTCATTTATTCATTTGGCTTCATGGAGTCTTAGTTCAGCATGTGAACTCTTAGTTGCGGCATGTGGGGTCTCGTTCCCTGAACAGGGATGGAACCCGGGCCCCCTGCGTTGGGAGCACAGGGTCTTAGCTAGTGGGCCACCAGAGAAGTCCCCATTGTTACTGTCTTTGGTACACTTGGCCAAGGGAGCCAGTTTTACTGCAGATCATGCAGCAGACATGGTATCCATCCTTAACACACAACAGAGTTATCTTTCTAGTACATTGTAGGTACTCAGTAATTCTAGTGAATGAAATACTTGTTTAGTATCTATTATGTGTTTGTTTGGAAAGGTATAAAAGACATGTTCTGAGAGACAATAAGTTATGAATGCATAATTGAATTACATAGTTTAAATATTAAGGCAAACGTGTATTCAGATATATTAAAGGATTCAATTTACATACTCGTCTGGGGGAGAAACCATTTTCAGATGGAGAAAAAAGTAAATATTGATTCAGTTACCCTATACCTGGCCTGAATTTACAAACTGATATAGAGAGCTAAAACTGTTTCAGTAGTATTTTTGTTTTTCCGTATGAATTGGGCTATGATGCTAGGAAATGGGAATCACAACTCTGTAGTAACAGTGGTACAAGAAATAATGTTGATCTAAATTTAGATTATAATACTTATTTTAAAATGTGTAAAAGAAAAGGTATTGATGGTTGATAAGATTGTGTTAGATTATGTTGAAGATTTATTGACAAAATGTTCTTTCCTTTTCTCTTAGATTTATCTAAAAACAGACTGGTTGAAGTTCCAATGGAATTGTGCCATTTTGTATCACTGGAAATTCTTAATCTGTATCATAATTGTATCAGAGTCATTCCGGAGGCCATCATAAATCTACAGATGCTGACTTACTTAAATTTAAGGTAGGTTGACACCTTTAGGTAATCAAATTTAATTAAAAAAAAAGATCGCTTGCATTTCTATCAGTTTTTTTCTCTCTGATCTTTTCTGATCACCCTTTGAAATAAATCACATGAAAATTATTGAAGAAATATCTTTTATAATATGTTTATAGTGCTGTTAATATTGTTTTTGGTGCTCGACTTCTCAATGTCAGTAGTGCAAGATGTTTTGACTTCTTAAGATGATTGATACAGCATCATTTATACTTTTTGTCTGTTTGATACTTGGAAGGTTGTTGGTCTATTTTCTTCAGATATTGATGTAGATTTTGGAGGAGGAAGGCTGAAGGAAGTGAGGAAGGATTGATGGTTGAGGCAAATTAGGGCCTTCCTGGTTTTGGAGGTTATTGGAACCATTGGATTTGCTACCTAGAATTGATTGAACCTGTTCACCTCAGGTCACTAGACACAGTTGAGGAGGAACATTGAGCAACTCTAGCAAGATATAACTTTGCTGCCTTTAGCCCATTAAATTAGGTCAGTGTTGGCTGAGTTTGGGTCAGTGGTCTGTATTGACTCTGATTAAAGCACAGCACAGTATAACCTATTCATGTACGAAGTAGCCCTGAAGTTAAGGAAACCAAGAGTTTTAAGGCCTAGCTTTTAGACTTTCGCTGCTGTGACTGTCAGCTTTTCTGGCCTGATTTTGACTCCTTGATACTTAAATCCAGACTCACATCTGGAATATCAGGGGCGAAGGGGAGCTGTTTTATCTGTCTCCACTATTAAAGCAAAGTCTCAGAGTTCAAGCCTGAGTGGCCATCACCCCTGTTAGTTGCATTGTCTTACTGTGCAAAGGATTGCACCTGACTAGCAGGGTTTGTGCTGTGTAACAAATATGCCAGCCTTCAAAGTGCAAGATATAGCATTAATTTATGATAGAGAATGATGTCATTTATATTTTAGGGGTTTTAGTTGTTTGTTTGGTTTGGTTTACCACTGATAGTTAGAAGTCTTCTGCAGCTTTCTTTGTTGTCAAAAATGGGTTTCCTTTGCATTTCATTAGGAGTATATCTTTCCCCTTGGGAGTGAAAAATAAATCCTAGTCATGTTTTTAAGTGGCCTTTATTTCATTTTTGATAAATAAAATGTAGGCTACTATTATTATTACTACTAGAGGCTCAACAGAGCCAACTTTCATTTTTTCCAAGTTTCTAGTTCATTTGAGTTTTCTTGTGTAAGAGCCATCCATGCCATTTCTGCTGCAGCAGAATATTAATTACCTGGAATTGCCTGATGGAGCCAGCATAGTGATGTCTATAGATACAGATTATTTTCTCCCTAAAACATCCGTCTTCTAGTCCCAGCCCACATAGGGGAAATAACCCAAGAGCATATGTAGTTTGTCTGTTTATTTTACTTACCTACTCCTGATACTTTCACCTCCAGCAGCTTGCTTGCAGCAAGTAAATAGATTTAACTTTGCATTGTTGTACAGTATTATATATATATATACATACTGAGAAACCTTGGGGTGTAGATGACATCTTTCTTCTGGCATGATATAAACTACAAAATTCTATACATACTAGGGAATCTAATCTCAGCATTTATATTTTGCTTTAAAAGCAGTAGTAAAATTGCTTTTGATAGGATGGTTTTTATGTTGAGGCTAGTTAGAATGGTAGAATGGTGTTACTGTCCTCAGATGGTGGAAAGATTGTGTTGGAATGTGAATCTCAGGAATCTTTCAATTAAGAACAGAGAGATTTTATTGAAACTGTTAATGGTTGAAGTCATGTTTGTCATATTGTAAACAGGGTTTTGTCATGTATTTCTAGGTAAAGGAAAGGAAAGAAAGGGGTCATTAAGCACCCAATGTTTTAAACTTTGTTTTCTTCTTGTAATGGTGTCATTTCTCATTTGACTTAATTTCCCTATTTTTGGTCCTATTTATGTGGTGGTGGTTTAGTCACTAAGTCGTGTCCTACTCTTGTGACCCCATGGACTTTAGCCCACCAGGCTCCTTTGTCCATGGGATTCTCCAGGCAAGAATACTGGAGTGGGTTGCCATTTCCTTCTCCAGGGGATCTTTCCAATCCAGGAATCATTTATGTTTTGTTTTGGTTTTCTTTGATCACATGTCTTACTTTAATATTGCCATCTTTTAAGACATATTCTCTATTGTTGAATCATAACTCTTCAAAGGAATTGATCAATAAATGGAGGAAATTAAGAGCAAATGTATCTCTTAATTTTCAGAGATATTCTTAATATGTCAAGGTATATGAAAAATGTATGTATCTCTTCTAAAATCTTTCAAAGTCCAGTGCCATATATATATATATATATATATGATTATCTTTGGTGACTTCTATCACATTTACTTCAAGAATTTAGGTTATCTGTGTAACCTAAAATAGCAACATGGGGCAATTTTTAAAGTGAGCAGGAGATGGTCATCTTTTCTATTCATTTATAAGGCCTTTAACTCCTGTTTGATTATTAGATTTTTGAAATGAAAATTCTAGGAATAAGACCCTTGGAGCTGAGTCTTTTCTTTGTGAGAGTGATTTGAGGTAGAATGTTAAATTTGCCTAAATGGTTAATTTGTAGCCTGTGAAATGGTGAGTGACTGTCACATCTGTTTATCTATAAACGTGTAATACAATAATATCTAGAAAAAGCCAGTGGCATCTAGTTAAATTGTAAGTCTTCTAAGAGATGTTGAGTAATAACATCCCATGATAGTAGTGTTGTCTGTGTGAGTTCTTCCTGTCTTCAAGCTACCATCTCCACTGCCAGCCACCACCACCCCAACTCTGAAGGCAGCTGGTAACCAGAAGGAATTTAGAATGTTGTGCTGTCTGTGATCATGACAGATGTCCCCTTCACAACAACCAGGGTTGGGCACTGTGGCCTTTTCGTGTCTTTCTCATGAAAACTTAAGTCAACAAAATAAAATGAATGGGTGTGGTGAAGAGGCATGGTGGAATTCTGTTGACTTCTGGCCTTCAGAGGGAAGCTGCCAATCCACTTACTGGGAAAAGAGGCAAGATGCTCAGGATGCTGCAAAAAGTACTGCTTTGTAGGAGAGCAGCTGATCCCCTTTCAATCCAGTTTGTGTGTGTGTGTGTGTGTGTGTGTGTGTGTGTGTGTGTGTGATAATTACAAATTGGATATTATGCCAATGAAAAAGCTCTGTTTTTTCATAGTCCATGTAATTGAGTGATTATTTTTTAGGTGAAGTATAGCTGATGTACAGTATTAGATGTTACAAGTGTACAACATAGTGAGTCACAATTTTTAAAGGTTATGCTCCATTTATAGTTCTTATAAAATATTGGCTATATTCCCTGTGTGGTACAATATATCCTCATAGCTTTTTTATTTTATTTTTAAAAATTTGTTTACTTGGCTGTGCTGGGTCTTAGTTGCAGCATATGGGATCTTTGTTGCCATGTGCGGGTTCTTAGGGATGTGAGGTGTAGTTCCCTGACTAGGGATCGAGCCCAGGCCCCCTGTATTGGGAGCGTGGAGTCTCAACCACTGGACCACTGGGGAAGTCACCCTGGTTTATTTTATCCCTAATATTGGGTTGACCAAGAAGTTCATTTGGGTTTCCCTGTAAGATGTTACAGAAGAACTGGAATGAACTTTTTGGCCAATCCAGTAGTTAGAAAGAAAGTGAAATCGCTCAGTTGTGTCCCCGACTTTTTGCGACCCCATGGACTGTAGACTACCAGGCCCCACTGTCCATGGGATTTTCCAGGCAAGAGTACTGGAGTGGGTTGCCATTTCCTCCTCCAAAAACAATACTGGAGTGGGTAGCCTATCCCTTCTCCCGGGGATCTTCCCAGCCCAGGAATCGAACCGAGGTCTCCTGCATTACAGGCACATTTTTTACCAACTGAGCTATCCTGGAAGCCCAATAGTTGGTACCTCTTCATCTCCTATTCCTGTGTTGCCCCTCCCCTGTTCCCTCTTCCACTGGTAACCACTAGTTCATTTTCCATATCTGTGAATCTGTTTCTTTTGCATTATATTCACTAGTTTTAGATTTCACATGTAAGTGGTATCAGTACAGCATTTGAAAAGATATATTCTAGATAGAAGCATTTAATCAAATCAAGCATTTAATCTAAACTGTAACTAATTTGGATGTGTTGGGGAAGTCAGTATACATTTCAGAAAATTAAGAAAATACTGTAAATTACTTTTGAGTGCACAATGTAGACTGGGTCAGATGTAGCACGGTCTGAAATAGCTTTAACAGATAGGCAAGTTCAGCAGACTCTATCAATAAATACCCCAAACACTTTCTTTTCCATAGTACACTTAGAATTTTTCCTCTTATTTTTTTTTTAACTAGAAAGGAAGAGCTGCTCGAGAAAATGGTGCAGAGAAGCTGCTTTTCAGATTCCACAGATTTCATGTTTCTATGCGTAACATTAAACATGGTCTCACTGTATTTTTAATTTTTTCCTTTTTTTAAATAAATCACATGGAGAAATTGCTGATTTTGTATGTTCCAAAACAAGAGACATGTCCTGTGAAGCCACTTTGAATGTATGGGAGCCATTCAAAATTGATGACACCCTCTGGGATGCATTGCATATTCCAGCCGAGCAAACGGTCATAAATATTTGATGGCATCGGTGGCGATGACAATAGAGGTGATGGTGGTGGCTGTGTGCCACTGTGTCTGTAGCTTCTTGGCTGGTAGGATCTCTCAGCGACATTATCTTTAAATGTCAAATGGCTGTTTGGTGCCAGCAACCCCATTCCCATCTTAGACTAGAGATGGGTGTAATTAGTACATGGAAAGAAAACTTCTGTCGTAAAACACAGTTAAAAACACTTCAATGTTTCCTATTTTTCCTCTCGCCATAAAAATGTCCTGTTTGTGGAAAACATTAATTTATTGCTGTTTATGTAGTGTGCGTTTGAAGAAACTGGGCTTTTAATCTTTCCTTCTTGGTGTTTACAACAAAAGGTTATGTTGATTTACTATATGTGCCACTGTGTCTTTTCCTGTTAGAAAGTGTCTTAATCCAAGAAATGTGGCCAAGGACAATATAAGTTAGATTAAGCAAGACTTGTTCCTATATCGGAACAAACACTTTGAACCTGGGTTACACAGGAACACCTCACAAAGTGTAAATCCTATTTTAAGTGGTTGGAGAGGTTGTTGTTGATGAGACTCATGAAGAAAATGTACCTTAGGAAGTTTTTAGAAGAACACAGAGCAGAGAGGCTTTTGGCAAGTGTCTGGGTGTTGCGAATGAAACCAAAAGTAGGGAGCTTAGCTTCAGGGTTTCATCTCAGAGATTTGGGGGAACAGAAGCTGTCCCCAAAAGGCACATTCTTCACAGCATTTGATCATAGTGTTTCCAGAACTCTTGGTGAGTGGTTTTACTTTTCTGGGATGAAACACACAGAGCCAGGAGCTAGTTTATTCGTTAGAAGCCCCTTTCTCTGCCAGCATCTTAGGCATTGCCTGTTAAGAAGGGGGCCGTCTCTTGAGCAGAATGTTATCACACCATACAAGGAATCTTTTTTTGGCCGCTTTTTCTGAAGCCTGGCATCCTTTTTGGCTGCTAAACAATGTGCAGAAAGAGCCAACTTCCTGATGGCTGTATATAACCTGTATCCCCACATTCCTTTGGGGGCTCATTTGAAGAATAATCTTTAATCCTCAGACTGTAGCTCTCTATTTGAAGGACTTGGGGGAAGCATCCTGCATGCTAGGTTTGCCTTAGAAAGCATAGATTTTATAATTTTTGTTATGAACAAAAACAAATTTTATTGTTTGTAAGAATCTTAATTTTATTCCCGAGAAATACAGCTGCTCGTTGCATTGACCTTCCTGAAGAAACTCTCAATTATAGGATAGTATTTTTGTCTTCCTAGAAACAGAGGAAATGGGTGATGTCTTCTTAAACTGGAAAAAGGAGAGGAGTTTTGCTCGTTCCAGCTTGTATCACTCTTTCTTTTATGAAGATCATAGGAGTTTTTCTCATTCAGACTTGTATTACTCTTTCTTTTATGAAAATCATACCTGGTTCAAAGGGGAAAGGAGAATATCCACATACACATTTGGAACTGGCCTTTGGTAACTAGGCTGTGCTTTATGAAATGACCGATCGGTGGGAAGACACCAAAATACAGTGAACCATGTTGGAATTTGGAAGTATCATCTTAAAATTTGAAAATAGTTTCCATAGACTGCTGGAGTAGAAAGTGATCATCAGAGTCACCCACTGCAGGAGCAGCAACTTGGGGTTTAAGCTTTGCCTTTTCTAATGTGCTTACTGGGCATTTGGTTTTAAGGTGGAACCTTTAGGCAACAGCCCTTAAAAATTTTAGTTCATATTTATAAATTATTGTCCCAGAAAAGTTATTAGCATTGGTAGTTGAAGGGCTTTATTAAATGTGAGTATGTTCATAAGAGGTATTTCTTATCAGACTCCATTCCATTTAGTATAGCCTAAGCTTGGCAAGACTTCCAAAAGGGATTTTTCCATTCTATATATCACCTGATCACAGACGTGGTTTTAGATCAGTGTTTGTATTGAAAAAAAGAACAGAGGAACACAAAAGGGGCATTATGGCTTATGATAGCTAGACTGCTGTCAGAGTTTGTTGGGTTTGTTTCCAGTTCTGCTTCTGATCTCAATAAAATTTTTAAGATCTTTGTGCTGCAGATTTGCTTTCTGAAAATAGGATGAACACTCACTCCCAATTCACTATATACATTTTTTTTTTTGGTTTATATTCATTCTCAACTTTTTTCCTGCAAGCCCCAAATGAACGTGCTGCAAATTACATGTCTATTTTTCACTGGATGAACCAAAGCTCTTTGAAACATTGCCATTTCATCAACAATAAGCTTATAGTTCCTCCAAACATTACAGTTTATCAAGTCTTATAACAAGTATCAGAGATGAAGAGAAGAAAAGGAAGAAAAATAGAGCGTAAACACATGAAAGGAGGTTTGGAAGTCTGGAGAACATTCACCACTCTCATCATCATCACCTCCACCTCATCACTTCTTAAAAGCTAAATATGATTGAGCTGTCACACTGACATATTTGAGCCCTTCAGCAACTCTTTACATAAGATAGGAAATATAAGGGAAGCTTATTTCATTATAAGAATTGCAGGAATTAGGGAAGCTTATTTCTGTGGCCTTTACTATTTGCTCAGCACTTTCCCCGTTGTCATCTTGTTTGACACTGTGCTCTGCTGCATTCCATGCCCTTTGGACCCCAGAATTATAAACATAGTTTATGAATTAAAACATAGAGAATTTTCCAGTAGGCCAACCTAAATATTTAAATAAAGGAATTAAAAATATTCATGCTACTATATCCATGCTTTAAAATTTTTTATTGCCTGTAAATCTGTCCTTTTCTTTCTCCCTTTATTCATTTTTTTTCAGAAGTTTGTTTTTTGTGTATGTTTTTAAATTTCAGTGACCAACTCTATTGATATTTTATTTTCCATGAATTTCTGATACTGTCTGTCATATTTCCTTTGTTTTACTTTCTAATAGCTTTAGTCTTTTTTTAATTTATGGAGTTTCCAGTTATTGTTCTTTTCTCATAGGAGCATTTAAGGCCATGGATTTCTCTGTTTTTAGTGTTTTAGCACTAAAGTTTAGGGGATTCCTAGAAGTTTTGATATATAGCATTTTAAAAAATAACTCCTAAATCATTTTTGATTTCCAGTGTTTCATTTTTGACCCATGAGTTTTCTATAGAACAGATTTTAATAGTTGTCTTTTAAAATTGATTTTTAATTGCATTGCATTTGGAGGATTTTTTGTTTGACCTTGTTTCTTTAGGTTGGTAGATATTTGCTCTATAGCCTATGCATAGTTAATTTTATAAATATTCCACATGAGCTTGGAAAGAATGTATGCTAAGTGTTGTGGACTGGATTCTAGTAAATCTACTAAGTATAACTTACTGTTGCTTTTGCATCCCACTTATTTTAGGGATTTTGTCTTTTGTAATATGCGTTCTTCAGTGGTGCATTCAGTGAGAGTATGTAAGTGCAGTTTTTTTCTGAAATGACTTTCTTTACTCATTCTTTTTTTTTTTTTTATTGTGTTGGTTTTGCCATACGTTGACATGAATCTGCCATGGGTATACATGTGTTCCCCTTCCAGAACCCCCCACCCACCACCCTCCCGATTCCATCTCTCTGGGTCATCCTGGTGCACCAGCCCTGAGCACCTTGTATCAAGCATCAAACCTGGGCTGGCGACTGATTTCACATATGATAATTTACATGTTTCAGTGCCATTCTCCTTTATCATCCCACCCTTGCCCTCTCCCATAGAGTCCAAAAGACTGTTCTATACATCTGTGTCTCTTTTGCTGTCTCACATACAGGGTTATTGTTACCATCTTTCTAAATTCCATATATATGCGTTAGTATACTGTGTTGTTGTTTTTCCTTCTGGCTTACTTCACTCTGTATAATAGGCTCCAGTTTCGTCCAGATTCAACTATTTGTACAAAAATTTCATTTGTACTAATATAAAGTTTTAAGTTGACAGCTCTTTTCTATTGTGTTTCAAAGATACTAGATTTTCTGGCCTCTGTTTTACTATGTTTTAAGTTTGTAGAAAATCTTCTATATTTTTGCATTGGATTTCTTCTCATATCTTTGTCTTTGGTGTTTCTGCACTTTATGCTATGATATGTACAGGGATATATTATTTTGATTTATCTGACTGTACTCTTAATTTTGCTTCCTAAGTCTAAAGATTCATGTCTTTCGTCAATTCTAAAAAAAATTGGTTATTGCCTTTTTTAATACTGCACATTCCTGTATTTCTCTATTACTTCTATCTTTTTTGTGTACTCCCTATTGGTTATATGTTAGACCTCTTATTCTCTCTGTCACATTTTTAGTCTCTTTATTAGTTCTCATTTCTTTATATTCGGGTAATATTTTTCAAGCACGAATATGCCTTTAACATACTGAGAGTGAAAGAAAGTGCAGTAGTACTGTGAAAGCAAGAAAAATGGTAGTACCATGAGATTCCTTAATGGAAAAGAGTGTTAGGAATTGAGACGCATGGCATAAAGACCTGTGCATTTTGACTCATTAATGAGCTCTTATGCACTCTCTTCTTCTTCCAGTGGTATACTTTGTTGGTTGCCTAAAAACAAATTGATGCAGTAAGTCCCCTCCCTGCAAAACTTCAGATCACAGACTTTCAAGTCTACGAACTTGTGTTCACATGTTCACGCGTGTAAGTCGGTTTGTGTGTCTGGTGTACATTGCCATGTGCGTGCATCCTCTACAAATGGTCGCAGTTTCGTGTACTGTACAGTATTGTCTAAAGCACAGTAGCACTCTGCCCTATCCCACTTCCTCCCCCTCCTCTAGTCTGTAACTCTTCTTTCTGGTTTACTAGATGCCAGCCCCTGTATGCCAGCTGTTGTACTGTACTACTGTACTTGTCAAGGTACTATACTCTAAGGTTAAAAAGTTTTCTTTTTTGTGTTTGTTTTTTATGTATGATTTATGAGGTATTGCAAGCCTGTTACAATGCAGTACCGTTTAGCCAGTTATCTCAGTTGGGTACCCAGGCTAACTTTATTGGTCTTATGAGCAAACTGGACTTAGGAATGCACTTTTGGTTCTCAGATCACCCAGTTGTGGAGGACTCTGTGGTACAGAATTTCTTCGAGTTTTTTTTTTTTTTTAATAAAACTTGATGAGAGCTAGTCTCGTTCCTTTCATCTTTAAATTGAAGTTTTGTGACAATTTGACTTTTTCATCTTCAGTCTTGTCTTTGTTGAACTCTGCCCCCCTCCTTTTTTTCTTCTTCTCTTGTCAGCATCCTCCATACCTTCTCCCCTGAAATTAGGGCTTTAAGGAAGTAGGTTTTGACTGCAGTCTGGAGGTCTAGTGGCCAACCCAGGGCTTCACTTTGGTTCTGTTTGTGTTCTTACTTGCTTGTAGTAACAATTATAGTAATTGGACAGATAGTTTTTGTAAGGGTTGTTTTTGAGGAAAAGAGACACAGCGTTGGTTTCCTCGGCTTCCCAATCCAGATCTAAATGCATCACTTTATGTTCAAAAGTAATAAAGCATATGCTATAGTGGCTAGAACATTGCAGGATACGATGTTAAAAATATCCTCTTTCGAAAAGCGGTGCTTGTGCTCTCAACATTTAGGAAGGAGAAATGTTGATAAAATAATGTAGCCAAGAGTTTCAGCGTCTATAATAGTCTCAAATAACATTTTTTTCAGGGATGAGAAATAAAGTCAAGAATAAACATGTATTCTGTAGTTCTTTATCTAGAAAGAGCCGAGGGATTGGGTGCTTAGGGTACAGAAGGAGTCATTATGAAGAGAGCAGTTTATTCTGTGAGGCAGTGTTTTTCGTCCCCTGTCATTTCTGGGAATACCTTTATGCTCTCTGGAGCGGGTGGACTGTCAGAGCAGATGCCGTGAGATGATCTCTCTGAATGGTGAGATCCAAATAACCAGACGATTTGGGTCATTTTGAGAGTTGGATCATGTGGAACCATGTCCTCTTTTAGTCTCAGCTTACCTACCTTATCCTCCTGAAATCAGGCAGTGTTTTTCTGAAACTCCCCTTTGGCAACTGGCAAACCTTCGCAGAAAGGGATGGGAAAATGATACAAGAAAATCGATCCATTCTACTGAGTGAGTAGTCCTTCTGTTCATGAAAAGAGAACAAGAGAACCAGAGAAAATCTGCCTGCCAAATTCCTCTAGGAGGAAAGAAGTTATTTATTTCCAATCACTGTGATGCCATTAGCTCCATTAGGGTATAAGTAGAAGGCTGTTGTTTGGTCGCTGAGTCATGCCAGACTCATTGCGACCCCATGGACTATAGATGGCCACTCTCTTCTGTCCATGGGAGTTTCCAGGCAAGAAAACTGGAGTGGGTTGCAATTTCCTACTCCAGGAGATCTTCAGACCCAGGGACTGAATCCGTGTCTCCTGCATTGGCAGGTGGATTCTTTACCACTGAGCTACCACTATTTCCTAAAAATATATTCTATGGAAAAGCTTCTGTTGGATGATAATAGGTACGCTTGCTTAAGAAAAGTCGTATTGTGTTATTAGACTTCTCCCTTCTTTGGTGAAAATGAAAGTGTCAGTCACTCAGTTGTGTGACTCTTTGCGACCCCATGGACTGCAGCCCACCAGGCTCCCCTGTCCATAGGATTTCCCAGGCAAGGATGCTGGAGTAGTTTGCCATTTCCTTCTTCAAGGGATCTTCCTGACAGGGATCGAACCCAGGTCTCCTGCACTGCTGGCAGGTTCTTTACTGACTGAGCTATAGGGAAGCCCCCTTCTTTGGCCAGGTCTCTGTATTAGCATCTCCTAGAATGTGCTATTCAGAACATCTGTTTGTAAACACTGATTTAGCAGAATGCTGTATCACCTAGAGAACCCTTTAGGAACTGAACTCATGCCTAAAAAAGGATGAAGTTAAAAAGCATGTGCCTTCATGATGTCTTGTTCAGTGGCCAAGGAATCTATATGGACTGGATGTGTTGAAAGATAAGATGAAATGTGAGTAGAAAAGAGAAAGGCCCCGGGAAACACTAAAGCATACAGTGTGTTCCCAGAGCTGCCACCCAGGCTGATTTGTTCTTTATTTAGCACATTTTAAATGTGTATTTATTTATTATTAATGATTAGTTAAAATAGGCAATTCGTTTTGAGAAACAAACAAGTACTGTAAAGGGCAAAGAATGAAAAGTGCATCGCTGAGAAGTGCATCACTCACTAGTAGTCAGGTTTAAGAGTGTTCCCTTCTCCTCAGCCCCTTAGTAAGACTGAGCTTTCTCTGGAGTGGGGTGGGGGGATATTTTCTGAGGGCTCCGTATTACATAATGAGGAAAAGAATCACCTTGACCAAAAGTCTATAGCAGCTGTGTCTTTAAATTGAATTGTCCGTACTGAGATTTTATTGGTGAAACACCACCAGAGTTCCTCTCGTTAAAACTAATCACCTGTTAAAGATAATTCTTTAAAAAAAAAAGATAAAATCATAATTCTCATACAAATGTAAAATGTACATCTGTGAGAGATTCTATTTAACCCAATATTTGATGGAGAACTGATTGATTGTATTTTGTTTAAAGGAAAATTCAGCACGCACACACGCACACACACACAGACACACACACACACACAGACACACACACACACACAGACACACACACACACACACACACACTCTAGTGGACTTGCTGAAATGAACTGACAAATAGTTGCAAAGCTGGTCAGTATCCAGAGGGCAGAAGTCAGCTGCAGCTCTTCTGCACTCATCATGATTTATCTATATTTCCATGAACAGAAATGATTTGCACTATGATCATTTCTACAAACACAGAGTTGTAAAATAACTTGAAAACAGTGAAAGACAGAGATCATCTGGAAGGATGTGCTAGACAAGACCCCCCAAGTAGTTTATGTCTGTATCAAAATCACTTACAGCTTTTTTCTGATATGCCAAATAATTTATATTACCGTGTGCAAGAACTGTGTCACTCTGTGAACTATTTGAACAGGACTGTAGGTAGAAGAGGGGCTTCCCTGGTGGCTCAGCAGTAAAGAATCTGCCTGCCATGCAGGAGACACAGGAGATATGGGTTCAATCCCTGGATCGGGAAGATCACTTGGAGGAGGAAATAACAACCCATTCCAGTATTATTTTTTTATTGTTATTTATTTATTTTAATTGGAAGCTAATTACCTTACAATATTGTGGTGGTTTTTGAAAGATGGTAATGATGACCCTATATGCAAGACAGCAAAAGAGACACAGATGTAAAGAACAGACTTTCGGACTCTGTAGGAGAAGGCGAGGGTGGGATGATTTGAGAGTAACATTGAAGCCTGTGTATTACCTCTCCAGTATTCTTGCCTGGAGAATCCCATGGACAAAGGAGGCTGGTGGGCTACACAGTCAGAAGGTTGCAAAGAGTAGGACACAACTGAAGCGACTGAGCACGCATGCACTCATAGGTAGAAGAAAAGAATAGAGATGTTCAGCAGGGATTGGGAAATTTCTTCTTTCACATCCTGTATTCTAGACTGTGATAGGCCATTTGCATGTAGTAGGTGCGGAAGACGGAAGAGATAGGGAGGGTGTTTTGAAGGCAGCACATTGCTTTTGTCTGGCCAGTCATGTAAATGGGTGATCTTCAGGGAGTTTGAGAAAATGAAACCTCTGGTGCGTTAGTGTCAGCAAGAGACCCCATGACCTCAGGATCAGGAGAGAACGGCCTTGGGGCCTTGGCAGAGGCAGCCTTTGAGCATCTGACAGCGGTGCCCAAATCTGCAGACACTTGTTTCAAGAGTTATTACCACCAGTCTGGAATCCTTCATTCCACCTCCTTACAAGATAAGGTCCATACAGGAAGTCTCGCTTTCTTTATTCCTTATGCTCGTGCTCAGTCGCTTCAGTTGTGTCTGACTCTTTGCAACCCGATGGCTGTATCCCGCCAGGCTGCTCTGTCCATGGGGATTCTCCAGGCAAGAATACTGGAGTGGGTTGCCATGCCTTCCTCCAGGGGTCTTCCCAACCCAGGGATCGAACCCAGGTCTCCTGCACTGCAGACGGATTCTTTACCATCCGAGCCACAAGAGTCACTCATTGTTTTTATTAGTGCGTATATGCGGAATCAAGAAAACTGGTGTGGAGAATCTCATTTACAAAGCAGAAATAGAGATAAGAGACATAGAGAACAAATGGATGGATGGCAAGGGGAAGAGAGGCATGGTGGGAGGAATTGGGAAATTGGGATGACACTACACACTATTAAGAGCATCAGTTTCTGGGCAGGTGGATAAGAAGTCTGGGATCCCCGAGGAGGAGAATGGGGTCTGGGGTTCTCAAGGAGGAGGAAAGAACAAACTTTTTTTCTCTACATTCCTTAGTCTTAGTATCATAAAACAATTTTTTTCTTCAAGTCTGAAACTGATGATTACACAACAAACAACTCAGTTTAAACTCTGTACTAGGGGTTATACAACAACAGTGTATCCTGCTTGAGGACAGTTTCTCCTCCCTAAAAACCTGCTGGCTAATCCTGATATTTTCGAATGCATATTATGGGCATGGGTCTAGTAGGATCTTCCTATTGTTAAATTCTAATCCTGTTAGCCTAAAATATAAATTGTGGGAGTGGGTCTGATAAAATTTTCACAAACTTGAGACATTCTTTAGATTTATTGTAAATAACTTTGATGTCTGTGTCGGAAGCTTTCTCTGTCCCATTTTCACTTGAATAAAACTCTGCTCCACAAAAGCTCTTGAGTGATCAAACCTAGTCACTGGTCCCGAAGCTTCCGGAGATCACGAATCCAATATCCTTCACGGTAAGCTGTCGCTATTGATACTATGTATAAAATGGATAACTAACGAGAACCTGTGTAAAACACAGGACTTACTCAGTGCTCCATGGTAGCCTAAATAGGAAGGAAATCCAAAAAAAAAGGGGATATACGTATGTGCTGTGCGTTGCTCAGTCACTTCAGTTGTGTCCGACTCTTTGTGACCCCGTGGACTATAACCTGCCAGGCTCACCTGTCCGTGGGATTCTCCAGGCAAGAATACTGGAGTGGATTGCCATGCCCTCCTCCAGGGGGCCTTCCTGACCCAGGGATTGAACCCATGTCTCCTGCACTGCGGGCGGATTCTTTACCCACTAAACCACCTGGGAAGCCTGAATATATGTATACTTATAGCTGACTCACTTTGCTGTACAGCAGAAACTAATGCAGCATTGTAAAGCAGCTATAGTCCAGTAAAGTTTTTGTTAAGAGTCACTAAAGTTTTTCCTTAAATTTGAGAAACTCAGTAAGAAATATTTGTTGCTCCAACACTTTTCAAATACCCAATCCACGTTCAAGTCGGAGGTAGGGGATTGCAGCTCAGAGGGATGTGGCCTGTCTTGGTAGGAGTCAAGCTTGAGGATTCATGTACATTTCACGTTTTACCTGTGCGCTCAGGCAGCACAGCACTCAGTAGATGTAAGAACTAACTGGATTCCTTTCAACACTTGACGCCGCAGCATCTTCTTTCCTTGGCTTGGTCACATGCTTTTCCTACTTCTTTCTGTCTCTTCTCCATTCCTGTGTCTGGGTGTTCTTTCTCTTCTTGCCCTTCAATGCTAGTATTCCCCCAAACTGCGTCTTTGGTCCCTAAATCTTGTCTCTCAGACCTTATGCCTGATGCGTGTGTGTCCAGTACATTTTCTGTCAGTTTGACTTATTTTAACACTAGTCCTCATTTTCCCAGTTGACTAAAATCCAATTTTTCTTAGATGCCTTTTGACTCCTCAAAATTCAACATGTGCTAAACTGAGCCTATTCTTTTCTTTCCCAAATCAGTATATTTGGAACCTTGTTCCTGTCCATGCTCCTATTGCTTTTCTCCAGTCCCCCACCCCTCAGCTTGGAATCTCAGAGGTGATCTTTGACCCTTTGCTCCATTGCTTTTTATATAAACCAGTTATTGAATCGCCAGCCTAGCACCTCACTCCATCTTGCTTGGAATCTGGAGGCCTTCTCCTACTGCTTTCTTGGTTTGCCTTTATTATTTAATTAATTAATTTAACTGGAGGCTAATTACTTTACAATCTTGTAGTAGTTTTTGCCATATATTGACATGAATCAGCCATGGATGTACATGTGTTACCCATCCTGAACCCCCTCCTGCCTCCCTCCCCATCCCATCCCTCAGGGTCATCCCAGTGCACCAGCCCTGAGCACCCTGTCTCATGCATCAAACCTGGACTGGCAATCTGTTTCACATATGGTAATATACGTGTTTCAATGCTATTCTCTCAGATCATCCCACCCTTGCCTTCCCCCACAGAGTCCAAAAGTCTGTTCTTTACATCTGTGTCTCTTTTGCTGTGGTTTGCCTTTAGTTTTTATTCCAAAGTAAAATGAGCAGAGGCTATATAGTGTTGGGGGAAGACCACAGACTTTGACCTGAAGCCCAACCCTCCTGACTTCATATCTCAGCACAGAGTGACTCATTAGTTAGACAACTTGAAGCAAGTGATTTAAATTCGCCTGAATAACCTCAGTTTTGTGTCTGAAAAGTGTGTGCGCGCGTGCTCAGTTGCTCAGTTGTGTGTGACTCTTTGCGACCTCATACACTGTAGTCTGCCAGGCTCTGTCTGTGGGATTCTGCAGGCAAGAATACTGGAGTGGGTTGCTCTTTTCTCCTCCAGGGGGTCTTCCTGACACAGGGATCAGACCCGGGTCTCTTGTGTCTCCTGCGGTGGCAGGCGGATTCTTTACCACTGAGCCACAGGGGAAGCCCCCTATCTGAAAAGTAAGGGGATTTTATATTTTTGTTATAGGATTATTGTGAATACAGATAAGATGATAGTTGTCCAAGTGCCTTATCTGTAAGAACCACCCAAGAGAAGTGTTGAATTGTTGAATGAAGTTTGTAGCATGCTTTGTCTAATGGGTTAGGAAAAATAGTGGTAAGAGGTCTAGTATTTGAGTAAAGTGAGTGGATTTTATAGTATTTTGAGTAATGAGGCTAGCTGCTGATTTGTTGAGTGTTAGAGCAGTTAAGTGGAACTGAATTATTATTGGCTGTCAGGTTGCGTGAGAGAAGCTTTCTGAAGGCTCCCTTCCTTGGAAGGATACATGGGAAGAGAAGGGTATACAGAGACTTACATTCCTACATGTCTACATGTATCACACATTCAAAAACTCCTGGAATAGATAGAGAGGCACACATCTTCAAATGATAAGCAAAGATGTTCAAGCACTTTAAATTTTATTATGAATATGTTTTGTTGACTCGGTGTCCCTGGGTAAAAGTTGATCTGAGCAGCCAGTTCTCATTTAAATCACTGTCAACCGCCTGTTCTTTTTTAGTGGGGGAAGATATTAAAGTAAAAAATATGTATTTCCCTGGTTTTTGAGTGGAGTGGCACAGAGGAGAAGGCAGGTAAATGAGGCATATCTCCTCGGGAACAGGAAGCGGTGTCCATTTTGCATGGGAGATGGTTCTCGAAAGTGGGAGAATTTTCCTCAGTGTCGATACATCTTTCCCAGCCACTTAGGGATCATTTTCCCATTTGCCAGCAACACTGTTTTACAGAAGGCTATGGCCTCTACAGTCTTAATGCTTAAAACCTCAAATCTATGTTGTTGCCCCTGGACGTGTTTGGCCAATTAATATTCTTGCTAGCGTCAGGTTATAGAGAGTTCTGTTTGGAGTTCAAAGCTTCCTTGGTTTTGAACATTTAGCTCCATTTTAGAATGAAGGAAGGATGTGATCAATATTATAGAGGAAACTTTAAGGAATAGTTTTCAGAGCCTTGTCCTTTTAGAATTGAAGAGCTCTTAGAAAAAAGGAGAGGCAACAGCTGAGAAAGGGACAAGTTATCAATAACTGTACTCTGAAATCTAATTACAGACATCGGTAGTGGTTGCTAACCATTAGGGGTGTCAGAAACCAGAATATTTTAAGCAAGGGTTTATTTATACTCAAGAGGAGACTGATAGGCTGTTATTGTGGGAAACCAGTTCAGTTGCAGAAGCCAAATAGGGTGCAGGTATGCACAGCAGAAATGCACAGCGAAGTGGCTGGTGCAGCAGTTTGCTTGGATTTTGAACCGCGTTAGTTGCTTGTTTTTTGTTTCTTTTTTTCTTTTAGTTTTCTAAAGTTCACTTTTACCTTCTCAAAGCATGGCTCTTATTGTGGAGGGTGTGAAATGGATTGGTGTAGTGTTCAAGCGCTGGTTTAAGATTCACTTGAGATGATGACTCTGTGTTTCTAGTTTCGCAGCATTTTAAGTTTTCAAATGATTGTCATCCTCAAGGGGTAGGTAGCAGAACGCCTTTCAAAGTTAGATGTAAATATAGACTCCCAGATTTTATGCACATACAAAGTTTCAAATTTCTATTGAAAAAATATCAAAAAATATAATTTAAATTATATTTGTAGAATTTATATTTTTAAAATTAAAGTTGACCAAGATATCTCCAGGCAACTTAAAGCCAGGGCCTGGTTGTTGTTGGTCATTGTCTCAGGCATATGAGGATGGTGGGAATGAAGGGGGTGGGCTGGCCAAGAGGGGAAGTATTAAGTCACTTGGGGAAGTGAGGGTGAGAAATTTTGCTGTGGTGGGTTTTCAGAATGAACCAAGCAGGAAAAAGGAAATCGTTCTCTATGGGTATTGTTCACTGTTGTGTGGACATGAAGACAATTAGCAGTCAAGTGTCATATGCACAACAGAAAAACAGTTACTCTGCCTTTCATGTAAGGTGAACAGGGTATGCAGAAAGAACATAAAATTAAGAGAGGTAATCTGTGCAAGAGGAAGCTTACTTGGCTCAAGTGAAATAACTGCTCCTTCCTGCAGTTCAGGCACAGACAATGCATTCAGAGAAGCGGTATACAGTGACTCCTGTGTCCGGGTTTATTCCTTTGCTTCACTGAGACTCACAGAGGGTGAGCCTGGGGCGTTATCACCGTGAGACCGACCCTGCTTTCTCTGTGCCCTTTAGATGCACTCTGTGACATTTTCTTCATAGGTTTGTGACGGTTAGTGATTTCACATCATTATTTCTGTTCCTTTTGGAATGTGTGTGTGTTCAGGCTCAGCGGTGTCCGACTCTTTGCGACCCCATGGACTGCAGCCTGCCAAGTTCCTCTGTCCATGGAATTTTTCAGGCAAGAATACTGGAGTGGGTTGCCATTTCCTTCTCCAGGGGATCTTCCCAATCCAGGCATCGAAACCATGGCTCTTGCGTCTCCTGCATTAGCAGGTGGATTCTTTACCACTCGTTCCACCTGGGAAGCCCTGGAAACCAAGTAGTAAATAGAGATGATGATCCCTGGGTATTCATGTTTTTCCAGAGAAATGACAGGATCTTAGAGAGGATGGGAGGGAAAAGGTCAGTTGTGTGATGACATGTTCTAATCCTGGTTCTCCAGATTGGAACAAGTAACTTGGTTAGTTTTGGCATGAAATTTTATAGCCCAGCCTGGTTCTCCACAGCATGCCTTCTTTGAATGGTCATCTTTAATTGGCTTACGTTTTAAAAAAAAATAGAATAAGAAGCCATATTTTACCAGTGGCTGAAATTTTAGCAGTCAGGGAATAAAATACATGGCTAAAACCTAATTAAGTTATTGTTGGTCCCTCCCATTGCTTTGCCACATTAGTGGTGTTGGGTATGGTTTAACCTTTATGTACAGATTTAGTGTTGGGCCAAGCACTTTTATATCCATAAACTAATACATCATATTAGGTAAGTATTATTATGTTTTATGGATGACAAAGCCAGAGAGGTTAAAGTTACAGAGATGATTATAGTAGAGGTGAGAGTTGAACCTAGGTTTTTTCTACAGTTAGTGACCTCTTTACCAACTGAATAGGTGAATCTGTTGTAGAAATCTTTCTATAAATTATTTTCTGTTAAGTGAAAATTCCATGTTTCATTTTTAAGTGAACCCATTCACCTACAAAAAAGATATATTCCCATAGAATAAAAAATGTATATGCTGCATAAAATCACATGTATATAGCCATGTTTTTATCATCACAGACGTTAAGGAAAATAACTGATAAACCAATAGTAAATAATGTCAAATACCAAAATTAAATCTGAACGTATTGATATTAATAAGGAAGGCCGTAGTCAAAACGTATTAAAATAAGACCCTAAAAGAAACCATACAGAAGTGATCTGGTTTGTGAATTCTTTAATTTAGAAATTAAATGAAGGGAGTGATACTTGAAGAGAAATTTAGCCTGCAGACTTAGGATATCCAGATTATGGTGAGCTGCTTTCTTTCATCCCAAAATGGGGAAACAGATCATTAAGTCTAGGAAGAAGTCATTCGGCTGAGAAGAATGAAGACGAGGCCTTAGCAGTGGTCACTGACTCGCAGGGCCCACCGCCTTCCTGCCCCCACCCCCGTCCCTCCTCACGCCCATCATCCACCTTCCTCATCTCCATCTCGGACACCAGGCCCCCCAAGCCCGGACAGGGCGAGAGACAGGAGGCGCTGGGCAGGCCTTGCTCGCGATGGCAGCAAGGCCCAGGCCACCACGGCCGAGTCTGTAATTTCTACTTCTGAGTAAGTGGCCCTCTTCCCCCCGCTAATTTACTCTTTTGTAATGAGTGAGTTTAAAAAATCTTTTTTTTTTTTAAAATATTGCTTTCAGATGTGACTCCAGGCTGGATTTGAACATAAATGTTGGCCATTACCTTATCAGATGCTGCTACGGCCTTATTTTTTTAAACTTTCTTTCCTCCGAGGGCCTGTTCAGAGTGCAGAGGGCTGCCGCAGACAAGTGGGGGCCGGGAGGGTGGGTTGTGGCCTGAGGCACTTATTTGCTTGAGAAAAATTGCTGCCAGATGAGTGGTTTTTAGAAAGCTCCGGCTGCTGCTGTGGTCTTTAGTAGGGAGAGGATTAAAGGGAGTACAGTTTCTCCTCTTCTTTATAAATATTTGCTGGAGAGCTAATGGGTTTTTGTGTGCCTGTGTATTTCCTTTTTCTATTGGGGAAATTACCAGTAATACAGGAACATCCTGTGATAAAATATACGGAGTACAGGCTGAGGGAATGGATGGATGGAAGAGAGGAAATGTGCCCCGGGCCTGTGGCATGCTGTGGTATGACTAGTCCTGGCATCTTGATTTGCTTACAGGTGATTAATGACAGGATAAATAGAGGAATGTGTAGGGCATAAATAAATAGGCTCTGCCCTCAGCTGCTTTTAGCATAAAAAACATTCATCCCCATCAAAGAAACCACAAATGCTCTCCCAAGCCTAAACTTTATTTTCAATTAGTTACCCACCCTGGAAGAATGCCAGTGGGAATAATCTCATGTAGTTTCAAATGCTCCCGTGTCTGAAGGAGCAGAGCCTTCATTGCATCGCTTAAGTGGTATATAGATGCTCTCCCAGTGCAGTACCTGCGATGCCTGCACTGAGGTAGTGAGACTGGGAATACTGTAAATCTCTGAGTTTCCAGGCAGACAAACGCAGGAAAGATCTCCAACTGTAATTGCTGATTCTGTGGAAAATAGGAGCGTAGAAACTTCTAAAAATACTTACCTTTGTTCTCCTTATCCTGTCTTCAAAAGGGAGTTTAAATATGGCTCCAAAATGCAAGGCTTAGCTTACTAGGTTTTAACTTACCGATCCTCACTATGTGAAATTATATATTAATAAGTATTTTAAACCACAAATTGCATTCCAAAATATTTACTTGTTGCCTTTTGAGAAGGGGCTTCCCAGATGGCTCAGCAGTACAAGACTCTGCCTGCCACGAAGGAGATGCAGGAGATGTAGGTTCGATCCTTGAGTCAGGAAGATCCCCTGGAGAAAGAAATGGCAACCCACTCCAGGATTCTTGCCCAGGAAAATGCCGTGGACAGGAGCCTGGCGGGCTACAATCCGTAGGATCGCAAAGAGCTGGGCACGACTAAGCAACTGAGCATGGACGCATGCCTTGTGATAAACTGAGTTCTTTCCAGGAGTGTGAAGAAAGCTTGAAGAAAGCTCTCCCAGCAGGGCACATGGAAGGCCCCCTTCTCCAGCCAGAGTTCCTGCAGGTGTGCGAGGGCAGCAGGAGGGCTCTGAGGGCAAGAATCACAAGCTGGCAGCCCTGGTCCCTTTGTCTGCTGCCCTCAGACAGCAGGAGAGAGTGTCAGGGCGAGCCCACCACCCCCAGTCCAACCTGTTTTCCTAGCCGGGGGAGCTGAGAGCTCTCTGGTCCTTCTGGTGCCAGGATACAACCCCCCAGGCTCTCACTTTCCTCCCCTGTTTGCTGGGCCCTCCTAGAGAAAGCTGTGCCCCTCTCTGGAAACAGCTTTCTTTGCAGACCCGGGCAGTGGAGAGAAGATACAGCTGAATGTTTTCTTGCTAAACACTGGTTACCTGGCATCAGGCACCTGGTCAGGGTGGTCGCTGGCGGGCACCCAGATTGGAAAGGTTGTTTTGACAGCACAACCGCTGCTTTTTCTGAGCCCATAAATTAGAGACACCCTTTGACTAACCAGCTACCCACCCCCTTATATGGTAAGGTGAGGAAGTAAAAGACTCAGTTGAAATATAACCTACGGAAAAGGGCACAGATCGTAAGTGTACATCTTAATGAATTTTCACAAGTAGAAACACCCATGTAACCAGTATCCTAGTGAAGTTTCCTTTTATAATGATTTCTTCCTTAATTATAGAAGCAATTTTAGGAATTTTTGAAAAATACAGCAAAGTATAATAAAGAAAATAGAACTCACGCATTGTACCTACTCCTCCTAAAATGATCACTGATTAACATTTTGGTGTGTTTCCAGCCTGTCTGTTCCTCTCTTACACACAAAAAAATATATGCATGCCCATAAATACACACATGGTCCCACAACCTCTGAAGCTTCATACATGTGTGTGTGAATACACACAGAAGTTCCAAATAATTGCAATAACATGACCTACAGATTTGTAGATACTTAACTGTCTGGTGGTTGGCTTCCTCAGCAGAGTAGCCAAGATATAAGGGGAAACGAAAAACCATCTGTCTCCTTACTCGATAGCAGGATAAGAGCTGCTTATGAAGGAGGGAATAAATAGATGGCTGACATATACTTATGGGTGATTCACAGGTTTCATTTATTCAGTATTTTCCTTCTCTCCTAGCATTGACAATGGGAAGTGTAAAGGCTTCTTAATGCAGAGCGTTAAGTAGAGATCTTTTCATGCAGAGCAGAGGTGAGACCTGGACTCACATTTTTTGGCTCCTCCGTGAAACTGAACCCCTTTTGGCTCCAGCTTCACTTTTACCAAAAGGCCAACTTTCCTTTTTTTTTTTTAATTAGCTCTCTCACAGATAGCCAAGCAGAATGTAACCACAGAGCTCTTGCTTTAACAAAAGGAAGTGGAATCAAAATGTTGGAAACGGGCCCGGTGGTTTTGTGAGTTGCAGCAAAAGGATCTTCCCCATCACGACTAAGATGGATGCGATGGTGCTGGGCTGGGGGCTTTGGTGGTCGCTCACACTGTCAGGAATGGAACCGTTGGCACCAGCTTCCTGTTGCTGTTGGTGGTACAGCCTGTACTGTCCATCTGCTTTCGGGCTGGCCAAGTCTGCAGGGGGCTTGATAGGGTCCCTTGTGCTGGGAAAAGCTGCTTCCATCAGAACTGCCTGCCCTTCTCTTTTTTACTTATTTATTTAAAATTTTTTTGTTTTATTTTTGTTTTGGCTGCGATGTGCAGAATGTGAGATCTTAGTTTGCCAACCAGGGACCGAACCTGTGCCCCCTGTATTGGGAGTGTGGAGTCTTAACCCCTGGACTGCCAAGGAAGTTCCAGCCTCTTGTCTTTTAATATCTTTTATATCCTTATGCACTGGGGATTTGACTTTTTACACATGTAAAAAGTTTATTGGACTTTTTATATTTGCAAAATGTTTTCTTAGATCACACCTTTCTCCTTGCTTTTTAAAAATCATGTTCACAGGGGCATCCATGGTGGTCCGGTGGTTAAAGCTTCACCTTCTAGTGCAGGGAGTGTGGGTTTGCTCCCTAGATCCCACAGGTTCTCCCCAAAAAAACAAAAAGCGAAAGCAAAGAAACATAAAACAGAAGCAATAAATAGTGTAACAAATTCAGTAAAAGCTGAATAGTCCATATCAAGGGAAAAAAACATCTTAAAAAAGACAGTACCAGTTGAAAGACATTGAAAACAAATATGTTCACAAACAGTATGAAGTAGCCTGCATGTTTACCAAAGTTCTTACGTTTCTTTGCAGTCGGAATCAGCTGTCCGCCCTGCCGGCCTGCCTGTGTGGTCTCCCTCTCAAAGTCTTAATCGCAAGTAACAACAAACTTGGATCGCTGCCTGAAGAGATAGGTCAGCTCAAACAGTTAATGGAGCTGGTATGTTACTGATTTTTCAGATGCCCTTCTTGTTTGTTTGCTTATCATAGCCCATCAAGGTAATCAGAAAGACTTTTTCCTACAGCGGGTCAAGGAGAAGATCCTGTTGTTGGAGGTCTGTATATGATAAAGACATTAAGTGGGGAAGGGAATAATCATGGCTTTGCTGTGACAAGGAGTTCCTGAAATTTACAGGTTTCCTGTAGTTTATACTTCCTGAAGTTTGCAGGATTTACAGTTCCTCAGGTTCACAAATTATCCTATGGTAGTTAGATCACTCTTTTTTTCAGATTGGATAAGTAAGTTTGTACTCAAATATGGATACACTGGCAAAATAATCTGCAAATAAATTAGTAGGCCACCCTTTGTGAAGGTGCATAATTAAGTCAGAAAGAACAGGGTGCTCTGATTCTGTAAGGATTTTAGTAACTATTGCCCCAGATTGATGTAACTTTAGAATGTGACCATAACCCCAGGGATAAGAAAGAAGAACAAATTATAAATAGGCAGAGATGGGTTGGAAGTATGTACCCGGGGCCAAGAGGTCAGCTCTTTCACCAGTAACTGAGTTACTGACCTTGTTTCTAAAAGGGGAAGAGTGAGTGCTTTCTCGACTTCCATTGAGCTAAGGTATCTTGGGTGAATGAAGAGGCAAGAATAAGCAACTGGGCTCAACCATAATCATCACAATTTATCCTCCAACAAGCGTCCTTCCATACTGCCTCTGTTGTTGTTTTGTTGTTGTTCAGTCATTCAGTCATATCCGACTCTGTCTCTGTGTTAAGCACGGAGCAGGATGTTCTGATTACAACCATGAATCAGACCCAGAAGGACACAGTACCTTCCTTGAAGTAGACTCCAATCTAGGACACTGATGGCCAATAACTTTCCTCTTGCGTGCCAGTTCCAGTTAATTTTTTTGAGGCTACCTGGAACGTTGAGGTGATGGCTTATGAGACCCAGGTGGAGTGTGCTGGGACTCCACGCTCAGGTGTGCGGCTGGAATTGGCTCAGAAAGCGACAGCATCCCTGTCACGTACAGATCCACTTTGATTGTAGGAAAGAAGTAATTAATTGCCGTGCAAAGGCAGTTAGAGCTCTACAAAGAGTGCCCTTTTGTATGACAGCAGTATCTGAAGCTCATGCCCGCTAGCTCACATCCCAAGAGCTGGGATGAGTCGTAAGGTTACAGGGGTCATCACATCACTAGTACCACCACATCCGGTCAGGAATTATGAGCGACCAGAATAAGACCCTGGAAAGTTGTTGAGAAGCATGGCAGCCATTGGCTTCCTTATTCAGCTTTCCACACTTCTCTGTACGGTGGAGAGGTTGCCTCGTCCACAGATCCCAAGGTTAAACGTCCTTCAGCTAAAGCATTTAGCAGGACTTGCTAGCATGTTTCAGCCCTGGTTTCTGAGTGAGAGAGACGAGATCTGGGTCCGTGTCCTCTCCTGACTTGGTCAGAGATGCCCAGGGTCTTTGGCCACCCTGCTTGGACATGGCTGCTTGACTGCCACCTAGACGGACGAGTCCGAAAGAAGACAGATATGAATTTGGGCAGATACACTCCTCCTACAAAGTCTCTATTACAAGAAGTAAGTGTTTGGCCTAGGGACTGATTGATTCAGTCCTGGGTTGAGAATGGTTTGAGAAGAGACCTTTGAGAGTCTCCTTACATAAGTCCATGTAAGCGACAGACTTGTGAGCACTTTTGAGCACATCACTCTTTCTGCAAGGACTGTTTGTTCCTTCTCTTCTTTGCTTGGTCAATTTTTAGCCAAATTGATTTCCTCCAGAAATCCTTCCCAGATTCTCCAAGCCAGAGTAGGGTGCTCCTAAGGCCAGCACTCTCTACATAGCACTGAATCCTCATGGAACTGCGTTTGTCTTCTCACTTGGCGTTCTCTAGGCCAGTATCCGCTAAACCTGGAAAGCTGCTTCAGCACAGGATCGGCGCGTTGCTTGTATCCCAGGGCTTGACACAAGATGATGTGGTTTTGTTGCTGAGTTGTGTCTGACTCTCTCTGACCCCATGGACTGTAGCCCTCCGGCTCCTCTTCATGCAGTTTTCCAGGTGAAAATACTGGAGTGGATTGCCATTTTCTTCTCCAGGGGAATCTTCCTGACCCAGGGATCAAACCCACATCTCCTACGTCGGCAGGATTCTCTACCACTGGGCCACCAGGGAAACCCCTGACACAAGCCTGACATCCCCAAAACGTGATTGCTAACGGCTACTATGAAGTCGGGGAGAGTGGGCCAAGAAAGTGGCTTGGGATAGATTGGGAGGGCTCCCACGGGCTGTGCCAGTGAGGGGCCACTCTGTCTTTCAGTCCAAGTTAATTCAGAAGTTTCCATATTAACCGATTCCAGAAAACAAAAAGTATACCAAGTAACACTTTGAATGGAACTGAGAGTTATATGCCTTGAAAAAAAAAATTAAGCTTCTTTTAGGAATCTGATAAACACCCAAATCTGAGTTGACTAGAATTTGGACTAGGTCTTGCTGATCCAGTGTGAATAAGGAGTTGGGTTTTTTCCACTGCTCAGGCTCCCATGGCGTGGATGGGTGGCATGCTGGTGAGGTCAGTCTTTGGCAGCCAGCATGTGTTTTGGGCCCGCTGCCCCCGGGCTTACGCTGACAGCGTGCCCGCCCTCAGCTGTGCAGCTACCGGCCTGCTCATCCACCCAGAGGGGTGCCCTTGTGGAGCCCTGGAGCCAGCCGCACGCGGAGCAGGGCTTTCCTTGGATACTCTTGTCAGCTGCTGGGCTGGCATGCGGCAGAGGTGGAAGAGAACCGTCTGCAGCCTCAGGGCATGTGAGCTGCTGGCTGGCTGTAAGGGGTGCTCTGGGCTTTTCTTTGCTCCCTGACTGGAGCCCAGCTCCAGAGAAGGCCACTCTGTTTACTGGATCCAGCACCGTCATCAACCCCCTCCTTGTGTCTTTTCTCCACTAGCAATAAACTGTTGAACCCCTGAAATGTGAGTGCCATAGGGGTTTTTAAAAAGACATCTAGTTGAACCTTTCAACATCTTGCAAAAGAAGAAATCCAAGGCAGAGAGATGGTGAGCAACGCCTGGAAGGTCACCCTGGCGTAACTGACTTACAACCCAAGCAGAAATGCCCTCACCCAGCACAGTCCCATGAAAAGACTATGCAGGCAGCAAATGTCATTTTGATTTTTGTTTTTGCCTTAAAAAAAAATTATTGGGATATAGTAGATTTACTACTTTTTGCTATGTGGCAGAGTGAATCAGCTATACATATATCCACTCTTTTTAAGGTTCTTTTCCTATATAGGTCATTGTAGAGTACTGAGTAGAGTTCCGTGCGCTGTACAGTAGGTCCTTATTATCTATTTTATCTTATTATCTATTTTATATATAGTAGTGAGTCCCTATCAGTCCCAGTCTTCCACTTTATCCATCCTCCCCTTTCCCCCTTGGTAATCATAGGACTGTTTTTTACATGTGTGACTCTATTTCTGTTTAGTAAATAAGTTCACTTGTACCCTTTTTTCTTTTTAGATTCCACATATAAGTGATATCATACGATATTTGTTCTTCTGCAAATGTCATTTTAAAGGTACTAGTAGCCACATTAAAAGAACAAAAGCAAGTGAAAGTCATCTTTACAGCGTATTTTGGTTAACCTTAGATAGCCAAAATATTGTTTCAACATCTCTACAATATAAAATAGATGAGATATTTTACAGCCTTTCTTGCACCCTAAGTTTTTAAGGTCAACCGTGTATTTTCCACTGGCATCACATCACAGGTTGGAGTCGCCACACTTCTCTTGCCCAGTAGCCACATGTGGCTCGTGGTCACCCTACACGGACAACTCTGTATTCTGTGTTCTTTCTGCTCTATGAGCAAGCATGATCTTTGCAAAAAGCATTTATTTGCAAAGTTGATGAATATTTAATAAGTTGCCATTATTTAACCACAAAGGGTGAGTAGCCTTGCTTAAGGTCACAGACTAAAAATGACTGGTTTCCTTCTGTTCTTATTTATCTTTCATATCTTTTTGCTTAAAATAGTACCGATACTACAGGTAACCACGTCAGAGGATTTTTAGCTATCATTTGGAAAAAAAATTCCCTGAAGAGCCTGAAATAATTCTGGAATTGCATGGGAGGGTCCTGTTTTGTAGTTACAGAGTAGCCAACTTGCAAAAAAATTTTTTTGGGGGGAGCTCCCCAAGGATTGAGGCTGCACGAAGCCACCTAAGTGCTGATAAAAATCTCACAGTTTATTATTAGGCTCTGAGCATTGTTTAACTATTTTGGAAGAAATATTTTGAAAATGTTCATGTTAGACTCAAAGAGTATCCTAAACTGAGTTGTAAACTCTTCTTTTCCAAGAGCCATCATTGGCTTAAAAGACAAAAATGATAGCACTGTGGCCATCTGTAAGAAAGGAGGTGCCCTCTCTGATTTTCGAGAGGATTTGGAGTTGGAAAACAGTGTCTTGCCTTCCTGAATACATCAGTTACCTAAGAATCTTAAAACATGAATCATTGTCGTTTAGTGATTGTGCAGAGATATGGATAAGCAATTTTTCCTCCTTCCCTGAAGACTTTCATTAAGAAGTCCTTCTGAGATTTTTTTTTTCTTGAATCCACAGGAGAGGCCAGGATGGATTAACACATTGTTTCAGGTGCTGGAAAACGCAGGGAGCCCGTGCCTAAGCTCTACTGAGTGTGCGCCTCAAAGCATCGTTTCTGATGGGAATGATGTAGGGCTTTTTGACCTCCTTGGACGCCGCATCACTTCTGTACTGCTTGTCTCCTTAGAGCTATAGCTGTCTGGGTTCCTTTGTTAAGTCTTCGTAGCTGCACGTTCTTTCTATCCGGGACAGAGATACCCAGCACTGGCTTACTGAGCACTTACATTGTACGCCACGCACTTCCCTGGCTCTGTGACATGTGGTCTATCATTCGATCCTGACAATCGCCCAGCAGGGTGGATATCCTGTCTACCTTTCACAGACAAGTTTGGGTTTCAGAATTACTTACCCAAAGGCCTGGGGCTATGATGTGGTGGAGCTGGAGTGAAACCCAAAACCTTTCCAGAGCACAACCAGCGGCTGAGTTGCTGAGCTCGCCCAGCCCTCATCTGGACTGCAAGCTTCTCATGGAGAGAAGCCATGGCTTCTTTCTGTGGAGCTTCCCTGTTTCAACTTGCAGTGGTTTTCCCATCAAAGTTGTGGCAGGCCATGAACAGCAGGGAGAATGTTACAAAAACAGGGTGTGGTACAAATGGACAGTGTCTGTGAGAGTTTCCTTCTTGAAGAACCACAAGCCAGGCACAAGGGTCAGTAGACTTATTTTGAGTTGACTAAACCTCATTTTATTCTTAAAGATCCTGCAGACTTGTCTTTTGGTGTGTGTGTGAGAGTGTGTGTGTGTGTGTGTGTGTGTGTGTACTTGTCAAATCATGCCTGAAGGCTAAGGTTTGTTAATTATTTGGTGAGAAATACTGTATGAAGCCATGTTATGATTAACAGATGGCCCTGAAGAAGACAGGTACACTAAGAACACAATAATTGGAGAACCTTGGACGAGGCATTTGTCAAAGGTCTGGGTCTCACGGGTTCTCTGATTGTGCTGACTCACGGGGGTCCAGAGACGGTCCATCTCTCATTTGGTTTTTCTCAATCATGTCTCCTCTCAACTCATGCTCTGGGTGAAAATTGTGTCTTCCAGTGCTTAGCTTCATGTAAGGGAGCATAATATCACTGTTTTAGAAACCCGCTTTTTCAACCCCAAAACTCACAGGGTCTGACTCAGGTAATAACTGACTACGAGGTGCATTTTCTGGCCCTGAGTAGACACACTATGGTTTTTTTTTTTTTCCTTTTTGTGTGTGTGTGTGTGTGTGTGTGTGAAATGTCTGGTTGTGTGGAGAGTTGGAATTCAAGGATAGAGTAGACACAGGATATATTGAGCAGCTTCTAGGAAAATCTCTTCTTCATTATTTTTATGTGTAGCATTGTGGTCTCTGAGGTAGATGTAATGGAGACAGGAATTCGTGTCTAATCAAATCATAGGTCCTTTCGTAGTCTCTGCAGATGCCTCCCAACCTCTCTGGTTTCTGTGAGAGAATTGGAGAACCAAGGCCTGCTCAAGGTCCCTTCTGTTGCTTCTACCTCTGCGTTTCTTATGAAGAGCCATGTTTGCGGGTGTGTGGAAGGGTGTGAACTAGAGTTTTATACTAGAAGGAGACTCTCAGTAAGTGTTGAGAGGTAATGATTTATCATACCAGAGGTTGCTTGAAAAAATTTTGAATTTAAATGAACATACCACTTTGTTTTAAAAAGTTCTTACTACAGGCTTTTAGATTTTTGATTGCTAAAAATTCCAAATTGATATTACTCCAAAGCCCGTTAAGTATCTATCTTTCAACAGATTTCTTCATTATTTCTAATGTGGTAGAAGGATTTTCCTGATGTAAGGAAATTAGAATGATCTGTAATCTCACCACTTCTTTTTACATAGGAACAGAGAGGTTAAGATATTGACCTCAAGTTGCACAGTGGAAGTCACACAAAAAACATTTCCTCAAAAGGACATGGTCACAGGATGGGAGGCCAGAAGTATTAATAGCTTGCATTTCCTGTTAGAATGTTCACTTTTTCTTCTGTTAAATAAAGAACTAGATTTTAAAATATGCGTTAAGCCATAGTATAACAACACGAAGATTTTGAAAACCCAAGAGTCAGGGCAAGATAGCTCATGAGAATACCACATGCAATTCTGCACTGTAGCCTGGTCTCCCTGGAAACCTTCTCTAACCAAAAATCATCTTGACACACTTAATTATGTTGGCTTTCATTGGAAGTTACAACTTGAAAAAACGGATCTAAAAATGTTATATTCTGAAAATGAACCTTTCCTGCTTTAATAATCTTGAACCTACGCTAATAGTTTAAATCCTTGTCATTTTTGCATTCTGAAGGTGAGTTTGCAACTAGCAGTCAGTCAGCTAAAATGTATTAATCTTGAACATGCATTCAACCCTTCTAGAGATTTTTTTGGTAATTGCCCAGAAAGGTTATGATGGATGAGAATCTTAACTTCTGAAGTCTTTCTTTGGTTTACTTCATAGCATTTTGATTAAACCAGTGGAAAATACGTGTATTTTAAGTCATTGCTGAAGTTCTTTGTTTTTTTAATCTAAATGAGGAAATTGGCTGGCCCATAAAACTTAAGTTTGAGTATTTATGTGATTATGTAGTGCATAATGATTAGATTCATTTCTGTTTCAAAAAGAATAGAATTAGTAAATATTTATGACACACTTAAGATTTTTGCTTTTGGGCCTTTCTGTATATTTACAATATTATAATGCTAAATATATGATAATTTGGTTTCACTATAGCTTGCAATAATTATTCTGCAAGACATAGCTTAGGGCTAATAGACAATTCAGAAGGGATTCATTTGATTATCTGAAGAAGCTACTGGATACGGAACTCATAACTTGATAAATTATCACTATTGCAGCAATATGGGGCATTAATGTTTATTTTTTAAATTAATTTATTAAATCATATCTTTTAAAAATGAAGTCTCCCCCCTAAAAAAACAAAAGCAAAAAACATACTTTCTTTTAGACCAAATGGGGAAAGACATGTTCTAAAGAACTAAGCTATTCTAGGAATGTTGCTTTTTCACTTTCTAACCTGAAGAATCTTATCCAAAAACATCTAGACTATTTTCCTTTCTGTCCTCCTCCTCATTCCCCAACTAATTAAGACATAATTACCTATGTGGTTTTATTTTTGTGACAGAATTCATAACCTCTTTAAAACTTGGCAGGGTTTAGTAGCTGAGAAGGAAGAGGTTAGCACAGTTTTTGCAGTATATCATACAAGAGTGAGAAGTCTTTATCTCGCTTTCCCCTCATTATTTTGGCAGAACAGGAAGTAACTGATGGCAGTGTAGAGTATTATTAAAATAATTTGACCTTCACCATATACCCTTCAAAATGTGAATGGACAATTGGACTTTGTGTTTGTAATGGTCTACAGATGTCCTGTCTTGTAAGTTAGAAGGAAAAGCTTGTTGTTAACATTATGTGAAGTTCTTCAAAAAAATAAATTAAGAAAATATTTTCCCTGCTGGTAAGTAAGTATTTAAATATAGCTGAGGGGAGTCTACTTTCTTTGATAAAGCCATTTAGAAATATATGTTGGAAAAATTATCTATATTTAGGGAAACAGCAGACTCTAATTTCATGACTTAATCAGTGGTAATCAACAACATGCAAAGTGAATATAGTATACAGGAAAAAAAATAGAATAAAAATGCATTTTATCTCAGAGTATTTCATAATGCTGCCTAAATATATCTGTTTTCTCTTGGCTTGCCCCTCCCACCTCTCTTGTTTTACGAAAAAGATTTTTAAAAAATTATGTGTTTGAAACTTCTTAAAATCATCAGTTTCACATTGAAAAGTCTGCAGTTCCCATCTTCTGCAAAAGTATCTTTCTCATGCTATCACTCACAGACTTATAAAAACATTTCAGATGTCAACATAAATTCTCCTTAGAGGTGGAAAATGATCTCACTGATTCTTCCTCCATGACCTTCCCTTCCTGTCAGCCATCAACAATCTGACTATGCCTGATCCTGAGTCCAATAAAATAATTTAATTTCATATATTTCTAGGGCTCACCTGTGCACCGTTTATGTGAGGGCTCTTAGATTTTAAAATAGTACTTCTTGCGAATTTGTAACTTGGTTGAAGCCAAGAAAGATAAGACTTTGATTGCACAGGTTTGGTTATTGACTTCTATGACTGATGAGATGCTGTAGTAATCGGGAAAAGATGGCATTTCACTTTTCACTTCTCATACATGGAAGTATATTCAGAAAGGCAGAATAATTTACTGACTCAGTGAGGGGGTAAGAGTGACTGAGCCAATCTCTGGACCTCCTAATTATGTAATTACTTCCTTAGACTTTTATGTCTCTGCAGATGTGCTTGTGGGTTTTTTGGGTTTTTTTTTTAAACATTAGGGAAGCCGTTCATAAAATTTGGTGTGACTTTTCTGGGCCAGGAGCAGTGCAGCAACAGCCAGCTCAGGGGTGACGCCATCGAACATCTAATGTTCTTAACTTATCACATGCCAGCCTCCCACCTCCACCCCAAGTCAGACCGCTGAGTGCAGAACAGCGTGGCGGGCTGATTCCAGTGTGTGCGCCCGGACTTCATAGATGACAGCTTAAATGCCTTCAGTAGAAGTGATGTTATTCCTTTCCATCAACGGATACCCATTTAACACCTTCCTGACCATGACAGATTGGCAGGTCACCTGAGGATATTGAAATGAGATGGGATCAGAGGACAGCGATCCACTGTTCTGTGCAGCCCTGCTCTTACCCAGAACCTGGAGGTTTCAGGGAATTGGTCAATGAGTTCCTCTCATATAAGTGATTATGAAAGGAGGCTTTGTTCCTTCTAAAAGGAGGAGTGAAGGGGAAGTTGTTTTGTAGATTCATCAGCGGTGTGGGATGTTTACGGACTTGATCTCATTGGGATCATATGTAGTCCAGATATACTTATGGTTCTATGACACCAAGCAGGACCTGCAGGAAAATTTGGCGTGTTTATTGGGGCCTCCTGGGCTTCCAGCCAGAGACAGAATAATCTGCAGCATCATGGAGCATCAACATAAAGCAACTTAAGACGTTTTATCCAATATTTATTGATCTTGTACTTTCTACCTGGCATTCTGCTTGGCACCAGGAGATCAAAGTGGCTAAGAAATAGTCTCTTCCATCTAGGAGCTCACGGGCTCACAGGAGGAGGCAAACAATTGAGCGGTTTTGAGTTTGGTACTTTATCCTGGAGTTTCTAAGGAGCTGCTGCAGATGTTTGAGCTGGTGGATGACGCAGTGAAGTTCACACTCTAGATCTTCACTGTGTGAGAGGTGGATCCAAGGAGGAGCTTGATGCTTTCAGACAACCAGGAGACCATTATAGTGTCTGGCTGAGAGATACTGCTGGTCCCGACTAAGAGGGTAGCTGGGGTGAGGGAGGTGGAGAGCAGGGCGGAACTACCAGGGGCAAGGGGAAGAGTGGGAATAGGGATGAAATACGATAGAAGATTAAAGACGTCATGGCCACCATTTTGCATGTGTTGAGCTGGTTCTAATCAATGATTCACTTCAGTTCAGTTGCTCAGTCGTGTCTGACTCTTTGCGACCCCATGTACTACAGCATGCCAGGCTTCCCTGTCCGTCACCAACTCCTGGAGTTTACTCAGACTCATGTCCATCGAGTCGGTGATGCCATCCAACCATCTCATCCTCTGTCGTCCCCTTCTCCTCCTGCCTTCAATCTTTGCCAGCATCAGGGTCTTTTCCAGTGAGTCAGCTCTTCGCATCAGGTGGCCAAAGGATTGGAGTTTCAGCTTTAGCACCAGTCCTTCCAATGAATATTCAGGACTGATCTCCTTTAGGATGGACCGGTTGGATCTCCTTGCAGTCCAGGAGACTCTCAAGAGTCTTCTCCAACACCACAGTTCAAAAGCGTCAATTCTTCAGCACTCAGCTTTCCTTATAGTCCAACTGTCACATCCATACATGACTACTGGAAAAACCATAGCTTTGACTAGATGGACCTTTGTTGATTACTAGTGGAGTATTATTTTTTCCAAGGCAGAGAAGACACAGTCTCCATCCTCCACAATCTTGCTTGTAAATGTTTATAAACATGTTCCAGTTCAAAGTTTTCAGCCTTCTGATAAGAATTACATTTAAAATAAATAATGTATCTAAACAATGCATTAATATACATAGTTATACACTGTAAATTGTGAGTGTCTGGTGAGGTAGGGTAGTGGCTGAGCAGTGGGTTGGGAATTGGTTCTGAGTGTTTAGTCTGCAGCCTTGGACAATTGACAGAACTTTCCTGGGCCTCATTTTTCTGATCTGTGCATATAAGGCCAGTAATATTGTCCCATGGATTTGTTCTGAGAATTAATTAAGACTGAAGCACGTGAGTGCAGCAGCCCGAGAGTAGCTACAGAAGGCCACTGACATGACTCTCTTCACCTTTTCTTTCCCCAGAGGATGTTTTTAAAACACTGTACTTTCTTCTTTTTCTCTGTGCTAAGCCTCGCTTGGCCTCGGACCTGGAGACCAATATAAAAATGTACCTGTATAGTTATCCTAATATTTAAATTTCTTAAGGAGATTTCCCCTGAAATGCTTGATTTCCCAGCGAAAGGCCTTTATTGTTTCTCTTTTTGTTTGCGATGCAGGACGTCAGCTGCAACGAGATCACAGCCCTGCCTCAGCAGATAGGGCAATTGAAATCCCTACGAGAACTGAATGTCAGAAGAAATTACCTTAAAGTTTTACCACAAGGTAAAAAAAAAAAAAGAGGGAAAAAATGAATGAAACAGAAGACTTTTATTATTTTTTAATAACCTTTGTGAAGGTAAATCCAGTCACGTTTGCGTATACATATTTATATTAATTATAATTTGAATTTCATGTGTAGATAACAGAGATGTTACATTCACATTGTAATTTTAGTCAAGAGTTTCAGTAATAAAATCATTCCCCCGTATAAAGCTGTGTGTGTGTGTGTGTGTGTGTGTGTGTGTGTGTGTGTGTGTGTGTGTGTGTGTGGTGTTAGTTTGCTCAGACTCCCGTAACAGAGTACCAAGGACTGAGTGACTGAAACAATGGAAATACATTTTCTGCAGTTTGGAAGCTGTCAGTCTGAGATCATAGTGTTGGTCGGTTTTGTTTCTTCAGAGGCCGCTCTCCTGGCTTGTAGGCGGCCTCTTCCCCTGCGTTTTCATGCCGTCTTCCCGCTGTGTGTCCTAACCTCCTCTTCTTGTGAGGACACCCATCATATTGGGTTAGGGCCATCCTTCCCTAGTAACCCATTAACTCACTTAGCCTTCAAAGGCCCTGCCTGCCTCCAAGTACAGTCCCATTCTGAGGTACTGGGCGGGGGGTCATGGCTCCAACATGGGAGTTTGGGGGTGCACGGTCCAGCTCCGTGTGATGTTCCCCACTGCCCAGCCATCAGTTAGTTGCTGTGCTTGGACCTGCAGATCCAGGGAACACGTCCTGTCTCAGATCCATGCTTCAGGCGAGGGTGTGCCTCTGCTGAAGTGAAATTTGGACCCTTAGCTCTGGTTGTTGTGAAGAATTTCTTGAAGCCTGGAGCAAGGATGTCTTGGTTAATCTGACTCTCACACAGCTATTTTAGAGCTGCCTGATTTTTATCGTTCTGTTCCTGCTTCATGATCTTTGACTTGAAACGCTTCGTTATTCAAAGCAAGAAAATGGAACTCAAGAACGGGAAAGAACTTTATAAAATGTCATCTGCTTTACAGATGACAGTTGTAAGCGTTGTCATCCATCTTCACCTTTCTCATCCTGACTAGTGTTTTAAAGAAGGAAAATTAGAAACTAAGCATAAAGATTTATCACTTTATTACTTGAGATGACTTGGCATAAAAACAGTGATTTTTCTTTTTGTGATTGTGCAGTTCTAGTTTTGAATGGATGAAGTTGTTTTCTTGGTTTGAGCAGGTACAAAGGAAAAACTCTTATTATATAGACAGCAAATCTGTAAGCATATACCCTTTAATAGCATTAAGGGAAACTTCCATTTAAACTTAAGCTCTTATGTTAACTATTGTGAAATCATCACAAATTATTGAACTCTTATTTTTAAAAGACCAATTTAATCATTTAACAGTTTTCTGTAATAGAAACATGAGGGAAGAAAGTGCATCTGTAAAATCAAGAGATTTGCTTCTGTCACCATTCCTTGCCCTCTTAACTTAAAAGCATTCCTTCTAAAAAGATCGGTTACAAATTCCTATGCTTTCCATAATTCTGTTTTCTCAGGTTCCATATTTTAATAAACACTAAGAGCTAAAACTTTAGTTTACTGGAAAATCCTTTTTTAAAAAATAATTTCCTGAATATCAAGTTTCTTTTTGCTTCACTCTGGAGAACTCTGTTAACAAAAGAGCACTGATAACGTTCTGAGGCAATGAATTTAAAGCCTTTTAATATTTACTCATTTACTTTTCCTCTTTAGTATCCCTCCTCATATACTTTCAATCTGAGGAGGAGGGGAAAAGTTTGTGGCTCAGATCAGTTTTATGGTGTTTTTACTAATGCAATGAGGAGACTTATTTTGTTCTTTCTGGGACCAGAACAGCCAGAGTATTAAGGCAGTCATTCATTTCTCCTCTTTGCAATGAAGAGAGAGGATTGGGATTCATTGTAGTTCTTTGTTGTTTCTTACTGTGCCCCCCCCGCCACCGCCCACCCCTTTTCCTATTCTTTTGATCTTTTCTGAGCGGAATTGCCATTTTCTCTTCCATTTCCTTGTTGTGAAATTATTGGGTTCTACCGTTCCTAAACTTAGATGGTAATTGTGTCCCCAACAGGCACTAAAAGAAATAGTCATTATAAAAACCATCTTTTCCTTTAAGTCACCTTCTTTCCCCTTCTGCTATGTCTTTCATGAGCTTAGCTCTCTAACCTTGCTTAAAAGTCTTCATTTTAAGTGGCAATTTGTTGAAGAGCCAGAGTCCAGGTCAGCTTTGTCCTGATTTGCCAACCTAACTTGGCAAGAGTTAAGTCAACCATTGGCGAGATGGATTCATATTACTGGAAGTTACAGCAAAGAGATATTCTTTTTATATATAGTCCCCCTAATTCTCAGCTCTGTTTTTAGAAACAAATGATGGAGTGGAAAGAGCTCTTCCTTAAGTTTCTTGATTCCATGCAGTCCCAGGGCTTACCTCCTCTCTACCTCCCACTGCTGTCCAAGCGCTTCATCAAGACGACCAGGACAAATGAGGCCTGGGGAGCATCACTTATCCTGCTATTGGCTGGAGAGATGGGTTTGAGCAGAGAATTCCTGGGGGGGCAATTTAAAAAAAAATACACATCCAGCTTGAATTAGAATTAAAAAATTCTGGTTAGAAAAGATATATGCACCCTAATGGGCACAGCAGCACTGTTTACTACAGTCCAGACATGGAAGCAATCTAACTGTCCGTCAACAGGTTAGAGAAGACGTGGTTCATATATACAACAGAGTATTACTCAGCCATAAATCAGAATGAAATAACGTCATTTGCAGCACCATGGATGAACCTAGAGATTAGTGAAGTCAGACAGGGAAATACAAATATCTTAGAATATCACTTATATGTGGAATCAAAAAAGATACAATTGAATTTATTTACAGAACAGGAATAAACTCACAGACATAAAAAAGAAACGTTTGGTTACCAGAGGGGAAAGGGGGAGGGATTAATTAGGAGTTTCAGACTATTATATATAAAATAGATAAACAACAAAGCCCTGCTTTATACTCAGTATTTTGTAATAAACTATAAGGGAAAAGAGTCTGAGAATATATATAGAGAGAGAATATAAGTCATGGCTGACTCTTTGTGAGCCCAGGGACTGCAGCTCATCAGGCTCCCCTGCCCACCACCATCTCCCAGAGTTTGCTGAAATTCATGTCTGTTCAGCGATGCTATCTAACCAGTCTCATCCTCTGCTGCCCCTTCTCCTTTTGCTTTCAATCTTCCCTAGCATCAGAGTCTTATATATTCATACATATATATGCATAACCGGATCACTTTGCTGTCCACCTGAAACTAATACAACGCTGTCAGTCGACTGTATTCCAGTGCAAAAGCATACACATCCTGGGTTTCTCTTATACAACTGCCTGCCTATCATGGACCTGAATTTAGGAGCTGCTAAGCGATGATCCTATTCCCCTGTCGTAGCATTTCAGTCTCCTGACTCTTTTCTTTAATACAGAATAATTCACTAAGGTATGAAAGAGGGAATGTCCCTCCACACCCAGAGCAAGTTGACTTCAGAAAAGGGATTGGTTGCTAAGTGAGCCTTTGTTGCTGGAACATGAAGTAGTCTAGCTGAGTAATGTGAAAACCCTCAGGCAGTACAGGGAGAGTGGAGGGATAGTGTGATTAAGAATACTTTCTCAAGGTCACTGCCTTTGGTTCCTTTCTCCCTATATTCCCTGACCTTCATCTGCTTGAGTATTTGAAAGCACCGTGTACCACCCCTTACCAGATTTCATAACAAACGTGGTGGTGAGGCCTGTTCTGAAATGAACCCTCTGTCGCCTCTCGTACAGAGATCTTAGTGATTTGCCCCGTGTCACCCTACATGTCTGGCATTGCTCAGCCTCTTTGCGCTATGGAATATATTTGACTTCGTTTCTTGCAGCTGCCAATGTCGGTTGGAATGCTTGAAATTACTGAGTGTTTGCTATGCCACTGGGTGGGGATTTTATGCTAAATATAATGTTCTGTCTTGTTTGTGGAGCTAAAGAAGACTTCTTTTAAAGCAGTAGAATAAAGCCTAATCAAATCAGAATTACAGGGTCTGTTGCAAAATTCCAAATTTGATAGCATTTATTTTTTAAAGTGGTGTTAAACAATCATGAACATATTTCTAGTAACTCCTTCTGAGATTCTGCCAACCCACATACACAGAATACATAAGGATATGTTGTAATTAGCATGTTATTCATAAGCTAGCAAGCTGTTTGAAAACAGTTGGAAGTTAAAACATAAGCATGTCTTGGTGTGGTGTGGCTTATGTGATTGTTTTGCTGGAAAAAAAAGCCTTTTTAAACAATAGATGTTGTACATATATAGCATTTGCAGCTCTTATCAGAACTAACAATAAGTTAAAACTTTTGGGCCCCCAGTGAAAGCTTTGTTCTCTTCTTTAGTAAAATGTTATATTGAGCTGGCAAAAAGTTTGTTTGGTTACTGAGTATGTTGTTCAATAAACTTCTTGATGAAAATGAAAAGCATGTCTTTTAATTTTGCTTAAACCCAAATGAACTTTTTGCTCAATGCACTATAAACATAATGTATATTCCTCATGCACAACTTGATTTTAATTATGTTAAATGATGTATTTCCTGATAAGCAGAAAATTTTTTGAATGTTTAGTCATTTAATCTTGTTGCTTTCTGAGTATTTTTTCTTCTTTTTTTTTTTTTTTAGAACTAGTAGATCTTCCCTTGGTAAAGTTTGACTTTTCCTGCAATAAAGTGCTCGTGATTCCCATTTGTTTTAGAGAGATGAAGCAGCTGCAAGTATTACTGCTGGAGAATAACCCTTTGCAGTCTCCTCCAGCACAGGTGAGGGGTCTCACAGCAAAGTTGTTGCTGCTGGGGGCGGGGGGTGGGTATGCTATCAATAGCACCTAAGCAACTCTCAGCAGAACTGGGTTTTTTTAGTATTCTGCAGAATTAATGTATGAGACATGATCATAAACAGTTTTTTAAAAACCGAAACCTCGGGTAAATCTGACTACAATATGTCACCTTCTGTGACATCAGATTGTTTACCAGCATTTTCCTTGCTATCCTGGTCACTGCAACTCCAGAATTATGATGTTTGATTATTTCACTTATTCAGTTGTATTGATCATTTGTGCATGCATTTGAAACTTTTTCGTGGAGTGTACGGTTTATGAAAGGAGTAATAGAGTCTTTAAAGTTGGCAGAAAAATGGAATTTGACCATTTTAAAATATAATTGTCAGACAGTATGGTACTGGCACAAAAACAGAAAAAAAATAGAAAGCCAGAGATAAATGCATCACCTATGGATACCTTATCTTTGACAAAGGAGGCAAGAATATACAATGGAAAAAAGACAATCTCTTTAACAAGTGGTGCTGGGAAAACTGGTCAACCACTTGTAAAAGAATGAAACTAGAACACTTTCTAACACCATACACAAAAGTAAACTCAAAATGGATTAAAGATCTAAACTTAAGACCAGAAACTATAAAACTCCTAGAGGAAAACACTCTCTGACATAAACCATAGCAGGATCCTCTATGACCCACCTCCCAGAATATTGGAAATAAAAGCAAAAATAAACAAATGGGACCTAATTAAAATTAAAAGCTCCTGCACAACAAAGGAAACTATAAGCAAGGTGAAAACACAGCCTTCAGAATGGGAGAAAATAATAGCAAACGAAGCAACAGACAAAGAATTAATCTCAAAAATATACAAGCAACTCCTACAGCTCAATTCCAGAAAAATAAATGACCCAATCAAAAGTGGGCCAAAGAACTAAACAGACATTTCTCTGAAGAAGACATACAGATGGCTAACAAACACATGAAAAGATGCTCAACATCACTCATTGTCAGAGAAATGCAAATCAAAATCAGAATGGCTGCCATCCAAAAGTCTACAAACAATAAATGCTGGAGAGGGTGTGGAGAAAAGGGAACCCTCTTACACTGTTGGTGGGAATGCAAACTAGTACAGCCACTATGGAGAACAGTGTGGAGATTCCTTAAAAAACCAGAAATAGAATTGCCATATGACCCAGCAATCCCACTGCTATGCATACACACCGAAGAAACCAGAATTGAAAGAGACACGTGTACCCCAGTGTTCATCGCAGCATTGTTTACAATAGCCAGGTCATAGAAGTAACCTAGATGTCCATCAGCAGACGAATGGATAAGAAAGCTGTGGTACATATACACAATGGAATATTACTCAGCCATTAAAAAGAATTCATTCAAATCAGTTCTAATGAGGTGAATGAAACTGGAGCCTATTATACAGAGTGAAGTAAGCCAGAAGAAAAAAAACAACAATACAGTATACTAACACATATATATGGAATTTAGAAAGATGATAGCGATAACCCTGTATGCAAGACAGCAGGAGAGACGCAGATGTATAGAACAGTCTTTTGGACTCTATGGGAGAGGACAAGGGTGGGATGGTTTGGGAGAGCGGCACTGAAACATGTAAATTATCATATGTGAAATGAATCGCCAGCCCAGGTTCGATGCATGATACAGGGTGCTCAGGGCTGGTGCACCGGGATGACCCAGAGGGATGGAATCGGGAGGGAGGTGGGAGGGGGTTCAGGATGGGGGACACATGTACACCCATGGTGGATTCATGTCAATGTGTGGCAAAACCAATACAATATTGTAAAGTAAAAAATAAATAAATAAAGGGGAAAAATGATTGTCAGTTATTTAGAGGTAATATTCAAGCTCAGATATTAAACTATGTGAGAACAAAATGAAATGTACACGCTTTCAGAACTGAAACATTTCTAGGTCAGTCAGACGACATACATACTTTTTGTGCTATTTGTACATATATTTCTGTTAAAATTTTGCTGTTTATTGCAAAGAAACTAGACATTTCTTGAGCACAGTTTCCTATTCAGGTAGAATTTGGAGGAGATGACTGCCTTAAAATCTTACCTGTTTTGGAGATGTCAAGTTTGGTGATCGTTGTTGACATATTACTTAAAGTGAAAATGCAAAAACTAAGACATACAGAGTGAGATGTCTGATGTTTGCATTTTGTTTTGTCTTTTAAAAAGGAGCTACTTATATTAATTTTTCCTTAGATTTGCACCAAGGGCAAAGTGCACATATTCAAGTATCTGAGCATCCAAGCATGCCAGATTAAGACAACAGACTCCCTTTATCTCCACACCATGGAAAGGCCACATTTACACCAGCACGTGGAAGATGGGTGAGTATGACCACCCTTGGCTGGAAGCCCAATTTATAATTTGCTTAGCCCAACACACTCCTAGTAAATAACCCCCCAAATTCTTTTTGTTTCACTCAACCAGTGCAGTTTTATACATCAGAGTCTCAGCCGCTTTTGGAATAAGAAAGGGAAAATTGATAATATGTTGTCATCATTCAGCCTCATCTGCCCTCTCCTAATCAATAATCAGTCCTTCCTGAGTGCTGCCTATGTGTGTGTGCAGATATATATACACATCTGTGTATGTATAGCCTTATAAGTAAGATCTATAATATAAATATATATATATTTTACTTACCAGTTCAAACAGATGTATCAAAGTGAGACATGGTTTTCTAAGTTATTTTTTACTGTGCTTCTGGAACATCGTTAAGAAACAATTCAGGCTTTATTTTTTTAATTGTCTTTTAAAAATCCACTGTGCATAGTTTTTGCCATTTTCTGTTTAGAAGGGAAACTTTAGAATTGTTTTGTGTGTCCTTGACCGTTTTGTGGCATAAATTGGGCCTTGAATTTTCAGAGAACAGAGTTCTCACACTGAACACACTTGTAGACACGCAGGTTGTTTTTGAGATGTATTCATTGCAGAAATATTTCCTGAACTTTTTACTAAAAAGTAAATACAGTGACTTAAGATCTCAGCCTACCTTAATGGTACCTTTATATAATGCTTAAAAGAAGTATTCATTATTTTATTGTTTTAAACATACTCTCAAATTTATTTAGTCACTGGATAAAAGTTAATAGAGCTATCTAAAGTTAGGACATTTCGTAACATAAGAAGTAAAAGCAACTGACAGATTACACTTTTTTATATGCTAGAATTAATAAAATAAGAAAATTGTTACCTGATTCAAAAGACAGGCCACTCGAGTAGAATGTAAATCCATGATACTCCTGACACAAGAAATTTATTTTACATTGTATTTAGACAGCACAGGGACTTCCCTTGTGGCCCAAGTAGCAAGACTCTGCTCTTCCAATGCAGGGGTTGCTGGTTCAATCCCTAGTCAGGGAACTAAGATCTCATGGCGTGTGGTGAGGCCAAAAATCAATTAACTAATTAATTAAATTAAAAATTGTCCAATAGGCAGTTCAAGTATCTGATTTTCATTAGGGCCTTGTCTTGGTGGTGGTGGTTTAGTTGCTCAGTCGTGTCCAACTCTTGCAACTCCATGGACTGTAGCCCGCCAGGCTCCTCCACGGGATTCTCCAGGCAAGAAAACTGGAGTGGGTTGCCATTCCCTTCTCCAGGGGATCTTGCCAACCCAGGAATCAAACCCAGGTCTCCTGCATTGCAGGCAGATTCTTTACCAACTGAGCTCTGAGGGGAGCCCAAGTGGGGCCTTGTCTTAATATCCTTTAGTATTCAACTGATTTGTTGCCTTTGGATAATAATAAAGACTATTATCCAATGACTTACAGCAAAGTCATTATTTTGATAATGTTGATGTGTGTTGATGTGTGTTGTTCTGAACTTTGTCATTTTGATTCTTTTCTAAATGAATTCAATATTGATGGCCTATAACCCAGCAAGAAGGATTCCGATTCGGGCGTTGGGAGTGATAACGGAGACAAGCGATTATCTGCCACAGAGGTAAAGTTCGGGATCAGATTCTTTTCCTTCTGTGCCTCTAGGTGTACCTGCCTGCATTCACTGGACTCTTGGATAAAGGCAGTTGCCCGAGAACATGTGATAATGTTCGTGAAAGTTACTTGAAATTTTGAGTGTTTCATAAATATTAACTGTTGCTATCTTTTTCTGCATCTTTAATATTTTGAAAATGTCTCAAGAATAGAGTCCCTGTTGCCTTCTCCGCCTCCCACACCCTTCACATTGTCTAGAATATTCTTGCATGCTTAATAAATATTATAAATTGACTAAGTGGTGTGCAAGTACCCAGGAAGTATTTTTATAAATATCAGTGTTTGTTTTTAAATGACAGAGTAACTTAGGAAAAAGCTGTTAATATGCCTGCACAAATGATAAGCAATCAATTGTACATTGCATTTTACCCACAGGAAATGCATTTTTGAGTAGCCATAATTTTTACAGTTATATTTATTTTTCGGAAATTCTTAGCTTGTGTTCTTTTCAGATAATACTGGATAAAAGTTTGGTGATTTGTGAGCTAAGAGGCCTCCCACACTAGAGCTTTATAAAGTGGTTATAAATAACTCATTTAGAACATTTGTTATATATAGTTAGGTCCCCAAACTCTTTCACTAAATCATTACATGAGGTTTCTTGACCAGCAGAGCTAAGAGGGACAGCTGGGTTAGGGGTGGATGTATCAAGATGCCTTCACACACACACACACACACACACACACCCATTAGGGGTGGATATATCAAGATGCCTTCACACACACACACACACACACCATTATATGATGTATCAAGATGCCTTCACACACACACACACACCCCATTACATGAGGTTTCTTGACCAGTAGAGCTAAGAGGGACAGCTGGGTTAGGGGTGGATGTATCAAGGTGCCTTCACACACACACACGCACATGCACGCGCACACACACACACACACACACACACACACACACACACATCAAGATGCCTTCACGCTGGGTTAGGGGTGGATGTATCGAGATGCCTTCACACACACACAAACACACGCACACACTCACACACGTGTCATGATGCCTTCCCATTTTGAGGGAACTTACTGAGTTAGACTGAGTGACCCATGCATACACACTCACACACTGAGTTTTTGTGGTTATTGAATTCTGAAACATTGTAATACTCTTTTAAGGGCTTCTCTGGTGGCTCATTGATAAAGAATTGCCTGCCAGTGCAGGAGGTTCCGTTTGATTCCTGGCTTGGGAAGATCCCCTGGAGACGGAAATGGCAACCCACTCCAGTATTCTTGCATGGAGAATTCCATGGGCAGAGGAGCCTGGTGGGCTATAGTCCACGAGGTCGCAAAAAAGTCAAACACGACTTAGCAACTGATAATACTCTTTTAAGATGTGATTAGTAGCTCAATTACTCTAAGAAATCTGAAGTTTTACTCTTTGTATTTATAAATCCAGGAAAATTGCCTTTTCCCTGTTCTCTTTAGGCATTTGAGATTTAATATGTAGCTAAGATATTTAAATTTATTTCCCACAAAATATTTCATAAGGCAGTATATTAAAAATTAGTATACCTGAATATTTTTCTAATATAGAATATTTCAAAAGGAAGAAGAGTTTATAGGCAGAAAAAGAAGGCCAATATCAATAAAATGAAATTACCCTCATGAGCCTACATGAGCAGCTTAGTGTGATTCCCTGGGGGAGAAAATATTCAACACATTGCTTTAAAAGTTTTATTTAATTCAACTCCCTTAGCTGTATTAAAACTCATAAGTCTCCTGAAATAGCCCATTGTTTCAGAAATTACTCACCCGAGCTTATTTTCTATTAAATTAAAACAGACTCTGCTTTATCCTTCATCTGTCTTCTAAGGATAATTAAGTTCATTAATAAAACATTAAACAAAGAACTTCATTATCCTTTTGTTCCCACTTAGTATAAGTAGGATGCTAATATTCTAAAAGGAGGCCAAGGGTTTATTTTCTCCTTTTTAACTAGATGCATATCTTGGAATTTTGCTCAGTTTTTAAAGATGGGAGGAGGCTAGAAGGAAGGACTGCAGAAAGGATTATGTTCAGTAGAATAAGGTGTGCACATTTTCCCTTTGGCTTTTTGTCTTCCTGTTTATTGCACGTTGTAGTCTCATTACCTGAGAACGCCTCCAAGAAATGTGTGTTTTACATGGACAAAGGTTCTGAATTATTCTATGTAATTTTCTATTTTCACTTTATTTGACAAATATGTTGTCATCTGTGGTCAGTCAATCTTGCTCCCTACTTAATATCTCCTTGTGGGGTTCAGAGTTCGCACCTCATCGCCCTCTTTGGCTGTTGCCATCGTCTGATTGATTTCACATTTGTCGCTCAGATAAACAAGCAGAAAACAAATGTGAGGCCCAGGAAAGAGCTGGGTGATGAATGAAATGCACATTTGTTTTCTGCCAGTTTCTAAACAGTCTGTGCACGTGTCCAAAAGTAGATGAACACCATGTGGTACAAGCCACAGCCTCGGGAGCTTAGGAGCAACCCACAGTCACCTGAACCATGCTCTGGGGGGATTCCTGATCCCTGTGGTTGCAAAAGCTTTTCACGAAATAGTGTAGCCAAAGCGGAGTCATAGGAAGTACATGAGGCTTCGTATTTCACTTGTGACAGAATCATAGATTATCTGAATAAGCTTCATCATTTAGTGTGGGAAACAAGACCCCAAGGGAGAACCAAGTCTGATTACTAAATAGAAGCATTATTCTGAAGATTGCACAGAACCCATGTACCTTTTAAATACTATATTTAAAGCAGCTTCTTACATATTTAAAATAGCTTCCTCTACCTAAACAGGGAAATAAACTGAAGCTTGATATTGTGTGTAAGATGCACTGTAAATAGATGAGATGTTTTAGGGACTGACTGCCTGCTCTCTGTATTTGGCCCCATGAAACCTTAATGTACTTCTGGTAAATTAGTATTGTTGTCAGATCTCAGAACACCATTACTATGATAGAGATCGATTAGACTTAGGGCTAGCTTGGTAGTGGATTTCCAGTTTTTTTCTTTGTTCTATCAGGTGTTATCCAGTCCTTCTCAGTGTCCTGACTCTTAATATTAGAAAATATCGTCAGGTACCTGAAAAAATTTCAGATCAAGACGTATATACAGAGAAGTATGTGTGTGTTAGCTTGATGAATTTTGAACAAGTGAGCACACTCATACAAACAGTTCCCAGTTAGAGAAGAGAACTGCACCAGCCACCCAGGAAGACCCCCCCAATTACGGACCCCCCCAACGCAAGAGCAGCCACTATCCAGACTTCAAACACCATAGAGTAATTTTGCCCGTCTTTGAATTTATATATTAATGGCTTTGTCCTTTGGTCTCCTTTACTCAGTATTATGTTTGTGAGAATCACAGTACTTTTTTTTTTTAAATCACAAAACATTGTCTTAATCCGCCTTGCTAACACTTCTCCCTTGAATGAGACAGTGCCTCGTTTCTTTTCAGCCTTCTGATGAAGACACCGTTAGCCTCAATGTGCCAATGTCAAACATCATGGAAGAAGAACAAATCAAGGAGGACTCCTGCCGTCGCCTTAGCCCAGTTCAAGGTCTGAGAATGAAAGATGGGGGAAAGTGCCTGTTTTGTTTTCAGTGTTCGTTTATTTGGCTGCACTTGTCTTAGTTGCGACCCTGGGAATCTCCCATCTTTGTTGTGGCATATAGGGTATCCTGTGGCATATAAACTCATAGCTGTGGCCTCAGGCTCCATTTCCCCTACCGGGGATCGAGCCATGATTACTGCACTGGGGACACGAGGTCTTAGCCACTGACCACCCGGGAAGTCTGGTGGAAGCGCTCGTTTTTAAATTCCAAGTGCTATGTTTAAAATATGTAGAAATATGGCAACAGTAATACAGCAGTTACTGTTTATTGAGCAGTTCATATGCACCAGGCACAGGCTAATCTGTGAAGGTGATCTCATTTAAAATTCAAAACTCTGAGATGGATACTCTAAGCACTCTATTCTGTAGCTGAGGAAGTTCAGTTCAGTCGCTCAGTCATGTCTGACTCTTTGTAACCCATGGACTGCAGCACACCAGGCTTCCCTGTCCTTCACCGTCTCCTGGAGTTTACTCAAACTCATGTCCATCGAGTCAGTGATGCCATCCAACCATCTCATCCTCTGTCGTCCCCTTCTCCTCCTGTCTTCAGTCTTTCCCAGCATCCTGATCTTTTCCAGCGAGTCTTGTTCTTCGCATCACGTGGCCAAAGGATTGGAGCTTCAGCTTCAGCATCAGTCCTTCCAATGAATATTCAGGAATGATTTCCTTTAGGATGGACTGGTTGGATCTCCTTGCAGTCCAAGGGACTCTCAAGAGCCTTCTCCAACACCACAGTTCAAAAGCATCAATTCTTTGGCACTCAGCTTTCTTTATGGTCCAGCTCTCACATCCATACATGACTATTGTAAAAAACATAACTTTGATGAGATGGACATTTGTTGGCAAAGTAATGTCTCTGCTTTTTAATATGCTGTCTAGGTCGGTCATAGCTTTTATTCCAAGGAGCAAGCATCTTTTAATTTCATGGCTGCAGTCACCATCTGCAGTGATTTTGGAGCTCAAGGAAAGAAAGTCTGTCACTGTTTCCATTGTTTCACCATCTATTTGCCATGAAGTGATGGGACCAGATGCCATGATCTTAGTTTTTTGAATATTGAGTTTTAAACCAATTTTTTCACTCTCCTCTTTCACTTTCATCAAGAGGCTCTTTAGTTCCTCTTCACTTTCTGCCATAAGGGTGGTGTCATCTGCATATCTGAGGTTATTGATGTTTCTCTCGGCAGTCTTGATTCCAGCTTGTGCTTCATCCAGCCCAGCATTTCTCATGATGTACTCTGCATATAAGTTAAATAAGCAGGGTGACAATATACAGCCTTGACATACTCCTTTCCCAATTTGGAACCAGTCTGTTGTTCCATGTCCAGTTCTAACTGTTCCCTCTGTTCTAGAAGTGGCTGCTTTTTGCTGGCTAGAAGTCTTTGAGGTCTTCCCAGGTGGCACTAGTGGTAAAGAACTCACCTACCAATGCAAGAGACATAAGACATGGGTTCAGTCTCTGGGTGGGGAAGATCTCCTGGGGGAAGGCATGGCGACCCACTCCAGTATTCTTGCCTGGAGAATCCCATGGACAGAGGAACCTGGCAGGCTAGGACTCCATGGGGTTGCAAAGAGTCAGAAATGACTGAAGCTACTTAGCAGGCAGGCAGAAATCCTTGAAGGTGATGTGGTCCTACTTGGTTCTTTCCAGCATCCAGATCAGCTAGAAGAGATCCACCTTTGCTCCTTCCTCCTGTCCTTCAGCATCTAGAACACAGTCAGGTTGGATGAGCTCTGACAGCGCTTTCGCCTCCATATGGCCCTCATCATAGTCACTTTTTGTGTTATGATTTTGGGTCCTTATTTTTGTCCTTTCCCACACTTGCTTACCATGTTCACTAGTTGTTCAGATTCCTAGAATGTTTAGCCATTTAGTAGTTGCTCAGTAACTATTCTCTGAATTTTGAATTTGAAATACTTGTCACATGTTGCTGGGAGCACAAAAAGCTCGCTTTTATATTTTTCTCTTCTCTGTTCCTTAAAAAAAATTACAGGAGGTTTCATTTATTTCATAAGAAACTAAGCCATAAAGAAGCCATGACTTTTTAAAATTTTATTATTTGGAGGATAATTGTTTTACAGTGTTGTGTTAGTTTCTGCTCCACCAAGAAGTGAATGATTCACTTATACGTATACCTATATTCCCTCCCTCTTGGACCTTCCTCCCACCCCACCCATCCCACTGCTTTCGATCAAGAGGCCTTGATCATTAGATTTGGGGTTTTCTATTCCTTTTACGTTTATTCCCCTTCTTTCTCTTTTTTTCACCTCGTCCTCACGTCCTATAGGGAAGATAAAACTTGGGTCATCATATACTTTCCGACGAGATCGGGGAGAAGATTGGGAAACTAGATGGTGTCCTTCAGAGTCATATATGTTTTTGTTCATCTGTTTATTGAATCGCGCTTTGTATCTTTCTTTGGGTTTTCCTAATAGGGGAATTTCAACCGGCGCCTTCGCCTGTGGGTGATAGTGACAACTCAGGAGAAGAGAGAGACCAGTTTTCCCATGGAACAGATGTTCTCCATTCGGAATTTATAAACTACATTAAGGCAAGTTGAGGATCAGCTGTTAATAATTTTTTAACTTACTGAGTTCTGTTTGGCGCCTTCAGAGTTTAAGTTCAAGGTTTCCAATCCATCCCCTTCAACCTCGGCTTACTGCCACCTTCCTCAGGCCTTTGTACCATCTTCTCAACGCCTCGCCTGTCTGTCTGCAGACATTAGGACCCGGTCCCTGCCATCTATACATATTCATCTGTGTTTATTTATGATTTTCTTTTGTATTCGGAGAGTACTAAGCTTTCCAGGAGTCAGTGCATCATGGAAGTCAGGAAATTTATCAGAATTGCTGTGACCATCTAGTAAAAGCTAAAACGAAGTTTCACGTGCTTTTCAGTGTATCCTAGGAAAATGCTTTTCTTGGGAGCATCTGTATAGTAAAAGGAGCAAAAACTGAAGACTTCTAAAATCTGGAAATGAATATGTTCCCTTTTTAGGAAGGTTACTCTGAGGCCACTTATTCCTGAGCAGGTTTAGTGGCGCTGAAATGTTGAAAGGCTGGATGAAGTCGTTATATTGTCAGACGAACCTTCATCAGGGGAGCGGCAACCAGTGAGGGGAAAACCAGCCCTTTACAAAGCTGGCAGTTGAAGTTCCGCTTTGTGACAGGTTTATGGGCGTCGGTTTGTTCCTTTCAGTGCTTTGGCCTTGGTCATGGCACCCAAAGATCGCGAGGATATTCCTTTTGGTTTAATTCAGATACCCTGTGGGTTGTGACAGACTGTGGTCTCTGAATTGCTGTGCTAAAGTCAGGCCTGGGGTCTTTAGGTGCTGGTCCTTATTTCCTGAGGATGGTGTTCGGATGGCTGGGCTCTATCTAAACGAATGTCTCCGAGCATCACCTTCGAGGGAACTGGGAGAAAAACAGCTGAATGGTACACTGTAGGAGACTCTGGTTTGCTCAAAACAAACACAGCGATCCGGGCATATGACGTACATTTGCAGAAATTCTTAATTTGTTATTCTGTACGTTTAATCCATCAGCTCTTATTTCAAATTATCTCACCCGCACTGCCTCCTTCTGTCTTCCGCCTCCTCCAGTGTGGCTTCAGTGGAGCCTCATCACTGCTTATTTTGATGACAGCAGGAGTCCCCCAACCCCCGCTGAGCATCCACCATCCCGCCCCTGCCAGGCAGTCTCCTAAAGTGAAAATCTCAGACTGTGACTGTTAAGCCGGTGGCTCTCACAGGACGCTGCCACATTTGATGCCTGTCTGTCAACTCTGAGACAAGTCTGTCACAAAAAAATGTGGAAAATCGGGCTTTGGGCTTTCTTCTGTGAACAGTTTAAGTTGAGAGTCTAATGGTGGAAGCCCTGAAAGAAAGCAATTAAAAGTGATAGTAAAATAAAGCATGTTGTTTCAGAAAAGCAAATTTCCCTAGATTTAGAAATTTCGCGAGGCACGGGGTCCATGGCAACGGCTGCGGTACAAAATGGGTCCTGTGGGCGGAGCCTAGGGGAACAAAGGTGAGTGTAGCAATCTCCCGCAAATGCTTCCCGAGTGCCCACTCCTGCAGGAGGCTTCTCTTGGCAGGTGGAAAACTCCAACAGTAAAATAAAACCTAATTTACGATGAAAAGTCGTACACTGAAATTCAGGCCCATTTTAGCCTTGACTTGCATCACTTTTTTTTTTTTTTCAATTTTCTTTACTTTATTGTGTTGGTTTTGCCGTACATTGACATGAATCCGCCATGGGTATACATATGCTCCCCCTTCAGAACCCCCCTCCCTCCTCCCTCCCGATTCCCTCCCCCTGGGTCATCTTGGTGCACCAGCCCCGAGCATCAGCCCTGGGCTGGCAATTGATTTCACATATGATGATTAACATGTTTCAATGCCATTCTCCCATATCATCCCACCCTTGCCCTCCTCCACAGAGTCCACGAGGCATTACTTTTAAAGTGTGAGTGTGTTTGACTGCCATCCAGTGTACTGAATTACTCAGCCCTCGACCATCAAGAGCTCTGTGTTTTATATAATCGTGTCTCCTCTCCTTCACTGAAGTAGCATCTTGTGCTTTTGTAATTACAGTTGATCCTCATTCACGTAGTTCTGTTCTATAGAGTCTCCTCAAACACTGAATTATCTAATCCTGAACTGTTACTCCCATGGGAAATACAGGGTTAGGTTCCTAGGAGCCTCTGGTCACACATTTCTATTAGCTGGTTAGTACATAACCTGGTTTTATGTGTGTTCATGCCTCAAGACACCTTATTCAATATGGATTTCTGGTTTGTTAACATTGAACTTGCAGCCAAGAAAGACCCTGTAACTCATGCAGAACGGAAGCTTACCTAACACAGGTATTTTTTCCTTAAGGTACATCATAGCCTTCTCATGCTTAGGAGGGTGAGACAGCCCTCTGGTACTATGCTGGGGTGCATTTTAAATGCAAAATCACCAAAGAAAAGCATCTAAGTGTGAAAATGTGATACTAAGCAGACTCTGAAAAGGACACTTTTTTATAGTCTGAAAGCTGAAACAAAAAAGCATGGATGACCTCACCTTGTTCAGCCTCAATTGTGGAAGTGTCTGTTGGGGGTGGGGACTTGGGTCTTTCACCAGGCTCTGTGTGTGTCTGCAAAATCACCACAAGTATTCATTTTGGGGGTGACAAATAGATTTCAGATAGTAGATAAATTCATAAATACCAAATCAGTGAATAATGTTTATTGACACTATAGCCATCTAACTTAGCAAAAGTAACCCAGAATGCCCCTATTTTGTATACTGAAATAGATGTTTTATAAATTTTTTTGTTTTATATTGGCTACTTTTTATTGTGAAACTGAAACTTAGAGGGAGATACCCATGGCTCCTATAGTTGAAACCCAATAGGAAGAGATAAGAACATGTTTTCTTGGTTATTTCTGGTTGTATATTTTCACCCATTAATTTCACTGTCACTTGGGTAGAGGTGCAGTAATTTATGTATTGATTTTTATTATGCACAAAATGTGTAATCAATATAGGAAAAGTCTAAGTGTTTTTCTTTTTTTAAACAAAGAGTCAGTGTTTTTCAAGCCCGAGGTTGACATCAAGCAGCTAGATCCCTCCTTAGAGGAAGACTTGTTCTCCATGACACATCTGGAGAGTTGGCTGGGCCTGAGTTAGTCAGGTGTCAGAACTTTGACACAGAAAACAGTCCTTCTGTCTGTGGTACCTTGCTTGCTAGGGGAATGTCCCCACTTTCAGGGGTGGCTTCCATTTTAGCTGTCAGCTGACTTAAAGCAGCATTTCTCTGTGTTGGAGTTCAGAGTGGAGAACAGCGCATGGAAGTTCCAACAGTGGGACAGGCCTTCCTAAATACTCCCACCAGAGCACTTCTTTGGGATCACAGGGGAGGGGTACTACTCATGAAAGCCGTCAGGTGCAATTTGAGGCATTTTCTGTCATTAGGTCTTTTATGCTTCCCTTTTTCCTAATAGCGTGTGCATGCACACACACACACATGATCCTCACAAACAGTAGAATGCACATTTCCATGTAACTGACACAAGCTCAGTGGAGGAGTCTTGTCAACATCAGGAGGTGCTAAGAAGGCAATGAGGAATCAAGTTAAGCTTTGTATTTCTGACTCTTAAGTTGTGATCCAAAGCCAGATTCTCTTTTTTCCTTTTTTTAAATTTTAATTTTTCATTGTTGTTATTGTTGAGTTGCTAAACTGTGTCCAACTCTGCGACCCCATGGACTGCAGCACACCAGGCTTCTGTGTTTTTTATTTTCAATTGTAGTAAAATGCATATGACCTAAAACTTACCATCTCAGCCATTTTCTAAGTGTACAATTCAGTGGTACGTATGTTCACCTTGTTGTGTAACCATCCCCACCATCTATCTCCAAAGTTCTTTTCATCTTGTAAAACAGAAACTCTTCACCCATTAAACAGTAACTTCCCAATCTCTCTCCCCTCTCCTCTGGCAACTACCATTCTACCTTCTGCCTTTATGAATTCGACTATTCTAGGGACCTCATGTATGTGAAATCATACAGTGTTTTTCTTTTCATGATTGATTTATTTCACTTAGCATGATGTCCTTAGGGACATCTATGTTGTAACATGTATCACAATTTCCTACCTTTTGAAGGCTGGACAATATTCTGTTGTATGTCTAGACCACATTTTCTGCATTCATCCACCTACAGTCACTTGGGTCGTTTCCACTTTTTGGCTGTTGTGAGTAGTGCTGCCATGAATGTGGACAGAGGCAGGTTTAGACTGTTGACTGTCGCAGCCAGTGGCTCTCAGAAGACCCATGTGTTCTGTCCATAGGAAAGGACTGAGGCCTGTGAAGAACTATTACGGATAGAAGAGGACGCACACTGGCCGTCCGAGGGGACGTGAGTACCCAGGGCTGGTGATGAGCCACCTTCCTGTAAAGTGCATGCTTCCAATGGAACAGCAGCTCTGTCATGATGAAATTGTGGTCCACTTTGCTTTGGGCAAGCTGATAGTCCTGTCCAATGATACTGATCAGAAGGTGCAAGTTATCCGCTGGTGCTTATTGTCATAGTATTGAGACCACGCAGTGTAGGTCATACCTCTTCCTTGGCTGTGAGTTTTATCTGGTTTGAGGCTGTGGGTAGAATGTGATTCAGGAAATGAGATAGAATTTCTGGACTGAAGATTTCAGCTTACTTTCCTTTGTCTGAACCAACCTACAGGTGGACCTAAAATGATTCATGGTCCTGTTCCCTCTTCTGTCCCCAGAGTCCTCAAGGCCTGAGAAAACCATATACTTCTGAGGTCTTGGTCTTAAGCCTAATAGTTGCACTAGCTAATGTTTACTAAATACCACATGCCAGGTACTGTCCTGAGTACTTCATAGGTAGTAACTCATTTCCTCTTTACAACAATCCTATGGGATAAGTTATGTTTATATCCCTCCTTTTGCCAATGATAAAACTGAGGCACAGGGAGACTGATCATTTTGCCCCAGGGTTACAGAGGGCTAGGACTGAACCCAAGGAATCTGGCACCAGATGGACACACCTTCCAGTCGATTGCATATAAAGATTTTCTTGGCCAGCTTTACGCAGGAGGGCATGAGTGATCTGTCAAGACAGTGAACCTTTTCCAGGGGGTTGAGTTTGGACCATATGGCATCGGATAGATTTTTGATACCCAGGATTTTGTTTTCCACAATCTAGCATATAGGCCTGGACCTTCCATCAAACTTCATGAGGGTTTTCCCCTTAGTGAGAATTTACTCCATCATTCAAAGTTTCTCCACATATAGAAAGACGTTGGCTTATGTTCTGTAGTGGAAAGCAGTAACTGTGGTCAAATCTCTCTTGCATTTTAAAAATATTGCAGAGTTCCTTTCAGATTACTCTCTAGTACAGCCAGCTAATCATTGGATATGCTGAGGAGGAGGACTAGCTTGATTATAGAATCATGGAATTGTAGGGAAGTGGATTTTATAGAGAAAGAGTCTTTAGACTGTGTAAATCTTTAGAAACCCCATTTTCAATCTTATATCTATTGTTTTTAACTCTGCCTGTAAATCAGTATCATCTGTAGACCTTAATAAAATGTTCAAGCCCTAGACAACCTGCTTGGGAGTATCAGACCTGGCATTCTCTTTTTTTTAAGCACCTTAGATGATTTTACTGCTTAAAGAGCCTGTACTGAGAACCACTCAGCTTGTCCATTGCTCTCGTGTTACAGTTGAGCAGACGGGGGTCCAGGGTCATTGAGACTTTGAATGATGGGTTTTACAGCCAAGCTGGCTCCCCCCACCCAGTAACTGGAAGCCCACCCCACAGAGTTGTGACACATCTCATTAAAATGCTGAGTTTGTCAAAATCCTTTTTGTAATGTTAGGTGTGGATTTTGGTAAGTTTGCTCGAAGAACCCAGGTGCTATTCGTGATCTAGTGATCATGTTCCATCTCATGCTTGGTTTCATGCTGCAGAATAAGTGCATCCAAAGACCAGGACATCGATATAGCAATGATTGAACAGCTGAGAGAAGCAGTGGATTTGCTGCAAGATCCCAGCAGGTATGTGTGTCTTTCCTGGGCCCGGGTTCCGTGGGTTCATAATGTACACTAATTTAGTGAGTGCATTATCTCAGTTTTTAAAATATCTGTACAGACAGTATGGGCTCACCACTAACCACTGAAAAAGAAAAGTCAGTTTTAACTGTCTGTTTTCCCAAGATGCATAAATAAAAGAGTCAAACTTCTGGAGGGATTGAGATCATCTACCCCCTGTTCACTGTTTCTTGAAATTCATTCATCCTTCATGCAGTTCATAGGGTGATTTTTATGTAATGTTTAGACAACAGAAATAGTCAAAGTGCATATTTTATATCAATGAAGTTTAAACCCCTGGAATATAGAAATATAAGTGATTTTCTAAAAAGGGAAAGTACTCATTTATCAAGTGCCACAATATTTATTTCTTTTAAAAAATTTTTATTGAAGTATAGTTGATTTACAATGTTGTCTTTAATTTCTGCTATACAGCTAAGTGACCCCGTCATCCATACATATGGTGCCAAGTATATGTTAACTAAATATAATATTTCCAAAGATTTGGGTGATAATTTTTTAACTAAATTAGTCATTATCAATAAATAGGCACTGTATGCAGTCAGTATAGTTTTTGACTTTTTAGCTGAAGATAATAGAATGCTCATGGACAAAATATTTTTCAGTAAGGCAGTATACCTGGTATCAAGTGATAACTACTGTATTGATGGAGAAATAGATCTGAAGGTTATCCCTGGTAAACTGTTCAGGGTTTGTAGGGATTTAAATGTGAAGATGATGTGGTCTTATAATCTGGTGGGTGTGGAAATCACACCGGGTTCTGGGAATTTATGAGAAGAGTTATTAGTGAGCCCCAGAGTGCCAGGCAGAGTACACCACCGTGTTGTGTGGCTCTGAAGGAATACTCACAGGTTGGGCTGAGCATGGCTGGAAATCTTCAGCAATTGATTTGAAAAGCATTTCGATTCTGCCGACGTTAGTTGAGTGCTTAGAGCATGGAAATACAGTGTGCACCTTGGGGAATATAAGGATGAGCAAGACACAGCTCTTCCTTCTAGGAACTTAAACGATCACAACAGATGTTGCCTTGAGTAGTGATTTATAACTGTAATGGATTTAAGGGCTTGAAGTGAAGGAAAAAAGTGATAGAGTGAATGCCTGACTCTGGATGGAAAACAGGAGGAGGCTCAGCCAGCCTTCTGAAGTGTAGAGGACTTTACCTGGGCCTTTAACAGCTAGCACTTTCAAGGAGAAAGTGACTTCTGGACTGAATTAAAAGCTCATGCAAAGGCATGGAGGTCAAGAAGAGTGGAGCAAGCTTGGAAAATCTCAAGCAGAAGAGATGATCTCCCATGCTGGCTGTGTTTCAGGATCATTTGTAGAAGTTTTAAAACAGAGATACTCTGCCTGACGCTGCCAGTGGTGCTGGGGTCTGGCCATTTTCATTTTTTAAAAAATTTCTGCCGGTGCTGTTGATGTGCAGCCGGGAGTGGGACTTCCCAGAGGAGCTGTTTGGAGTGATGCAGGTGTGACTTCAGATTTGGTGTTGAACTGAGACTTTCTTTCGTATGTAGAAGGAGGCAGCCATGGCTTCAAATATGATTATTCGTGTTTGTTCTCCCTCATGTTTGGCTCAAAGTCTGGCTTATTTGTAAGCACCTAACTGAGTTCTGTTCCTTAAAAAGCTGAGTTTCACATTCTAAATCAGAGCAGTCAGTGAGAAAGTAGGAAACAGAAGAGAGCTTCTGGTGTGTGTGTGTGTGTGTGTGTGTGTGTGTGTGTGTGTGAGAGTGAGAGAGAGAGAGAGTTTGAGATAGAGGGAAGAGAGACAGAGAGAGTAATTCTATGGAGGGGGAAATAGTACAGCTGGAGGAGAACATACCTTAGTCAGCCAGGCACTGGTTGCAATCCCAGTTCCAACACCAGTTAATCTGGGTGAGTTATACAAGTTCTCTGTACCCCAGTCTTCTCATGTATAAGATGGGCTGTAAGTACTTGTCTTTTACTGTTGTGAGGATTTGAAATAATAAATAAACTGCTGGTACAAAGGCACCCTGGCAGAACCATTCTCCAGAAAGCATCCTTGTAGTTTGTAGCCATAGCCTAAAAATAGACATAAAGCTTTTGAATTAATTCCAAAAATGTATCCTAAGAGACAAAAGATATGAACAGCAATTGTGAAGGAGGGGGAGGAGGTGTTTTTCATAGCAAATATTTGGAAGAAAGGCAATGATCTAACAGTTTGGAGATACTTAAATAAATTTTGGCCCTTAATAAGATAATATATGGGACCGGTACATTTTTTTAAACTTGCCATTGTCTTTTAGCTTGCTTGATTCCAAAGATATAAATAGAATTAGTGGATAGTAAAAGTCACTCATTTGTGTCTGCCTCTTTGTGACCCCATGGACTGTACAATCCAGGGGATTCTCCAGGCCAGAATACTGGAGTGGGTGGCTATTGCCTTCTCCAGGCATCTTTCCAACGCAGGGATGGAACCCAGGTCTCCCACATTGCAGGCAGATTCTTTACCAGCTGAGCCACCAGGGAAGCCCAAGAATATTGAAGTGGGTAGCCTGTCCCTTCTCCAGGGTTATCTTCCCAACCCAGGAATCGAACCAGGGTCTCCTGCATTGCAAGTGGTTTCTTTACCAGCTGAGCTACCAGGGAACCCCCAGATCCCATTAACAATTAAAACTAGAAACAAATATATCAAGATGGAATTTTTCTGTGAGTGTTTCTAAATTGCAGTTTTTATTTATGCTTTTAAACACTGTAGATACACAGTAGGAGATACTGTGGTAGTTCTTGGGTGATTGTTTGAAGTGGGGGTGAGGATGGAGGGAAACAGTCCCAGGTGTTTTAGACCTGACCCCTCCTTTCTCCATCTGAGATGGGGAACCACAGGGCACAGCCAGTTTGAGAAGGAGGGTATTGGGGTCAGTTTAGGACCTGCTGCATAGACTCCAGGGTGGCAGTGTGATAGTGTCCATTCAGCTGCTAGATGTTTAGGTCTGGGGCTTCAAGACTTAGACCTAAAAGTTACTTTCAGGGACTTCCCTGGTGGTTTAGTGGGTAAGACTCCGAGCTCTCAAGGCAGGGGCCAGGTCAATCCCTGGTCAGAGAACTGGATCCCACACGCTGCAATTTAGACCCAGTGTAGCCAAATAAATTTTAAAAATAAATAAAGTACCATAAAAGTTACTTTCATAAGATATGTTGTAATGAAAGCAGTATTTAATATAAATGGATGGAGTTCCCAAGGGTGAGCCTATCAATGGGAAAGGAATTTGAGTCCAAGATAGAGCCTTGAAGACGTGATGTGACAGAGAAGACCCCCAGTTGGGCTCAAACTTTATATTGCTTTAATATTTCTGCCTTCCTACACTTTGTATCACTTTTCCAGTAAACTTTGCTTACAAATTTGAGATGAATACGTGAGCACCAAAGTGAAAAAGAACAGCTTCGTTTGGTGGAAATAGCAGTGGCCAGGGAATGTGAGATTAGAACCCGGAAGAAGATCGGGGTGACCTGGTGGGTGTGGCTCCTTGCGCTGGGCCTCCATTGCGTCATCCTTCATGAGAAGTGGGGTGAACTGAGGATCTGGAGATACCGCTCCAGCTTGGGAAGGTCTGAGGCAATAAGTTGCCAAGGATGTCGAGCCAGTCGGCATTGTTGGTGGGTGTGGAGGGAAACAGCCTTGAGTAACCTTCCCAGGGATAGTTGATTTGCATCTTTGTGGATTGTTATTTTAAAATTAAATTATGTTGTAAAACTTTTTATGGGTTTGACCTCCTCCCTAAAGTAATCGACTGCTTTGGCTGCTCTAGACCTTTGTTGTGCGTCCTGAAATAGATATTCGACTACTACAGTTCTAACTTGATAATAATGTGTCTGTGAGCCAGTGTAATAGGGATAAAGAAAGAGCCCTGTTTTTGCTTCTGATAAAGAGAGGGCACTTTAAGAGGTCACTTATTTCTAGCTGCTTGAATAATAGTCATAAAAAGTTTATATACACATTAAGATTTCCCTTTATCTCATTTCCTAGATCCAGATTGCTTTGTTTGTTTTAATCAAGTCACTGATTATGGGATTAAATTTTAGAGCTTTACCTTTCATGCAAACTTAACATCAAAAAATTTGGTTGAGTATTGTTTTCCTGTCTTGCCTTTGTTGATTTCTTCTCTCAAGGATTTCTGATTGTTGGTTAGATATCATTTTCAATAGGATTGTATACTATGAATGCATACCCACCTTTAAAATAGCTTTGAAACTTTTATATGACTTTTAGAAATTCCTGGTTTTATAGATCTTAAAAAAAATTCAACTCTTAAAATTACAGAAATTCAGAAACTGTAAGGCAGTTTCAGAGATAAAATGCATATCTCAAATTGCTTATGAAATTTTTTAATATTCCTATTAAACAAATGTCTTTGGTACATATACTGTAATATAGTATATGTACAGTATAGTAGAGAGAAACTTTACTTGTTTCTACAAACTAATAAAATTCTTAATTTAGTGTATGCTACCTATGACTCTTATGACCATATCAGAAATTGCTATTGTCTTTCAAATAAGTTGGATTTTGATTCCAAAGCAGATTGAAAATCATATTATATTAAAAAAATATATATATATAGTCATGGTGAGGAAACTATAGTTTGAAATTTCTACTGTAAACCTTTTATTACTCAATTCTAGTGATAAACACAACTTAAGTATAGAACTAAAAGCAGTAGGATTTATTAAAGTTTGGTAATTTGGTAACACGTTTTCCCCCTTACTCTTTAGATTAAGCACAGATATTACAGAGAGAAGTGCTGTAAACTTTTACCCTGTGGACCCAGCAGGTGACTTGGAATTGCAAGACTCTGCTCTAAAGTATGTTGACCTTTCTAAACAGTGTATTTTTCCCTTTTACATTGAAATATTTTTGCTTTAAATTACATTCATATCTTTTTATTCTGTAATTCCTACAGTGGTCAAATACAGTTGGAGACATCTCCAGAATGTGAGGTAAGGCTGCTCTTGGATCAACCAGAGTTCCGGTACAGTATTTGGCCACAGAAAAGTGGCTACCATATTCTATCAAGATGTATAATGGGGTAGAACATTCATTATAATACTTTGGCCACCTGATGCAAAGAGCCGACTCACTGGAAAAGATCCTGATGCTTGGAAAGATTAAGGGTAGGGGGAGAAAGGGGCAACAGAGGATGAGATGGTTGGATGGCATCACAGACTCAGTGGACAAAGAGTCAGACTGAGTGACTGAACAAGAACTTTCATTAGTGAGATCAATATTCAAATGTATTCAAGATGTTTTTCAAATTTTTTATACTTTTAGCTTCTTTAGTTTTCCTGCTTATCTATTATATTTCACCTCCCATTGAAGATGAGAGTTTACTGTTTCCATTGAATTCTCTAAATGTTTATGTCAGACAGTTTTAAGTCAGGCCTTCCATGGCAAGTAAGACCCACAGGGAAACCTGGGTCTGTCAGAAACTGGAGTTAGGATCAGCCTATGCAAGCAGCCTATGAACTGACCAGCTGAACGTAAACCAGGAAAGACTTGAAAGATAAGAGTAAGTGATTTGGGAAATGTCTAGGAGGATTAAGAGACTAGCAAAGATGAACTGATGGGGGAATTTGGGGACGGGGTAAGGATAGGTTAGGTAGCTATGTAGGGTAAAATTCAGGTGGCTGCAGAGAAAGCAGTTTTGACATAAAACTAGAAATAAGCTTGGAAGGTCCCAAAGAAAGAAGGGGAGAGAGAGAGACGTCTAAGTCAGTGACATGGGAGTAAAACATCGGTTACAGCCTGTTTCATCCCTTCTTACTGAATGGGTTTAGGATGGCTAATTTCAGTACAGCCAACTTGTGTTCCTTGAGGTATCTGAACAGGTACCATAGTGAAGCAGTTTCACATTCTTAACTAGCTAAGCCTCTATGTTAAATAAGAAGGAAAAGAGCTACAGTTTAAACACCCATCTTCCTAGAGAGCATGGTTTCATAGTTGAGTATAGTGATTTGGAATTACCTTGAATTTTCTCTCCATCTCAGAGGCTTGCTAACTGTGGACTCCGGTGGGCTACCTCTCTAACTTCTCCTTGATTTTCTGTAAGTTAGGATCCATCTTATCACCCAGCCCACCTACCTTTGGCTGTGACTGTCCCTCTGCTCTGTCCTTAGAGTCACTGCACTCGCTCCTCCCCAAGTGGGGGGGCACTGAGTGACCCGGTGGTGGGGCGTCAGGAAGCCTCTTATGTGAATGCTGTCCTGGGTCTGTTTCATCAGGCCCTCCTTTTGAGACATGCTCCTTTTGATTCTGTGCAGACTCACTTTTATAGCTAGCTTTTTACTTGAAAATAATTATAAAAGGTTAAAAAATTACAGAACTCTGCAAAAAATTACAAAAAATTATAACCTTTTACCCACATTTTCTGTGATTAACATTTTACCACTTTTGCAGTATCTCTGTCTCTCTCTTCCTCCCCAAAGTTCTTTTTCTGAAAATCAAAGGATAAGTTTTGTACATCATAGTCCTTTTCCCTAAACATCTCAATGTACCTTTCCTAAGAATAAGGATTTTATCCTTTTTAACCTGACTTCAGTTATCAACTTCATAAATTTACGCTGATAAAAAAGTTTCATCTAATCTGCTCTCTACATTCCAAATATTTAGATTGATCTAATGACATTTTCACAGCACTTTTTCCCCTTTAGTAGGATCCACTTTAGAGACAGTAGTTGTCAGGTACCTATAGTTTCCTTTGTTCTGGATATTTCCATAACCTGATTTTTTTTATGACCTTAAGATTTTAAAGACCATAGTGCTCCTCTTTTTTAAGGAATGAACTGCCTCTTACTTTGCAGGGCAGAAATCCTTCATGTTTCCTCATGATTCAATTGAGTCTCCGTGTTCTTGTCTGGGATGCTGCCCGGATGGCGTGGTGTCCTTCTCAGGGTATTACATTCAGAGGCACGTTGTGTGTGTCTGTGCTTCGCTGGTGATGGTCATTTGATCACCCAGTTGACGTGGAACTTGATTTCCCCACCATTTAAGTGTTGTTCTGTTTCCCCTTGCAACTCATAGTCAGTGAAGAGATACTTTGAGACCACGTTAGAATCCTGCTGCAGACACACTTTTTAAATTCTTTTTCTTTTTTTCTTTTTGGCTGTGCCACGTAGCACACAGAGATTCCCACTAAGATGTGGCATCTAGTTCCCTGACCAGGGGTTGAACCCACGCCCCCTGTATTGGAAGGTCAGAGTCTTAACCACTGGGCCACCAGGGAAGACCCCGCAGAACCACATTTGATTCCAGTAAAATAGATGCCCTCCTGTGTGCGTAATTTTAGGAGCATCAGGAAGACACCAAGCTTCTAGGGAAAAAAAAGATCTCCATTCCATCTCTGATTTACAGTATTAATTTGTTTTTTTTTTTCCTTTTTGGTGGAACGAGGAGTCACGTTTGGTGTAAGGAATTCTTATTCCTTACCTTCCTTCTTTGGGCAATTCTCTGTCCATGACAGATATGTCTTCATGATTTTAGAAAGGGAGGGAGACTTTCTGGCTCTGGTGGAAAGAAAAGAGTCATAAGAAGGAGGAATGGAAAAGAAAGTGGTGGATGAGCAAGGCCAGTGCTGATAATATGTGGAACTTAAGTGGGCCCCTCCTTTGTGGTCTGGTTATTTCTATATTATTTCTTTCACCCGATTCAGGAACAAATCAATTTTGTAAGCATAGTCTTGAATCAGTTAGCCAGTATGTGTTGAGTCCTTGTGCTGGATGTAGCCTTGTTTTTAGTATCGAAGACTGGAATAGGAAGGAGATGAAGTTGCTGTCACTTATAAGGTATTTTAAAAATTGTGGAGGAAAGAAGCCATATATATTGAGAAAGCAGAGAAGACTGTGAGATAGTCCATAATCGTGGGTGTTTTAGGTACTCTGGGATAGTAGGAGAAGGAATAAGAGTTTAAGGAAAGAGAAATTAGCCTGTATTTCAAGGGCAATTTGGATTTGAATGGGTCCCAGAAGGCTGTGCTGAGCAAGACAGCCTGGCCGTGATGGAATCAGCATAAAGCATAAACCAGACAGAAACACCAAGAGAAAGGGTGGTGCCCAGTTACATTGGTGAGACCAAGATTGTGAAATGGCTTGTAATTAGCACACCACATTCTCTGCCTTTTAACACACTTTAGGTGACTGTCCCCGTTAAGTTTGGGTATCACTGGCATCCATCCAGGAAGAATTGCAAAGTATACTCTCATACATAAATGATGTCCAGTGGGGCAGGATGTTGGAGGGACAAGGGAAAATTAGAGAACAGAGTTTCTGATAGAGAATCAAATCTTCAAGTTACTTGTTAGCAGTTAAGACATTTTACTTGGGTAGGGAAATAATGATATTTTATTCTAAAAATACGTTATTCCCTTGAATTTGTCACAGTTGGGAATGTTTTTTAATAGCAGTCCTCAACAATAGGAATAGAGACATCTTAAATTTATACTAGTTTGGTGATATGTATGAACATGTTTATATTAGTTATCACCAAATTTTTTACAGGGTGGATCAGTGGGATTTTGTTGTTGTCATTGGCCATGTCACCAGGCTGATGGTATCTTAGTTCCCTGACCAGGAATCAAACCTGGGCCTTCGACTGTGAAAGTGTGGAGTCCTAACCACTGGACCGCCAGGGAATTCCCTGGGGTTCTTGATTACCTCATAAAAAAGGCAGATCTGGGTAAAATAAACTATCGAGTTTTCTCATTGGTGTCAAAACAAACTGATGTTGAATTGATAGCATAAGACTTTCCTAGGTCCAGGCATGTTTGTTTATTAAAAAGCTCCCAGTGAGATTTTGTGTATTTGCGAATTACTGCCTTGGACCACTCCTGAAAACCCTTATGCTCCCAGCTGGTGGGAGCCTGCAGGTTACTTGGTAACCTGGCAAGCTGATGTTCACAGGTACTTTGGGCTGAGCTCTTTGCTCTTGGAAATCCCTTTTCTTAGATTGTATGATGTTTTAGATGTATTTTTCTGTGAATATAGCTGCATGTTTTTAGAAAGTGTATAGTAAGAATGGCTTGCTTAACTACAACTTAATTCCACGTATTAGGCATTGTGTCCCTTCTGCCAGGGATATGATAGAAGTCAGATTCAGTTCTTGCCGCAAAAACTTTATAGTCTGATGGAGCATACCATGCGGTTTTTTTCTTCCTTCAGGTGCAGAATGACCTAACATTACAGAGTAATGGGAGCGAGTATTCTCCCAATGAGGTAAGTTTCCCGATGATTAATACAAGCTGAGGTGTTTTGTGACACCTAAATTGGAATATCTTCTACAAAAGTCTATAATCTGACACTGTTGTGATTCGTGAGTTAATGGTATTGCAGAATCTCTCTCTCATTAGCTTTCATAGCCTGATCCAGCCCTATCCATAGTTAAAGACTCATTTTATAAGGTATACTTTGAAAATTAAATATAGTAGCATTTTTATAGAAAGCAGAGCGAAACTAGCTCAAATAGGCACCATTTAGAATGTCTTGTTAATCATAAGTGATTGAGCGTGGGGTTTCCGTATAGCTGAGAAATCTGCTCGGTGTCACCTGGTTTGTCCTCTCATTGTGTTATGAGATTCTTTATCAAGGGTGCCCTCTGTGAGGTGGCTGTGTGTGTGTGCGTGAGTGTGTGCGCGTGCCTGCATTGAGTGCACACATCTGTTCTGGAGCAGAAAAGGATTGCCAGTATCACACGATTATCAACTCTTAGAATAGACTTGTGGACTTTGTGGATGAGGGTAAGGGTGGGATGAGATGGGAGAAGGGCATTGAAGCATGTTAATTGTCATGTGTCTAATCAATCGCCAGCCCAGGATTGATGCTCGGGACTGGTGCAGCGAGATTTCCCGGGGGGGGAGGGAGGAGGGAGGGGGGACCCGGAGGGGAAGCATATGTAAACCCATGGTGATATCATGACAATGTATGGCAAAAACAATTAAAAAAAAAAAAAAACACATGCAAGGAGAGACTGGCACTGTAGGCAGCTGGACGCTGTACCACATGGCAGAGTTCGGAGAAAGGACATGCAATATGAGGAGATGAGAGCCACTAAAAAAAAAAAAAAAAACTCTTAGATTGAGCACATACAAACTGAACAAGTCTCCCCCCAGATAACATTCTGTCAATTCTACCACAAGAATTTGCAGTGTGAAGATGCGTCTGTTATCATATTTTTTAGTCAGGACTTCCTCACAGCAGCCAACCCAAAGAGGTCGTGGTTTTGTTATAATCCTTGACACTGGAGAAGCATGCATAGTTCTGCTCCAGTTCTTTAAAAAGTGTCCTTTCCTTCTGACGCCACAGATGAGAGAGAACTCCCCTGCCATCTCTCCGACCAACACCAGCACGGCTCTGTTTGGCCTGAAACCTCGATCAGGTAAATGGAAACCTCAGCGATCTTGCCCATGTGAAGCAACCCCAGGGTTTCTCTTGAGCCTTTTACGCGCATATGTTGTAGTGGGAGCAGCCTTGTGGACGCTGGTGAGGTTGAATCCTGGCATCAGAACCTCGCCACAGCTTGGGGAGGCCAGATTTTCAAGCTCTGTCGTCAGTGTATCTCTTCTTAAGGCTGTGTTATCAGTAGCAGAAAGTCTTACCTTCTTTTGAATCAGAGCAAAGAGGAAAAAAAAATGTTGGGGCATGTAGGTGGTAAAGAAATACTTTGTGGGTAAAATAGCTGCCCGTTTGCCTCGGTGGTTGCTGGTACCTGGCTGAGTTAAGGATGGCGACTCTCTTTTTTGCGAGACACCCCTCGTTTGCCCTTTGGGCCTTGGGAAGGTCTGTGTGTTTGCTCCTGTGACAGGGCAGTCCTTCCAAGACTCACATGAGTGGTCGGGAGAGATTTTAAAGACCGTTTCTGTTTATATTGCCTACTTTATTTTAACTTAGGATATTCACAAATGTAAATTATAGCAATGTGCTTTTCAGTTAAATGCTAAGAAGGTACTCAGATGCCTTAAGCAAACGGTAGGAAAGAGCTCAGATATTCTTGGGTGTATTAGTAAAGCATTTTGGCAGCAGTCGCAGATACACATATGTATAATTTTTTACCCATGAGGAAGAAAAAAGGTAATTCTTTTATAAAGGAATGTTTTTTTTCATTTCTGGAGGAAGTTGGTTGATGGGTATCGTGTGGCCAGGTGCAATGGTTTCCTGGCATTTTGTATGGACTACAAGACAAAGCTATTTGAGAACATGCTTGGGTGTGTAGTGGGGCTTAGGAGGTATTTAATGGAGAGCCAAACTGTACTTGAAACTGGACTCAAATGACTGGCCTCACCATTTACAGACCTGAGTGTATGCAGCCAGATACGGGCTGGGCTTCAGTTTGCAAGGTCTTGGGGTTGTGTCGGGAGGAATGGGGGCACTAATGCTTTGAGTGGTGATCTGCCAGGAATGTTCTCTACTCACCGACGACGTCATATTTGGCTAGGCTTTTTTCTGTCCCTTATACGCAGTTTTAGACAATTTTAAAAGTTCTTATAATTGAGCAAATCAAAAGTTGAACGAATCTCCACAGAATAATATTCTTTTGAATGTGCATCTTTGTAGTTTAGTCATAAAATTGTCTCCATGACTTTTCCAGTTCTTTTTATGGGGTCCAAATTTAGCTTATCAACTTTGTGCCTACACTGTTGAACCATTTCTGATTCTTTGTAGTGGTGAAAACTAAGTGAAATACTTATTTTGAATAGCAGGAAACAAAGATAATTTCCTCTCCTAGCTTGCAACCTTTCTATAATGCTGACTAACCAGTGTGGAGGTTGTGCTAGCTGTTGAAAGCTTTGTGGAGTTAGTTATAAATAATACTGATTTTTCTTCAAGAACATCAGATGGCATGTTGGAACTTTATGAAACTAGCATCATCTATTGGGAGAGAAAATAGAGAGAAAAAGAGAAATTCTTTTTGATTAAGTAGCTTTGGGTCTTTAAAAAGTGATTTTTATGTTAAAATTCAGTATATGAATTCATGTGATTTCTGTGTTATAAATAAAAACAGACTGCTCACATCAGCACGTTGGAATAGAAACTTAGATTCTTTAAGTTGACTGGTAGTTTTTTTCAAAGGAAACTTTTTCTGTTTTCCTCCAAGGAAAGACAAATGTATATATACCCAAATAGTGATCCCTAGAACCATGTCCGTGTATTTTACCGGCCTTGCCTTAAGATCGAATAAAAATTGTGTAGGTATTTCCTAAATATCAAAAACTACTATATGAATAGTTAGTGCCCCCCAAAAGAGATGTTGTTTCATAAATGACCAACTTAGAAGTGCTTTGAACTGGTTGCTATCTATTGGTTAATTAGGTTTGTTGTTAAAGAGACTCAACTAATTGGTTTATCCTGATCAATATCTAAAACAATATTGAGAGGTATATCTGTGGTTCAAGGGTTGAGCAGAGGTGACTAGATTCAGCTATCATTATAGATGTCTTTAAAGAGAAATTTTACATTGCCTTGGAGAAAAAAAACCTCACCAGCTGTAAATGCTGATTCTATAATAGCTTTATTTATAAATAATAGACCTATTTACACATATTAAACTTCGCATAGCCAAGTTTTATGGTGAGTCATTATTTGCTAAAATTGTTATTTAGAAGGTCTTTGGATGGAAAAGGTATCTAGTAGGGCTTTTGCTTTTTATCTGCATAATCTGTGGGGACCCTTTCTTTCTGCTGACATGATTGATTAGTGCTCTTAAGTCTGTGGGCTTGAGAACTGTTAACGATGAATGATATTAACTGCATGCAAAGTATATGATTGATAAGTACTAACACTCAGTTTTTTTATCATTCTTTTTATTCCATGCACCATCTTTCATTCTTCTGCTATATTGTACATTTGAAATTAAATCCCATAATATGAAATTCGCTTCATTTCCATACAATCCTTATGCCATTTGTGAAATGCTGCCGCCCCTTTGGTTTTCCCTGGTCCTTGTGCAACTGTACGCGGACTGGCTCTCTCGCTCTCCTGCAGACCCAGCCCTCACTCTTCCTCCTGTCTCCTTCAACAAACTTACACAGGCACAAACATGGGACAACTCTAGCTACTGTGTTCCATCTGAAGGAGACAGTGACAATGGTAGGTGGCTTTGTACCTGTTCTTCAATGTGCTCATTAATAAGCCAATGAATGAATATACTGAACATTCATTTCTGTGCAGCTGAAGATAGAATGTTTCCTCCTGCATGCCTGACTTAAGAGGTAATAGTAAACCTGGAAAGTCCAGAAAAATGCATGTACAGTGTTCTCTGGCAGTTTGTTAAACTATGTTTGATTAGCTTGAACATTCTGAATTTTGGTAGGACTGTATAATAATTTCTTCTCTATTCTTTCTGCTTGGGTTTTTTTTGGGGGGGGGTGTTTGCTCATTTATTTGGGGTTTTGTACATTTGGATAGTCTTTTCTGAACTAATGCTTTTGGAGTTTCATCTTTTATTATCTAGGCTTTCGATAATGAGATTTTTAAAGTAATTAAGATATACTGTGACTGATCTGAAAGGAGTGTACTGAAAATGGTTAGAAGTAAGGAATTTCTAAAAATGAAGGGAAATCACCAGCTTTTTTTTCTTTGCAAATTATTTGCACATTTTGACTTTTGGTAACTTCAGCCCTTTCATTTATATAATATTCAAGAGGACTTCACTGATGGCTCCTGCCAATGCAGGAGATGTGGGGTCGATCCCTGGGCCCAGAAGATCCCCTGGAAAAGGAAATGACAATGCACTCCAGTATTCTTGCATGGGAAATCCCATGGACAGAGGAGCCTGGCATTTTGCAGTCCGTAGATTTGCAAAAGAGTTGGACACGACTTAGCGACTAAACAACAACAAATATTCAAGGATGGCAACTTGGCTTGAGAATCAAATGTGCAAATAAAATATTGAGGACACCTAGCTAGGATTAATATGAGTATTGTTTGATATCATGCCACTATATATCTAAAGTAGCCTAAAAGATGAAAATAAAATAAATATAGTTAAACTTACTACAGATATCTCAATCTCCATATTGGTCTGTTAGTTCAGATCTTAAGCCTTTTACTCCAAGATACAAAGTAATAAAAGTAATGTTAAATGAAACAGAAAGTTTGATTTATAGGGAGGAGAACTGACATGTGAGGTAAAACCACAATGCAAACAAGGTATATTTTCTGATAACAGTTTTTTTTAATCTAAGTATCAATATGTTATATGTAGTGAATAGAAACCATATATGTAAAACATTTGTTGTGATTTCTGGTCAAAATTCAACCAAAAAATACTTTTTCAGATTTCATTACATGGAAAGACAATGTATATTTTGGCAGGTTAGTTACAAAAGGAATTTTATTATTTCATAGATTTCTAAAATTTCAAACCAAAAGCAAGTGTGATTAAGCAACAATAACAAGGAAACCAAAGTTCCTTATTGTATCATCCCACTTTAAAGTATGGAAATTGAGGAAGGCTAAATGGAAACTTTCTTGATAAACTACTCCTTTACTTAGAAATAAGGGGAGAGAATCATTTTCATTTCTCAGAAAGCATAGCTATTTATGGATCTGATGGTGTTGAAAGGAAACAAAACCTAGAATGAAAGATTTCTGTGTGATTTGGTATTTCCTTTGGAATGATATCTGAAAAAGACTTTTTAAAGCTGGGTAACATTTAGATGTAGCAGTAAAATTTCTGTCTTATAATTGAACCAACTAAAACAAGAAAGGTGAGGGAGCTGGGGCCATGCCCAAGGGTCCAGACTCCTTTCCGCCGTACCTGCCTTCACATGTACAGCTGTTTATTGAGGATTCTTTGTGCAAAATACTAAGCCAGATAAAGTCTTAAAATTTCCATAGAAAATAATCATTGTGAAAATCTTCCTGAAAATAAAATAACTTATTCTGTGCAATACTTATCTGATATTTTGTCTACGAGTGAAAATTCGAGGGATTTACATGTAGCTATTATAGTGTACTACACACACACACACACATATGCACACAAAATAACAAAGGGATTGTTTTCAGTATTAAATCTACCTGGGCCAGACATTGGGGAGTTGTTACTTTCCCCTATTTGCAATTTGTCTCCAGTATGCCCTAGGCAAGGGATGATTTTCCGTTAATTATCTGATAATTTTCTGGCAGCAGAAGTCTTTTCAAATATTTGTGTAGGTTCCCAGATCTGACCTTTCAAATACAATCTTCATTCTATTCGTGCTAAACATTGCCTTCTGATTTGAGTACATTTAAATTTTTTTTCAAACTTTAAACTTTTTATCTTATATTGGCATATAGCCGATTAGCAATGATGTAGTAGTTTCAGGTGAAAAGCGAAGGGGCTCAGCCATACATATACGTGTATGCACTCTCCCCTAAGCCCCCTGCCATCCAGGTGCCACCTAACATTGACTAGAGATCCATGTGCTATACGGTAGGTCCTTGTTGGTTATCCATTTTGAATATAACATTGTGTACATGACCTTCCCAAACTCCATAACTGTCCCTTCCCCTCCCCCAGCAACCTACAGTTCATTTTCTAAAAAGTCTCTTTCTGCCTTTTTTTTTTTCAATTGGAGGCTAATTACTTTACAATATTGTGGTGGCTTTTGCCATACGTTCACATTCTCCTTCTGTTTTGTAAGTGTTTTTTTAATTAATGAAGAAACATTGTGTGTGTCCCCCAGTATGTGAGCTAAAGTTTGGAAGAAGGAAATAGCCTACTTTTATGTGGTTCTTCCTGGTTACTCTGAAACAGTAGGTCCCATTCAGTGGCCCCTCATGGCATCTCGAAGCTGATTATCCCCTCAGTTTTGTTTCCTCGTATTTGCTCCATTGTCCAATATCTGTGGTTATCTCAACCTGTGCAAATAAATGGCATCGTATCCCCACTCTATCCGGCATAATGCAACTCGCCTTTCATTTATGATTTTTATTAATTACTTTTGGTAAAGTTGGCATGTTTATGCCCTGTTCACTGTCATGCTTTGTATTAAAATTCCCACTTTTAAAAAATGACAATATTAAGTAAAATTATTTAACGAAACACATTTGAAATAAGAAATATTGCTTTCTAATATTTTGTTTCAAATATATGTCATTTCAAATTCCCATATCTTCCTTAAACTCATTCTTCAAAGAAATAAAAATGACAAACTGGCTAGGATGTCCTTGGGAGTTTGAATCTCTCTTACTATTCTGCCACTTTCTTTCCTTTCCCCCTTCATTTGGAAGTTAATATTGTTCCTACTTTCCTTTGAAGTATTTTCTCTTTTTCGTTTTCAGCGAATTGGTGGGTGCTAATTTATACTTAAAATTGATCTTTAAACTACCACTGGAAAGTGAATGAATGGACATACCTATCTTGGGCCAGTTTTCAGACATTTTCTGGAATTGTTTTTACCATAATCGTACACTTCTAGCTATTATTTTCCCTATTACAAAAATGAGGAAACTGAAGCTGGGAGGGGTTGCTTCAGTGGTTTTCAGTCCTGGCTTCACATTAGATTCACCTGGCCATTTTTCAAACAATGTCTGCCAGTGCCCTACACTCAGAGATGCTAATTTATTTGGTGTACCGTGGAGTCTTCACACCGAATAGTTTGCTGGTTTGATGTTATGTTTAAGCAGGTAAAAATCCCTGGGTTAAATAAACTGCCCAAGACAATAGAGAGGAAATTTGAGCCGTCTGAGGGCAGAGAATTTATCTAATTCATTTTTAGGCACCAGAGGAAATACATGAATGCATTAATTGGATTTCTGATTCACATTAACTGGACCTACAGCTCATGATACTTTTTCAAAGCCACCCTATTGCTGCCCTTGAATTGGTATGTCTTCAACATCACACCCTGTCCAGGTTTTTTAATTTCCAAGGGGAAGTGGAGAGCTGAATTCCAAACCTCATGTGTCCACAGAGGAAGAAATCTGGAGTTAAATTTAGATAATAAGGGTTAATAATATCCGCTAATAATTTCTATGCCAAATGCCTTTCATGGAATAAATAGCATTTCAGGAACTTTTGAGAGGAGTGGGCTTTCTTTGCTTAAGTGAAAGGTGCTTTTATAACATTAAAAAAAATAGTTTCTTGTGCACATCCTTAAATATCTGTTGAAAGTTGCTCAGTCGTGTCCAACTCTTTGCAACCCCATGGACTGTAGCCTGCCAGGCTCCTCTGTCCATGGAATTCTCCAGGCAAGAATACTGGAGTGGGTAGCCGATCCCTTCTCCAGGGGATCTTCCCAATCCGGGGATCAAACCCAGGTCTCCCACATTGCAGATGTATTCTTTACCGTCTGAGCCACTAGGGAGGCCCAAGTAAACTTGAGTGGGTACCTTATCCCTTCTCCAGGGGATCTTCCTGACCCAGGGACCGAACAGGGGTCTCCTGCATTGCAGGTGGATTCTTTACCAGCTGAGTTACCAGGGAAGTTCCAATATCTGTTGAGTGTCTACTGTGTGTTAGGCATGATGCACTTTACTGTGGACACAGCTCTGAAAAAGACAGACTAAATCTCTGCCTGTGTGGGACTTTTATTTTGCAGTCTAAGGCATTCAAACCTGGAAACTAAGCTTTAGGAGATTTTTCAGGTGACTGCTTATATCAGGGTAGGGTAATCTCTGCCAAGGTGCTCTCCGAATAGACTGATCTTTGTTTTCTTGCTTGTTTGTTTTTTTAAGATGTTTGGATATGGACCATTTTTTAAAGTCTTTTTTGAATGTGTTACAATACTGTCTCTGTTGTTTATGTTTCATTTTTATTTTTACTATGAGGCATGTGGGATCCTAGCTCCTCAACCAGGGATCGAACCCATACCCTTTACATAGGAAGGGGAAGCCTCAATCACTGGACCACCAGGGAAGTCCCAGATTGTCTGATTTTTGAATGAGGGAGTTTTTGAAACACTTTTTTTTATTTTGTTTGTTCATCAAACAAGCTGCTTTCTTGGACAGGGGTAGAGGTTTAAATTGGAAACAGACATAAACTCTATATTACAGAGTCCTGTGGAGGAAAGCAGATCTATACTGTGAGGCGAGTGCCATGAGAGACACAGATAAAGAACGTTGTGCATTCATAGCTGACAGACCATTCCCAGGTCAGGGGTGAAGATGATGAAGAGGGTGAAGGAGGAGGTAGAGATATGGGGAAAATAGTAGAATTTGACCTGTACCTGCAGAATGAATTTGATATTCTGCCTAAGCATAGTCACCATTCCCTGCAGAGTTTTTGCTTAGAAAGTTGTCTCCTCAGATAGAGAAACTGCACGTATGAGCCAACCATCCTTTTCATTCTTTAAATGTTATTTGCTGTATGGTAACTAAATACTGAAGCAGGACTCATTTTTTCCTGCATCTTAAATCTATTTCCTTGTCGTTCCCTACCCCTGGGCATATGTACATGTGTGTACACTCGGGCTTCCCGGAGTACAGGTAGAATCTGCAGGTAGAATCTGCCTGCCAGTGCAGGAGCCCCAGGAGATACGGTTCTATCCCTGGGTCAGGAGGATACCCTGGAGGAGGAAATGGCAACCCCCTCCAGGATTCTTGCCTGGAGAATCCCATGGACAGAGGAGCCTGGTGGGCTACTTATGGGGTCAAAAAGAGCCGAATACAGCTGAACACACACACACACACACACACTCACTCACTCATATACGCCCTCACTCTGCTCTCCTGTCCCAGCTTTTTTTCCTTCTTATTTACATAATCAGTGTAGCTTTTGCTTTGAAAAATAATTACTAAAACAGGGTGGTTCTTGTAGCCTCAAGTTAAACTTTTATTCCCCTGAATTAAGTAGGGGAATTCTTAAATGCAGTGATATAAAATTAAGGAAAGCTAGAATAATTCCTCCATAGATGAGTTTCCTGAAGCTTTGACCAAACTGGTCACTGCATTTATTATTTAAATATGACTTGGAAAAAAAAATTGTGGATAGTATAATCAGAGCTACCATAATGATCCTATTGAAATTATTCTGTCATAACCAATGTATGTGCTCTGTAGATTTATTATCATTCTAAATAATTCATCTTAAATTCTCATATATTCTACAATAATTAATCTATTTAGAAAACTAGTAGTAGGCAAGTTTCCAATAATTTTATATACATTTGAAGTGTTCATTTTAAAAATAACCGTTCACATATGTTTTAACATTTTTTGACTGCTTATATTCATAAAACACATACCCAAGCGTGCATCTTGTATTTTTTGAGACGTATGGGCATTTAAGATGAAAAGCAATACCAGGTATTTAAAACCCAGACACCATGGTGTTATCTTGTTATCTCACATAGGGCTCCAACAGGGCATCGATACTTGAAGAGTGTGCTGTTAGCCAAAAGCTCACGGTTAATTTAACTTCCTGATAGCTTTGTATTCAGAATGAAATTTGCCAGTAAAAACATATTTAAAATATTAAACATTAGGTATTAGATAAGATTGCCCCCAGAAAAAAAGCCGAAGGAAAATAAAAACCTCCAAAGAAAACATCGGATTTGTTTAAACGGAGCTGGGGCTCCCCCTTGCGAACTAGTATGTGTGTTACTCAACTAAGTCCACATTCCTTGACTTTTTTGGTAAATTTGGTTGATTTCTTTTCTTTTAGGGTGTGGATTTTTTTTCTGGACTTTCCATTTTAATATATCTCTCTTCTGATCACTGTATTTAAGTGGGTAGATTTTTTGACTGGGCTCTGTATCGTGCAAAGGCAACTTTCATACACTTTTGTGCTTCTTTTTTGTCAAACTCTTCCTCATTACCCTTTGCTCTGTGGACATCTCCTCTCTCCCTGCCGGTCTACCCTACTTCCTTGGCCTGCCTTGCCTTTATTTTGGAAACAGTTGGTTTCACTTCCTGTGGGGTTTGGTTTTTGTGGGTCTTGGTGTCACGACTTTGGCTCTTCCCACCTGTGACTTCCTTAGGGGGCTTGAGACAGAAGCCCAGGCCCCAGGCTGACTTCTCTCTGAAGTTCCAGAAGGTGTTATATGTGCAGTAGTCATCCCGCTGCTCCATTAACTTCCGTGAGTCGAGGATTTCTTGAGATGTGTCGACTTTCTGGCCCTCTGTAGAGCACCAGAATGCTGATTCAAATATCCTAGAACTGATTTAGAAAGAAAATGTCAAAATGTGAGAAGTACAGGACAAGACATTCTTTAGGTGTTTTGATTCAGAGATACAAATTGGGATTTTAAAGGCCTTAGTTGTATGAATGTAGGATAATTGATTATATGGTGGACACCAGTTTTTAATTCAAAGTATATTTGTAAACCATATTTAACAGTGAATAAATTGAATTAGCTTTTAACGTGGCTGAGAGCAAATGTTTGTCAGAATAGAATAAGGGTCGCATAATCTTCTTATTCTATATTATTGAAGATATGATGATTGAAGCAACTAGAATTGCAGTATGTCAGTGCAGCCTTCTATGTGGTATTGATTTTTAAAATTGGAGTTCTCTGCCCCAGATTTTCTGAAGCCCCACCCCACCCCCATCCTCCCATCCCTGCCTCTCCCAGTCTGAAAATCTATGGGACAGAGAACCAACAACAGCTGTTAACCATTCTTTGCTCCCTCCAATGTGCATGGAAAGTTGATAGTCTTAATAAGAATCTAAAGGAAGAAAAAGATTCAAGTTTAAATCTGGCCTGTGCTCTGTATCTTAATAAAAATTGCTAATAAAACCTGCCCACATATAGACTATTTCATGCTTTCTTGATAGTCTTTAAAAGATGTCATCCTTTAAAGTTTGAGAACATTAATTTTCTCTGCAGCCAGAGACTTAACTCCTTCCAGAGTTGCCACTGTGAGTTGCTATTCCTGGAAGGTTGTAATTTTAAGGACCTGCAGGCAAAGATGATCTCTTAAAACTGCCTCCCAACTTGACAGTTTTTCTAAAAGGAATCTATGGTCATATCTGAAGAGCTGACTTAGGGATGCACTTTCAGTGACATGACAGAAGCCAGAATTTCCCCTCCACACTCAGACAGATAACGTTTGGGCGTGGATACTGTGTTTCATCACTTAGTTCTTAATCCAGGCTGATGAGAAAACCTCAGCCAACAAAATCGCTAACCTGTGCTTGTTTATAACACGTAAAGCAATTCTGTCTTATTGACAGAGCATTCAAGTGTAATGAAAGGATTGTGAAACCTGGAGTGTAGATGAAAGCTTGGAATAGAAGCAGTGGAAAAATTAAGGGAGGGGTCTGGAATAATACCAAGGATGATCAAGCCCTTTCCTGGACTCAGCTGATCGTTCGTCCACACAACGCAGAATAATTGAAAACATAATCTTCTCTAGAATATTTGAATCAAGCTTTTCATGTGAAGTCAGAATTTCCTGTTTTTGTGAGTGGTGAATGAATTATTTGGGATACATAAACTTTTTGATTCAAACATGAGCAGCCAATATGGCAGGCCATACAAGACACTCCGTAAAGGCTTTCCCCCCATTTCTCTTCTAGTGTTTCTGAGACCGCAGAGAAATTTGGAATCTATAGACCCACAGTTTACGATTCGGAGGAAAATGGAACAGATGAGAGAAGAAAAGGAACTGGTGGAACAGCTCCGAGAGGTACCGGGAAACACTGTATTACTGAATAATAATTTCCAGCACTAAAGCAGCATTCTGTATTTTTTAAAAGTAGATTTTGAAACACTTCAAACAGACCTCATTTCAAATCTAGCCAACTCGCCTACCGACTGTTTGCTACAGGGCAAGTCACTGAACATCTCTGGGTTTGAGTTTTTTCATACATTAGAACAGTAGTTCCCATCTACCTTTGTGGGATTTTGTGAGGAATCTATGAGATAATACAAGTAGAAATACTTAATACTTATGTGTAAAAGTTAAAACTTTTAAAAATACATTGTCATTAATTTACTTAATAAAATTACATGAATTTAAAGATGTTTATAGTTATCCCTACCAGCCAGAACTTTCGGATGTCATTTAATCGGCAAACCATTTGAGTTCCTACCAAGAGTGAAGTCTTGTGCTGGGTGCCAGGGGAGATTTTAAGCTTGGTGATGGCAGGAGCCATGGCTATCTTATTCCATGTTGTATTTCTATCCCCAGCACAGCTCCTAGTGGCAACTGTGTATATATTTGTATACCCTCATGGTCTTTGTGTCTAGTTAGGAGGATCACACATAAGTATGTGGAAGGTCAAACGGCAGGACAAGGATCAGTTACCAAAGAACACACTGATATTAGTTATTAAAGGCAGCATATCATGAATTATTACATAAGTTCTTTTATATTCAAAGAGAAGTACCATAGCCATGAGCTTCTTGAGGAGGTGGACTTTATACTATATCTTCTCCTTTCACTAGCAAATGGTTATTAACTGCTGCTCTGTGCAAGGCTGTGTCTAGGTGATGGAGAGAGAAAAGAACAAAAAGGTCTCCGCTTTCATGAAACCTATAGTCTGTTGAGAAGAGAGAATACGTAAGAAGGAAACAAATAAATATACAGCTTCAGATAGCAGTGAATGTTACAAATGAGCAATGCATTCTGTAAATAAAATTAAACCTTCATTTAAGGTCAGTCAGAATCATTTTTTGTTGTAGATGATTCTTTATATATGGTTATATAAAGTATATATATATAGCAGGTAATCAGGAGGAAAGAGATAAAAACCCAGAAACTCCTCACCACCGCTTTAAGCCACTGTGGTTGACTCAACAGTCACATTGGGCAAGTCAGATCTCTGTTATTTGCCTTGAGTATTTGGATGTGCTATAAACTTGGGAGGTGAACTCTCAGAGATGTGTAAGTATAAGATGAGAAGTTGAGACAAGCCTCTCAAAGAGTGATATAATTTTATCTTAAAGCCTGGGTCATATCAATAACTTATGTTTTAATTTAATTAGAGACTGAAAGCACGCTTAGAAAAAAATGAGGTGTCTAGACACAGAACAGTTCTAAAAGACAGTTATGCATCACTGTTACATGCACTGATTTTCAAGTGCTTCACTTATTGCAGATCTCCAAATTAAGTCATCCTTTCTTACACTGTTACCCAATTATGAGCTTTTGCTGTAACGCAGAAATTTTTATTTGAAGTTTAAAAAATTGACCTTCCTGCTTTTGAGGAGATGGAGTAGATGTACTTTTCCCCATTCCTCTCACTAAGTACAACTAAAACCCTTGGCTATTATATATAAAATAAGCATAAGAGCACTCTGAAAGGTGGGGAGAATAATTCAGACCAGCTGGGCTCCTTGGGACTAGGAATGACATGGTGGTGAGTCCAGTGGGTTTCTTTTTTGCTTCATCTTTCTCAGACTTGGAGCTGAAGTAGCTGGAAACTGGAAATGCTAATGGGAACAGTATTTTTTTTTTTTTTAGAGTTCCAACAAAAGCTTGCTTACTTTACTCAGAGGATCAGAAAAAGGACAGCCTAGGAAGACAGAAAACTTTTAGACAATAAATGCTCTACTCCAGCTACAGAAAACCTGTGGCCCCAATCCTACCCATGCTTGAAAAGATGGAATAGGCAGCTGACTTTCACCTCTGCTTGGATGATGTCAGAGAAGGCCAAGTTGGGAGCCAGGAGTTTCATTCCTACCAACTAAAAACAACTCCATCCCCTCCCACGGTGTCAGTGGAACCTATACACGGGGATAGATTGGGATAGAAATCCCAATCCCAGTCAACTGACACCAGGAGGCAATCTGCATTTACACAGCAGTAGCAACGTAGTACCTTCCGTTTCCCTGCCAGAGCAGTATCCAAAATAGCTAGCCAAAAGAGAAAGTTTAAATAGGATCCAAAGTCTCATAACATAATACTATTAGAAATGTCCAATTTTCAACCAGAAAAAAATAAATCACTCATTCTACCAAGAACCAAAATGAATTTGAAAGGGTAATCAACAGATGACCGTTCTGTTATGGCAGAGATGCTCGAATTATCTGACAAAGATTTTACGGCACTCACCGTGAAGATTCTTCCACAAGTAGTTATGAACATGGTTGAAACTAGGAAAAGATCGAATGCCTCCGCAGAGGAATAGATAATCTTAGCAAAGAAACAGAAGACATAAAGAAGGACCAATGGAAACTTAGAACTGGGAAATACATTATCTGAAATGAGAAGCCCAGAGGATGGGCTCAACAGCATCACAAAGAATCAGTGAACTGTAGGAAAGAACAGCAGGAATTACCTAATGTGGGCAGCAGAGAGAGAAAAAACAGACTGAAAATAAATGAGCAGAGAGCCTCGGGGACCTTTGGGAGTTACTGTGACAGATGATCTACACTCTGGTCCTGGGAGTCCTAGAAGGGGAGGAGAAGAGAGCAGGGACAGAGGGGTGGGAGAAAGTGGGTGTGACTGCAGAAGGGCAACATGGGGATCCTTGTAGTGAGATACGTGTTCTGTCGATGTCAGTGTCCCAGCTGTGTACCCACTTTTGCAGGTTGATCCCTTAGGAGGACTGGGTAAAGTGTAGCTGAGATCTCTCTGTATTACTTCTTATAACTGCATATAAATTTCTAATAACCTCAAAATAAAACATTGAATTTTTTTAAGGAGGAGGAAAAATTGCTTTTTGAATGAAAGCATAGTCTGAGAAAAACACCCTCTGCTCTCTCTTCTGCTCCCTTCTGTGACCGAAATAATAAGTTTGGCTTGGATTTGGGTTTTTCATTTGATTTTTGTTTATATTTACTTATTTTATTTACTTTTTGTTAAAATATAGTTGACTTACATTATGACTTTAGTTTCATGTGTACAGCATATTGATTCGCTATTTTTGTACATTGCAAAACAGTCACCACTGATTTGGCTTATTTGTCAACTCATTCTGGTTTTCTGTTTTAATTGCTAAGCCTGAGGCAATATTGAACTCAAGAAGTGATTCCATTATTTTAAAAATTCAACTGATTAGAAATTTTTGGCATAACTGAATTTATTTTTCTACAGAGAGATTTTTATTTAATATCTTTTGAAAGGTTTAAATCATGTCAGTGTTTTCCAGGTGTTCTTATCCTTTATAGTGAAACTTAAGCCTCAGTTCATAAATACCCATAACCGTATTTTACCCTCAGTTGCCTGAGAGCAATTGGCTTCCTTCTGATCTCTTTGCAGAGCATCGAGATGAGACTCAAGGTCAGCCTGCACGAGGATCTGGGGGCCGCCCTCATGGATGGCGTCGTCCTCTGCCATTTGGTTAACCACATCCGCCCGCGATCCGTCGCAAGCATCCATGTCCCCTCACCAGCAGTCGTAAGTAACACCATTTAAGGAAAACTAACTCTTACATAAAACAAATTCCTTTGGGACAGTATTGCTGGTTAAAGACACTGATGGGGATCACCAGGACCCTGTTCAAATCCTCTCTGTTGGTCCCCCAAACAACTCAAAAGAGCAGAAAAGGAATAGCATGTCTGTTCTTTGTTTTGTTTTTTTTGGCCGTGCCAGTAGGGCATGCAGGATCTTTAGCTCCCAGACCAGGGATAGAACCTGTGCCCCCTGCAGTGGAAGTGTGGAACCGCAACTACTGGACTGCCAGAGAATTCCAGGGATAGCATTTCTGAATGAAGCAACATTTTTTAGTATAAAAAGGGACACTATTTCAAGTAAATATTTAAATGAGAGAAAATGAACTCCTTTCAAATATAAAGCAAACCACGTTAAAGAAAGTTAGTTTGCTCGCTAACTTTAAGACTGTAGAGACAGAAATTCATTGCTCACAAGCATTTATTTAAGCAGCGAGAAGTCCTTTTGGAAAACTTGTTTTGGTTGATGGGTTCGCTTCTAATGGAATCTATTATTTTATAACTTTTGAGGATTTTAGGATCACTCTGAAAAGATGTAGGTTCTGCGTAAAATATCATTAGTAACCTGTCAGGTCAGAGGCTAGTTAGCTGGTCTTTAATTCAGTAATTCCTTGACTAGCTAGCTGTGCTCTAGGGTAGGTCGGAGATACCAAGGAAACAGAAAGGATGAGAAAGAGTGAGTGAAAAAAAAATCCTTGTCTCGCTGTTGAGGAGATAAAGCCAGCACTGGGATCTTTTCCCTGTGCTTCATGGAGCATGTTACCATCAAGAAGAGGGGAATCAAAGATAAGCTTGTCTTTGAAGCCCACGCAGGGTTCATGGGTCAAGTAGAGAAGAACTTCTATCCACGCTCTTGCTGTTAGATGAAGCAGAAGAGTTTAGGGGCTAAGAATGTAGTGTTGGGATTCCAATTCCACATCTGTATGAGCCACATGACTTTGGGAAAGTTGTTTAACCTCTCTTTAACTTGATTGGCTCTTCTCTGTCACAGAACTGCTCTCATGAGGATGAAATGAGGTCCCGTACACAATAAACACAGGAATGCAAGCCACTGTGATCATTGGAGTTTATGAGCAGATTTGCAAAAGTCAGGGCTCCCAACCTCAAGGCACAGTGTTCATAAAAGGTCACACAGAGAGTGTGTGGAATGAAAGCCTCATGTGAAGCTGCACACTCTCAACCCCTCGAGGAAACCATCTCAGTGGCACTATCTGTCTTACTTCCTTTTCTCTTGGGAGCAGGAAAAATTAGCTGATGATCCCATTTCAACTCTCAGTTTGATTTCTATGCAGTTAAACATAATTTTTGCTTCCCAAAGACTGACCACATTTTGGCTTCAGAAAACACAGAGGAAAAACAGGCCAATTTGTCTTCTGACTTAAATCTGCTTTATCTGCCTTAATTTGGACAGTAAATTCTGTCCTGTAATCCAATATGCAAAAGTTTTCAAGTCCAGACAGCTATAAAGTTTGAACTGTGTACCAAATTCTCATTCAGTAATTTTCCTCAAATTATAAGACAGAAACTATCATTCTTCAGCTTCCAATTTAAATATACAATTATTGTTTTATAAGGTATAAGAGACACTATGAATCATGTATCTATACACATCTGTATATTTTGTCAGTTCTTCAGGGGAAAAAATGCTACATTCTTTGGTTGTCAACTTTTTATCTTTTTCAAATAAAAAGTTTTAAATTGAAAATGTCATGTGAAATAATGCCTGATTAGAGAAAAAGAGATAAAGGAGAGATGCCAGAGGAAGATAAATAATGTCTTATCCCACTCCCTAAAGACAACCACTGTTTACATCTTGGCTTTTATGCTCCTAGCATTCCTCCAACACAGAAGTTGTTTTTGAATTGTGAGCTTCACATATATACTGTTTAGTAGTTTTAAAAATTTATGAAAACCTAAGTATTTCCCTGAGTCATTAAAATTCCTCATAACCATGTATTTTAACAACTGTAAACTATTTTGTGCTTAGTCAGCTCAGTCGTGTCTGACTCTATGCAACTCCATGGACTGCAGCCCACCCAGCTCCTCTGTCCATGGGGATTCTCCAGGCAGGAATACTCAAGTGGGTTGCCATGCCCTGCTTCAGGGATCTTCCCCACCCAGGGATCAAATCTAGGTCTCCCGCACTGCAGGCGGATTCTGTAGTTTTCCTTTTTAGAAATGTTTCTAAATTTAGTCCACTTCTTAGCAATTCTTCCCTGAGCATCTTGAGCCCCCACTGACCAGACCCAGCTGCGCTGTAGCTGTAGAACCTGCTTCTGCCTCTTCTCTGCCTTCCCTCTCCACTCCCGTGTTTGCTCAAGCTGCTCATTCTAACCTAGAAGGCTGCTCCCCACCCTGCCTCTGAATTTCTTCACCTTGAAGCATCAGCAGCTTTCTAATAAAACCTGTTGCTTTGGTGAGAAAGATTGTCATTGGCCTGGTGAATCAACCCTTCATATAGAAGTCTATTTGCTTATGGGAAAAGGTGATGTTTGGGGTGTGCTTTTAAGTGAACTAAAGCAGGTTACGCAACAATATGATCCCATAAAAATAGTATGTGTGTATCCACACATTACATTCATAAATTTTGCACATGTGTGCAAATGTGCATAAATTCTGTATATGAACACATATCTGTATGTGTACACACCTTTTATACACACACACGCACATACACAGTGTCTAGAAAAATATAATCCAGATATTAACGGCTGTTCAGGTGGATGTTTCTGGATAATTTTTTTATTGTCTTCTATTTGTTTATGTATTATTTTTCTCCAATAAACATGTGTTACTTGTGCCATTTAGAAAGCTTAAACTTTAACCTGTTATTTCAATTATGCCTCTGAATAACTAATTACTTCTGAATGTTGCATTTATAGCCTAAACTTAGCATGGCCAAGTGCAGAAGAAACGTGGAGAACTTTTTGGAAGCATGCCGAAAATTAGGAGTGCCAGAGGTAACATCAAACTTAGTTCCAATAACTATGTTTTAGTAATGATTTTATTTAATGTATGTTTTTGAACCCACCGAATGGGTGTGCTCCTTTGTCCATCCTTTTTTGGGTCAGTCTTTCTTGAGGAATGATACTGAATAAGTTATAAAATTTTAGTTTAAATTACTCTATTGCAGTGAAATACAAATGGCTTCAAATGGTATGGTCAATTCGGAGGAAAAGGGGAACATTAAGGTTTTGAGATAAATGAGAAATTCCAAACTTAAAAAATGATTAGTCAGCATGATTCTCCACTCAGAGAGCAGTAATTGCTGAAGCTTCAGTCAGCCTTCTGTGGGGTTACATAGGGTAGAATTTTGAGAGATGATGTTTTTCCTTATCCAAAGTTCTTAAGCAGGGCAGACCTGTAATTGACTTTTCACACCCTGTTGTTTTGGGGTATGTGGATCAAGATAATCAGCATTAATTGAAAATATTATAATTATTGTTCTTATTATCATTAATCATTACCATTAATAATAGAAGTATTTATATATTATTTTATAGTCTGTTAACTGTTGCACTTAAAGTTTTCCCCTGTAGTCCACTGAAGTAACATAAATGATTTCTTAGGGTGATAAAAGCCAGTCCACTCAGAATTTGGGTGTAATTTGACAGACTTTTCATCATTGTGATAAACAGAAATGACATTTCTTAAATGTTTCTTCCATCTTTTCTAATGTTCCAGGATAACATAAATACAAATGCATCATGAGATACTGCTTTTGAGCATGTAAAGGAATTATAATTTTCATGTAATTCTAGTCAGAGATAACAGTTATTGGAATTAAGCCTTTTTTCCCCCCTTCCTCCCTTCTTTCCTTCCTATTTTTCAACTTGGTGAGGTTTGAAGGTGAGGGTTAGCCGTGGGCTTCTAATCTTATTTGAGGAAAAAGAGAAATTTTAAAGCATCTTTAAATCAAAACTGTATCAATTAAAAGAAGCTTGCAAATTCATTTTTAATAGACTGTAATCTTTATATAATGTACTAAATGCCTTTATGATCTATCCAGATGTCTTTCAGCAATGTTAATTTGTGTGTCTATATTGTATGTGTACATTTTACTATTGCACATACATTCCTGGCTACAAATGTTTGTGAAATTCTCATACATGTACCTCTTTTAATGATTTGATTCCATCATGGGTTAATAAGATTTCCCATGTGTGAATCAAAATTATCATACCAGGTTTAAGACTGTAAATTATTTGTGTCTGTACTCAAAAGCACTGATGATTTATGACCTAATCCCTTGTGATATTTTAAAACTCATCAGCATTTTCTTGGCTTCCGGTGATACATAATGAAATGGGAATGCCCTTAACTATTTATTGTGGGTAAAGGTTGGTAATTATGGTTTCCTTTTAAAGTGCGGAAAAAGAAATTAAATTAGCATCAAAGTGCAGAGAAAGTTTTATCGTAATTTCTGAATGTGCCGCTAGCACTAACAGGCAACTGACAATTCACGAGATGATTGAACTACAATGAGTAAATCATCTTTTTTGCCAGTATCTCACCTAACTCTGCTTAGTAAGAAATATACCATTAGGTTATTTTTGAAATTATTTTTTTTAAGAGTTGAGATGATTTTCAAGTTCACATGGTATATGTGTATATACGTTATTGTGTATACATCTATCTATATCCATCCTGAAGGATAATCCAATAGCATTTTACTGGTAACAGGAGTTATAATACATTAAGTTCATTGCTACTAGAAAAAGTCTTTTGGCTGGTTAGCATTTGTACTTCTTTAATGAGATATCTTAAAGGGAGGGAGGAATATTCTGATAGAAAACCAGAAATTGCCAATTGGAGGGCAATTGGCAAATCTTCTCTACATGTAAAGGAACATGCTTTCATCTCTTAGGATGAATGAGGAATAAATTATTGGAAATAAGGGAATGTTTTCATCTAGTAATATGATACTAAGTTGGGGGAGGGTTAGGATGATTCCTTTCCACTTAGATAAGGACCCTTCTTCCACTGCTTAAGATGATTGATGAATTGCAGTGTAAATGTGGCACACTGCAGTTCATGATTTATACTGAAAAGATAGTTATATCCCAAATCTAGTTGCAGAAATTTCCCCTTGCAGTCAGACATTTTAAAAGGCTGGTACTTAAGAAGCAGAGGAAAACATTATGTTTTCTTTTTGGTTTCAAATTTAATACTTGGGTAAGAAAATATTCACTAATTTCCCAGTAGCTTAGTGAATTTCTCCTAATGTGCAAGCTTGGCCTCTCTTCTCCATCCATAACTTACCTACATAAACATACCCAGAAGTCACAGAGATTGAGAATTCTGTATTTTTTAAGCTAAATATCTAATTGAGAATGATAAACCATCCTGGAGAGACTGAAAAGCCACATCTGTGCTCTGGCTCGAGTTTGTTGCCCTTTGTAATAGCATTACAGTTTGAAACTACAAACCAGAGTCAGGGTCAGCAGCTTAGTCATTTTTATTAGGTTCATCCGGGTGGAATGTGGTTGCTGAGAAGTTAAAACTATTACACATAAAGCAACACAGTGGGAAGGAAGCAATTTTAAAATTGTTGAGTTGTTATAATTTACTATATTTTCTTTAGAAGTCTCCAGGGACACAGTCCCAGGTATCTGCCTCAGGGTTGGTCAAGGTTCATGAAGTATTTTATTGTGTGTTCAGTGGAGTGGCTTAACTATAAATGTGGCTTCTTTAAATCGGCTGCATTCAGAATTGCAGGCTGTGTGAGCAGCCTAGTATCTCTGCAGAAGGTTAGAGTATGTTGTGGATGTGTGTGGTGAGTCTGGACCTCTGTTATTTGTGATGTCTGGATAAGGCTGGCCCTATACGTCTCCTAGTCTAGGGCACAGTTAGGATTTGGCACAATCGATGCCACTGATAGAAAGTAGTTGGTGTTGGAGTTCTGGAGAAATTCTCTTAGGGCCACACTTGGCATATTTGCCATCTGTGAGGGATTCTGGGATGGAGTAGAGGTTTGCTAATGAGAATGCCAAGAAAAGATCCTTAAAAAAACTGGAAATGGCCCTCCCTGGCAAGTTTCTTTCCTAGTGGCAGAGTTAATATTAATATTTCTTCAGGTAATTATTTCAGCCTGGGTCACTTCTCTTCTTGCTGCCCTGTGCCTTAGGGTTTTGTGTTTTATTTTGTTTTCTTCTCTTTGGGGCCAATTCCCCAACTAAAGGGACAACACCTGAAGGCGAGGCGAGAGGTTGAGTGCAGAGGATCTGTGAGCAGAGTGAGGGACACGCGGGGTTTGGGATAAACTAGCTGCACCTGTGTCGTTAACTGGTTGTGTGCCTGGAGGCGAGCCTGTTGCAGCCTGGAGCCATTAAAGCCATTCGCTGAGAATTTCTTATACCTGCCTCATCTTCTCGAATGCTCACTGTTGAAGATTAGAAGTATTTTATTACCATGCAATGAAGAAAATGAGGTCCAGAGAGGTTCCACGATTTCCTAACCTCACACTTGCAGCTGGGAGGCATCAGAGCTGGCTTTTGAACCTAGGTCTGTCCGCATCAAGAGCCTGCCTTCTTTCTGGCATACATGGGGGCTCTTTGTGATGGAGTTCCCTGCTCTGCAAACTTCAGGTGTTGGACTTAAGCAATAGATTAAACCATATTCTCCAGAGCCCTGGATTCTTTCCAAGGCCCCACCCTGGAGGCGAGGGAAAGCCACGTGGGGAGGTTACAGATCATAACTGCCACCTTGCATCAGCTACAGCAGTTTCTCCTTTGCCTGTGGCATATACTGACTTTCCAGTTAAGAGTTCCTTTGGGGGACAAGTGTCTTATTGCTAATTATATTTTGAAAATCACTGAACCCTTAAGGTTTCTTTTAGCTAATAATCCATGGATGCTCTGCAGCTCCATGATTTCAAAATTGTTCCAGTTGCTTTCTGCCATCTGCAGCTCAGCTGCAGGAAAATTACCTCATGAAAATTTGGGAATTGGGAGATATTGCTGGCTCCATCCCAAAGACACCTGTAATGTTGATGCCAGTTAGACCGTGTGCTGTCTCTGACCTCTGGTGCAAGTGTCAACTTGATCTTGAACACAGGCTTACTCTTGGTGGGCTTCCAAGTTCTTCAGAATATACTTTCAATCACCAAAAATCTGACTTCAATTAAGCCTCTGGATCATGAGGCATTTTGTGAACATACTGAGGCTTTCTTTGCCTTTTCTGAGTCATCTTGGTCATTCCTGACCTTGATGTGGAGAATTCACAGTTGGCTACTGGAGGGTTCCCAAGTTTATCCAAACTTAGGGCTATTTTAGGACTCCTACTAGTCTCAGGTCAAGAGAAATCTCTCATTTGTGACACATCAAAAGTTCTAGAAAATGTTTTTTTTTTCTTATCAGGGAATAGTTCACCTTGATTTTGGGGGGGGAGGGAGATACTGAAATCTTTATTTGAAAAGAGATCAGATCTTCTTCTGAGGGAAACAGCCTTGTCTTTTTCTGAGAGAGATTGCCATAGTCTCTCAGTCTGCTGGGAAGCACCCATGTCTATGTCTGAAGAGAGACACGGTGGTCCTTCTCTGAGAGAGGTCATTTAAGTTTCTGAATGAAGGGAGATGCCCTGGTCTTTCCTGGGAGAAGTCTGAGGGGGAGACACCCTGGCCTTCCTCTGGGAAAAGCCACCCAGGTCTCAGTGGGGAGATGCCTTGATCTTCCTCTGGAGGAAGTTGCCTAGGACTCTGACTGAGGGGAGACACCCTGGTTTTTCTGTGGGAGAAGTCACGTGGGTCTCTAAGGGGAGACAGCCTTGTCTTTCTTGGGAGAAGCTGCTCAGGTCTGTCACTGAAGGAGGACTCCCTATCCTTTCACTGAGAGAAGTCACTCAGGTGTCTTTCTGAGGGGAGACGCCAGGTCTTTATCTGGGAGAAGTCGCTCAGGTCTCTGAGGAGAGGCGCCCCAGTCTTTCCTAAAGAAGTTGCTCAGGTCTCTGTCTGAGGGGAGACACCCTAGTTTTTCTCTGGGAGGAACTGCCCATGTCTCCTTATGAGGAGAGATGCCCTGGTATTTCTCTGAGAGAAGTCACTTAGGTCTCTCTCTGAGGGGAGACACCCTGGTCTTTCTGTGGGAGAAGTCGCCCAACTCATTGTCTGAGGGGAGACACACAGGTTTTTCTCTGGGAGAAGTCACTTAGGTCTCTGTCTGAGAGGAGAAGTGTCCTGATCTTTCTCTGGTAGAAATCACATGGGTCTCTTTCTGAGGGGATACACCCTGGTCTTTCTCTGGGAGAAGTCACCCAACTCTCTGTCCGAGAGAAGACGCCCTGGTTTTTTCCCTGAAAGGAGTCGCTTAGTTCTCTGACTACAGAGAAACTCTGGTCTTTCCTGGGAGAAGTCGTTCAGGTCTCTGACTGAGGGGACAAGCCCAGATCTTTCTCTGGGAGAAGTCGCTTAGGTCTCAGACTGAGGGGAGAAGCGTTGATCTTTGTCTGGGAAAAGTCGCTCAGGTCTCAGAGGGGAGAAGCCTTGGTCTTTCTCTAGGAGAAGTTGCTCAGGTGTCTCTCTGAGCGGAGCCACCCTGGCTTTTTTTGTGGAAGGAGTGCTTGGGTTTCTGAGTGGAGCTGCCTTGGTCTTCCTCTGGGAGAAATCCCTTAGGACTCTGAATGAGGGGAGAAGCTCTGGTCATTCCAGGAAGAAGTCACTCAGATGTCTCTCTGAGTGGAGACACCCTGGGTTTTCTATGGGAGGAGTTGCTTGGTCTCTAAGGGGAGGCTCCCTGGTAATTCCTGGGAGAATTCACCCAACTGTCCAGGGGAGATGCCCTGGTTTTTCTCTGAGAGAAGTCACCTAGGTCTCTACCTGAGGGGAGATGCCCTGCTTTTTCTTTTCTGGAAAGAGTCCCTCTGGTCTCTGAGGGGAGATGCCCTGGTCTTTCTCTGAGAGAAGTCTCTCAGGTCTCTGACTGAGGAGAGACACCCTGATTTTTCTCTGGGAGAAGTGGCTCAGGTCTCTGACTGAGGAGAGACGCCCTGGTTTTTCTCTGGGAGAAGTGGCTCAGGTCTCTGACTGAGGGGAGACACCCTGGTCTTTCTCTGGGAGAAACTGCTTGGGTCTCTGACAAGCGAAAAAGCCCTGGTCATTCCTGGCAGAGGCCGCCCAACTCACTGTCTGAGGGGAGATGCCCTGGTCTTTCTCTGAGAGAAGTCTCTCAGGTGTCTCTGAGTGGAAACATCCTGTTTGTTTGTTTTTTTTTAATTGAAGGAGTGCTCGGGTCTCTGACCCAGTGGAGACACCCTGGTCTTTCTCTAGGAGAAGGTGCTCAAGTCTCTGTTTGAGGGGAGAAGCACTGGTCTTTTTCTGAGAGAAGTCACTCCATTTCTTCTGAGCAGAGAAGGCTTACTCTTTCTCTGGGTCAAGACACTCAGATCTGTGACTGAAAGGAGATGCCCTATTCTTTTTCTGAGAGAAATAGCTCAAGTCTCAGTCTGAGGGGAGGCATCCTATTCTCTTCTGGGAGAGAACAGGTCTCTGTCCATGGTGAGACTCCCTGTTCTTTCTTGAGAGAAGTCACCAAATTTTCTGAGGGGATTGCCCTGGTCTTTTTCTGAGAGGAGTTGCCCAGGTTTCTGTCTGAGGAGGGAACCCTTGGTCCTGTTGAGAATGGACAACCTGTTCTCTGTCTCTCCAATTTAAATGAGAAACCTTGGCCTCCAACCTATTTGTGGACCAAGGTCCTTCATTTAACAAACTTCCTCTCTTCAGAGGAAGAAGGAACTTGGAATTAAATGCACCTTGTTTTCTAGCTGCCTAGCCCTTCCTATTCATTATTAACTTCAGAGAAGAAATAGGGAAGAGGATTAGGGCGGCAACTCCATGGACTGTATAGGGCCTCTGCCTGCCTGGGTAGCACAGAGGCCAGGGGTCCTTGCTGGACTGTGGGAGGTGGAATGTTTGCATTCCATGTCCACAGGGCAAGTCACTTGGTGTGCATCCTCTGCATCAGCCAGATGAGTTAAAAATAAAATCCTAAAATACACTGAGAAGCTAACAATGACTGTGTTGATACAAATGGAATTATGATTGAATCTTGTCAGTACCTTTCATATTTGTATTTTTTTACTTTTATATGGGGTATTATTTTTGAAAATAATTGTAAAACCTTTCCTACTTTATACCTGTTTTGAGAGCTTAGGACACTATACATATAAAACTGATCTGAAATTTTTAATTGAAACACATTTTATATATTGAAGCTACCTTTTTTGTTTTAATCCTAAAATAGAAGATATGAGTTCCTTTGCCTCTCTGAGCCCGATGCCTCTTTTCTTCCCCAAATCAATGACTTTAATGTCAATTTAAATCCTAACTAATAAACACTTTTGAGGGATGGTGAGATTCTTATTACAAGATTTATGTTTCTATTTGCATTGATTATCTCTGAGGTTGGGTAACCAGAGGTGCAGGTCCCTGTTTATACACCTAATTACATTAAAATCAGTTTTTAAATTCACAATTTATTAGATAAAGCTAATATCTAGCTTGGAAAAACAGTCATCCCTTAGTAGGTGTTTATCACTGTTCATGTAAGAATCCTCTCCCACTGGGTATCTCCTGGTGGCAGAACAAAGTCTGGTCAGTGGTCTGACAGCCTTTCAGATGTACATGGTTGAAAATATCTTACTCCAAAAACTTAAAATTACATTTCTAGATAAATTATCATACCAATATTAGAGTTACTTGCTAAGTGCATAAAATTGGTGATTAGTTCTCATATCCTGAGAAAACTCTGGAAACCTTTTCCTACTTCACTCTCTGCCAAATTATACCTTGTCAATTAAGACTTTAAATTTTCAGAATAACCATCAACATTCTTGTGCTATGATAGTTTAGATTCAAAATACTTTGTATTAATGAGTATACCACCTTTAAAATTAAATGTAAATAAACGGTATATTCTAAACTTCTTAGAATTTAGTCTGTTACACTCAGAATGCCTGTAAATTAAACCTTTTGCCAGATCCATCTACATATCTATTTATATCTGTAGTATTTGTGGGAACCTGAGTTAATCTTTAACCGTAATTTTAGCCACACACATGTTGCCTTGTATCAGAATCAGTTAACCTCTAGTAATGGTGATTTCTGTTCAGTATAATGGAAATTAGTATTTGCACTTGCCTCTGGGGACTCTTGAGTGTATTAACTATGTTTTTCAAACACCTTGCAATAATTACTAGCGCTCTGTAAATATATGGTGAAATTTGGCCTCTTTAAATTTTCTTCTCTTTTAGTGTTTTCTGATTTTAATTGTAAGAAAAAAATAAAGCATAATCTGTAAGTCCCTCTTATTAAGACTGAAACTGGAGAAGCACAAGGGTCTGAAAACTCCCAGGTTCTCCTGGCAATTTCAGCCCTGGTTCCCGTCATAGCGTCCTTGAGGGACTGATTTGATGGCTGTGAGCTGTGTGACTTGGGTGGAAGCAGAGGCGCCCATATTCTACCCATTATGAGTTTTGCCTGTCAGCCAATCTTAGACTCATGCCTTTTTCTTCAGAGATTGTGATTTAATTTAAACCACACCCCCATGGACTGGCTAAAAACAGCTCTATTCACTGTAATCTAAATAAAATGCAGAATCTGTGGCATCACAAAAATTACTTCCAGAATGAGAAGAATAGTCTGTGTTGCCCACCCATGTGAGAAGTGTACTGCTGAATAAATACACTGGAAACCATAGACAATCTGAGTTCTTTGATGGAGTTGCAGGGAAGCAGACCAGACATTTTCCATAGGGTTCTGGGAAACGTATTGAAATACATACTGGAGCTATATGCTGCTTTTACCATGGAAATACCACTTTTGTGACAATCACATTTCAGTGTGCATATGCCTTCTGTCTTATGTTTGTTTTGTTCACAGTTCACTGATTAAGCACAGTGTTGCGATAGAAAATTGTTATTGTAATAGGAAGCTACTTCTCCTAGATGTTTCCCCATCTGTTAATTCTTGACTCCATCACCGTCCTAGTGAAATACATTCTATTAGTAGCCTGGTGGTTCAGACGGTAAAGAATCTGCCTGCAATGTGGGAGACCTGGGTTCAATCCCTGGGTCAGGAAGATCCCCTGGAGAAGGGAATGGCAACCCACTCCAGTGTTCTTGCCTGGAGAATCTGTGGACAAAGGAGCCTGGTGAGCTACAGTCCATGGGGTTGCAAAGAGTCAGACATGACTGAGCAAGTAATACACACACAGTAGCTGTTTTAATTCTTGAGAAAATAGCAGTGCTCACTTAGTTCCTCCTAATGCACTGAGAAAAGATACATGATCTGAATAGATATAACATGATTTGTTAATTCCCTTAAGTGTCTTTGGTTAAGAGTATCTCTACCTTCATAAATTAAGATTGGGAGGTTTATAATCTTATTCAACCCATTTACTCTGAGTTTGCCTTCTTACCGGGGCATCAAGCTAACTTCAGAATATATGAGAAAGACATAGTCTTTTAGAATCATCTCAGTTGTTCTGTGATTTGCCTCTGCTTAGCAGTGATGCTAAAACAGAGGGCAATGTTGTTGCAAAGTATATCATAAAATATATATTATATATATATTTAAATGCTTTGCCTAATTTGGACATAAAGCTGCATTTATGAAATATATCACAAATATTTTCAAATATTTTCTTTTTAAATTTGGAAATAAAACCAGAACTTTGGTTTCATACCAACATATCAATTATAATTTTTAAGGTGAAATTGTGGTCAGGAATTCAGGGTATCAGAAAACCATTTTTTTCCCGAGAGCAGTAGGCATCCAGAGGTCAACTCAAGACTCAGCACCTAACTTTTGCATTTAGCTGAGCAAGGCAGAGCTCTGCCTCCTTGCATGGTGACTGTCACGTAGACAAAACCTGAAGGCCCGTGCCCCAACCGTACCTGTTTAGTGGTGAAGAAATTTACATAATAATGCTATATGGGAATGTACCATTACTTAACTGCAGATCTAAGAAGCTCTGCTAGACTTTTGGTTTATGACAGTAGCAAAAAGGTGAAATTTAATGTACTTTGGGGGCACATGTAGGGATATAATTAGAACTAGCATTGCCCAGAGTTTATCGATAATTCTAAAAGAAAAACAAATTAGGTGCATGCATTACCTTTCAGAGAGAAATACTTTCTATTCAGTCTTCATAGACCAGGATAAAAAATGTGTTAAGAGAATGGTGAAGAAAGGGATTAAATTTTAAAGTTTATATTTTTCCCTTTAGTAAGGTGAAGACCTAAATGTGTCCCAGGTAAAAAGCTCTTATTTTAATGCCATTGTTGACATATGAGAACACTTGAATATTAAAACTCTTTAAATACCAGAATGACGTATAAATTACAGAACATTCTATTTCTCACTAGCAAGACTGGGGGTAAAGGATTTCTTTGTCCTATTTGCATAGAAGTCCTTGGGTATGCTGCTTTTCTTTTGTAATTAATAAAAAAAAAAAAACAAACTTTGGTGAAACGGTTTTTACCTGCTTGAAATAAGGGGTTATTCTTGCCATTTGCTAGTAAGTAAAAAATGTGTGCTTCTTTCCAGCCATTGTTCTGTGTATTTTTAATTGTATGCACTGTCTCTTTCTGTTCTGATGGCTGCCCTCGGAATAGGCTGACCTCTGCTCTCCGTATGACATCCTGCAGTTGGATTTTCGTCACATTCGAAAGACTGTTGACACTCTGCTGGCACTTGGGGAGAAACCCCCACAACCAACTTCTGCCCTCCGCTCCAGGGATCTTATAAGCTTCTGTCTTGTCCATATTCTCTTTATAGTGCTGATCTATATCACTTACCGCTGGAATGCTCTGTCTCCGTAACGCCTGCATGTGCACCCTCACATTCGGCTCTGTCCCCTGCTCTGTGACAGAGTCCTTCTTCCCTCTGAGCCTTTGCCTTGCAAACTTCCATCCCTGTCATCTCTTCAGTTATCTCTCAAGTTTTGAAGCTGAACGTTTACACATCAGATTTTCCAGAAGCACAAACTTTATAGAATGCAGTTCCCATTAAATAATTTCACTTGCTGAGAAACAGTGAGGGCTGGGTGTACCCACACCTCATGTTTCCTCACCCACTTAGTGCCAGCAGCAGTGCTATGCAATGCCTCTTCTCTCTCCCAGTGAGCTTTGCTGCCCTGGGGAGAGCAGAAGTTTCTAGAACAGGAGCAAAGGGGATTTAGCATATGAAAATCTTTCCATTGGGTCAGTATTGAAGTTGAATCTTAATGCAGGATTGGGCAGTTGAGCTGTAGAGGGGCCGCCTTGCCGAGAAGACAGAAAGCAAGCATTTGGGGTCCAATTTGGTCTATAAAAATCTTTAATAATAACCACTGTTGACCAAGTTGAAAATTACCATCTGGAAAATGACTGCTTTGCTGGCTGTCCATTTGGCTTCCTCCCTGCTTCCTGCAGCGGGAGCTGTGAAGGGCATCAGGGAGGGTGACCCTCCACTTCCCTCTGAGAGAGCCCCTTTGCCCTGCTGCATGTGAGAGCTGTGCAGAAGGGGCGATGGGGAGAAGGCGGCTCACACTGTCAGAGCGCCCCCTGGAGGATCCACTGCACACCACTCTTTCTGTATATTTTTACTTCTTATTCCTTGTTTGGTCTACTCTGAGGCTCTTAGAAAGGATTTTCCAGAAGGGATTTCTATTTTTAAATAATATAATGGGTCATTTTGCTTTTTTTTTTTCTACATCACATCATAACTTCAAGTCTAGAATGTGATGGATTTGACAGTATTTATTTCCAAATAAAGCCATGAGTCATGGAACATTCTTGGTCCTGGGGCTTGGGTTACTATGGTAAGAGCCAATGAGATTGCTTTTATTTTAGAAGAATGTAGTTTCTCCAGTGACTTGAAATTTCCATTTAACCTTTGATTTCCAGTGACATTAGCAAGCTACTTCTATATTTAATAAACTTAAAGGATTATATGTTAATTATTATATCTGCTTTCAGAAGAATGTTATCAGTTTGTAATTAAAGAGAAGGACATTGTGATCTTATCTAGACCAAGCTATTCGTGGTTTGGGGATGTTTTATAATACAAGAAGGCCCTGCTCCAAGGTGAAGACAGACTCCCCAGTGCTTCAATTTACGTCTGGCTGCCAAATATCTTTTCTTAGGTTGGGTGGAGGGGGAGAATGGAGTTCACGGCCTCAAGATAAATTTCTAATTTATTCAGATGGAAGCAGTCTTTATAGATGGCTACTAAGAAGATAATTTTAGTTTTCTGAACATTTCCATAAATCTAGGGGACTTGAAAATGTGGAAAACTCACATAGTTAGAAGCATATATTTTATAAAGATGCTTTGTTGGTAAATCAGATCAGATTTTGTAGCAGGAGACAGTCTTTACACGGTAATATCTTGAGTTAACTGAGCCTTTCCCTCCTGATTTTGTGTTGACTGGTGAAATACAGGGTGTGTGGAAGTTATCTAATTTCACATCAGTTGTGTAATCAGTAACCTGATGTACTGAATTGCCTTTGGTGCTGTCTTGTACTCATTAATCTGCAACACAATAAAATCCCTTTGTACAATGTCTAACGAGCACCATGAACCATAAGTTGTTAATAAACACATTTTGGGTGATAAATCCAAGTTTTTATCTGCTCATCAATACATTAATTTGTGCACCCCCAGAGTTACACTTAGCACTTATGTCCAGCTCTGCAGTGCATTGAGACTTCCCTTCAGTGGTCACCTCTGTTTGGTTTTTTTTCCTTCTTAATTAGGGTGGGGGCATAGAGGAAGAAAAGAGATGACTTCCTGGGTAGCCACCTGAAAGAAAATTCTGTCAATAAAAGCTAACTATCACAATTCCACGAGAGCAGATTTAATTTTCAGTGCTGACTGGACATCATTCCTTGGCTGCTCTCTTGTTTCAGTTCTGGCTTCTGAAGTAGTTTTTTGAATGCACTTTCATTTCTTGTGTCGTTAATGCATCTGTACCCTCATGTGCTACTCCTCTGGGGATCTGTTGGCTGGTATTTTTTTTTCATCAAACCGCCTGGTAATAAGCGGAACACAATTAATTTAGCCCTTTAGGCAAAACTTGGAATGAACTCTCTTGCCTATTACTGTTCATTTCTACTCAGAATATTATTAAATCTCCCTGTGCTGCTTCCCCCAGGTACTCACACACCAGCTCACGTGCTAGCATGGTGCCTGCCCCTGCCTTGTGACTAGGGATACTTGGTCAACCCACTTGTTATCTGAGAGGTGGTTGGGGATTTAGGTGTGATTTATACATGCATACTAAATCTTCCTGTCACAAGAAAGACTTTTTTTTTTTTTTTTAGTATTTTCTTCTAATACCTGATAAAAATGATCAAGTATTTATTTACACATTCTTTTTGAAATAGAAAGATCTATTTGAAATAGAAACTTCTCTTTCTCCAGTTCTTCCAGTTGGTGGCAACTTGCCACTCAGTGTTGGGATTTCCAAAATCTGTGACACTAAGTAAGTTCTGTTAGTTCATTCTACTTACGGATTTGTGGTTCCTAGGTAGCTCACTGCCCTTGGGGAGAAACACTTAAAAATGGTGCTAGCGAAAAGATAAGTAAAGGCACTCACAAATAAAGGCCAGTTATTTGTGAGTAAGAAATTAAATTTAGTGTATGGTGGCTAGGGTTAAGTCTCTAAATTCCATGCTGGTCTCTATCATAAGGAAAAAGGATGTTTTACCTACAGGGTAAATGTAATGGACAGTAAATTAAAATTTTATGATTTTGAAAATGGTTCTGGACTAGGTGAAAAATATTTTAATGGGATTTTATTTCAGGAGGTTAAGTTTTTTAAAACATGTATTGAATTTGTGCAATACTATTTCTGTTTTATGTTTGGATTTTTGGGCCATATGGCATGTGGGATCTTAGGTCACCCACCAGGGATCAAACTCAGACTCCCTGTGTTGAAAAGTGAAATATTAACCACTGGACTGACCACCAGGAAAATCCCAGGAGGTTAGGCTTTTAAAATTCAGCTTCAGATTTTGAAATTAGTTCTCAATAAATAATCAGGTATATAGAATGTTTGCTTTTTTCCTTAAGACTATCAGGATGCAGTTCTGTGGCTTTTTCTCTGGATTTTGTTTACAATTGTGTTCATTCATTCATTCTTCAAATATTGAATGAAGATTGTTTTTTGGAGCATCCCACTTTGGCAATAAAAAGGGTGACCGTGACACGTGACCTTGTCTTCAAAAAAACTTACATTCTAGACTAGGAGTTGGCACTTTTTCTATAAAATGCCAGTAAATATTTTAGTCTCTGTGAGCTACACCCTCTCTTTAGGACTCCTCAGCTCAGCTGCTATAGTGTGAAAGCTGCCACAGATGACTCATGAATGTGTCTCAATTAAACTTCATTTACAAAAACAGACCACAGGCTGGGCTGGCTTACAGTGGACCTAGTGGACAATTAAAGAGGAATTCGGTGGATAAGATTCTGTGATAGGTCAGGTACAAGATTCTGTATGTGAAACACATGGACAAGGGGGACTGACCCTGATGAGAAAGTGTGGTCTTTGAAGCCTTTCTAGAACCATGATGTTTACACTGAAGCCTTAAAGATGTGTAGGAATAGCCAGGTGAAGGGGGTATGGTTTAGAAGGGTGAGAGGAGGAGTAGATATGTACAGAAAACAAATATTCAAGAAAGTAGCTGGGCTAGAAAACAGAACCACATGAAGATTTGACAAGAAATTCTCTCGGTCTAGAAGAGGTTGACATGATCTGTATTTCACGTCAGCAGAAGCAGCTCCTCAGAATTCTCGCGTGGCAGAGCAGGAACTGAAGTTCTCTTACCCATGCAGACAGTTTCCAGGTTCAATCAGCTTAGTGCCAGGACTTTACATTTTGGATTCATTTTGTCTAGTGGGGGTGGCCTGGTAGGAGGCAGCGTGCTCCTTGGAGAGCATAAGAAGCTAGAGAAAGAGGAGAGCCAGGCAGGGGGCAGCGATCCACCTGCTCCCACGAGGCATTTTCTGCAAGAACAAGACGTCTGTCCCTCACTACAAAGGAAACCAAGTGAGCTCACCAGCAGAGCTAACCCCTTTCCTGTGTTGAGGGTTCTGTCAGGCTCACCTGATGCTGAATTTGGTGGGACCTGCGTAGAGAGAACTCCAAGGAGCCAGGGGCCGTTTCCTGTCTCCTGGACGCAGACAGAACATACTCGTTTCTCAGTCAAGGACCTTGCGGGAAGCAGCATGATGTCGTGGAAGGGGCCGCTGCTGTAAGATGAGACACAAGCGCAAATCCTACTTTACCTACTGTGTGACTGTAGCGAAGTTAAGCTTGCTACATCTCCGTTTTCTCCTCTGTAAAATAGAATATTGTGTATATTGGGTCGGCTAAAAAGTTCATTTGGGTTTTTCTGTAACATTGTACAGAAAAACCGAATACCGCGCAGAGTTGTCAAAAGAAGAAAGTATAAAAGCAGTGTAAATCTATAGCATTGGGGCCAGACCTGTAGGAGGTACCCTAGAAGTCTTGCAGAGTTGGAGTTGAATCTTTATGGCTCACCTGCCTTTTTCAACCCTACTTGTCGTGGCTCAGAAGAGGGATGGGTAAAGAAAGGGATAAGAGTGAATAATTGTTTCCCAATCGGAGAAACAATGCAAAGGATAGGAGAAGTTCTTTGGGGGGTGGGGAGGTCAGAGTATTTATATGCAGGATACTACCTTATGGTTCTGCTCTGTGCTTTAAAAAGAAACAATAAAGGGGCTCGTGGGTGCCCTAGAACAGTCTGCTGCTCCATTCCCAATGGAAGCCACTCATCTCCTCTAACAAGGAAATTTTAATGCATTTAACCCAGGGTAAATGTTCACCTCTCTCTTTTAAGTCCATTACACAAGGTAAGGTGACATCATTTCCCATCCAGCTATAAATTCACAGCAGTTCCTTCCCATCACAACTTCTGTAGGGACTCCCTCCCTCGGGGACATGCAGTGACAGGGTTAGTGGCACAGAAATGGCCTTCTGGCCACCCTCGAAGCTCCTCCGTGTTTCTGGCAGGCTCGTCCTGTCAACCAGCGCCTCAGGTTGTAATTCCCATCAGAACTGTCCTCCCAGTCCTGTAATAGAATAATCACAACTTCTGATTGTTTTTATAAGGTGTCTGTAATCTGATGCTTGTCTTCTTGGGTACCTCCAACCCCATAATGTAACCTGAGGGCACCTCAGGGATTTTTAGGAAGCCTAAATGAAAAGAGAAAGCCCAGAAAGGATGCAAGGGGTACCTTTTATATCTTCTGTTTACTCCGTGTCACCGCCTGCAAGGGTGGAAGGGAGAATCTTGAACTCTGTGGGAGGACTTTGAGCTCACTTGGTGTGTGACAACTCCAGTGTCCTGTTAGCAGGCGGCCGAGGCCTCATATCTTCCCATCTTGTTTCTCTGGAGCCCCAGCCCTTCCCAGGCATGACTTCTATCTTGGAAACAACCCTGCAGACCACTAGCGCCATCACTCATCAGTGAGACTGGGGCAGTCACTGATGGAGACATAACAGCTCAAGCATTACTCAGGGCAGCCCCATCGAAGCTATGTGGCACACGGAGGTTAGGCTTTGTCCAGATATTAGTTGTGGATTCAAGAATGTTTGCTGCTAAACATAGGTGAACACTGAGGTCAAGACACAAAATATCTTGTTCAAAATGCCTTGGGAAAATCCCTCGTTTTTAAACCTCTATTCATGTTCCTTCCTCAGTGCTCTGTTAATTTCTTAGTGTTTTTTGCAATGATTTGTTGAGCTTATGTGTCAATATAATCCCTTTGTAATTTGATACAATTGATTTTTTTTAGTTTGTTGTTTATCTTTTAATTGAATGGGTTTTTTTTTTGATACACAGGAGCTTTATACTTTCAGGTGATCAATTATTTTTATCTTTTGTGATTTTTGAATCACATTTTCATCCCCATCTGTTTTGCAGAGAAAATATTAAATACATATCTATATTTGATTGGAAGGAATGTTGAAAGTTTTTATTTTAACTCTTCAATTCATCTCAAACTGATCTTGGCATCTGGTATAAAGTGAAGATTTATTTTTTTCCCAAGGAATTCCTTGCACCAGGAGCTTAACCATAATTAGTAGGCATTTATAATTTCCTACTTGGATTCTGTGGAAACCATAAGAATGAGGAAAATACATTCCTGTCCCTGTGGTACTAGTCTTAGCAGTGAAATGAGATTCACAAGCCATGGCAAACAGGTGTTGGGAAAGGGTGCACACTGACCTCTGGCTGTGGCACAAGGAGGAATCCACTGTGGCCTACTGCCCAGTTCGTAACTTGGACAGAACCTCCTATTCTTTCTCAAGTTGACATTTGGCTACTAAGTTGGCGAGCAGCATAAAGCTTGCCTCTCCACCGAACATACCACTGATGACAAGATAATCCTAGTTGATACACACCAGCCATTTGAAATAACTGTTCAAATTGTGTTTTAAAGAATCAGCTGTTTTATATTGACAAATGGCCATTATTTAAGGCCTGGAGTCAGAGTTTGAGATACTCTGAAGTTTACTATAAGTTAGGGAAGTGGAGGGATGGGGGATGCTAAGACCTCGAGATTAGAATCTACGGATATTTTGAGGTTTTGGAACAGGTCCTTGCATGTGTCTTTTAAAGATCTTTTAAAGAGCAGAATGCCTGTACTTAGGATAACTTAACGGAGATTCCTGCATCGAAGCAACAGGAAGATCTGGTTCCTCCAGCAAGAGTCACGTGAAAGGAAGCAGTTCTGACCAGTGACCCCAGTTGACTTCAAGTTAAAACACTGCGTCCACCACCTGGGGCTTCTTGCAGCTTTCAACTCTTCTTAAAAACGGTGGCCACTGAGAAAGGCCACCGATATATGCATGTATTAATGCGTATATGTGGAATACAGAAAAGTGGTACAGATGAACCTATGAATTTCAGGGCAGGAGTAGAGACAGACACAGAGAAGGGACATGTGGACACAGCGTGAAAGGGAAGGGTGGGATGAACTGGGAGATTAGGATTGACATATGAGCACTACCGTGTGTAAAATGGCTAGTGAGAGTCTGCTGTATAGCGCGTGGAGCTCAGCCCGGTGCTCTGTGATGACCTAGAAGGGTGGTGGGGGGGGGTATACAGACATACAGCCGACTCACTTTGTTGGACAGAAGAAACGAACGCAACACTGTAACGCAATTATACTCCAGTTTGAAAAAGACAAGTGGTTACTGGATTGTGGAGAACACACCATCTTCGGGTACTTGAGAAGGGGTGTTTGCTGTGGAGTCATTTCCCCGTCAAGGAGACAGTCTCTGGAAGGAGATTCCCTTGTATGGTATTAGCCCAGGGTCAAACCTCAGGAGTGTAAAGTTATTTTGTCTTTGCTCTTTTGTAAGCTGTCAGTTGAGCATGCAGGGTGCCACACACAGGGAGTGAGTCGCCTTGATTATCTTCCTTGAGTAGTATGTGCTGGACATTTCCCAAGAGCAAAAATACAGCGCGAGAAAGTAGCAGGACATTTGTGTCTTTGACAGTTTTATAAAAGAGTCTCAAAAGGGAGGCTGTTAAAGGCTGTGGTCTAAATTACTTATTTATAAGGCTGTTTGCAGACTGTGAGAAAAGACGCCTCCATTCCAGAGATCATGGGAAATGAAATGAACTAACTCAAGATTAATGGCCAGTTTAAAAAAAGATTTGTAAAGGTTTATGATCAGTAGAACCTTGTGTGGTCCGTATAAATGAGGATTCAAGTTCCCTTAACGTGTGTGAGAGACGGTCTGCAACTTTGCTTTGTAAGAATATAAGCTTATATGTTCCTGGTGGGTGGTTTCCAACTGTAGGTAGCTCAGTTATTTAGTGTCAAGGATTTTTTTCAATGTTAGATCTTCTGCACATTTCAGGACAACTGGGAATCTTTCTAGAACAACCCTCACTTGTGGAAAATCATTGTTGTGGTTTTTTTTTTTGCCAACACAGAAAAGGTCTTTGCAATGGGAAAGACCTTTTCAAACTAGGGAGAGAGCACAGTCTGAGGCGATCAAATAGGCGGACAACAGAGCTCGACTTAACTCCTATCAGTGGTGTCTCGAGGTTTTATCATTAGATTCCAGTCATCTCAAAATCAATGCTTTGTTCTTCTTCCTTTTAGGAAAAACTGTGTCTACCCCATCACATCCTTGAAGAGAAAGGCCTGGTCAAAGTGGGCATTACCGTTCAAGCGTTGCTAGATGTAACTGTAACGAAGGCTCTGTTCACATGAGACCAGCTGCTCTCCTTGGGGTCGGCTCAGACGCCTCTCTGGCCAGAGACCCTGGACCCTGCTCTCAGCACCCGACCCCTCCCGCTCATTGCTTGTCAGTTCCCCAACTCTAGTTGAATTGACGGAAGGACATGGGAGAAGATTCCCTACCTTGCATAACAGACTCCGACATTAAGGTGAGACAGGTAATTACCTAAAACCCCCGAGGGAGCTGGTTGTGAAGAACTGAGCAGCGCATCAACGCCTTCTGCAACCTCCTTCATCCCTTCCACACTCACCCACTGCCATTACCAAAACACCAAGCACAACTGTTTTGCAGCAAGATGCATTTGTTTTCATTCAAACCAAAACACATTGTGTATTTCGTGGGGGAGGGAGGGGGTGGAGGGAATGGAACTCAATCAGGTTTTTTGCCACCAAATTTTTCAAGACGTTTCTTGAGACCATTGCCTTAAAAAAAAAAAACAAAACTATTTTCGACATACAAAATATTTATATAAATATTATTTATTAGTGAGTTGTTATTCATCCTTTGGATGCAAATTGTAAACTAGGAAATTATTTTATTACTGCTTTTTTGTGGTTAAACACTTTATTTTAATATTATAAATATTGAGTTATTTTCTATCCTTTTTGGTGTGCAAGTAGTTCTAGGTCTCCATAGTCATGTTTTCTGATGTATATGACTCAAAAAAAATTTTAAGGAAAGAAACAGGTGCTTCTGTGACAAGAACTGTTTTCTGGGGAGGCATTATTTCCACTTTGGTTTATGGAACATTGGTCTTATTTATATTTCTGCATTCCATCCAGCTTCCTACATTCCAGCAGCCCTGTTGTCCCCCTGATACAAAGAACTGACTGACATCAAGAGAGCACCCCAAAGTTATTTGTAAATAGCTGTGATGGGAAAAAAGGACATATTAAACTTGAATATAAAAATGTGAACAATTCTTTTTTTGGGTTCATACTTATTTTGCTATGCACAAAACATTCACGTTTTAACACAAAGAAGTAACGAGTGTTGGCCTCCTGTGTCTCGTGTAATTTTGCCCTGTAACCTGGGTAAAAGTCTAGCACCAAAGGTAGGTAATAAGGAAGTGGTGTAGGAGAGTGGAGAGGAGAAAAAGATGATTCTGTAACCAAAAAGTTTTTTAAGGGCAGCTTCGTTGAAGAGTGATCAAGAAGTAACTTAAGACACAGAGGACCTAGGTCAGGAAACCAGCACTTTCTACAGCTGCCCATTTTAAAAGAGGCAACAATCCTCAGATGTAGACGTGCTTATTTTATTGCAGCTTAGCTGGTGGCTTTCAGAGCAGCCCATACAACACTGTAAGGCTCACAGTGTCTGGTGTGAAACCGCAGAAGTGAGTCAGTGAACTGGTGGGGCAGATGGATGCGACACCAAGGTGGGCGCCCGAGAAGGTGAAGTAAGTAGTATTTGTGAGGCTGAAGGGCCAGGAGGGAGCAGGTTCAAACAAAACAATGACTTGAGAAAACCCAGCAAAGGAGAGGGATCCGTGTGGGTCTGAGGGAGTCACGTCAGACCTCACAGACACACAGCCTCTTTTAGGCAGTTCCACGCCTGTGGACTCACCCTGCAGGTACAGACGTCCCAGGAAGTCGTCTTTCAAAGTCTTGTGAATGCCGACTACATCTGTGCCTCTGTGGAAAGCCGCTGTTGAGTTTTTAGAGCAGCGGCAGCCACAGTTGTAAGACAGATGTGAACACAAAAGAAAGAGACCAGGAGGACAGTATGCATCGAGCACAGACTTACATCAGCCAATGCCAGGGCTGCCCTCCCATCTGGGCAAGGGGGGAGGGGACGCTTCAAACAGTCATTTGGATTGGCAGCTAGCAGTTACTTCCTGTCAAATGTACTGTGCACTTTAACCTAATTTAAAAGGTATTTTAATGTTTTCCTGTACTGCACAAATACCTGTTTTGTCAAATAGCATCACGATGTTAAAAAAAAAAAAGACAACACTTTGAACAAAGAGCGTATTCAACGTAAGCACAGTCAAAGGTTGATGATAGAAATAGGAATTCAGATGACCGCACCTCGATGGGCATTGAGACTGCAGGGTCCTGAAGTATTTTTTTTTACATGTATATATGGCAATATGAAACTCTGTAATCCTTGTTTTGAAAGATCTTTTTTCAGAATTAAAATATTTCTTTTGATACTAATTTTCAGTATTTTCTTGCAGTTGGCTGTATGATATGAATGGCTTCAATATTTTGTAAAATGCTTTGTTTTTTTTTTCTTCAAAACGGAATCCTTTGTGTGGCTAAGATGTCTTCAAGATCTTTGTCCATTGCTTATATGTGCAATAAGGTGTGCATGGCCGGCTGACAGTGCCCTAAATGGACAGAATATGCACAGTGCAAATATCCTTCCTTTTATGATTTAACAGCCATTAAAACTTTGAATTTGTACAAACCATCTTCTGATTGACTTACCCATCAGACGCAGAAAAGAAATCATACGTAGAGTGTCACTGATGAAACAGATTGTAGCAATCATCTAGTGTATATATATATATATATGTTTTTGTGTTATGTTTTGTGAAATATAAATATAATATGCATATGTAGGCTAGGACAGGTTTAATCAAACTAAGCTCTCCCCCGGAGCCCACAGAACATACAGCACTCAAAGGCAGAGTTGCTATGGTTGGGAGGGGTTGGTGAGGGAGGGCAGTCGGAGTCCGTGTGTACATCAGACCTCTCCACTTGTCCCTTGGGTGGTGGCCCCAGAAGTGTCCTTGAGGAAATCTGAAGGTTCTGTGGTGCTTGCTGTGAAACTCTGGGGTCTGGTCCTCCCTCCCAACTGTCTACCGAGGAACCCGACCCTCAGGGAGTGCAGTGGCTTCCTGATTACACCTCCCATGAGTCCAGGACAGTGTTACCCCTTTACCCACACGTCCAGCCTGCCTCTGGGAGAAGAGCAGCTGTTTAGAGGAATTCAAGGGAAAATAGGGACAGATCATTTCTGCTTTCTTGCCCCAACCCACACACAAGAGCCGAGACCCGCAGGCTGAGCAGGGACGGCCGGGACCAGTCAGGGCCTCGACACTTAGGAACCGTATCTGCTGAGTCAGAAGAGCTATACCCGGCCTGCGAGGCCCTTGACTGGAAGCGTTGCAGCTGTACCCGAAGCTTAGCCATCTTGGTCTCCTGAACATTACAGGAGTCCAGTGCTTTGCAGACGCTTTGCGTTGTAGGTTGACTGGAACGACTGGGAATGTGTGAAGGACAAGGGGAAGGATGGAAGCGGGCACTGGGGGGAGCCTGGCAGGGCATGATCATGTTAGGGTCACCCATGCAGTTTAGCCACACAGCACTGACCGCAGCTGGGGACTGTCCCAGAGACTGAATTCTAGTCACCAGCTGTATCTGAGCACTTCCTGGTTTCTCCTGGGGTGAGATTAGGGCAGTAGTGACACCAGTGGGACTGGTTATCTAATCTTTCATCTTCCACTGGAGGTCAGCTAGCAGAGAGAAAGTCCTGTTGGCTGTGGGTAAGGCAGGATTCCCCTCGAAAGAGCTCTCTGTACTTCCCACACTCACATGCTAACGGACCACCTAAATGGCCAGAATTTATGGAGTGGTTCCTGTGAGTCCAGTGTTTTTTCTGGACTTTAAGTTCAGTCGCTGTGTCCAACTATTTGTGACCCCGTGGTCAGCACGCCAGGCTTCCCTGTCCATCACCAACTCCCAGAGCTTGCTCAAACTCATGTCCGTTGAGTCGGTGATGCCATCAAACCATCTCATCCTCTGTCAGCCCCTTCTCCTCCAGCCTTCAATCTTTCCCAGCATCAGGGTCTTTTCCAATGAGTCGGTTCGTCACATCAGGTGGCCAAAGTATTGGAGGTTCAGCTTCAGCATCAGTCCTTCCAATGAACACCCAGGACTGATCTCCTTTAGGATGGACTGGTTGGATCTCCTTACAGTCCAACGGACTCTCAAGAGCCTTCTCCAACACCACAGTTCAAAAGCATCAATTCTTCGGCGCTCAGCTTTCTTTATGGTCCAACTCTCATATCCATACATGACTACTGGAAAAGCCATAGCTTTGACTAGATGGACCTTTGTTGCTAAAGGTCCTGAAGTATAAAGGTTCTGAACTATAAGTTCTATTAAAACATGGCTACTTGTCTATTTGGTTCTCTGCTGGTTCTCCATTGCCCAGTACAGTGCTTATCGTGCAGTAGGTATCGGAAAGATGTCAGAAGAATCAGTGAATTTTACATACATTATCTCAAAATCTCTTACCAAAATGCAATAAGGAAGGGACTTGCAGTAGACACCCGTGGTGAAATGAAAGTTGCTCAGTCGTGTCTGACTCTGTGACCCTATGGGCTCTATAGTCCATGGAATTCTCCAGGCCAGAATACTGGAGTGGGTAGCCTTTCCCTTCTCCAGGGGATCTTCCCAACCCAGGGATTGAACCCAGGTCTCCCGCATTGCAGGTGGATTCTTTACCAGCTGAGCCACAAGGGAAGCCCAAGAAGATTGAAGTGGTTAGGCTATCCCTTCTCCGACGGATCCTTTACAACCGGGGTCTCCTTCATTGCAGACAGATTCTTTACCTACTAAGCTATGGGGGAAGCCCAGACACCCATAGGCTTGTCCCCTAATACCACATGCTTATAGGAGCTAACCTTGCCTTGTATACCGTGAGGTTTTCTGTGTTTCTTTTTTATTTTTTCGGCTGCGCCCAAGTGACATGCAGGTCTTAGTTCCCGACCAGGATCAAACACATGCCCCCTACAATGGGAGTGCAGAGCCCTCACCACTGTACTGCCCAGGCCTTCCCTTGGTGGTTCTTACCTGATGCTGCCCTCCTGGTTCAGGAGCAGCCCCCCTATTCACAAGTGACTAATGAGTCTCCTCCAGGACTCAAATTCTTTCCTGGTGACTGAAGACAGACGACACAAAGCCTGGGAAACACCTAGAGTATCAAACTGACCTGCAGGGAGAAGTAACCAAAAAACCCCGGCTGTTTGCATTCTTGATCCAGTAGCAAGGAGTTCTGCATTTTGGAAGCTTGAGTTGGCAAACCTCCCGTGAGAGTTTTCAAGAGGCAGTGACTCTGTATGAGATCATTTGAGTGCAAATTAACTAGGAGAAGCTGAGATTCAAGAGTATTCAATTAACTCATTCAAGGTCACAGCAGGTGAGAGAGCAGGGCAAAGTCAAATTCAGCCCTCTCAGGCCTATTTCCTTTTCACCTTACAGAAGAACTTCCCAGTAGAGCTAACCCAGGTGAAGTTTCTAGAGTTAAAAAAAAAAAAAAAGTTCTCGACAATACCTAAGATGTTTGGAGATACAAAAGAAAGTATATTTATAAAATAAAACCTGGTAAGCTGAGCCTGTTGGGACCAGTGCAAAAGCTAGCTAAGACAGATCTAAGGTCAGAGCAAGAAGAACAGGAAAAAAAGAGATTTATAAGATAAGTACAGTGAGAGGACATATACCTCAGTTTGACATGAAGTCTAGGAACAAATCTCCATTTTCCTTGACATTTTTCTCTCCCAATTTACTAAAATATTGCAATGACTTTTTAAAATTTGGGGATTCTTCTCTCTGTTTTTCAAAGTTATACATGATCATCATAGAAACTTTGGAAAGTATAAAGAGGTTGGGGAAGGTCACCAGTAATCCCAGCTTAAGGGAACTGTTAAACTTTCAAAATATTTTCTTTGAGATATTCCTATGCATTTCTACAGAGTACCACCTTATGTACTGGCTCCTCTCCTCCCCATCCCCCCTGCCCCGTTAATGGTAGAGCATATTTGTTTTCCAGGATAGAATTGTTTCCTGAAAGAAACTATGGTCTTTAATAGGCATAAACAGGATATTTCAGAGGCTTCCTCTAGAAGCACCTAGAAGCATGTCTAGTTCCTAGAAGCACATGGGATTAGGCAGGCAATACCTAAAAGAAGCAGAAAGTGAAAGTCGCTCAGTTGTGTCTGACTCTTTGCGACCGGATGGTCTGTCCATGGAATTCTCCAGGCAAGAATACTACAGTGGGTTGCCATTCTCTTCTACCGGGGATTTTCCTGACCCAGGGATCGATCCTGGGTCAGCCTGCATTGCAGGCAGATTCTTTACCAGCTGAGCTACCAGGAAATCCCCAAAGAAGCAGACATACTTGGAAATAAGGGTAAGGGCCCTTAGGTCTTTGGTGAAAGGGAGCCTGCAAGAAAATGGGGAAGTACAGGGGGATGGGGAGGGGAGGGTTGTGCACGAGGGAGGGGATATATGTATACTTATAACTGATTCACGTTGCTGTACAGCAGGAAACAACACAACCTTGTAACGCAATTATCCTCCAATTAAAAATAAATTTAAAAAAAGAGAAAGAGATGATCACTAGGGATGCCTTCTGGAAAGTGGCCACTAGGGGGTGCGTCCTTAAAGCAGCTCCACAGTGAACCACTGAATTCAGCTCAATCCCGGAGGAAGCTTTGAGAAATGGTGTAGAACGCATCCGGCCTTCCCTGGTGGCGCTAGTGGTAAAGAGCCTGCCTGCAAATGCAGGAGATGTAAGTGACTCAGGTTCAGTCCCTGAGAAGATGCACTGGAGGAGGACATGGCAACATACTCTTGTCTGGAGAACCCTACGGCAGAGGAGCCTGGCAGGTACAGTACACAGGGTGGCAAAGAATAGGACACAACTGAAGTGGCTGAAGACAGATGGACAACAGAACACCTCACACTTCAGAATTATCCCAGTCAAGCTCCCTGGAGGGAGCTGAAGTATTCATAGCCCAGAAAAACCTCCTCCAACAGCATGCCTAGAAATGCTTAGAAAATAAATAATATGCATTTGAGTGCTGTGATTATTATAAGAAAATCCATAGAACTGGAGCTCAGAGTGATAAGATAAAGGTGAAGCCACAGCTGTACTGGCATCTTTTGGCCACCTTGATGATGACCAAGAAAAGATATTATTAATAGGTCTTCTGTGATGGAAATAAGAAAAAGCAGTTCCTTACTGAAGGAAGGTATCCACCATCCCAGACTAATTCCTTAGGATTACACCCAACCATGTATGGATTTACCATCCAAAGGACAAAGTAAGTTCTGAAACTTGAAGCTTGAAAGCTTCTTCTGCAACTTATTTGGTGGCAGGTCTTGATCTGAACTGTCAGGAATATTTCTCTCTCTCTCTTTTTTTTTTTTTTACCATTTATCCTCTAAGTATTCAGAAAAGAATAGATATAAGACAGGCAATATATAAAGAGATTGAGAACTTTCCAGAACTGATAAAGCATTCAAATGCTCAGATAGAGGAAACATAGTACATTTCAAGCAGGATAAGTAAAAATCAATTTACATCTGCAGTGAAACTGCAGATAAAGAAAAAGACAATCCTAAAAGTGAAGACAGCTTACCTACAAAAAAGAATAAAAATCCAATTGGATTGACAATATAGACTTCTTGATAGTACAATCAGAAGCCAACAGACTGTGAGTAACCTCTTTAAAGAGCTAACAGAAAATAAATATTCATAACCTGAGACAAAAAATGAATTACCATCAACTCACCTTCATTGAATTAAGTATTTCAGGGAGAAGAAAGGTCTAAAATTCAAAAAAGTATGGTTGACAAATAAATATAAAGCTATGTAAGCATATTTGAATAAGCACTGGCCATAGGACAATGACCATTGGTGTCTAATTTGGAGTAGGAGGTCGCTGAATAAAGGACAGTGGAAAGAAAGTACCAGCTGGCTATTACAAAAGACAGGAAGGCATTATGGAAGTTCAAATACTTTAATTCCTTGTATTTCTTTGGTGGAGGGTAAAGATATTGATTTATTTTTAATTGTGTTAAATGTAAATGTGGACATATTAATGTAATAAAAGAGTTTATTGCTTTTATATCAGTAAGGAAGAAGATATGAAGTTAAAAATCCCTTCCAAAAGTCACAGGAAGGAAGTGGATTGGGAAGAAGACGCAAAAGAAGTGAAACAAGCAGAGTGGCCCCAAATAACAGAGTAGAAATAAACCGAAATATATCAGCAATTACAGTAAATAGTGAAGAACTAGAGAGCTAAAAGGCAGGTTAAAAATCCAACTATATGATGTTTACAGACACCATGAAATATAAGTACATGAACTGAGAATAAAAGGACCATGCGTTGATTTGTATGTGTTCCACAAATATAAATAAAAGGAAAGCCAATAAAGTTATCACTCGGTAAAGGCAGTTGAGGAGAATCATCGGAATAGCTAAGCAGAACCTTCCAGCAAGTGGTATTTGAAATATGTGTCAATACATATCCAGGACAGCTGGATATATATGTCCAACCAAAAAGTCTTTGTGTTAAGAGGCACACATATTAATGAACAGAGGACACTGTCCGGTCAGGCAGGTCTGGAGCTGAGGATCATTGCATTGAGCATAAGGTCATTGAGAAGACAGGACGAACGTCCTCAGACAGAGGGCAAAGGGGCTTTTTCTGACTCAGAGAGGTGATGAGACCAAAGCAACAGGAGGCAATTGCCTGTAGAAAATCCATCATATGACCCTCTGTGCTTTTCAAATGCTCGACTTGAAGGTTGATTGGTACAGCAACACTAAGGAAAAAATAAACTGCGGGGGCATTAGAGAGGACAGCTGACTCGGTGGTATTTCTATAGGATAAATGCGGTAAGGTGGGGGTGGGGTGGGGAGAAAGCGAAGGTAGGGGTAAGCTGCCTATTCTTCCTTGCGGTTAGACCTAAGTAAATAAAGTAGGGCACTTGGCAGATAGATGCTCCCTAACAACCTGCGCTTTCCTTTGAGAGGTAAAAGAAAGTATCTGCGCTCTAGGAATTTGAGCCCCACATTAGTATCTGCTCCAGTCACAAGAGCTGGGGGCTGCGAACAGAGAGGGGAGACACACCTTCTGTCTGAGGAAGACACCGGGGAGCCTCTGGTGAGGATGAGCGTGTAGACGTGAGTAGCGGGCACACCGCCACACACAGATTTATTGCTTAGCTGGATACAACTCTGCTTGGAAAACAGTGTTGACGCTGTGTCCTTTGGTCCTACCTCCTGCTTCCGTTCTTCACATTGCGGCCTCAAATCTCCTTTGGTCGGCTCTAGGCTTGTCTCTTCATTTACAGGGAAAATGAAGACCATCAGATGGGAACTGTCGAATCATTTCCTGTCTTGGAGGTGAAAATGACTGCTCACACTCCCAAGGTTAAACGTCTGCTCCACAGCTGCAGGGGACTCTGTGTGTCTCTCTCTTACTTCCTCCCTCCTGCATCTTCTCCAATCTCTCCTCTCTATCTATGGCAATTCAGCCACAAACTCCAGCCTCACCAGCCTGTGGGAAACAATTCCCTTGATTTCACCTTTCCGCTCAAAAAAGCTGTCCAGTCTCTAGTTCTCCCAGACCCTTAGAGAATGCTCTTTGAAGGGTATTCTGTGAACAATGCTAGCGTGCAAGTTCCATGAATACAGGAGTCTTTGTTTACTGCTGGACGAGGCCAGGACAGTCTAAAATAGAATAGGCACTTGAAAAGCGTTTGTTGAATAAAGGAACCAATACCCTCACTTTCCATTCATTTTCCCTCTTGTCCTCACCACTCCATTGAAAACACTCATAATAATGTCATGGATCCCACCCCAGTCGCTTGATCCAGTGGCCCCTTTTCAGTCCTTATTCTAGTTGATTCTCTTGTAGCATTTGGGATGTTGAGCCCTTGCTACTTAAAAACAAACAGTTCTGTCCTGGTGCTATTTTTCTCTCTTAGAGTGTTCATTTTCCATTTTCTTCATAGTCTCCACCTTCTTTTTTTTTTTTAAGGGGGAGTGTTGACACTCTTCCATTCATGTGAAAGATATCTATCTGGTGGGTCCAACAGCAGCAGCGATGGATAAATCTACATATCCTCACAATCTCAGGTCCTGCTTCCCCTCTGGGATCCAGAATAATGTAGCTCTGAGTATCTTCACTTGAGTGTCCTCGTGAAAGTCACCCACTTGGAGGGTCTTCCACCTTAATGTATCTGAAATTGGACTCTCTGCTAGTAATACCTCCTCAGACTCCTTCTTCTTCTCATGTATCTCCTGATTCAGTGGTTTCATCGCCTTCCCAGTCTCCCAGGCTAGA